>CM019072.1:101105837-101705837 GCA_009667805.1 Leptobrachium leishanense
CTGTAAATATATCTACGAACACCATGTCTTATTATATGCCTTTTACTTCAGTAAACTATATCATTTATAAAATCCACAGCGGTGCTGGAGTATATTTATTCCCTAGTGCGGGGAGACTGACCCGTGGTTCATTTTCAGCGGCTCCTCCGGGAGTGAGCGCTACACGTGGGGGCTCGTTTCCGGGATCCAGTCTCTGGAAAAACCGCATCTAAAGGGTTAAATATGGATCCAGACACTGTTGCCGAATGGTATGAGGAGCACAGTAGTCAGTTAGAATGTTGTATAGTCATGGATATTCCCGCAGACACTTGGGCCGAAGATCAGATTCGCCAGGCCGTGGCCGCGCTGACACCAGACCATCGGGGGTTAATTCTGGACATTAAAAAGGACACAGATACCTCTCACACGTATGTTCTTATTGAATGGAGAAAGGGTGTTCCAGTGTGTTTTCAGGGCGCGAGCATGAAGCTGATCGATGAGGTGGAAGTCCAACTGATTCAGCCAAGTGCGCCACGTGGCGAATCCGCAAGTGTTCCCGCGCCCAGTCCGTTGGCCATGATCGGGCCTGAATTCATAGTGGCTATTGGAGATTTGCTGGCTAAGTGTCAGAGAACAAGCCCTCCGCACACTAACTTCGGTTATCGACGGTTGAGAAATTTTACAGGAAACGTACCGAACTCCGGCGGGAGAAGAAACCTTTGAGGAATGGGTGGAACAGGCGATGCAGGCTCTGGATGAGTGGGACGTCCCTGAAGCTCAGAAAAAGCAAAGGATCACCGAGAGTTTAAAGTGACCTGTGTCAGAAGCGGTGAGAAACCTAAAACTGAGTAGAAAAGACTGTACTGCATTAGATTATTTAAACGTTCTGCAGGAAGTTTTTGGGCGAACAGAAAAGGCTGCAGAGCTTGTATATCAGTATGAACACACCTATCAGTGGAAAGGTGAGAGAATGACCGAATACATGAGGCGCCTAGATAAGATTCTGCACCAGATACTCCTCAAGAAAGGGGCCGAGCCGGCCGAAGTGGATAAGATCCGAATAAAACAGATCCTGAGGGGCTCTCAACCTCTAGATCCAGTGATGCTGCAGCTGAGAAGCAGAGCAGGTAATCAAGAACTGAAGTACCTGGAACTGATCCGAGCTGTCAGAGAGGAGGAGGCTTTGCTGGAGGAAAAATCCTTCAGGCGAGGGGAAAGAGCTTACGCACAACCTGTAAGGCATAACGACGGTTTGCAACCTGAAAGCGACTCGCTGGATACTTACGGGTCCGACGTGGACGAGCAAGAGCACCTGATTGCTTTTAAATCCACAGAGAGGGCTGCCAAAGAATTACACCTCTCTGAACGTGGTGAGTTGCACAAAACTGTTAAGAAAGTACAGGAAGCTCAAGCTGAATTGCAGCAGGCGCACGCGGAACTGTGCCGAGTATTGATGAAAGTGACTGAGATGCAGGCAGAGATGCAGAAGTTCCTTACAGGCATGCAGACAACCGGAGTTGCTGTGGCGTCTAGCCAAGGTCCTTTAACTGAATCACAACAGGTGACTGCGTCTCCACTTTCTAAGAAGAGATGTTTTGGTTGTGGAGAAATGGGCCACTTCCGCGCACAATGCAAAGACCGGAAGCCTGAGAGGAATAGAGTTGATGAGTTGTTAAAGGCCTTAGAAGGACTATTATCTACCTCACCGGCGGGAAACGCCAGAGGGCGCCAGTGAAGGAGCAACCTGGGTGCCCGAAGGTTGAACCCCGCTCCAAAAATCAAGCCAGGACTAAGAGGGCGAGAGGGCCCAAAGTCGAGCCAACTGCTGAGCCTGCCAGGACTGAAAGAGTCACTCCCTTAGCATCCGGACCTATGTCATGGGGAAGCAATGCACACCCAAAACCTACACGGGCAAGAAAAAGGCCAGGGTACAGCAAACTGGGTCTAAGTGTCCTGATACCGCCACCAAGTTTCCTGACCAACTGATAGGTCCTTCTCCTATTGTGCCAATCCAAGTGGAGGGAGTCTACACTAAAGCCCTGTTGGATTCAGGGGCTCAAGTGACATTGATCTACCGAGACTTCTATGAGAAACATTTGAAGCACATTCCTCTACAGAAATTGAAGGACCTGGAAATCTGGGGTATCGGAACTGAGAAACTCCCCTATGACGGGTACCTACAGGTGAAATTGGAGATCGGATCCGAAGTCATCGGACAGTCCGGAGGTTGTGATGCATTGGCCATTGTGTGTCCTCGACCCTCAGGTGCAAACAGAAGTTCCATGATAGTGGGGACGAATACTGATTTGGTGCGGCGTCTCCTGACACCTATCGTATTGGAAGAAGGTTCTACTCAAGGAGTACACCCAATGTTACGTCCGGTCTATCAGAGGATGGTCGAAGAACAGAAGGCACCTGCCGAAGTGGGGCGCGCCTATGGAGATTAGAAGGAACAGAGAGGGTTCTGCAAGCAGGAGAAGTAGCAAGTTTCCGGGCTTCAGTCAAGTTGAACGGGTCGCAACCAGGTCCCTATGTGGTGCTGGAAACCGATTTTAATCATGGGAGTGAAGCTGGAGTCGAAGTAATCCCGAAATAATCTCCACTAAAGCTCTGAAAAGAACACGAGGAAGAGTCTCAGTCAGCGTGTGCAATGTGTCTGATTCTCCAGTAGTCCTTAAAGCACGAATGCCTATCGGGCAAGTAGAGTCCGCTACGCCCCTCTCCACCGATTTAGGAGGGGGGAGTGGATAAAGAGATTCCAGATGAAAGATTCTACCCCAAGGACGCTCCCATTTCATCCGAGTGGAAGAAACGTCTTCAGTCTCAAGTTCTAAAGTGGAGAGAATTGTTCTCGAAAGATGAGTTCGACGTAGGCCTAGCTAAAAGTACTGAGCACCGCATTCGATTACAAGAAGACAAGCCGTTTCGTGAAAGGTCAAGGCGAGTTCCGCTGGGAGACTTGGATGATCTGCGAGAACAGCTGAATGAATTGCAAAGAACCAAGGTGATCCAAGAGTCCAGGAGTCCATACGCATCTCCAATAGTGATGGTCCGGAAGAAGAACGGTTCTGTCCGCCTATACATAGACTACCGCACGTTGAACCGGAGAACCATCCCAGACCAATATGCTACTCCTCGGATAGAAGATGCCTTACAGTGTTTTTCTGGAGCAAAATGGTTTAGTGTACTAGACCTGCGAAGTGGGTATCACCAGATACCAATGCATCCTGAAGACAAAGAGAAAACTGCGTTCATCTGTCCACTGGGGTTCTTTGAATTTAACAGAATGCCTCAAGGCCTTACGGGGGCTCCAGCCACGTTCCAACGGTTAATGGAGAAGACAGTCGGGGACATGAATCTGATCGAAGTATTAGTGTACCTGGATGACATAATCGTGTTTGGGAAGACTCTGGAAGAGCATGAGCAACGTTTGGAGAAGGTCTTGAAGAGGCTCCATGAAGAGGGATTGAAACTGTCTCTGGAGAAATGCCAATTCTGTCTACCGTCTGTTACGTATCTGGGACATGTGGTCTCAGCAGAAGGTGTTTCGACAGATCCTCGGAAGTTGGAGGCCGTAGCTTCTTGGCCCAGACCCAGAAACGTCACTGAACTTAGATCTTTCTTGGGGTTCTGTTCCTATTATCGAAGATTTGTAGGAGGATTCGCAAAGATAGCTCAACCATTGAACAAACTCCTACAGAAGGAAAACACCGAAGAAGGCTGCAAGGCCTCTGACCGAAACCCGTCAGCTCCAGGACCAAGGAAAGCTCGAGAGTCTATACAGGGCGAATGGACTAGTCAGTGTGAAGGTGCTTTCTTGAAGCTAAAAGAGAGTCTAACTCAAGCTCCTGTCTTGGCCTACGCAGACCCTCACAAGCCGTATGAGTTACATGTGGATGCCAGCAGAGAAGGTTTAGGAGGAGTCCTGTATCAGGAGTATGGTGGATTGCTGAGGCCTGTAGCGTACGTGAGTCGGAGCCTTACGCCTTCAGAAAAGAACTATCCTACCCACAAGTTGGAGTTCCTAGCCTTAAAGTGGGCAGTGGTGGACAAGTTAAAAGACTATCTGTATGGAGCCGAGTTTGTGATAAAAACGGATAACAATCCTCTTACCTACGTTCTTACTACTGTGAAACTGGACGCAACGGGACATCGGTGGTTGGCCGCTCTGTCAGGGTTTCGGTTCAGCCTGAAGTATCGCCCTGGGGTGAATAATCGAGATGCTGATGCTTTATCGAGAAGACCCATCACTACAGAATGGACTCAGTTGACTCCAGACGGGGTGCAAGCTTTGTGTCAAGGAGCAGAGCGCCGGGTCAAAGGAGGGATTGAAGCGGAGGCCATAGGAGTCATGGCTGCGGCTGTTCCTGAGTTCTATTGCAACCCTACGCAATTGAGGGATGAAAGTCTACCTACCTTTTCAAAACAAGACCTGAAGGCGGATCAGGCCAGAGACCCTTTAATTGCATTGACCATAAAGGCCCTTACTGCGAACCAGCGGGAAATTCTGCTGACCAATTCCCCGGATGGAGCCAGGTTGGTCTACAAAGAGTGGGAACGGTTGAAGATGTTGGATGGGGTGGTCTACCGAAGGGGCCCCTCAACAAATGCTGAAGAGACTCAACAGCTATTCCTTCCCACTAGGCATAGAGAGAGTGTGCTGCGATCGTTACATGATGAGCATGGACATTTGGGTGCTGAAAGAACTTTTAAGCTGGTGCGAGACAGATTCTATTGGCCTTGCATGAGAGCTGAGGTGGAAAGTTACTGCCATTCCTGTCTGAGGTGTATTCAGAGGAAGACTCTACCGACCCGAACCGCTCCAATGAGCCATCTACAGAGTCAGGGACCCATGGATTTGGTGTGCATTGACTTCCTGTGCTTAGAGCCGGATGCTAGCGGGCAAGGGAATATTCTAATAGTGACTGATCATTTCACTCGTTACGCCCAAGCCTTTTCCACGAAAGATCAACGCGCTCCGACAGTAGCCAAGGTTCTGATGGAAAAGTTCTTTGTTCACTACGGCCTGCCAAGGAGAATACACTCCGATCAGGGTAGAGACTTTGAAAGCCGACTTGTTGGGCAATTGTTGGAACTGTTGGGAATCCAAAAGACCCGAACTACACCATATCACCCTCAAGGTGATGCTCAGCCTGAAAGGTTTAATCGCACGCTGCTGAATATGCTGGGGACTTTGTCGAACATAGAGAAGCAGAGTTGGAGTCGTCACATAGCTACTCTGGTGCATGCATATAACAGTACGGAGAGTGATGCGACTGGATATTCACCGTACCGTCTTATGTTCGGAAGAGAAGCCCGACTGCCGGTTGATTTGGCGTTTGGGTTATCTCTAGACCAGACGTCAGTAGCTTCCCATAGAAACTACGTGGACAGACTTCGGAAGAATCTGGCTTCTGCGTTTGAACAGGCCCGTTTGACCTCAGTAAACAGGGAGCAAAGGAACAAAAAGAATTATGACTTGAAAGTTCGGATACAAGATCTACAACCCGGTGATAGGGTTTTGTTGAAGAACTTGGGTGCTGCTGCGAGACACAAGTTGGCGGATAGATGGAGTTCTCAAGTCTACATTGTCTGCAAGCAACTGCCTGGTCTGCCGGTGTATCAAATCCGGCCGGATGGAAATGCTGGGCCTCTTAAGAACTGGCACCGGAATCATTTGTTACCTTTGAGAGAGGCTGTGAGGATACCAGTTGGGGACGAAATTTCTTTGCCAAATCCGCCTGCTCCACGTTTGCCTCCTGTTACTCGGTCTCAGCAGACCCGGGTTGTCGAAGAGAGCGAAAGGGACAGTGAGGAAGAGAGTTTCTGTTTGGACTGGATGCGCTCACCGGAGCCTGAAGAGATTATCTCAGTTCCTGAACAATGGGAGAGTAATTTGAGGCCTGTAGCTCCTGAATTTCGGTTAGAAGTCCCTGAGACTGTTGAAATCCCTGAAGCTCTTGAATCTCAGTTGGAAGTGTCTGAGACTGCTGGAGTCCCTGTAGCTCCTGAAGCCGAATCTTATGATTATAGTTCTATGCCTTCACTGGAAGGATCATACTCTGAAGAAACGTCTGCTCCAGTGGTAGAAAGAAGGACTGAGCCAGCACCTATAGTACTTCCACCTGAAGAGGAACTGATTGAGCCCGAACCAAAACGCTCTGTTCGACCGCCCCAGCGACTCACCTACGACTCACCAGGACATAGCACTGAAGAGGCCATCACCACAGTGCAGAGGTTGCCCGAAGTGTCTGCTATGTTAGCTGAGGTAGCACAAAACATGAGTCAACTTGAAGAAGTGTATCTAACCCACTGTATGTTTGCTGCCAACCCTGTATCTGTTATCTAATTGTATCAAAATGTAAATGTAACTGTTGTACCTCCTTGGAGAGACCCAAGAGTTCTAGGAGGGGGAGAGTGTAGCGCTGTGTTTAAACTCTTACTGTGGCAGTACCTATTTTTGGCCACCGGAGGGAGACAAGCGCGATAAGAAGACACTGAACATTGGGACTACGTTTCCCGGCATGCTTTGCAAACAGACAGGAAGTGGGTGGGACACAGACGCTGTACATCCTGAGCCTCGTGGAGAGCGCGCCAGAGCGCGCCAGGGAGTGCACGAGAGAGGACGCAGTGCTGCAGAGCGGAACCGTGACTAGGCCGGAGCGCAAGTGTGGCCTATCAGGATTCGAGTGGGGTCATCCTGCCTTGCCAGAAGGAGCCTTACTCATTGATAGACATCACCCAAGTTGTTATCCAGACAAGCTGAGGACCCCGAGTGAGGAGAACCGCGAGTCCATTGGATGGGAGAGCAGGCGGTAGCTGGACAAGTCCGGGCCGGAGCACAGAAAGCCTGACCACCTATCCAGTAGCCGGTATCCCAGCGAGGAAACGAGCGGAGAGACGTCCTGGGTCAGCGGAGCCTTGGTGATCGAACGGATGGGTGAGAGGCCTCCAAGGCCGGTTGTACAAAAGCTCAAGCAAGCACGCTGTTGTTTATTTCTGAAACCCACAGGGCCCCAACTTGACTAGTCGAAGACATCGCTTAAAAGATTCACTGGCCAGTTGAATAGTACCCGGGTACCATAACACACACATACACTCACAGTTCGGGACTTAACCTGTTCGGGACTCACTCCCTAGTATCCGAAAGAGGAGCAAAGATTCGCATCTTATTTTGTTTTCCGCTGCGCGTTTCTCGTAATTACGAAGCATTGTATTTTTTCTGTTCGGTCGCGTATTTTTCAGAAATACGAAGTCTCACATTTCTTTTTCCCGCTGCGCGTTTACCGCGATACGAATAATGTAAATATATCGGAACACCGTGTCTTATTATATGCCTTTTACTTCATAAAACTATAAATTTATAAAATCCACAGCGGTGCTGGAGTATATTTATTCCCTAGTGCGGCTAGACTGAACCGTGGTTCATTTTCAGCGGCTCCTCCGGGAGTGAGCGCTACAGGTGTTTCACAGGAGCAATGCAAAGAACGTTTGTTTATTGCAAATTAAGTTTATTTGCATTTTGGCAGCTAAACATGCCCCTAAAGTTTTAGCATTGTGGGCACGATGCTCGAGATGCTAACACTTTTTATAACCAGCTCGGAATGTATCTAAATTACATCCCCCGGCTGATCATGCACAGAGACCAGAACTGCAGTAACTCCTTTTGACCAGCAGATGGCGACATCTGTCTGTAAGTAGTTATCACAGTAAGGGATACATTGGGAAATATCCCAGCGATTCCTTACTATATATTTAATTAACCGCTTAAGGACCACTGACATAAATAGTACGTCCTGGGGAAAATTCCCCTTAAGGACTGAAGACTTACTATGTACGTCATGGTCTGATCATGGCCTTTCCAATGATACGAAACATGACTAGGAGTAGAAGAAAAAAAAAAAAGTAAAAATAAATAAATAAATACATTAATAAAAGTGGGTTTTAAAAAAATTTAAAAATTTATTGTCTGGGGGCATAATAAAATAGGACTTCAATTGATGTTTAAACATGATGAGCATAAAACAGTGAAAATGAGCTCAGCACACAGAGGTGAAATGGCTCAGAAGCAAAGGGGTTAAAAAGTAAAAAACATGTAAAAATGTAGTATTTCTAATCTCATGACAAAATTTCAAAACTATTTAGCTGGGGTATTTTTTGGCAGTCATAGATTTTGGGGATTAAATTTCGAAAAAGTGTTTTTTTTTCAATTTTTTCATCATATTTCATAATTTTTTTATTGTAAATTATAAGATATAACAGAAATAACAGTATCTTTGGAAAGTCCATTTAAAGGCGAGAAAAACGGTATATAATATGTGTGAGTTCCATAAACGAGTAAGAGGAAAATTAGACCTAAACCAAACAGCGCAGAAACGTAAAAACAACAGCGGGCACTTTCGGACTGACAATGGTAAAACCACCTGGTCACTAAGGGGTTAAAATGGTTCCTTGGCAGTGATGGAGATAAAAGACCTCTTAAAAGATGACAAAGGGTTTGCAGGAAGTTAGCAGGACCCTTTTTCTGCAAGAGGTGCACTTCATAACTGATGATACCGTTAGACAAGCTAATTTTTTTTCTTTATTTGCAGTTTATTAAAGGTAAATATATAGCACACACATTCTACATAGTCTTTTATGGCAGCATTGTAGAGGTCAGACCATTGTTACCTTACTTGACCTTGTGGGTGTGATTTTCAGAAGTGGAGATTAACGGGGACGTCCACAAATAAATGTTGTCCAGCTATGTGGAATAAAACGGAATTAATTGACATCATGAAATGTCCAGCCCGTGGGGATTTCCCCAGATTGGTCAAACACTCATCTCCAGTAGATCGACGGAAAGTTGAGTTTAGGAAGTTTGAGCATTGGCTCAACTCAGCTGAATTCGTCAAATGGTACTTGTCGGTGTCAGTTTCCCTAATTGTCTAGGAAATGCAAGAATAGCATAGAAGACTAGCCACTTGGCATTATGGCCAATGGATAATTGTCATGTGCTGCCTAAATTGTGAAGAATTACAGTAGAAATTGGACATTTTCCTGTGTTTTTCTGGACAGTTGTTAATGATTAAGCCAGCCTCATATTTAAAGGGATACTGTAGGGAAACCCTAGCCCTCCAGATGGCTTGGAACCACATAAAACATAAGACTCTGCCATTCTATATATGGGAGATCATCATGGGAGATGCAGTTTCTAAACATCTGGAAGGTCAAGGTTGGTGGTGTCATTGAACTGATGTAGCGCTCCACGCTTCAAACCACAAGAGACTTTATGTTCATTTATATTGCGTGGTGTGATTTTAAATGTATTGTAAATTGCTTAGCTTTAGTTTTAAATGTACTTCTATTACTGTATGTGAATGGGCACTTGGAGATGTGTTGTAAAGATGCAACCTGAAGCAATGTTCAATGCCCTCTCTTGTGTGGAATGTTTGAGTAAGGTGTGATTATGCAAGATTGCTTTTCTTTGTGTCTGTTATCTGGTTAAGAGGCCAAGAGTCTGGGACAGTGTTTGACTGCAAAGGTAATCTGATCCATTGGAACAATAGATTATGTAAATGATGTATGATAGGAATGCCAAGGAATGTTTATTGTAAATATCTAATTGACATAATGTAATTAGAGTTTTAGTAGGTAGATGTTCATCATTTGGTTTATGCAAATTATAACTGTTGGACCTGGGCATAAATAGTGGTGTTTTTCAAAAAAAGTCAGAGAATCCTGTTTGAATATACAGCCTGTCTGGTCTCTCATTCAGGGTACCCACTCTCACCCTCAGAAGGCACAGAGTGGTCTTCTGGACATTCAAAGAGGCTCCAAGGCAGAGGATCAGACCAAGCAGGTCTGGAGCTACAGATCAGGCTGCTCGAGGCACTGAGTTCCGAGCAACTCAGCGGCCGGGCTGATCTTGGTAAGGGGGTATCTGGAGAGCCAGGACAGGCGGAAGAGAGGGGTTACTCTCACAGGTGGCCCCTGCTCTAAAAGTAAAATGAGAGGTTGGGGGTATGGAGGGGCTAAACAATAACCCCTCCTGTCCCCCTCTAGAATGCCCTTCTGTTTTATCCCTTTCATTAGTCCCTTTCATTTTACCTTTAATCCATCTTGGGCACCTTCTGCACTCCTCCGGATGTGTCATAATTAGGGATGAGCTGTTTGGTTCAATCTGTTCGGAGTTCGCATCGAACATCGGCCATTCAGCTGTTCACCGAACTCCGAACATTTCCGCGTGTTCTGTTCGAGTTTTCCCACAATGCACAACAATAGACCACAATGCACTTTTCCACTGGCCTGAAGCTTGTAATTGGCTACAGCCTTGCACCTGACCACAGGTCAGGTGCAAGACTATGCCAACCACGGCTCAGAGTCCTGCTTGGGCAAATTTTGCCCAATCATGGGCTCACAGAACTAAGTCCCGCAGCACACTATATAAGGCGTCCCTCGCAGCCCCAGCACGTGTTTTTTGAGAGGAGATTGTTCTGTTAGTGTGTGTTCTCACTGCCAGAAGCTATTGTGGGGGTCTCACTTCTACAAGATATCTGGGAATTGTTGTAATCTGTGTGTTCTCACTGCCAGCAGCTATTGTGGGGGTCTCACTTCTACAAGATATCTGGGAATTGTTGTAATCTGTGTGTTCTCACTGCCAGCAACTATTGTGGGGGTCTCACTTCTACAAAATATCTGGAAATTGTTGTAATCTGTGTGTCTCACTGCCCGCAGCTATTGTGGGGGTCTCACTTCTACAAGATATCTGGGAATTGTAATCTGTGTCTTGTCACTGCCACCCATCAGCGGTCTCACTGATTTATAGGAGGTTCCTGGGAATTGTAATCTGTGTCTTGTCACTGCCACCCATCAGGGGGTCTCACTGATTTATAGGAGGTTCCTGGGAATTGTAATCTGTGTCTTGTCACTGCCACCCATCAGGGGGTCTCACTGATTTATAGGAGGTTCCTTGGAATTGTAATTTGGGTCTTGTCACTGCCACCCATCAGGGGGTCTCACTGATTTATAGGAGGTTCCTGGGAATTTTAATTTGTGTCTTGTCACTGCCACCTATCAGGGGGTCTCACTGATTTATAGGAGGTTTCTGGGAATTTTAATCTGTGTCTTGTCACTGGCTGCCAGCTATTAGTGTGTCTCACTGAGTTATACCAGACTTCTGGAAATCTTTAATCAAGATAAAACAGTTGAATCAGAGTTCTGCATATCTCCAATTTTTATAACAGAGTTGAATCAGAGTTCTGTATATCTTTAATCTATATATCACTCACCATGTCAGAAAGACCAAAAAGGACAGGCAGACGCTCCCAGACACAGATAAGAGTGAAAGCAGCCTCTGTGTCGGGAGGCTGTGCCTCTGGTCATTGTGGACGTGGTGCATCCTCTGCATGGGCATGCTTGTCCTTTCTAACTGGTGCTGGCCATCTTAAACAGCAGCAACATACAGAGAATTTGGTGGATTGGCTAACCAGGCCATCCTCATACTCTGAGTCCTCTGCCAGCCAGACTTGTAGTGGTTTATAGTCCACCTCAGCTGCCAAAACATCTAATTCAGCCTCCATGTCCACAGCTACTCCTGCTGTAGCCTCACTATCACAAACGGAGGAGTCAGCTGAATTGTTTGACTACAATGACAGTGACATGCTGCTTGAGGTTGCACAGCAACTACAGTGCTCTGATTCAAACTCTGAGGTTGAGGAAGGGAGTATAATCAACCTAGAGGAAGGGGGTGCCAGTGACACACAAATAACTGACACTCATGTTCCCACAGCAGCTGCAGCATATTGCGAGGTTGGCTCCAGTGACAAGGAGGTAGGGGGTGATGATGATGATGAGGTCACTGACTCCATCTGGGTGCCTGAGCGAACAGAGGAGTCAAGTGAGGAGGAGGCACAACAAACACGAGGCACATTGTCCTCTATGACCAACCGTAGCCAGTCCAAGGCATCAGAAGTCACAGCTGCTCAGGTGCAAAGCGCTGTTGTCTCAAAGCACATGTACAGGAAGTCTGCTGTCTGGGAGTTCTTTAAGAAATGTGCAGCAGACTGCACCGTTGCTATTTGTAATCTATGTCAGATGAGGATCAAACGTGGGAAAGACATCCCACGCTTGGGTACCACGTGCTTGAGGCTACATATGACCACCTGCCATGCATCCCGTTGGCACAACACTTTGCATAGGTCCTCCTCCTCCTCATCTGTATCTACCCCCACTATATGTCCTGCCATGTCATTGCCTACAACCTCCACTGACAGGGATGATGCTACAGTAATGGGTGTACCAGGTCCTTCCTCAGAATGTGACAGCATCCCATCAGCTGAAGATTTACGCAGTCAGATTACGTTGCCCCAGCAGCTGCAGCGTAAGAAAAAATATAGTCCCAACCATCCCCAAGCACAGCGACTAAATGCCAGTTTAGCAAAATTACTCTCATTACAGCTGCTGCCTTTTCAGCTGGTGGACTCTGCTTCCTTCCGTGAATTTGCTGAATGTGCTGTACTTCCAAAACGCCATTTCTTTTCATGGAAGGTCATTCCAGCACTACAGTTGTGTTCAAAATTATTCAACCCCCACTGAAATTGAGTGTTTTGGCCAGTTTGACATTGATTTTGATCATTCAGTCATCTTGCTTACAATTAAATCAAAGAGGCACGTGTAGGTCAGACAAATATAACATAACATTTATAATGAAATAACCACAAATGTCTTTTCTGTGCTCACATCATTATCAGTTTTATTCAACCCCCAAGTGACATTCAATCTTAGTACTTAGTACAACATCTTTTTACAGTTATAACAGCTTTTAAACGTGAAGCATAGCTTGACACAAGTGTCTTGCAGCGATCTACGGGTATCTTCGCCCATTCGTCATGGGCAAAAGCCTCCAGTTCAGTGACATTCTTAGACTTGCGCACTGCAACTGCTTTCTTTAAGTCCCACCAGAGGTTCTCAATCGGATTTAAGTCAGGTGACTGCAATGGCCACTCCAAAATGTTCCAGCCTTTAATCTGCAACCATGCTCTAGTGGACTTGGAGGTATGCTTGGGATCATTGTCCTGTTGAAAGGTCCAACGTCTCCCAAGCCTCAGGTTTGTGACGGACTGCATCACATTGTCATCCAATATCTCCTGGTACTGAAGAGAATTCATGGTACCTTGCACACGCTGAAGCTTCCCTGTACCTGCAGAAGCAAAACAGCCCCAAAGCATGATTGACCCCCCACCATGCTTCACAGTAGGCAAGGTGTTCTTTTCTTCATAGGCCTTGTTCTTCCTCCTCCAAACATAGCGTTGATCCATGGGCCAAAACAGTTCTAATTTAGTTTCATCAGTCCACAGAACACTATCCCAAAACTTCTGTGGTTTGTCCACATGACCTTTGGCATACTGCAGTCGACTCTTCTTATTCTTTGGAGACAGCAAGGGGGTGCGCCTGGGAGTTCTGGCATGGAGGCCTTCATTACGCAGTGTGCGCCGTATTGTCTGAGCTGAAACTTCAGTACCCACAGCTGACAAATCTTTTCTCAGTTCCTCAGCAGTCACACGGGGACTTTTCTCCACTCTACGCTTCAGGTAGCGCACAGCAGTCGAAGTCAGCATCTTCTTTCTGCCATGACCAGGTAGCATTTCAACAGTGCCCTTTGCCTTGAATTTGCGAATGATGCTTCCTATGGTCTCTCTTGGTATGTTTAACATCTTTGCAATCTTCTTATAGCCATTGCCCTTCCTGTGAAGAGTAATCACCTCTTCTCTTGTCTTCCTGGACTATTCTCTTGACTTCACCATGTTTGTAACCACACCAGTAAATGTCTAGAAGGAGATGAGTATCACAGTCATTTTAAAGCTGCCTAATTGGTGCTTATTATGCTTTATTGCTGCTCCGTGACATCCACAGGTGTTTTCAATACCTGATTGAAAACACTTGAATGAACCTCTGTTCTTCAGAGTGGTAGTCTTTAAGGGGTTGAATAATTGTGTCAATGAAGAATTCACAAAAGAAACATTTACTACTGTATTACAAAACCAATTGATGTCATTTTAGTTGCATATGGTTCTTTAAAAAGTCCTTGTAGGATTTCATTCTGAATACAATTACAAATGTACACTAAATTCCCTAAAACCCTTTACAGCATTGGGGGTTGAATAATTTTGAACACAACTGTATACCAGCCCATGGAAGACAATGTTATCGAGTCATTGGGAAAGGCAGTCAGCAGCAAGGTGCACATGACTTTAGACACGTGGTCCAGCAAGCATGGACAGGGCCGTTACATTTCCTTTAAGGCACACTGGGTAACTCTGATTGCAGCTGGGAGGGATCCAAGACGAGGCTCTGTGCTGGAGCTTGTTCATCCACCACACCTCCAGAAAGCTGCTTGTATGAGGTCTGTCTGCTCCACCACCTCTTCCTCCTCCTCCTCCTTCTGTGTCTCTAGTGAAGTGGCAGTTAAACCGACGCGTGGCAGGGGCTACGCAATGGCTCAAGCAAAAAGAAGCCATACTGTGCTTGAGCTGGTTTGTTATGGGAGAGGAGCCACACAGGGCCAGAAATTCTGTCAGCTCTGCAGGGGCAGATGCAGAGATGGTTAACATCACGCCAGCTTCAGCTGGGAATGGTCATCTGTGATAATGGCAGCAACCTTCCCTCCGCCCTACACCAGGGTAAGTTGACGCATGTACCAAGGGTAGCACACGTCCTAAATCTGGTGGTACAGCGTTTCCTAACCAGATACCCAGGGCTGGCAGAGCTCCTCAGCCAGGCCAGAAAAGTCTGCAGCCACTTCAGACGGTCATTCCCAGCAAGTGTTTGCCTGGCAAAAATTCAAAGAGAATTCCACTTTCCCACAAACCGTCTGATCTGTGACATGCCCACCAGGTGGAACTCGACATTAGCAATGCTGCAGCATCTGCACAAGCAGCAGAGGGCCATCAATGAGTACCTATGTGAGTATGGTACAAGGACAAGTTCAGGTCAACTTGTTTTCCCCCCCCCGCAGTGGCTGATGATCAAGGATGCATGCAATGTACTGTCACCATTTGAGGAGGCAACGAGGATGGTGAGCAGGGACAGTGCATGCATCAGTGACAAGATTCCTTTAGTGTTCCTACTGGAGCGCACTCTGCGGGGAATTATAGATGTGGAAGTAAACAGTTTTTGTCTTAGTTCTTAATCTATTGCAGCACAAAGTAAAAGGTACCTTGGAACCTTTAAAAATACCAAAATCGAAAAAATAAAAAGCAATGGAGCAAAATCGTGCATATATCAGTTAAATACCAATCTGTTGGATCACCAGAAACAGTTGGATCACCAAATCTGTACTCCGTCTTTACTTTTGATCTTGGAAAAAAATCAAAAAGGAGAGTACATTACTAGTAGTATTTTATTAAAAAATTCTTTAAAATTCTTCAACAAAAGGCACACTCACATTCTTTCAGGCACATAACAAAATGTGCATAAAAACATTTGCCACAATGGCTCAGACCTCCCGAATAAAACGTCCGATGAACATCCAGGATCCACTTCCAAAGGTGCCAGGTCTCCTCAGATGCGTTCCTCCCCAGGGTCTCCAAGCACACTGTCAGATCTTTTTCAATAAGTCACTCGATGTGTTTCGTGTGTACGTCTGTCCCACTTCATCAGGAGTTTAAATCAGAATTATAGATGTGGCACTAGAGGCAGAGCATCAGGAGGAAGAGGAGGCCTTCCCTAGCTCTCAAGGCCCCAGTCTTTACACAAACAGCATTCCTGCGGGTCCTCAGATCAGACAGGAGGAGGATGAGGAGGAGGAGGAATATTTAAGTAGTGGGGGCATTGAAGGTGGGGATTCCTCAAGGGAGGGTTTTGTGTGCCCAGAAACCCAAGGACTAGTACGTGGCTGGGAGGAGGAAGTGCACGATGGGGTCATCCTCATTGACCAGGAAGACTCGGAAGCTAATGTCACCTCCAACCTACGCTGCATGGGCTCCCTTATCCTGCAAAGCCTGCTAAAGGACCCCAGTATTTGTGCTATCAAGGAGAGGGATTATTACTGGTTGTCAAGCCTTCTTGATCCACGATACAAGGGTAAAGTTGCAGAGCTCATCCTGCCTGCACAAAGGGAGGACAGGATGAAATAACTTGAGGACGCTCTGAAGCGACACTTGTGTAACACCTTTCCAGGCACTGGTAGGTTACCAAGTGATGACACACGTGCTTCTGAGGCTGCGGATGGTCAGAGGAAGAGCGGTGAAGGCCGGGGCCGCTTGACTGATGCCTTTTTAAATTTTTTTAGTCCACAACACCCAGGGACGTCAAATGTAGGCACCCATTGCCAGCGTCTTCACCATATGGTGCAGGACTACCTAAGAGCAAGGGCAGACCTGGATATCTTTACAGCAGATGATCCACTGGCTTACTGGGTGTTGAGATTGGATCACTGGCCAGAACTTAGCCAATATGCTATGCAGCTACTAGGTTGCCCTTCATCCAGCGTTCTTTCTGAAAGGACGATCAGTGCCGCTGGAGGTTTTGTCACAGACAAAAGAGTGCGTCTGTCCACCGACTCTGTAGACCGGCTGACATTTATTAAAATGAATCAGTCCTGGATCAGCAGCTATCAATCCCCTGATGCTGACATAACTGAATAGATCGGGGATTCTGCATTCCCAAAACCTTCACCACTGCACTCTTCCACAATACCACAGAGGGGTTACTTACGGTGTGAAGGCACTTGCTGCCACCAAAGGCACAATATTTAGGTGCACTGCCACTGACACCTATACCAGATTCTATATCATTTTAATATTGGCCTGCACTCTTCCACAATACCACAGAGGGGTAACGGTGTGACGGCACTGTTGCCGACACTAAAGGCCCTATTTTAAAGCACCTGTTGTTACTTTCATCCAAAGCCTGCATAAGTTTCACCATAATTTAGCCAAAAAAAATCACTAAACTTGTTCTGCGTGTCCTAAAATGTCTCCTCTTTTCATACAGGCTGGCGCCCCAAGCAGTTGTTTATGAATAGATTAAAGGAAAACCATTTTCCGTCATTTGAAATGTCATTTTTTTGTTTTTAAATGTTTCTATACATCTTTCAAATCCGCCACTTCACGGGCAGGTTATGGGGACCTCCTAGGCACGATATTTGAAGGAATTTTTTCCTTTTTACTCTTAACCTTTATTTCATGGAAAACTCTCTGTTCCTTTCAAAATGTTTTTTTTTTACTTTTTGTCCTTGTTTCCTGTCCCCCAGGGCACTACCCGGACCCCCATACACCTTCTATGGCAAATATCTTGCATATATGCCCACTTGGAGGGCACTCTAAAATTCTAACTTTCGAGTCCCATTGACTTGCATTGAGTTTGGTTCGTGTTCGAGATCGAACTCGAACTTTTGAAATTGTTCGAGTTCGAATGCAAACCGAACACGGGGGTGTTCGGCTCATCACTAGTCATAATGCCAAATGGGGTGTACAGAAGTAATGTTAAAGGGGTCCAAAGGATTCCTGACTCTACTACCAAAAGCCATAGCAAGGAGTGGCTCCTTGGCCTTGGCTCCTGTGCCCATCCCAAGTGACCATCTTAAGTGGTAGCTTGGAGTTGATTTTCTGGAGTTTCATCCATGATGCCCTCCGCCATCCATCATGATCCCTAATTCGTGTGTCTCCTCTCTCCACAGGTACGACCCCCCACCACCCAGTAACTTCAGGCACCCACATTGCAACTGATCCTCTGTACATTTTTCTGGTACGACCCCCCCATCACCCAGTAACTTCAGGCACCCACATTGCAACTGATCCCCTGTACATTTTTCTGGTACGACCCCCCCATCACCCAGTAACTTCAGGCACCCACATTGCAACTGATCCCCTGTACATTTTTCTGGTACGACCCCCCCATCACCCAGTAACTTCAGGCACCCACATTGTAACTGATCCCCTGTACATTTTTCTGGTACGACCCCCCCATCACCCAGTAACTTCAGGCACACCATTGCAACGATCCCCTGTACATTTTTCTGGTACGACCCCCCCATCACCCAGTAACTTCAGGCACCCACATTGCAACTGATCCCCTGTACATTTTTTTCTGGTACGAACCCCCCCCCATCACCCAGTAACTTCAGGCACCCACATTGCAACTGATCCCCTGTACATTTTTCTGGTACGACCCCCCCATCACCACAGTAACTTCAGGCACCCACATTGCAACTGATCCCCTGTACATTTTTCTGGTACGACCCCCATCACCCAGTAACTTCAGGCACCCACATTGCAACTGATCCTCTGTACATTTTTCTGGTACGACCCGCCCCATCACCCAGTAACTTCAGGCACCCACATTGCAACTGATCCCCTGTACATTTTTCTGGTACGACCCCCCCATCACCCAGTAACTTCAGGCACCCACATTGCAACTGATCCCCTGTACATTTTTCTGGTACGACCCCCCCATCACCCAGTAACTTCAGGCACCCACATTGCAACTGATCCCCTGTACATTTTTCTGGTACGACCCCCCATCACCCAGTAACTTCAGGCACCCACATTGCAACTAATCCCCTGTACATTTTCTGGTACGACCCCCCCCCCCATCACCCAGTAACTTCAGGCACCCACATTGCAACTGATCCCCTGTACATTTTTCTGGTACGACCCCCCCATCACCCAGTAACTTCAGGCACCCACATTGCAAATGATCCCCTGTATATTTTTCTGGTATGACCCCCCCATCACCCAGTATTCGCAGGCACCCACATTGTAAACGTTCCCTTGGTATTTTTCTGTCTTTTTTATTATTTTTTTTTCCATTTTACCCCCACCAATTGTTTTGTTAATTAGCATGTGAATTCCCTGCCCAGCATCAGGTGTTTACATTTTTACTTTGGCTGTCTGCAATCAGTCTGCTCTATATATCAGCAAGGAGTGGCTCCTTGGCCTTGGCTCCTGTGCCCATCCCAAGTGACCATCTTAAGTGGTAGCTTGGAGTTGATTTTCTGGAGTTGGGACTGGAGGAAGGAACTGCAAGGCCCATATTTTCCATCGGGTAAACACACGACTATATTATTATGCTTTCTCTCACGCTTCTACTTTTCACTTCTACCTTTCTCCTTAAATGGAACTCTTGCCCCTCTACCACCGACCCCTACACTATCTGCATCTCTCCCTCCCTCCTCTCGTCCCACATGATGGCCTCGCATGAGCTCCTTTGTTTCCTCAGAACATGGTCTCCCTCCAACTCTCATGCTGCCAATCACTCCCACTCTCACAAATCCCATTCCCACCTTCTCTTTCTCACCCTCCTGCTGTTACTCTATGCAGGTGACATATCCCCTAACCCTGGCCCCACAACACATCCACTACTTCCCTCTCATCCTATCTCCATCGCACATAAATCACCTCCCTGCAAGCCCAGCAACCTCATTCCCATAAACCCTCAGCGCCTGTCCTCTTTCTCCTGCGCCCTCTGGAACGCTCGCTCTGCGTGCAACAAACTCACAGCAATCCATGACCTCTTCCTTTCAAACTCCTTCAACCTCCTAGCTTTAACTGAAACCTGGCTAACTCCCTCTGACATGGCCTCCGTTGCTGCTCTCTCACATGGTGTTCTACACCTGAGCCATACCCCCAGACCGGGTGAGAGAAATGGTGGCGGTGGCGGAATCCTGCTCTCTCCCACCTGCACCTACCAGCATCTCCCTCCACCCCATCCCTCTCCTTCTCCTCCTTTGAAACACACTGCATCCGCCTGTTCTCTCCCCTGGCTCTCAGGGTGGCAGTCATCTACCGCCCACCGGGACCAACCTCCCAGTTCTTTGACCACTTTGCCACCTGGCTTTCTCACTTCCTGTCTTCTAGTCTTCCATGCCTAGTTCTCGGGGACTTCAACATTCCCATTGATGATCCTTCTGCCCCTGCTGCCTCCAAACTTCTTTCACTCACGTCCTCCCTTGGACTCGCACAATCCTCCCTCCTCCCTACCCACCTCAATGGTCACGCTATTGACCTTGTCTTTTCCAACCTCTGCTCCATTTCTGAGTTCACCTGTCGCCCTTTCCCCATCTCTGACCACCACCTTCTCTCTTTCAACCTATCTGGACTTCCTAAACACCCTTCTCCCCCACCCCGTACACACACTCGCAGAAATCTACATGCTGTGGATCCCCATCAATTCTCCAATCTACTTCACCACCTCCCTCACACCTCATCCTTCACCTGCCCTGATGCTGCCACTAATCACTACAACACTACTCTTATCTCTGCTCTAGACACTCTTGCTCCTCTTCGACTCTGTAAGGCCCCACGCCGCCAGCTTCAGCCCTGGCACACCCTCCAGACTCGCTACCTGCAAAGATGCTCCCGCACTGCAGAGCGTGCCTGGAGGAAATCCCGCTCTGAAGCTGATTTTGTTCACTTCAAGTTTATTCTCCGGTCATACACCTCTGCCCTCCACCTGGCCAAACAATCCTTCTTCTCATCTCTTATATCTACGCTATCCTCTAACCCTAAACGGCTCTGGTCCACCTTCAACACCCTCCTCCACCCACCCGCACCTCCCCCCTCAGCTGCCTTCAACGCTCAAGACCTAGCAGATTTCTTCCTTAGTAAAACTCTAACTATCAGAAGCGACATCCCAACACAAGATAGTTATCAGCCACCTCCACTCCCAGAGGTCCCCTCTGCCACCCTCTGCCGCTTCCTCCCAGCCACTGAGGAGGAAGTCCATGCCTTATTGTCCTCCTCACATCTCACCACGTGCCCGCTCGACCCCATTCCCTCACATCTAATTCCTCCCCTCTCCTCCTCCCTCACCCCTGCTCTCACACACATCTTCAACCTATCTCTCTCCACCGGCTCCTTCCCATCCGCCTTCAAACATGCGCTAGTTACCCCTTTACTAAAGAAACCATCCCTCGATCCCAACTCTCCATCCAACTACCGTCCTGTATCCCTGCTTCCCTTCACATCAAAGCTCTTAGAAAAACTAGTCTTCAACCACCTCTCCCTCTTCCTGTCATCCAATTCCCTACTTGACCCCCTGCAATCTGGCTTCCGTCCCCTACACTCAACTGAAACTGCCCTCACCAAAGTCACCAACGACCTCCTAACTGCTAAAAAACACGGCCACTATTCTATTCTCATCCTGCTTGACCTCTCGGCTGCTTTTGACACTGTTGACCACCCCCTCCTTCTGCAGACCCTCAGCTCTCTTGGTCTTGGTGACACTGCACTTGCTTGGGTTGACTCCTATTTATCCAACAGGTCCTTCTCTGTGTCCTTTGCTGGTAACTCCTCCTCTTCATTGCCTTTATCTGTTGGTGTACCTCAAGGCTCTGTCCTTGGTCCTCTGCTCTTTTCCATCTACACCTCCTCCCTGGGCAAAATCATCAACAGCTTTGGCTTTAATTACCACCTCTACGCTGATGACACTCAGATCTACCTCTCTACCCCTGATCTCTCTCCCCCTGTCCTTTCAAAAGTCAGTGACTGTTTATCTGGCATCTCCTCCTGGATGGCCTCGCACCACCTAAAGATCAACATGTCCAAGACTGAGCTCCTACTTATTCCTCCCTCTAATGCCTCCCCACCTCCTGACTTCTCTATCACGGTGGAGGGTATCACCATCTCCCCATCAAACCAAGTTCGCTGTCTTGGAGTTACACTTGACTCTGCTCTTTCCTTCATCCCCCATTTCCTGTCTCTTTCCTCCTCCTGCCGCTACCAATTGCGTAATATTTCCAGAATTCGGCCATTTCTTACTGCTGTCACCACAAAACAACTCATACACTCCCTGGTAATCTCCCGACTCGACTATTGCAAAAATCTCTTATCTGGCCTCCCTCTGTCCCGCCTATCCCCCTTACAATCCATCCTGAATGCCTCCGCCAGGCTAATTCACCTCACCCGCCGCTCTGTCTCTGCCACTCCACTCTGCGAGTCCCTTCACTGGCTCCCCATCCACTGCAGAATTAAGTTCAAAATCCTTATCCTTACGTACAAAACCCTCACTAACTCAGCTCCCCACTACCTGTCCTCACTAATCACAAAATACACCCCAGCCCACTCCCTAAGGTCAAACAGCGACCTGCGCCTAGCTTCTCCCCGCATCACCTCTTCCCATGATAGACTGCAGGACTTCACACGCGCAGCCCCCATTCTCTGGAACGCTATCCCTCGTACGGTCAGACTTTCCCCTAATTTCTCTTCCTTCAAACGCTCCCTTAAAACATTCCTATTTAGGGAAGCCTACCACCCAACTCACTGACGCAACCATCAATCACTCTCACCTTGCAGTCCTCTCCTCCTGTTTCCAACCCCAACCCCTCTAGATTGTGAGTTCCTACGGGAATAGGGCCTCATCCCCTCTTGTACTGTTTGTCAAATGTTGTTCAGTGTATTGTAACCCGTCTATACTGTGCCTATTGTACAGCGCTGCGGAATATGCTGGCGCTTTATAAATAAAGAATAATAATAATAGCAGTAGGGTGACCATATCGTTCATATTTAGAGGGACACATATTGCTACTTCATGCAGACGGGAGAGTTCACCTGGGAATCCTCTTTGATTTCTTACTTGCAGCATATATATTTAGCATTCTTTGGGGTCAGTTTCTTCATGCACTGCCCATCAGCATGAATAAATTATATGTGTCCCATTAAACATGGGTAATATGGTCACTCTACATTGCAGTCATGTGACAGCAGGGAGGTTGGTGCATGAGCGACCGACCATAGAGTCAATCCAGTGGCTCTCAATGAGAATGCACCATAAAATATTGATTGGAGTGAAGTCACAAATAGAGTCCTGCTTCTGGGAACCCATCAGGAGCTGAGATTTTAGCATTTGCTAGATATGAGCATCTAGAAAGAACTTGAAAGGCTGAAATAGCCCTCTGAGAAACCCCCTTCTCAAGGAGGGAGAGGGTGGAGGACACTCAGCTCACTCTTACCTCACAAATTGCATATGGTGGTCACACTCACAGCGCCTAGAGTGGCCGTTTAACTTCTGCCTTTATCTACTACAAGGTGGAAAGCCTGCCCAGAGGGCAGTCTATTGTGGATATACTGCCCCAGCTCGTAGATATTGCCCCAGCATGTGGATACTGCCCCAGCACGTGGATACTGCCCCAGCTCGTGGATACTGCCCCAGCACATGGATACTGCCCCAGCTCGTGGATACTGCCCCAGCACGTGGATACTGCCCCAGCACATGGATACTGCCCTGCACGTGGATACTGCCCCAGCACGTGGATACTGCCCCAGCACGTGGATACTGCCCCTGCACGTGGATACTGCCCCAGCACGTGGATACTGCCCCTGCACGTGGATACTGCCCCAGCACGTGGATACTGCCCCAGCACGTGGATATTGCTCCCCAGCTCAGACCCCAGACCAGACATGGGGCTGCTGTTCGAATGCTCTATCGGCATTCGGACAGCCGCCCCATGAGCTCCGGCATACTTACCTTCCCGAGCGGTGAAGTGAAAGTTTCCCCGCTTCCGCTCATTGAAGGACCCAAGCCGCGGTCACGTGGGACTCCCACGTGACCGCAGCTTGGGTCCTTCAAAGAGCGGAAGCGGGGAAACTTTCACTTCGCCGCTCAGGGGTTGGATGCACGCGGCAACCGGGTAGAGGGGTACCCGGCTGCTGTGTGCATCTTGTAACTGCCGCGGCGAGCACACAGGCGGGTCGTGCCGCGGCGGTTGCATGCGCGCGCAGCCAACCACCGCTGGTTGCGCATGCATGCGCAGAGTAAGGCTTGGCGACGGACACGCCAAGCCTTACTCTATTATAGTATAGGATATTTCTTCCAGTGACAGCAAGTTGCGCATCATATGACTATGGCATCTTACGTCTCACTCTCCTTGAAAAATAATTATCAGGGTTATGCAGAGAGCACCGAAACATCAACAACATTTCGGTGCTCTCCCGTTCCCTGCAATTTGGCGAGTTCGAATTCAGCATTTAACGCAGAGTCCCAGAAGTGCAGCAAATGAGCCACCGAATGCATCTGAAAAACTGCTGCAAAACCGCCAATTTGATCGGAAAAAAACCGCTGCAAAACCGACTAATCAATCCGCAAAACCGCCAGAAACCCACCGAATTCATTCGAGGATTCGCCGCAAAACTGCTGGATCGATCCAAAAGAAGCCGACAACCCACCGAACAGAGCACCGACCAGCCACCGGAAAAAGCTGACAAGCCACCCAACGGGGTAAAAAGAAAAAAACAATGCAACTTTTTAGACTCGTTTGCAAAAAAAACTACTGAATGAAAATGCCTGGAAATAATGTATAAGGTCCTATGAATAATGACAAAAGGTCTGTTACAGAAAAAAAAAATGGTATTTTAGAAGAATCGGAAAAAAAAATTAGCTGAAAAAATCTCAAAAAATGGCTAAAGAAATCCTAAAAAATAAATAAACAGACTTTTTGCTGCAAAAGAAAATGAATACACGGTTGAATAAATATTTAGTTAAAAAAAAAAGGGATTTTTTTTTTAATTTGAAACCTATGGGATTCGCCTGATTAAGGCTCGGGTCAGACGAGAGCAGTGTTCACGTCCGTGTTGCCCAACATTTTAACGTCCGTGGTAGCATACAATTATGATCAATAGAGACCCACACATGAAGTATGTCCGCACAGAGGTGCGGACGCACAACGGACGCGGCACAAATGGACGCAGGTTAGGCAAGAACGTAAATCCGCTAGAACGGATGCTCAGAATGTGATGCGTCCGCAACGTCCGCATAGCTTTGTGTCCGAGTGATGGAACGAAGTCAGACGGACTGCATTTTTGACGTCCAGCATTTTGACGGATAAAATGTTTTTCATATTAATTTATTTTTCCTTCTACATCAGTCAAAAAAAACGTCAGTCACAAAAACGGACCGTGTGGCCACTACCTTGTCGTCAGTCAGAGTGTACGTCCGTTGTGCATGGACGCACAGTGCGCACAGAATGCGCTCGTCTGACCCTAGCCTTAAGGCTAGGGTCAGACTAGCGCAGTTTTAACGTGCGTTTAGCCGCACGAAATCACGGCCGTACTAGCAGCAAATGACGTCCAATGCCGGGGAACATACGACGAACGGCCGCACGAAAGTTCGTCCGCGCAACGCAAGTGGCCAACGAACGCATTTTTTCGAGAACGTCAAACCGCTACTACTGACGTACAGAGTGCGCTGCGGCCGCATAGCGGCGTGTGTGCGTGATTAGGAGACGTCAGACGCTGCTAATGTCCGGCCAACATAACGTCCAGACTCAAAAAGTGTTTTATTGATGATCCGTACAAAATCACGGACGAAAAGGCGCATCGTATGACCGCTATCGCGTATTCCGGGGGAAAATACGTACGTTCGTTCGACCGAACTTTTTCACGGACGACGTGAAAAATGCGTTCGTCTGACCCTAGCCTAACCTGCCGAATAAAACCACCGAACATCAGGACATTTCACTGCTGTTCATTTTTCTGTGAATAGATTAACCATTGCTTCTCTATGTGGATTTCACTGCCATCGAACAACACCGTATTTCTCTTGCAATTTGCCAATATTTGGCGAACTGTCAGCTTTTTGAAAAGCCGAATATCCACAAAAGTGCACCGTATGGGGAAATTCACTGTTTGGTGCCATTTCGTGATCAATTCGGCTCTCTTTGAGTAACCCTGTATCTGTTCATTTGTTATATACAGGGATATTCAGAGAAAGGTGAAACTCTGGAGAACTTTTAGAGGAGTGAAAATTCTAGGTCAAAATAGCCAAACCAGAAAAATTCTCCCATTTATCTCACTTTCCAAATCAGCTATTTTGACCTAGAATTTTCACTTCCCCAAAAGCGCCAGAGTTTCACCTTTCTCTCAATAACCCTGATAGAGAATTAGAATGACGAAGTAACCTTGTGTGTGCAATATTTACTGTAATGTAGCTAAGTGATCGGGCCAGTACGGAATGAAAAAGGATGCCTCTGAATATACAATTTGTACAACTTTATATAACATATAAGCATTAATATTTCCAGTGCTGTAAAATAGTAGATGGTTGATTAGCTTTGAAAAGCGTTCAGATTCCTGGTGTCTTTTTACAAAATTGATTATATAATCTCACCAAGGTGATATTTAGAGATGTAAAGAAGACTTATGAAAGTCAATGAAAGATAAGTGGCTGTGGTATCACAATCTTTAAAGGCAGGTTAAGCTTCTCATCTTTCACCCCATAAAAAGAATATAAAACAAAATACTGCATTGCAGCAATTCTGCAAAAAATACCATGTGCCAGATTTATATTTGTCTTTTGATGGGGAAGACAAATGTAAACATTTGTTTTATAACGTTTGCTAAAAAATAAATAAGAAAGCGAGGTTAAAAGTAGGGATGAGCCGAACACCCCTGTGTTCGGTTCGTATCCGAACAGCCGAACTGCCGGAATGTTCGAATACGAACTCGAACACCAATGGGGGCCGGACACGCAAAATGTGTTTGCAGTTCTCCTAAATGTACCGGTGGCTGCCGGTACATTTAGGAGACCTGTGGCTGCGGCCCCCAGCCCCCGTAACTCACCTGTCCTGCAGCTGTCCCGGCCTCCTGTTCCCCTGTCCGTCAGCTCCTCTGGTCCGTCTGGCCGCTGCTCCTCTCTGCCCCACGTCTTCATGCTGAATGATCTGAGTGAGCAAAGTCCTGCGCCTGACCTGGACTTTGCCCAATCAGGGCTCTAATTCAATATTGAATCCTGATTGGGCAAAGTCCAGGTCAGGTGCAGGACTTTGCCCAATCAGAGCTCAGCATGAAGATGAGGCATGGGGCAGAGCTTTAACCAAGCTCTGATTGGTTAAAGTCGGTGCAAGACTTTAACCAATCAGAGCTAGGTTAAAGCTCATCTTCATGCTGAGCTCTGATTGGGCAAAGTCCTGCGCCTGACCTGGACTTTGCCCAATCAGATCATTCAGCATGAAGACGTGGGGCAGAGAGGAGCCGCGGCCAGATGGACCGGAGGAGCTGACGGACCGGGGAACAGGAGGCCGGGACAGTTGCAGGACAGGTGAGATACGGGGGCTGGGGGCCGCAGCCACAGGTCTCCTAAATGTACCGGCTTTGTATCGCTTTGGCGATAGAATGAAGTGAATGGGTCGATCACCGACTCACATCATTGTATTGTGTGGGATGTATTCAAAGGACTTCACCAGTGGGTAGATTAGAAGTCTTTTAAGCTCCCTGTTTTATCTCATTCAGCTGCCAGCTGCTATCTCGAGTAGCCTTGAGAACACAATACACCTCCCTGCAGCCTTATCTAAACATTCCCTCTTCCATCTAATTAACTGTTAAATACTTGAGATGAGATAAGCCTCAGAAGTAAAGAAAAACCTTTGATAAATGTTGCCTCATGGGAAAAAATCAACAAAATGTTAGGGAGATTAAAAAAATAAAACACCTATGGGGTTATTCAAAGAGCCCCTCTCTGATTCGCTGCACTTCGGCGAGTCTGATCCACTGAGCCTGCAGTGAATTTAGCATTCACCGCAGGGTCCCCAAAGTGCAACAAATCGGCTGCCGAACGCCACTGCCAACCCGAGGCAAACCCCTCACCCGCTGCAGCCAACCCACCGGAGATCCGCCGCACAGTTGCCAAATGCAGCCAACGAGCTGCTGAGCACAGCGTCGACCAGCCGGAGAAAAAAGCTGACAAGTTTGCCGGACAGGTAAAAAGAGAAAAAAACTATTGAAAGTGCCAAATTGAAGCGCTGTTTGCAAAAAAACTACTGGACAAAAATGTCTGGAATTACCATATAAGATCCTATGAATAATAATAAAAAGGTCTGTTACATAAAAAAAAAAGCTATTAAAAAAAATAATCGGAAAAAGTGCCTACAAGATCCAAAAAAAAATAAAAATAAAGAGACTTTTTGCTGCAGATTAGGCTAGGGACAGATGAGCGCATTTTATGCAGCCACCGTCAAAATGTACGTCGACGCGTGCGCACGCATTTTTTCACGGAATGCGCTTGAGTGGTCGGACGATGCTCAATTCTGGACGTATTCCATGACGGTGGGGTGAAAAAATAGTAAAAATCAGATGAATCTAATCACTTGAAAAATGAAAAAATAAGGGTAAGGGTATAAAAAGCCATTTTGGGGATGGTGGCGTTTTTCAAAGATGGATCCTGCACACGTCTTTGTGTTTGGTGTGATGGGGTACCTGTACCTAAAGAGGAAGAGAAAGCGGCGAACCTGGGTTCATGAAATCAACGCTGCCAGACCCACGCATGGACACTTCGTGACGCTGTACAGGCCACTGCGAGAGAGGGACCCCGTGAAGTTCTTCAACTACATGCGGATGTCCATCGCCTCCTTTGATGAACTGTTGTCGCGGGTACGGGAGCCACTGACCAAGAGGGACACCAACATGCGGCCCGCCATACCACCGGAGGAGATGATAGTCATCACTTTGAGGTACGTACTGTCACACACCTGCATACATGACATCGCTGCCAGTCACCTGACATGAGTGCATCATGTCTGTAGTCACATGCCCACTGTTACATGCACACACACACACACACACGGGCATCACATCACACGTACATAATCATAAATGACTCCGACAACAATGTTGATAAATAATACTATAATATGAAAAGAAACTGTAATATATTATGGACATATATTACAACTCGTAAACTGAAGGTCAGTATATATACAAAATCAAAACAATAACACATAACAAACAAATAATAAAACATATTTAGGTCATGTATCAAAGTTGCTGATACCGCGGAGCATCTGGGTCATGAGGGCCGGTGGTGTGGCTCCAGCTGGACCCCGACTCCGTGTGTGGCCTGGCTCCAGGGGGCATGGCTGGGTGGGTGGACAGCACCTCACTGGAGACGGAAGATCCACTGGCGGATTGTGGCACAGCATGGTAGGCGGCTGCGTGATGGGGACGTGAAAGGATGTCCTCCAATATTGCGAGAGATCTGTGGCGATACTCCATTTTCTCCGCCTCGCTCATCCTGTTCAGGAGGAGCGTACATGCATTGGAGAACGACATGTCCACGGAGTCCGCAAGCATGCAGCGTTGGTGTGCATGGGTGGTCTGTGCCTCCATGAACGTGACCATGGCCTGCTCCAGGTCTGCAGCCTGTGCCCTTCTCTTCTGGCCAGGTCTGGTGCTGACCGTTGTCGCGGTACCTGCCACCTGTGGTGTCGCCAAATCCTCCTCCATCTGCGACTCAGCACCACCTGGTTCTCCTCCTCCTGGCAGCTGGCAGAATCTCCTGGCACCATTTGTTGTGCCTGGGTGCCGGAGGTCGATGGCTGGTCCATGCTGCTGACAGACCTGCGCGGCTCCTGGGTCCTGCGGAGGAACGATAGCTGCTCTGCATAAATGTAGCCACGGACCTTTTTTGCACCAGCTCCAGAGCGCGCAGCCATGGCCTGCTTCTTCTGGACGCGCATGTAGTTGTCGCGTACTGTGCGCCATTTGTTCATCGCCTCTTGTGCTGAAAAACATGATGAGAGTGACATTAGCTTGTGTTCATGGTATGTGATCATATTCAAACAGTTTTGTTTTGTCTTCTAGGTATCTCGGTAGTGGGTGCAGTTTGAAGGATCTGCATTATAGCTTCCGCGTTGGCAGATCAACAGCTGGTGAGATCGTCCGCAAGGTGTGCCAAACCATATGGGAGACCATGAAGGGCGAATGTTTGCCAAGACCGACACATACGGCATGTCTGGAAATTGCAGCAGGATTCTGGGAGAGAGCCAACTTTCCAAACTGCCTGGGAGCCGTGGATGGCAAACATGTCCGCATAGTGAAGCCACCGCATAGTGGCTCACTGTATCAGAATTATAAACATTACTTTTCCATTGGCCTACTGGCGGTGTCAGATGCCAACTATAGTTTCGTGTATGTGGATGTCGGTTCATACGGCAAAGACTCTGACTCCACACTGTTCAGGAACTCCACACTGTGGAATGAAATTGAGAGTGGGCCCTGAACATCCCCAGACCCGCACCATTGCCTGGCAGTGACGTGGCAGTCCCCTATGCCTTCGTGGGTGACGAAGCATTCGGCCTATCCACACACCTCCTACGGCCCTACTCAGGGACACACCTGACTGTGAAGAAGCGGGTGTTTAATTATAGGCTGTCGCGGGCGAGACGGTATGTGGAGTGTACCTTTGGCATACTGACCAACAAGTGGAGGATTCTACATAGACCGCTGGATGTCAATGTGGACTTCTGTGTGGACATAGTGAAATGCTGTTGCATTCTACATAATTATGTGCGGGCCAGGGATGGTTTTAATTTTGACGATACCCTCACAGTTGTCGGTCTTGAGGATGATGTGAACTATGACATCATAGCTGTGAATAGATACAGCAACAGGTATCGCGATGCTCTATCTAATTATTTCATCAGTGATGCAGGTGAGGTGCCCTGGCAGCTGGGGAGCATTTGAGTTTCACATCAATGATTTCATTTGTTTGTTTATTATCATTTTTGTGATTTACATTTATGGGATTATGAATTAAATAATATATACTCACTCTGTATGTGCTGCTCCTTCTCGGACCAGGTATCGTACTCCGGGTACACCTGACGGGACACCTCGACCCATGCGCTCGCCTTCCTCCCCTTGTCCTTATAACGCTCGCAGGCCGTATCCCAGATCCCTGGATGCTCCCACAGCGCTTATCAGCCTCTCCACGTCCATCTCTGGTCCAGCAGCCATGTTCAACGGTCGCAGGTACACTCCACGAACTGCAGGAAACTTTGGCAGTTTGGACGTGATGTACGCCGCACACTAGCAGCGTCTGACGTCTCCTAATCACGCACACACGCTGCCATGCGGCCGCCGCGCACTTTGTACGTCAGTAGCAGCGGTTTCACGTTCTGATAAAAATGCGTTCATTTGCTGGTTGCGTGGTGTCGGCGCACTTTCGTACGCACGTACTGCGTATATTGGCCGTCATTGGCCGTTATGTGCTGCTACTGCCGCCGTGATTTTGTGCGTCTGCACGCGCGTTCCGACTGCCCCACTCTGACCCTAGCCTTAAAAGAATAAACGGTTTATTAGATATTGGATAGAAACGGGAATATTTCTAACATTGAAGCATATGGGATTCGCCTGATTAAACCTGCCGAATGAAACCCCCGAACAGCAGGGCACTTCACTGACATTTCTCAGCTGTTCATTGTTCTGTGAATACATTAACCATTGCTTCTCTATATCACTGCCGTCGAACAGGCACCGTATTTGCAGGCAATTCTCCAAATTTGGCGAACTGTCTGCTTTCTGAATAGCCAAATAGACCCGAAATGTCACCGTATGGGGAAATCCTCTGTTTGGTGCAATTTCGGGGCCAGATCGTCTCTCTCTGAATAACCCCTTTAATTTTTTATTTTTTTATTTTTACATGCAAATACTTCAAACAAAGGGGGAAAAAACAGCAGCATGTGGTTTATGAAGTGCTTTGAAAGGTGGTTTTGTTTGTATTGCACAAGTAATCTCTTTCAGCTTATGTGGTAGTGTCCCTTTAAAAAATAAAAAAGGTTTTTGAAAAAAATAAAGATAATAAATGGTCTTAATTTTTTTTAAACAAAATATTACATTTATTACAATAAGACCTATCAGATTTGCCTGTTTAAACCTGTCAAACTGAAACACCAAAATCAGGTCAATTTGCCCAATTTCAGTGCAATTTGTCAGCCTGTAAATAGTTCTCCATGGGGCAATTTTAATGCTGCCGAATCGCACCAAATTGAGGCGAAATGCACCGTATTTCGCTGTCAATTCACCTCTATTTGGTAAACCGACAGCTTAGTGAATACGCAAATTGCCCTGAAATTGTACTTACGGTGAAATTCACCATTCAGTACAATTCGGGGCATATTCGGATGACAGCGAATAACCCTTTAAGTGATGGGGCTGATGTATGTCTTGGAAGGCAGAAAAACACTTGCCTTTGGACAATCAAGAAAGAGATATAAAAAGTCCTGGTCAGGGCACCATAACGGCAAATAATTTAAATCCACTCATGATCAAGGAATAAAGATGGACCAAACTAAAAGTCAACAAAGGAACTGAGGAAGCCAAGACCCATTGTCGAAATGCATTTCAGGACTTTTTATTTCCCCTAGGCTATTTTTATGATAGTCGTGAAACAGATGGTAAGCGCCACACAACACGCCGTAACCACCCCAACTCCAATGCTACACCAGCAAATAGTGGTTTCCCCCACACCATGAAATGTAGACAAAATGTACCGTATCTGGTGAGCGCAAAACAAATGCTCTGGAGTTCGGATGTCTCATGCAGGCCCGCAACACATCATATGGTTATGTAAGAGAAGCAAATACAAAATATCATAGCGCAGTTATAGACGTTATTCACAGTATATAGGTCCACGATAAATGTATTGAGAAACCTTAGTGCATATCTATATACATATGCTCACCTAGCACTTTATCTTTAAGATATATTATTCAATTTGTGTATTATTAAATATTATTCCTACTATGTAGGTTAATATATTATTTCATATTCCAAAAACAATAGAATAGAATCTAAGCATGGTTTATATAATTCACCATTAATCAATACTTATATTTTGAAATATTAGGGTAACATTTCTCATTAGGTATTGATCCAGATTAGAAGGTTTTCTTGACAGAGATTACTATATAATCCAACTTGGGTTGCGAGGTACCCATAGCGATCTAAGTCATGACCAAAAATAACATAAATTGGAGACATATTCTGTTTCCACAGATGGCATGGGGGAGCGACCTCAAATGTTTTTTATATTTATGTATTTATAAAGGATTTTACCAGGAAGGATACATTGAGATTTCTCTCGTTTTCAAGTACAGTCATGGCCGAAATTGTTGGCACCCCAGACATTTTTCCAGAAATTCAAGTATTTCTCACAGAAAAGTATTGCAGTAGCACATGTTTTGCTATACACATGTTTATTCCATTTGTGTGTATTGGAACAATACAAAAAAAGGAGGAAAAAAAGCAAATTGGACATAATGTCACACAAAACTCCAAAAATGGGCTGAACGAAATTCTTGGTACCCTTTCAAAATTGTGGATAAATAAGATTGTTTCAAGCATGTGATGCTCCTGTAAACTCACCTGGGGCAAGTAACAGGTGTGGGCAATATAAAAATCACACCTGAAAGCAGATAAAAAGGAGAGAAGTTCACTTAATCTTTGCATTGTGTGTCTGTGTATGCCACACTAAGCATGGACAACAGAAAGAGGAGAAGAGAACTGTCTGAGGACTTGAGAACCAAAATTGTGGGAAAATATCAACAATCTCAAGGTTATAAATCCATCTCCAGAGATCTAGATTTGCCTTTGTCCACAGTGCGCAACATTATCAAGAAGTTTGCAACCCATGGCACTGTAGCTAATCTCTCTGGGAGTGGACAGAAGAGAAAAATTGATGAAAGGTTGCAATGTAGGATAGTCCGGATGGTGGATAAGCAGCCCCAAACAGGTTCCAAAGAAATTCAAGCTGTCCTGCAGGCTCAGGGAGCATCAGTGTCAGTGCAAACTATCCGTCGACATTTAAATGAAATGAAACGCTATGGCAGGAGACCCAGGAGGACCCCACTGCTGACACAGAGACATAAAAAAGAAAGACTACAGTTTGCCAAAATGTACTTGAGTAAGCCAAAATCCTCCTGGGAAAACGTCTTGTGGACAGATGAGACTAAGATAGAGCTTTTTGGTAAAGCACAACATTCTACTGTTTACCGAAAATGGAATGAGGCCTACAAAGAAAAGAACACAGTACCTACAGTGAAATATGGTGGAGGTTCAATGATGTTTTGGGGTTGTTTTGCTGCCTCTGGCACTGGGTGCCTTGAATGTGTGCAAGGCATCATGAAATCTGAGGATTACCAAAGGATTTTGGGTTCCACTGTAGAGCCCAGTGTCAGAAAGCTGGGTTTGTGTCCGAGATCTTGGGTCTTCCAGCAGGACAATGACCCCAAACATACGTCAAAAAGCACCCAGAAATGGATGGCAACAAAGCGCTGGAGAGTTCTGAAGTGGCCAGCAATGAGTCCAGATCTAAATCCCATTGAACACCTGTGTAGAGATCTTAAAATTGCTGTTGGGAAAAGAAGCCCTTCCAATAAGAGAGACCTGGAGCAGTTTGCAAAGGAAGAGTGGTCCAAAATTCCGGGTGAGAGTTGTAAGAAGCTTATTGATGGTTATAGGAAGCGACTGATTTCAGTTATTTTTTCCAAAGGGTGTGCAACCAAATATTAAGTTAAGGGTGCCAAGAATTTTGTCCAGCCCATTTTTGGAGTTTTGTGTGACATTATGTCCAATTTGCTTTTTTCCTCCCTTTTTTTGTTTTGTTCCAATACACACAAAGGGAATAAACATGTGTATAGCAAAACATGTGTTACTGCAATACTTTTCTGTGAGAAATACTTGATTTTCTGGAAAAATGTCTGGGGTGCCAACATTTTCGGCCATGACTGTATGTCCTGGGTTCAAGAAGATTGAAGTGTTACAGTTACAGAAATACAAACAGGGTTATTCAGAGAGCGTGAAAATCAGGAGAATGACAGGAGAATAACTGGAGAATGAAAAATTCTAGGTCAAAATAGCCGAACCAGAAAAATTCTCCCTTTCATCTCACTTTCCAAATCGGCTATTTTGACCTAGAATTTTTCATTCTCCAGTCATTCTCCTGCTTTTCACGCTCTCTGAATAACCCTGAAAGTAGTACAATGCAAGATATTAAAAAACAACACAAATATATAGATTAACAGAAAATAAATATGTAGGAAATAGTCATTATGTTACATGTTTACAGGTGCATTCTGTATTGAGGTATGTTAGTAAGGAGCTCTTGAGTGACATAAGACTGGAAGATTTGATGGTGTCTGGGAAGTTATTCCTTAATTGTGGTGCTCTGTAGGAAAATGAAGACCGAGCCACTGTCTTTTTGTATTGTGGTATTGCAAGTAAGGTGCTGGTCCTGGATCGGAGGTTATAGGATGAGGGAGCTGCTGGGGGAAGCAGTCTATTCAGATAGGGTGACAGCTTCCCAGAAAAGCTCTTAAACACCAGGCTGGAAAGGTGAAGGGTGCGTCTAGATTCCAGCGATGGCCAGTTTAGCTCTTTTAACATGTCACAATGGTGGGTCATGTAGTTACATTGTAATGCAAAGCGGCAGAATGAGTTATACAATATAGTAAGTTTCTGAAGATGTGTTTGCGGGGCGGCTGCGTACACTACATCTCCGTAATCAATAGCCGGCATAAGCATTTGTTGTACAATCTGCTTTCTTACCGCGGGGCTCAGGCAGGATTTGTTTCTGTACAGGGCGCCTAGTTTGGGGTAAAGTTTAGATGAGAGTTTTTCGATGTGAGGGCCAAAGGATAGATTAGGGTCCAACCACATACCTAGATATTTGAGAGAAGTGACTGTGGTCAACGTGCCATTTGATTTTGTCCCAACACATAAGTGGGGATTTTGCAATTTGTGTAGTTTAGGTGCTGTTCCAAAGAGCATCGTTACAGTTTTGTCATTATTTAAAAAAAGTTTGTTGTGTTTGATCCACTTTTCTACCTCTGTGAATTGTTCTTGCAGCACGGCTTCCAGCTGCCGGAGATTTGGTTTGCTGGTATAGATTACGGTGTCGTCTTCATACATATGTACAGTTGAGGCTTTGCAGACGTTGGGCAGATCATTTATGAATATTGTGAATAGCAGGGGGCCGAGTATTGAGCCTTGGGGTACACCGCAAGTGACATGGAGGGGGAGGGAGGAGCTGCCAGAAATTGACACATATTGTGATCGGTCGGATACATATGATTGAAACCAGGTTAGCGTGCGATCACCAATGCCAGAGTTTTTAAGTTTTTCTAACAAGATGCCATGGTCTACTGTGTCAAAGGCCTTGGCAAAATCAAGGAAGATGGCTCCAGTTAGGTTTCCTTGTTCCATCCCAGCTTGGATATCATTGCAGACGTTTAAAAAGGCGGTTGTAGTTGAGTGATTTGGACGAAAGCCGGATTGATCTGGGGTTAAGTAGTTCCAATATTGATAATAATCACGTAATTGTGTTATATGCCTCTCTAATTATAAATTCCCTTCTGTTTTATGCCATATATATGCCAATGTTTTGGAGATCGTAATCTTCTGTCCCAATGTTGAAGACACATTGGTGCATTATGGCAAAGCACGATCGAGAACAGAGAATGCCATCTAATACGGAGTTCGGGATGGCGCAATGCGCAAAATGGCCGCGCCTTAAAGATATATTCCGAAACCAGTGTGGAACGCGGAAAACGGTGTGGCGCATGTGCAAGATGGCGGCGCACACCGGTTAAGGATTTTGGAATCAATTAGGGCATGGGTGGTTAATTTTACAATTATTAAAAGGGTATATATACCCATACATTGTGTTTATCCGATCGACCAGCTGAGGAAGCTGCTTTACAGCAGCGAAACGCCTTCTGGGGCCAAGATTTATGGCTTGTTTTAACTTTTATTTTATTAAAACCTTTTAAAAAGACCACGTTCCGGTTCCAGATTGGTTTTTTATTTGGATTTTTTTCCCACAAAAAATTCATGGGCGCTCCTACCTGAGCTTTGGAAGCTCCATCTAATGTAAGTTTTGAATTGCCAGAAAAAGAGATTTGCATTTCCTTTAAAAAAACGATTTACACTAGGAAAGCATATATTTCTTTATTGTATCCCTCCTCGCTCCCACCATAACACGGTGTCTGAAGAGAATCTTCATACTTAAGGTGGGGGTCACCTGCTAACAAGGAGGAAGAAAAATTACCCAGAGGCGAAATCCCACTCTGAGCCAGTGTTATGGCTCTATATTTGTGAGTGGAATTATTATAGAGTACATCGCCCAAAACATATTGGTTTGCAGTTGTGCACTATGATATTTTGTATTTGCTTCTCTTACATAACCATATGATGTGTTGCGGGCTTGCATGAGACATCCGAACTCCAGAGCATTTGTTTTGCGCTCACCAGATACTTTACATTTTGTCTATTTTTATTTACAAACTCAATATGGCAGCGCTGATAATATATTAAGGAAGGATTGCTACAGGCACTCGCACGTGGTTCCTGTCCCAAACCACCAAAATATATACCAATAGTCCAAGGGGATGGAGTGCAGCGAAAACAATGTTCCTTTCTCTAAGTCCCAGGAGTAGATTTCCCAGATCCTGAAGAGAGCTTTCTTCCTAGGGTAACCTCAAAAAAAGAAAAACATCATCGTACGATCTGATGTATACCACATGGATAAACCAAAGAAGCGTCAGCACACTCACGTGAAATAGAGCCTTCCTGGCTCTGGATGATGCGCCTCTGGGTTGTTTTTTTTTTGCTTTATTATGCATATTAGGTTAACAAAATGAAAGGGATTATATGATTGGTAGGGGTGAAATCCCCGCCAAAAAGAAGACTCCTAATTGGGTAACCATTGAGAGATTAGGGTATTTAAAGGGAGTAATGGTCATTTGATCTGTAAAACCAGCTGAGGAAGCCACTGAGGATATCTCAACGGGCGAAATGCATTCTGGTCACTAATTATTCCCTTATTTTATATTTTTGTTGTATTTTATGCTGTGTTTTATTAAATTTTAGATTTTTACTCCACCGCATGGGGTTTTATTTGAAGTTGTACCCTACAACAACTTCTGAGCCTGATTCCTAAGGACCTAGGTTAAGTCCAAGAAAGTGTGAGTATATTTCTATTCCACTTTTCTGTTTTCCATAGTATTACAGTCTATGCTATGCCCTGTCTGTATCCGTATTTAAGGGTGTAAAGACTTGAAGTATCAAGACTATCTGTACCGAAAAGGGCCAGTAGGTAGCCGTTAATAACCCAGAGGCGCATCATTCAGAGCCAAGAAGGCTCTATTTCACGTGAGTGTGCTGACTCTTCTTTGGTTTATCCATGTGGTATACATCAGATCGCACGATGATGTTTTTCCTTTTTTGAGGTTACCCTAGAAAGAAAGCTCTCTTCAGGATCTGGGAAATCTACTCCTGTGACTTAAAGAAAGGAACATTGTTTTCGCTGCACTCCATCCCCTTGGACTATTTGTCTATTTTTATGATTGGATAATCAAGAAAGAGATATAAAAAGTCCTGGTCAAGGCACCTTAACGCAAATAATTTAAATCCAGTCATGATCAAGGAATCAAACCAAACTAAAATTCAACAAAGGACTGAGGGCGAGCTTATGGGCTGCTAGAACAATGATAGGTCAAGGTGCTCTTCATTGACTGAGTTTAAAAAGTGCTAATGAGCTTCGACATGGCATCAGCCACTAGATACCCTTGAGGTTTTCCGTGAAAACGACACAGAGTCAGCTCACAAAAGATTGAAGTCATCTCGGTATAAAATTAATGAGTGCCTCACACCCAAAGTGATGGTGTGTCATTAGATGTGTCATTAGATGACCCAGGGGCAGTGTCATAATGGAGCTCAGGTACATGTAATCTAGAATTTTCAGCATTTTAGATGAAAGTTCTCTTTTCCTTCACCCCGGGAAACCCGGCAGACATTTACCGAGATGAAACGCGAAGACGAGGTGAGAAAAAACACAGTAATCTCCGCTGTGTGAACCGGGTAGACAAAGCTGCCACCATTGATCTTTTTTTCATGATTCCCTGAGTAGTTACGAGCCACCAACCTGGAATCATAGAATAGCAGGAAAATAAGCTGAAATGCTACTCCGCGCCTTTGCAGCAGGCATTTGAGATAAGTATACTTTCTCACTTACAATTATAGGTAAGGTTTATAGTCTTCTTCACGGAACAACAACAAAAAAAAATCTGGTTCAGACAAACTGGATAATTAGTATGGTAGCCTAATGCCCACCCAAGCTTTCACCCAATAAAACCTACATACCCCTCACCCCAATAATTAGTGTTGAAAAATCCCCAAAAAATCCTAAAAGATTCTAAAATATAAATAAATAAAGATACTTTTTGCTGCAGATTAAAAGAATAAACGGTTTATTAGATATTGAGTAAAAACGGGAATATTTTTACCATTGAAAAATTTGGGATTCACCTGATTAAACCTGCCGAATAAAACCACCAAACATCAGGGCATTTCGACAACTTTTCACTGCTGTTCGGTGTCTGTGAATAGATTAAACATTACTTCTCTATGGGGACTTTCTCTGCCGTCGAACAGCACCGTGTTTTGCTGGCAATTTGCCAAAATTTGGCAAACCGCCCGCTTTGTGAATAGACGAATTGCCATGAAAATGCACCGTATGGGGAAATTCAATGTTCGGTGCATTTTTGGGACAATTTTGGATCTCTGTAATCTCTCCCCTATAGTTAACTAAAAATATACACATACATATTATGATTTCTGAGGATTATTGTATCTCTCATACGGAGAAGACTTCCTTGGCATTTCAGGTCTGGTCACTCTTTCTGGGTGACAGCAGTCTGATTGGCATATGGTAACAGCTTCTCAGCAATGGTGCCATCAAGCTAACACCTTTTTGAGACCTGAGTGAATACACTCTGCATGAAAGGGCACCAATGCCTCAGCCTATTCTTCAGGCTATCCTAAACATGTTTTTGTTCTCCATGAGCCCAAAAGTAATCAAGATATGGACCCTTTGCTCGAGATGCCTAGGGAGGTATCATCTACAATCTCCTGACCTGGCCAGGTGAAAGCAATCATCAGGGTTGCTGTATCTCTCATGAACAGAAGACTTCCTTGGCATTTCAGTTCTGTCCATTATTTTGGGTGAAGGTAGGCTGATTTCATATGGAATTGACTTCTCTAATGGCGCCATCAAGCTAAAACCTTAGGACACCCTGTATATGGCCAGAGGCTTTTTTTCCTAGAGCCGGGACCCTTGTAGGCTCTTATTAATGTGAGTGGTCTATACTCTTATTACAGCATTTCAACCAACTCTGCTATGATTATCTGCACTATTATTATTCTCTATGTTCCTTGTCTTTCTGAGAAACACTGACGAACAAACAGATTTGACACCGGCACTTCAGAGAAGACCAACCTTTTTCCTTGAGTATTGGACAATTATGCACTCAAGCACTTTTTTATGGTTTACTTTACATTTGACTTTTTTGGGATAACTTTATACATATGCACTTTGAAATAATGATGAAATGATATTAAGCACTTTTGCACTTTTCTGAATTATTGACACGAATATATGCATGTTCACTCATTAGCCAATTCACCATTGATGCGCCATATGGTCCTGTCTACTACATTCTCATCTATTTATGACACATATTTTGGTTGTTTTATATGTGTTTTTTTAAACTATGTGATAGGCAGCATCTGACTATTTACTAGCACATTATCTTACGTTCATTTCTATTTAATCAGTAGGCGCCTACACTGAATTGTATATATATCTATATATACACTTTTTGCCAAAACCTTAGGAGACCTGAGAATGAAAGCACTGTAAGTCAGATCACTAGTGCCATGACCTCTACTCAGTGTTCTCATTAACATTTTTTGGTTCTCAATGAGCCTAGAGGTCATCCAGACATGAACCGTTTTTTGAGGTGCCTAGAGAAGTGTCAACTACACCCTCCTGATGAGGCCAAAGTAAGGCCAAATCGTTAATTGGGATTTATTGTATGTCTCATGAAGAGGAGACTTTCTTGGCATTTTGATACTTGCCATCATTTTAGTTGAAGGCAAACCGATTTGCACGAGATATCTTATTTGTAATGATGCCTTTGAGCTAAAACCTTAGGAGACCTAAACAGAAACACACTAGAAAGCAAACCACTAGTGCCATTGGCCATTCTCAGTGTTCTCATAAAAATATTTTGGTTCTCCATAAGCCTAGAGGTAATCCAGACCTTTTCTCAAGGTGCATAGACAGGTTTCAGCTACACCCTCCAGATGAGGACAAAGTAGGTTTGGAACAATCATCAGGGTTTGCTGTATCTCTCATGGAGAGGAGACTTCCTTGGCATTTATGCATTGTCCATCATTTTGGGTGGGGCAGGATGATATGCACATGACATGGTCTTCTCTGTAATGGTGCCATCTTGCTAAAACCTTAGGGGACCTGAGCGTGAAGACACTTTAAGGCAGGTCACTAGTACTGTTGCCCATTCTCAGTATTTTCATAAACTAGTTTCAAAATTATACTTACCATCTGACGATTTCTGGTTTTCAGATCTTCTGGCTTTGGCCCCAATAAAAGAACCAATAAAAATCCATAATAACCAACATAACCTATAATAAATGAACATAAGCATATAGCATCTAGTTTGAGAATTGGCTATTAGTTTAATTATTAGTTAGCATTTGCTAAATGGGTTATTCTTTTTTGAAAAAAAAAAAGGAAATTTGCAAGATAATTGTACATTTTTGGCCAAAATATTGGAAATTGTTATAAATTTTCCAGCTTTAGTTATTCCTCCTGCTTGATTATTTCTTAACTACAAGTCTGTAATAAATTTGCAATTCTCTATCCAATAAAGGTCTGGCAAATAAACCATTGTGTTTGCAAAAACAGCAATTGTATTTTAACCCTTTCAATGCGGAGGACGCGCTCAGCGCGTCCTCCGCATTCCCGCTGCTGAGCGGAGGACGCGCTGAGCGCGTCCTCCCATTGGGGTCAGCGTTCGGCCGGTTCCGGCCGATCGCTGGCCCCTCCGGTGCGGGCTGACATCCTGGATGTCAGCCCGGCATCCGGAACAGCAGCCGCCGGAATTTGGTGTCATCGCGGCAGCGCGATGACACCAAATTCAGGCGCCCCCCCCGCATGTGCGGAGGAGGCGCCTGAAAGGGAGGGGGGGAGGTCCTTCGGACCTCTCTCCCTCCCGATCGGCGGCTCTGCGGGGGTTAACCCAGGCATCATTTGGAAGGGCACAGCCTGCCCTTCCAAATGATGCCTGGCATTAACCCCTGGGGAGCTGGATCGCGAATCGGCGCTGAAAAGCGCCGGTTTGCGATCCTTTCCCGGAGCTGGCCGACATCTTGGATGTCGGCCAAGCCTCCGGGAACTCCCCCTGAGGACTGGCGTCATCGTGCGTAGCACGATGACGCGAGTCCTGGACTTAACCCTTAACTGCCACCAACTGTGGAGATAGGGAGTTCCAATTACCTCCCTATCTCCCGATCCGTGGCAGCTAGGGGTTAAATTTTGGTATGGTTGGATCGGCCAGAGCATGGCCGTTCCAACGATACCAAACATGAAAGTGAAAATTTTTGTAAAAAAAAAAAAAAATGAAAAATAAAAATAAATTTTTTTTTAAAAAAAATTATAAAAAAAAAATAAACACTTTTTTTTTCTTTTTTTTGGTTTGTTAATGCAGCAATATTGTTCCCATTTCAATTATAATGTGAACAATGATGCTGCACTAACGATTTTTGTATGCGGTGCGTTTGTTAAAAATAGTGTAATTTTCCCCCAAAAAAAATGTAACGAGACCCCATCTCTAATTTTTTTAACAAGCGCACCCCATACAAAATATAACCGCAATTGCTCGCATGTTAAAATGTGAAAAAAAACACTTTACACATTGTAAATTATTGAAAATACATATTTTATTGCATTTTTTGTTATAATATACAGACATGACATAACGTATACATATAATAATGACATATTATGAATCTACCGAGTCTGACGGAAAGAACGATATATAATATGTCTGGGTCATATACTAAAATAAGCCTTCAAAACACGTTTAAACATGATGCGCAAAACCGGTAAAAATGACCTCAGCACAGGGCGGGAAAAGCCTCAGCAGCGAAAGGGTTAAAGAAAAAAGGCCTAAGTGCCTGAGTATCTTCACTGTTAACTTGACCTTCCTTGTAATGTTCTCCATTAAAGAATTATGTTCTTCTGTCACCACCGCCTCACTCCTCGCCTTATCTAAACTCAGTCTAGGAGTTCAAGCAATCACCATAGAGACAGGCCTATTTTAGACATATTAACCACCTCAGTAGGCTGCAGTTTGGTGTGTGCCTCATAAGACGACTCCGAAAGATCCACCTTTAAGTATTTTAATTGCCACTGCACAGACATCATTACCATCGGTTTATTAAACATAACTCAACATGACAGGCTTCAGAGGCTGGTAGTGGATCATGAAACGTAGTTAACATTATATCACATATAAAACAGGCTGCATAGGTTGCAATATACTATGTGAGTATGTATATATATATGTTACGGTTAAAGCCCGAAGTGCGGTTAATCCTAGGATTACCTGGGTAATCCTGACATTTTTTAGGTGTCATTAGCAAAAATCCGAAGTGAAATTAAATTTCGGACTTTACCCGGGTAATCTGCAAAGTATCCAGAGGCCTCTGGGTACTCCAGTTTTCTGCCCTGTTTTACCTGGGTAATTCGCAAATTACCCTAGTGTTATTGGATAAAGTGTGATGTGCAACGAAACATCGGACTTTATCCGGGTAATCTGCAAAGTATCCAAACGCCTCTGGGTACTCTGCTTTTCTTGGGTTTTCAGCAGGTTACAGTTGACTGAATTACAAGGATTACCCAGATAAAGCTGCAAACTGTCCTCTGACTGATAACAAAAATTTATTTTTTTTGTTATTTTTAATGAAATTGTATCCAGAGTCACAAACCACACTAAATAACCATCGCGTAACTCTGTGCGTTAATTGTCTGAAAATTAATTTATGAAGATAAAGATATTATATAAGAGTAACCTGATGGTTATTTATGTTTTATAAATGATATATAAGCACATATGGCACATAATAAAGATCATGTAACTCTTTCACTTTCATATAAGAAACATAACAACGAAATAAAAAAAACACAAGGAAGGGGCAATAAACGACACTCAATTAGGGCTTAACCCAAATAGTATATGAAAAAATCAATTTTGCAACCAGAGTGCCAACAACACAATATAATTTGTTACCAAAAACCGGGACACACAATGGAGATTAAAAATAGGAATATGAAAAACAGGTCATATAAGGTCTACGTGATTTGAGATTCAATAAATAGATAAAAAAAATACCATAGGAGACAAGTGCACAAGAGGAGAATGAATTAATAAGAGGTAAAGATAAATATCCCTGACTAATACCTCGGTGCTTCTAGCCACCTACACACCTCATAGCTAAAAGAATGAAACACTAGGGTAGTCAAGTAATAGGCATAATGCATTGACAGACCAGACCTGCAAACTGAAATGAGTGACTGATAAAAAGTAAGCATCACTCAACGCGTTTCGCCCTACCAGAGCTTAGTCCTGAGCTTGTTGTTAATAAATTAGATTGTGTTGTTGGCACTCTGGTTGCACTTTTGTGCAAATTGATTTTTTCATATAAGAAACATACCCTGTTACTTTGTATATTCATTATATCCGCAATACATTTTAATGTTTGTCTTTTGCCATTTTCGTTGATAATATCCATAGATAATAGCAAAATTCACTTTTACCCAAGCGAGGTTGGATGCTCTGCAGATTACCCAGGTGAAGCTGTGGATAGTTCTCAGACTACCCGGGTGAAGCTTCAGATTTGCACATTATCCGGGTAAAGTGCGGATTTTTCAGTTCTTTCAGACTGTTACCCAAGGGCAGTTGGTTAATCCTAAAATTACCCGGGTAAAGTCCGAAATTTTCATTTTTTTGCAGCTTTACCCAGTGGTTTTGGGTAATGTCAGGATTACCAGGATTACTTCGGGCTTTACCCGTAACATATATATATTTATATATATATAAATAATGTACACAATTTTTTTTTATTTATTTCTCAGTCTAGTTAAAAGTAGTATTGCTTTCTGGGTATTTATTTCTTTTTATACATATTATAGAAAAATAGTATATATATATATATTTCTTCTTTATTTATATTTTTCAGTGTAATTAATAGGCAGTACTGTTTTCTGTGTATTTTTTCTTTCTCAAATACATTATATTTAAAATAGGATATATAGGTTATTCTTCTTTATTTTTTATATAATGTAGAAAACCTAGAATATATATTCTGGATTGCTAATTTTTATTGTTTAGGTCATTTTTCTGGTTTGTTAATAAGAAGTATTGTTTCCTGTGGATTTTTACTTTTTTGTACATCCTATAGAAAAATAGCATATATATTATATTGGATTCTTCTTCTTTATTCGTATTTATTTTTCAGTGTAATTAATAAGTATTGTTGTTTTCTGTATATTTTTCTTTTTTCCTATGCATAATATATATAAATTATCATTCTTATTTTTGTTTTTTCAGTTTAATAGGCAATATTGTTTTCTGTTTATTTATTTTTATATACAGTATAGAAAAAATAATAAAATAATATAATATGTATTGGTTATTTTTATTAATTTAGCTATTTTTCGGTTTAATTAAACAGAATGGATTTCTGTGTAGTTTTTTTTTTTTTACAGATAACCTGTATAAAATAGAATAGAATATACACTATATTGCCAAAAGTATTCGCTCACCTGCCTTGACTCGCATATGAACTTAAGTGACATCCCATTCCTAATCCATAGGGTTCAATATGACGTCGGTCCACCCTTTGCAGCTATAACAGCTTCAACTCTTCTGGGAAGGCTGTCCACAAGGTTTAGGAGTGTGTTTATGGGATTTTCTGACATTCTTCCAAAAGCACATTTGTGAGGTCGCACACTGATGTTGGACGAGAAGGCCTGGCTCTCAGTCTCCGCTCTAATTCATCCCAAAGGTGTTCTATCGGGTTGAGGTCAGGACTCTGTGCAGGCCAGTCAAGTTCATCCACACCAGACTCTGTCATCCATGTCTTTATGGACCTTGCTTTGTGCACTGGTGCACAGTCATGTTGGAAGAGGAAGGAGCAAGCTCCAAACTGTTCCCACAAAGTTGGGAGCAGGGAATTGTCCAAAATGTCTTGGTATGCTGAAGCATTCAGAGTTCCTTTCACTGGAACTAAGGGGCCAAGCCCAGCTCCTGAAAAACAACCCCACACCATAATCCCTCCTCCACCAACTTTACACTTGGCACAATGCAGTCAGACAAGTACTGTTCTCCTGGCAACCGCCAAACCCAGACTCGTCCATCAGATTGCCAGATGGAGAAGCTCGATTCGTCACTCCAGAGAACGCATCTCCACTGCTCTAGAGTCCAGTGGCGGCGTGCTTTACACCACTGCATCCAACGCTTTGCATTGCACTTGGTGATGTATGGCTTGGATGCAGCTGCTCGGAAACCCATTCCATGAAGCTCTCTGCGCAATGTTCTTGAGCTAATCTGAAGGCCACATGAAGTTTGGATTTGTTGCACAGGTGGCATCCTATCACAGTTCCACGCTGGAATTCACTGAGCTCTGAGAGAGCGACCCATTCTTTCACAAATGTTTGTAATAACAGTCTGCATGCCTAGGTGCTTGATTTTATATACCTGTGGCCATGGAAGTGATTGGAACATCTGATTCTGATTATTTGAATGGGTGAGCGAATACTTTTGGCAATATAGTAATATATATATATATATATACATAAATAAATCGTGATGTGAATAGCGCACTCGAGAGACTTAGTATCGATAAAAAATGAATTTTATTATTACAAGGCGACGTGCTGGACTTTTCTCAAGACATATAGTACAGCATGGACTGAAACGTCGACTCGCAATAATAAAATTAATTTTGTATCGATACTAGGTCTCTCGAGTGCGCTATTCACCCATCACGATTTCTACCTATACGGTATAGCAGCACGTAAACTTTCTTGTTAAGGGTTGAATACCAGGAGATAGATAGATAGATAGATAGATATCCACCATGATCCCCGCACACCCTGTATCTTAATTCCTTGCTCCGCTGCTGGAACCAGGTACATTAAACTTATAAAAGCTCGGCGTTCCGCAACGCAAAGACTTGCTGTAAATTTCAAAAAAAGTTCTTGCTCATTACTGAGCTTTTTTGAAATTTACAGCAAGTCTCTGTGTGGCGGAACGTCAATCTTATATATATATATATATATTTATATAACAAACCAGAAGAAAAAATTAAAACATAACTTTTATTAACATTACAATTAAACAATGAAACCCACAAAATGTAACCTAAATAGTGGGTGAAAAGCAAAGCCACTATTTACTATTTAGGTTATATTTTGTGTTTTCGTTTTTAATAAAAGTTAAGCATTTTTAAGGATTGTTAGTTAAAAAATAAAGTCTTGTTTTCCATGATTTTTTTTCTTTTTTTTTCATCTCTTCTTCAACAGTCATTAATGAGTTAAGAAGCCGGTTATTGTTGGAGAAGATAGCAATATGCTGCTGGCTCGTTTATCCCCGTTGGGGAGGACACTACTGTAATCTGCAGTCCTTTTTTTTTTTGCTCTGTTCAATGATAAGAATTTTGCCTTTCAACTCTTAACTCTCTTTTTTTCAAACGCACATAGATTGCATGGGGATTTGTCTTCAAAAGCGGTGCCTTTTTCTATTTTGCTTTTCATTTTTTGCAGCTTAGCTCAGTCATACTGAAAAACCTTTCCTAATGGGATGGAGTAATTGCCCTGCACTGATACCTTTGTTCATCAGCATAATTTAAAATGGCAAATGGGACAATAGAATTACCTTGCAGTTAATCCCTCCCGAAAGAAATACCTTGATTAAATAATACGGTAGTGTCTCTTGGTTTTTTGTTTTTTTTACTATGAGAACATTAGGTGGATCTCCATAAAGAAAGGGCTGATTAAGTTGCAGATTTTAAAGTGGATTTTGGGTTTAGAAAGACACATCATATAGTGAATGTTGTTTTATTGAGTGGTAGAAGGGGTTAATTGATCTCTACCTTGTATACATGTTACTATTTATCATCGGTTTATATCATTTTTACTATTATTTATGTTCCGTACATTGTGCGGTGCTTACTGCAATGCTGAAAGGCGTTACATAGCAATACAGGTGGAAAACAGACATCATGTTCGACCTTTTCTCTCCGTGTTATTGCCAGGGAAAAAGCTGAATAAAATAATATTTTCAAGCAGTTCCAAATAAGGCCTCTTGACATGAGATCAATAATCAGATTTCTCTCTGGATCAAAAAGTTATTAGCACATGTTAACTGGAGAAACCCTGAAGAACATGTGTTTCTCAAAAGGTTCTATTTACTCAGATGGAATTATTTATCAACGAAGCTGTGCTTTGATACATTTTTTTGTTCTTTTGTTTCTGTTTTATTGTCGGCTGAGCAGGGCACCTGACCAGCATGTCTCTTCTCTACAACCATGGAGAAGCAGGTTCAGCTTCACCATGTCTCGGCTCTGCAACTGTTGGCTCGGCTCTACACCACATCTACTAGACGCCTAACTGCTCCGTAGGACACTGGCCACATCCCAGCTCTACAAATCTAGAGAAGCAGGTTCCAAAACCTGATAAGAACACCTGACCAGCATCAATGACCTAGATGAATGGAGAAGAAGGTTCAACTTAACCAGTCTCATCTCTGCAAATGTGGAAAGCAGATTTAGATCTCAGTCAGATACCTCACCAAAAAGTTTCCTTGGGCAAGACACCAAACGGCTGCATAGGGTAGTGACCACATCCCTGCTCTACAACTGTCAAGAAGAAGGTTCAACTCCTGATCGGAACTCCTGACCAGCAAGTTTCTCATGGACAAGCAGATTTGTATCCGGATCAGAACACCCGATCAGCACGTCTCTCTTCTACAACCACGAAGAAGCAGGAAGCAGGTTCAACTACACCATGTCTCAACTCTACATCTGTGGAAAGCAAATTTGGATCCCAGTCAGATACCTCACCAGCAAGTGTCTTTAGGCAAGACATTTAATGGCTTCTTAGGATACTTGCTACATCCCTGCTCTACAACTGTGTAGAAGCAGGTTCAAATCCCAATCGGGACACCTGACCAGCATGTCTCCTCTGCAGTCACAGAAGCAGGTCACTGCCTTACGACTACGGAGTATCAGGTTCAATCTCATCACCATGTCTCTTCGCTATAACCATGGAAATCAGATTTCGATTCGGGTCAGAATGCCTCACAAGCAAGTTTATTTGGACAAGATGCCTAATGACATAAATATAGCCTTTGGACTATAAATACCTATGGGAACATGGTTCCTCAAACATACAGTTTCATTCTTGTTAAAGGGACACTCTACGCAATACGACCACTTTGATACTCATAGATGGGTTTTTGAATAGCCAACCTCCTGGGATGATATATTCAGGGACCGATGATGTCAGCACTGCTGTCTTTGACCATTCACAGCAGTATGCATTCTGGGAGATGGCAGGTGAGGACTACACATGCAACACTGATCCATCATTCTATCTTTCTGTGCAAGCCTTGCACCTCATGTTTTATGTTAAATTGTGCATTTCAGAAGCAGCCCAATGCCAAGGGAGGAAAGGGTGAGTATCTTCCCCTAAAAAAAATATATATATAGAAAAAATTCATTGGGCAGATTCTGTCAGCAGAATCTTCCCAATTACTTATCCCATTCACTACCAAGTGATTTTCCAAAAATCCACCCATCAGGAACCAGTATTTTTTGGGAAATTATTTTTAAATATTTATACAGTAAGAAATTGTTGGGAATATTCCTAATGTATTCCTTAACCCTTTCGCTGCTGAGGCGTTTCACGCCTCTGTGCTGAGGTCATATTTACCGGTTTTGCTCATCATGTTTAAATGCGTTTTGAAGGCTTATTTTAGTATATGACCCAGACATATTATATATTGTTCTTTCCGTCAGACTCGGCAGATTCATAATATGTCATTATTATATGTATACCTCATGATCTGTCTGTATATTATAACAAAAAATGCAATAAAATATGAATTTTCAATAATTTACAACGTGTAAAGTGTATTTTTTTCACATTTTAACATGGGAGCAATTGCGGTTATATTTTGTATGGGGTGCGCTTGTTAAAAAAATTAGAGATGGGGTCTCGTTACATTTTTTTTGGGGGAAATTACGTGATTTTTAACAAACGCACCGCATACAAAAATCATTAGTGCAGCATCATTGTTCACATTATAATTGAAATGGGAACAATAATGCTGCATTAACAAACCAAAAAAAAAAAAAATTGTTTATTTTTTATTTTATAATTTTTTTTTAAATATTTTTTTATTTTTTATTTTTATTTTTTATTTTAAACCCTAGCTGTCACGGATCGGGAGATAGGGGGTTCATTGGAACCCCCTATCTCCACCATTGGTGGCAGCTAGGGGTTAACTCCAGGACTGGCGTCATCGTGCTATGCACGATGACGCCAGTCCTCAGGGGGCGTTCCCAGAGGATTGGCCGACATCCAAGATGTCAGCCAGCTCCGGGAAAGGATCACGAACCGGCGCTTTTTCAGCGCCGATTCGTGATCCGGCTCCCCAGGGGTTCATGACAGCCACCGTTTGGAAGGGCAGGCTGTGCCCTTCCAAGCGGTGCCTGTCTTAACCCCCTGCTCCCCGGCAATCGGGAGGGAGAGAGGTCCGAAGGACCTCCCCCCTCCCTTTCAGGCGCCTCCTCCGCACATGCGGGGGGGGGCACCTGAATTAGATGTCATCGCGTCGCCGCGATGACATCTAATGTCCCCGCCGGGCTCCCAAGTGCTGGGCTGACATCCAAGATGTCAGCCCGCACTGGGGGGGCGCAGCAATCCGCCGGAATCCAGCGGATTGCTGCCTCCTGTGCTCGGATGCGCTGAGTGCGTCCGTAGCACAGGAGAACCACTTGGCTGGACGCGCTGAGCGCGTCCATAGCAGCCAAGTGGTTAATGTAATAACCAATTTGTCAGGCAGATGTCGCCATCTACTGGCCAAAAAGAGACACTGCAGTTAGAACTGCAGCACAGGGCTCCATGCATCGGCAGGGGAACGTCCAAAAAGGAAATTCCTTTAGCCGATTTTAAAGAGTTTTAGCACCTCGGGCATCATGTCCAGGATGCTTAAAGCTTGGGGGCACCTTCTGGAGCCCAGAAGCAAATTAAATGTGTTTGCAACAAAATCATCCCCATGTTCTCATATCTTGCACAGCGCTGCAGTATCTGTCGATACTATTTAAAAATAAAGTATAATTTTTATAAATTGAGTAACACAATACTAATGGATTTTTGGCGTGTGTTAACCCCTTCTCCCCCAGAGTTTCACTTTTTGGAAGTTTTTTTTGCTGCAGGATTCCAAAGATATCACTGCGAAAATCCACAGCTCACATATATTGTAGCTCTGAGCAGAAAGCTTTATGCTGCCAGTGATATGAAATGGTTTATAGTGTGAAGATCGAGGAACGCTGACCTTGTGGTCTTATCCTCATATTTGTTTGTCACGAAAACATTATTTTCCACCAAAGATTCGGCTTTTATTTTCTGTTTTGTTTGTCAGTGAACGTTGTCTCTAAAATCTACAGCAAAAAAAAAAAAGGTAATAAAAAAATTTCCCCTATAAATGGCAGAAAATACATCATTGTGAGAATCTCTGATTTTTTTTATTACCTTTTTTTTCCCCATTTGGTCTTTTAACTCATGTCTCTAAAGGATTTACAATCTGCTCTCCTAGACACTCAGGATTCATGGTATATTATATGAAAAAAAATTACATAAAACATGGATTATTTCCCTGGGCTGTTAAAATAATGCGTTTTATAACACAGGGTGGTCTACCTTCATTGTACTTTGTTATATCATGCTGTGCCGTACATTAAAGGGCCTCGTATAAGAGTTTCTGGTAACAATGGTGTAAAATAATGCTACATTTAGTAAAAAAAAAGGGTTTATTTCTACACAAATCCATTTGTATATATGCAGGGGTCTAATCCTACACACATGTGTGTGCGAACTCTCTTCTGCTCATCCAATTAACCTTTGATATGCTTCCCTTACCCTGAAACCCCACATTTAAATTTGATATCAATGCTTATATACTAGACATGTGAGCATTGTTTCCTAATGAATCGCAATCGTCCAAATTTTCATCGATTAGTTTTTTCGGAAGTATTTGAGAAATTACCAATCACATATCAGCTGCATCCGAAATGAAACGGTATATAACAAATTGAATCGTACTGCTTCTTTATTTACCTCATTGACTTTGTTATCAGAGATGGAATGATTGACAGTAGCCTAGGCCAATCACTGCATTCATTGATTTGATAAAGTCAACTGAAAATTTTAATTTAAAAAGCTAAACCCCAAAATTGAGTTATCTCGATTTGCAGTGTAATGCATTAAAAAGCACTCATTAACATATCAAACGACAATTTTCATATCTTTTTAAGCAGGATTAGTGTACCTCCTGTGGAGAAAAAAATCCTTTGTTTTATGGCTCTCCAAGCACCCTGGAGAGACATAAAACAATCTGCAACTAGAGCCCCAGTCCTCACTGTAACAAAAAAGTTCAAATAGACTACTGCTGCCTTACAGCAGCCAGGGAGAGGGCAGAATACAGGGAGAGCTCTGGGATCACTCGCTGCTGTACATGGATAAGATTCAGTAGGTGATAATAAGTGAAAAATTGTGTACGGTACAGATACAAGGTGTTACTGTAATTTCCATACACAGACATCATGTCACATACTGATACTTTTTTTAGATTCTATTTATTTTTTTGGAAGCTGCATTGCTAATAATCTCATTATGATCACTACTATTCCCATAAGCAGGGCTTACACATGTCTATTATATACAATGATAAACTGGGTTTTAAGGAATCAATAGGATAATTGTAATAAACATATTTCCGGTGATTTAATAAGGAAACTTATAATTGAAATTTAATAAAATCTTCTCAGTGTGTGGGCCAGAAGGGAACTGCATTCCTCCTTAAAAAATAGTGTAGCAACTACATTCCCAAGCTTTCCTGCTGTTAAGATATTTTCCAGGAACACATGGGGACAACAAAGGTACCTATGCTAGAGCTGCTCCTGCTGTTACCTAGCCTGGCAGGCAGCACCTTTCCCATCTTGCCACTGCTTTAATATCCAGTACAGGTTTTCCACTTACCAAGTCTAAAGATGTTTTCCATCCAGCCTGCTTATACCTAGGACTTCTATTTAGGGGAGTTGCCCCTAATGGACCTTTCCTTGATATTGAGGTTCTGTTCATGGTGCTATCTGGACTTTTTCTCCTGTCATTTTGTCTCTTAGCCAGCCTCTCCTTGTTCCTGCCAGTATCCAACCATTCTTCCGGGTTCCTGCCAGTATCCTTCCGAGCCCCTGTCTTTGTATCCTGTATTCTGCTTGCTGTGTCTCATACCTGCAATAAAGCTCCTGGAATTGTCTGTACCTGCCTGTTTGTGCTGTGTTTCCCCTGCAGTTTGGGCTCTCATCTTGCATCGTGACCCCGACACCTGCTCGACTTGACCCCTGCATACATGTGCATAAAGGTGGTCATGCTCCCACAATCAACCCTTCAGATCACCACCTACACTTTTTGCATTTTTTTTTCTTATTTGGAGGATAAGCAATCAGATTGTGGTTATTTACAGATCATAAGTAATAAAATCAAAACCCCCCTCACTACCAAGCAATTTTTGTTGAAATTTTTTTTTTTATCATAACATTTATTTGAAATATGGAATATGAAGTTAACAATTAAATAGATTTTCCTAAGAAATTGTTATTCGGCGATAGTTAAAAAGATAAAATATTGTTAATTTGCTCATTTTTAATGTTTCGTGTATTGGTTTATCCTTTAAATAAATATTGCTGAAATTGTTGAAAGATTCTGGGGTCTAGATGGTGTCCTTTACACAATTACACAATTTCAAACAGGGTCTGCATTATTATACAGGCAGAAAGGACCTTTGTGTTAGATACAGTAACTGTGATAAAGATAAATAATAAACATAGTGAGATTTCCTGCTTATGGGGGTCTGTAGTGTTCATAATGAGATTATTAGCAATGCAGCTTCTAAAAAAACACCAATATCTGTATGTGCTGCATAATGGCTGTGTATGGCAATTACAGTAACACCTTGTATCTGTATGTGCTGCATAATGCCTGTGTATGGCAATTACAGTAACACCTTGTATCTGTATGTGTTGCATAATGCCCGTGTAAGGGAATTGCAGTAACACCTTGTATCTGTATGTGCTGCATAATGCCTGTGTATGGCAATTGCAGTAACACCTTGTATCTGTATGTGCTACATAATGCCTGTATGGCAATTACAGTAACACCTTGTATCTGTATGTGCTGCATAATGCCTGTGTAAGGGAATTACAGTAACACCTTGTATCTGTATGTGCTGCATAATGCCTGTGTATGGTAATTACAGCAACACCTTGTATCTGTATGTGCTGCATAATGCCTGTGTGTGACAATTACAGTAACACCTTGTATCTGTATGTGCTGCATATTGCCTGTGTATGGCAATTAAAGCAACACCTTGTATCTGTACGGTACAAAAAGTTTCATTTGTTATAACCCACTGAATCTTATCCCTTTACAGCAGTGAGTGACCCCTGAGCTCTCCCTGTATTCTGCCCATCCCTGGCAGTTATAATGCAGCAGTAATCTATTTGAATTTTTGTTACAGTGAGGTTTAGGGCTGATATTTGCAGCTGGTTTTATGTCTCTTCAGAGTGTTTGGAGAGAGACATTAAACAAATAAACAAATGATTTTGTTTCTCCACAGGGGACACACTAATCTTGCTTTGGAAAGGTGTGAAAATGGTCTTTTGATATGCTAATGAGTGTGCAATGCAAAATCGAGATAACTATATTTTGGGTGTGAAGGGGTTAAAATATGGGCTAAGCACCCCTATGTATGCAAGCACATTACACGTGCACGGAAAGCAAAGGGTTAAAGAAAAGGCTAAAACTGAAAATGGAAAGGGAGAAAGGCAATGAGTTGATCTAATTAACATTCTGTGGATTTTTTAGGACACGTATGCGTCTCGCCGTGCAGAGCTCCGAGGCTGTGGTTATTACTTTCTATGAAAAGGATGTTGTTTGCAATGCGCGCGGAACCAATTTCAGGTAACCTTCAATGCTGCAGCATCAACTCTTTGAAAAATGCTTTATACGGAAAATGGTGAAAACCATCGGACCAACTGCAGAGCTGACAGCTTCCCAACGAGATAACATTTGTCATCTGTGTCGCTGTTAATTTAGGCTGCACAGTGTAAGGCCACACAGACAAGTGGATTAAGGGTCACTGCTTTAAACAAATGCGCATCCAAACTTAACACGTGTCAGCAATCTTTCTCTCTCGCTCTCTCTGTCTGTTGAGCCGAGAGCAGAGGGATGGATAGGCAATCAATAAGATTCAATTGTCACAGAAAGCCCTTGTGTAATGGCTGTCTTTAACCACTTCAGCGCTGCCACTCGTCTCTTTCTCTTCTCAACATCTTAATTGTTTCCTTTTTTAAGTGAGATATATAATAATACTGATACTAATGAGATAAATAATAATAACACATCATTTTCCAAGGTAGAGCTGCTGGTCTGGGGCGCAGTAGGAGAAGATCGGTTGAGAAAAGCAATATATGGTCTACATCTCTCATTGTTCATGAGTGTTTCATATGGTTGCCTGGGTAACCAAACTACAATATAGACACATTTAGGAACTGCTACATTGTACCACTAGTGGGTGCAAAAACAGAGGTATTATGGTCTCCTCACTGGCTAGCCAATCAGCAGAGTGCTAGCCATGGCCTTGCATGGTCAGCTGTTGGCCCACCATGCTTAGTAGGGATGTGCATGGCTGAAAAATTTGTTTAGCTTAGTTTAGTTTCGTTACATTTTTAAATAATTTTGCTTTTGGAATTTCGTAACTAATTTCGTTTCGTTTTGGATGGATTTGAAATTTCGAATCGATTTGATAGTTGTTGATATCCATTTGATAGTTCATTTCAAATTCGATAGTTGATATCAATTATTCAAATTCATCTTTTATGATGATGACACAGTGTAAAATGAAATAAATGTGCTTTCGACACAGTTCCACACAAAAGGTTACTACTTAAATTAAGAAAAAATGGTCTAGATGAAAATACTTGTTCTTGGATAGAAAACTGGCTAAAAGATAGGGTACAGAGAGTGGTCATAAATGGTACATTTTCAAGATGGACACCAGTGGTAAGTGGTGTCCCTCAGGGGTCTGTTATAGGACCAATACTATTCAATTTATTTATAAATGACCTTGAGATAGGCATTGAAAGTCATGTATCAGTGTTTGCAGATGACACAAAGCTAGGAAAAGTAATACAATGTGAGCAGGATGTTACTTCGCTGCAGAGGGATTTAGATATATTGGGGACTGGGCACTTAAATGGCAGATGAGATTTAATCTAGATAAATGTAAAGTTATGCACTTTGGAGTGAAGAACACACAAGCAATTTATACCCTAAATGGTACGGAGTTAGGGAAATCCAAGCAGGAGAAGGATTTGGGAATAATCATAGACTTCAAACTAAGTAACAATGTGCAATGTCAAACAGCAGCCGCCAAGGCCAGCAAAGTACTGGCATGCATTAAAAGGGGAGTTCACTCACGGGATGAAAACATAATTTTGCCTCTGTATAAATCAATGGTCAGGCCGCACCTTGAATATGCCGTGCAATTTTGGGCACCTGTCTTAAAAAAAGATATTATATCGTTAGAAAAAGTGCAGAGACGGGCAACTAAATTAATAAGGGGGATGGAAGGGTTAAGTTATGAGGAAAGACTAACAAGCTTAAACCTGTTTAGTTTAGAGAAAAGGCGCCTTAGAGGGGATCTGATAACCTTATATAAATATATACGGGGCCATTATCAACCATTGTCTGATAACCTATTCATTAACAGGACTATACACAGGACAAGGGGTCATCCATTTAGACTGGAAGAAAGAAAATTTAGCTTAAAGCATAGGAAGGGTTATTTTACGGTGAGAACAATCAAGCTGTGGAATTCTCTGCCTGTTGAGGTGGTTGGGTCAGAGTCTGTACAGACTTTTAAAAAACGACTGGATGACTTCCTGCAGACACAGAATATTAAGGGTTATAATATTTAATATGTGGGTAAAAGCTTCTTGATCCAAGGAGAAATCTGACTGCCATTCTGGGGTCAAGAAGGAATTTTTTCCCAGTATGTTGCATATTGGCAAGCATTCAGACTGGGTTTTTTGCCTTCTTTTGGATCAACAGCAGTAGGTTATGTGGGAGAGGCTGAACCCGATGGACGCATGTCTTTTTTCAGCCTATATAACTATGTAACTATGTAACTATGTAAATTTGTTATATACCGTTTCGTTTCAAATTCGTATCGATTCATTATTCGGAAGTTCTTCCGAAATACGAATTATCAATATTTCATTCGAAATTCCGAATTTTTCCGAAATGAATGCACACCTCTAATGCTTACCCTATGGCCAGGCTGGTTGCCACAGGTACTTGCCATATCTTTCTGCATTTATGTTGGCAAAACATATCGCAAATTGTAGTTTTGTACTTAACTTTCTTAGGATGTAGAACTGAGACGATTTGTAGACCAAAGTTTACTTCATTACTTTCTATACAGCCTGTAAAAATTATATTTTGAGCATAATTTTTACATTTAATACAATTTCAGCTGTGCAGGATGCATAAATATTATTTTTCTACCTTACTAGAAGATGTAGCATTTCAGTGCAGTCTACACTGCCATGGACATACAGGCAGATTATTGGTTAAATCCATCTGCTGGTTTCCACCTCCAGAGGAGCATCAATTCTCTGCCAAAGCGCCATTGTACTGGTTGGTTTGCAAATAAACAACCCACCCATGTTCCACCTACATGCTACAAAAGCCAGTGTAAGTCAGACTTGGCAGCTTCTCGCTAGCAACCATGACGGAGACCAGGGAGGCCTCTTAACACTTTGGGCTCCATTCAATGATTCCAACGCGTGCAATTAAGCTGTAATCGCTGCATTGAGTCGTCAAACCTCGTAGGTAAACATTAGCTAACATACTCCTTATTTAGGCAACAATTTCATGCAGGAACAGCCAAGCTGGTTCTGACAAGTACAACTCAACACGGCTTATTGTGCCTTTTCGCTGCTTGGGGTGAAAAGGCCAGCAGGCCAAATGTAATATGCCTGCAACCAGAATAAAATGGGTGCCAGCAACCGCGAGCCGTTACCACTCATGTGCAGCATGGATGTCGCAATGCATGCGCAGAAGATGTGTCACCATGCATGTGAGTATGGACATCGTAGCCAGGGCTGGATTTACAACTAGGCAGAGTAGGCATGTGCCTACAGGTGCCTACCAGAAGGGGGCGCTTTGCTTTGTAAAAAAAAAAAAATATATATATATATATATATATATTTTTTTTTATTTTTTTTTTCAATTTAAAATCATTTAGACACTAACCCTAAGGGCTAGAGGGACATATGAGCTATCACTGGAAAGGTCAGACTGTGGCCTTTCCAGTGATATCAAATATTACTAGGTTAGATTTATGGAAAAATGAAATAACAAAATAATATTTTTTCCTTTTTTTTCTTTTCGAAAGCAGCACTATTATTCAGTTTACAACTATAAAGTGAACAGTGATGCTGCACTAACTCACCTTCTCATTTCTCACACTGCCAGCAAGTGTGGAGCTGATGATACAACACAGTGTTTCATTGACAACCTAGACCTAGAGTTTGGAAACCTGCATCTCTGAATTGTACTCCACACAAGGATAAGTGAAGAGTCATTGGAAAGGTCAGAGTCTGGTCTTTACAACGATACCAAACATGACCATATAATGTGTAACGATAAAAAAATGAGAAAAGTAAATCCAAGCTGCAGCATTTCAAGTGACCTCAGCAGGGCTGGATGTGCCAAGGAGTCTCCAGCCTATCCAGTGCCTCTCAGTGTGAGCACATTGAAAGCCATTGGAGGGACTTAGGTCCTGATTCGTTTCTTACTTCTGGATCCTCTCGTTGAACTGAGTGAGCACCTGAACTCTGGCAGTCCCCCTGCAGCCAATAATGGCTATCAACTTGCAGGGAAGGGCGGTGCACTGGAGGAGTACTGGAAAACCACCAGGTATGCTACGCTGCCCGGTGTCTAAGCCCACATGCTGCCTCCAAGAGCCACGGCATGAAAGGGTTAAAACATACAAGGCACATTTGAAGGACATTCTACCTCGTTATCATTTTTATTTCTTTTTTTGTCACACCAACGAGTACGATAAAAAGGGAGATAAGTTTAGTTTTGTTTCTATGGATATATTTCAGACTGCTTGTCCTTCTCCTTTCAATCATTTTTGCACCTTCTGATAAAAATAAATATCTAAAAACAACGTTTATCAAAATATCGCACAAGGTGTCTCCTTCCAATAAAAATTACCGTCGGTGTGTGTGAAGTAAGAGTGTAAGACTGTTGTACAGAAACTGAAATATAACAGAAGAGCTTCAAACGTTTTTTGTTTATCTCTATGAAATATTCGCTTTGTGTAACTCAGTTGCCTTCAATCAGACCCATTTCCCTGTATCCGTAGCGTATATTTATCTCTCGTTTGTTTGGCAAATGACTTTTTAGTTTCCCATCGATCAGGCTTTCAGTTGGCCTTAGAATCTTATCTCTGATTTTAGAATATTAAAAAAAAAAATAGGAATAATGAAATGTTCTTCAGATGCAAACTCTTCTCTGAGGACATTTAGAGGTGAGAAATAAGCTTGAAACTGTAGCACTTTATACCAAGGTTCTACCACCAAAAGGTATTGCATATTACGCTGCATTAAATTGTATTTATATGCCACCAACCTATCCAGCGGCCCTGCCCAATGGCTGAAATATAGCAACCATAGCCCTTTAATCAAAAACTCTGCTATATCACCCATGAGCTTGCAATACAAAGGAATAGGAAGAGACATAGGCTCCTTGAAACTAAGGTATAGAGTTATATGGAGGACAGGGTGCGTTGGAGGGAGCGTAGTGAGAGATTCTAGGGGAGCAAATGTCTTGTTTCGGAGCTCAGTTGCTTTCAAGAACTTCTTTATTTTACTTTATTTATATAACGCCACTTATTGTGCAGCGCTTCACAAGATCAGTGTACAAGGAGTTGATACATTAGAATACCACACATGGATGATATTACCTGATTCAGTGGGGCCCTGTTCCAAAGGCAATTTACAATCTATGAGATGTAAAAGTATTTTGTGAGGTAGGCGCTTCCACATTGTTAGGTACCTTGCCCAAGGACACTCGCTGGTGGCGTCTTCTGAGTGGGATCGGGTCGTCTTTCTGTGACTATAGATCAGCCACCTGTTGGTTATGTTGAACCCGCTTCTAATAAAATCGAGACTTGCTTCTCTTCAGTTGTATTGGAGAGATGTGCTTAATGGGGTTTTGATTTGCTTCTCCACGAACTCCACAACCAATATTATATGGTTGGCAAGTATGTACCGTTAGGTGTCTTGGCCAAGGACACTTACTGGAGATGTGCTCTGGCTGGGATCGAACCTGGGTCTCCACGGTTATAGAGTAGTGATGTTACCTCTACACCATCCAGCTGGATGGGAGCAGATGTGTTGTATGGGAGCTTTCATTATTAGTAGAGTTTCCTGGTGAGCAGATGTTTTGTATGAGAGCTTGTTTGATTTGAAAATGTCCTTTTGGACAGATGTCTTCTATGGGAGTTTGCTTGGTTTTGGGTGAGTTGGCGAGAGTGCAGTGACAGAGTCTAGGGGTGCTGATGTCGTGTTAGGTAGATTGTGTCATTAGAGTTTTCTGAGTAGTAGATGTTGTATTGGAGCTTGATTTATTGGGAAAGGTCATTTTGGACATATGTCTTGAATGGGAGCTTGCTTGGCTTTTGAGAGGTTCCTTCAGTGCTGATATCTTGTATGGGAGCTTGCTTTGTTACTAGGGATTCTTGTTAAGGAGATGTCTTGTATGAGAAAGGTCCTTTGGGAGCAGATGTCCTGTATGAGTGCTTGCTTGGTGGCTCGAGGTTCTTGGGGAGTAGATGTCTCGTATGAGAGCTGCCTTCATTAGTAGAGGTTCCTGTTGAGCAGATGTCTTGTATGAGAGCTTGCTTGGTTTGAGAGAGAATATTGGGGAGCAGATGGCTTGTATATAAGCTTTTGTCATATTAGTAGGTTTTCCTGGGGAACAGACGTTGTATGGGAGCATGCTTTATTGGGAAAGGTATTTTTTGAAAGATGTCTTGTATGGGTGCTTGCTTGGTTTGGGTGGGTTAGCGAGAGCAGTCAGAGAGTCTAGGGAAGCAGATGTTGTGTATGGGAGCTTGTGTCATTAGTGGAGTTTCCTGAATAGTAGATGTTGTATGGGAGCTTGATTAATTGGGAAAAGGTCCTTTTTATACAGATATCATGTAAGGGAGCTTGTTTGGCTTTTGAGGGGCTCTTTCTGAACTGATATCTTGTATGTGAGCTTGCTTTATTCCTAGAGATTCTTGTGAAACAGTTATCTTGTTTGAGAGCTTGCTTGGCTATGAAAGGTCCTTTGGGAGCAGATGTCTTGTATGCGAGCTTGTGTCATTAGTAGAGTCTCCCGAGTAATAGAAGTTGTATGGGAACTTGATTGATTGTGAAAGGTATTTTTGGGCAGATGTATTGTATGGCAGCTTGCTCGGCTTTTGAGTGGTTCTTTCAGAGCTGATTTCTTGTATGGGAGCTTGATTGGTTGCACAAGGTTCTTAGGGAGTAAATGTCTTATATGAGAACTACCTTCATTAGTAGAGGTTCCTGAGGAGCAGATGTCTTGTATAAGATCTTGCTTGGTTTCAGAGAGGTTATTGGAGAGCAAATGGCTTGTATGGGAGCTTCCTTGGTTTCTGAAAGGTTCTTGCGCAACAAATACCTTGTATGAGATCTTGCTTCATTCCTAGAGCTTCTTGAGGAGCAGATGAGTTGTTTGAGAGCTTTCTTGGTTGCGAATAGTCCTTTGGAACCAGATGTCTTGAAAATTAGCTCACTTGGTAGACAGATGTAGGATAATCAAGTATTAACAATATTATTAATAATATGATAGGACCTCCATACGTCAGCATTTCAACACCAGCAAAATCACTGGTGTTTGTAACTTCGGCTAACATTGGTACCTATTGAATAACCCTGGGAATATTTATAGCTCTAACATAACTTGTTTTTACCTGAGCTTCATCAGTAGATCTTATTTTATTCTTTCAGACTTTCTTCTTTTTTTGAAATGTTTTGTTCTTGAGACGGAGAGCTAAGGTATCAAGAACAATAGCCTGAGTAGCTGTTGAGTTTAATTAACTTTTGCTTATTAAGTTCTCTAACAGTTTTTCTGCATCGTAATTAAGTTTTCATTAGCAGGATATTGTCAGGTATTTTATTGGAAGCTACACGCAATAACATCAGATGCGTTAAAATGCAACGTAATTGACTAAAATGAAATCCTACCTGAATTCACCTTGTAATTAAACAAAACATCTTTCAAACAATAAAAAAAAATTCATTGGGAGGAATTTATTGATCAGTCTAACCTCTATATTGACACTCTCTATATTTGTGTCAATCTGTTATACATAATGTACTCTTCACTAAAACCAGACAATATACAGGTACCTTAAAAACAACAGCCCCATAACAACTGAGCCGCAAACAGGGAGACAATAAGGGAGAAAATGTGTCACGGGGCACCCCGGCATGAGTCAAGGTGGGGACCATATTCGGGGACCATATTCGGGGTACATAGCCCAGAAGGCAGGAGTGCTGCTGGCTGCATAACAGGCAGACAGGACATAAAGCACAACACAGATGCACAAGGAAAGCAGCAGAAAGGACAAACCACTGAACAGCAGGAAGGGCAAGGACAGCATACAAGGAAACCCTAAACACTGGTCTTTAGATGGCCATCTCTAAACTAAGGTTGGTTACTACTACTGCTGGGTGAAACACATAGAATAAAAAAGGCAAATAAGAGGGGCAAATCCAGAGACATAGTGAAAGATTGAACAAGAGCCATTAGTCATACAAAGCCAGGGATCAGAATCAGAACGGATAGTCAGACAAAGCCAGGGATCAGAACCAGAACGGATAATCAGACAAAGCCATTCGGTACACAAGAAAATCAAAGAAAGCAAGGGTTAACACTAGAGAGTAGTCAGGAAAGTAGCCAGAGTCATACAAGGTATACCAGATCTCACCGACAACAAACACACAGATCAGAATAAACCATTATAAACAAATGGCAAAAACAAGGCAAACGGAGGGAAAATCAGACAAGGGAAACAAGGAACCAAAAATAAACTGAACCAAATAAACAGAGGGCAAACAAAAGAGAAATACTGGCAGCAGGAGCAAAATAACAGGCAGCAGATAGACCCTTGTGACAGAGCACTGCTGAATATGAGTGATTGGCTTATAAAGAGAGAAGGTCATTGCTATGGGTCAGGTGGTCAGGGACCTAGCAGTCTCCTGGGAATTCCAGGTGGACTAGACAAGGATAAGAGCCGTCCCGAATCGGCCTTCCTATGGGGCTCAGGGCTGGAATTGTGACAAAATGTGAGCAAGCAATGCCGATAAACGCTGGTGTCTCTCAACAGTTAAATCTGGTGAAGCCTTTCTCGGTGCTCTGTGGATTCAACTGATGAGAAACGCAGATGTTTATCTGAATCTACATCATCATCGATTTTCTCTAGTGGTTGCTACAACAGGAAACACCAGCAGTTACTGGATAATCCTTGATAATTATGCAATATTAAGTTATTGTTTCATTATGGATAAACTCTAACAGAACCTAAAGTGGTTAGTTGTAAAAAAAAAAAAGTCTAAAATTATAGCGGAAATACAGTAACTTATTGTTTACATATTTCTTTTCACTGGTTCATAATCTCCTTTCCAAAATACGTCAGGTGTCTTTTCCTTCTTAAAATATATTTTTTCGAATAAAATCAGCTCCAACATTTTTGTTTTTTATTAAAAAATAATCATAATAGTTTAATACATTATTGGCAACACTGAGGTTTTTATGAAGGAATTATAAAGAAAGCATCAATATTTAACATGGATTTTCAAAACGATGAAGGTCGTTAAAAATAAATGATGCGGCTGTTTCAATGAATAATTTTTTAAAAAAACATATTTTAAAGCAGAATCTGTCCCTTGAATGCTGCCAGTTCCTGTCAATCCGCACGAATCTGGATCGCATCAGTTTGTGTTGCCGATACATTATAATATACAGTGTAGACAATTTAACAACTGTACCATGCCAACAGTCACAATTGTTGCCAATTAAAGTGTGATTATATCTGATTAAATTAGCAAACTTTTTTGTAATTATGAACCAACAGTGATGACTAAATTGCTCTCCTTGACTTGATTATCGGAAGCAGGTCTGGATTATTTTTTTCTGCCCATGGAGCCGTTTCGACTGCGTTGGGCAAATTCCCTAAGGAGAGCAATATAGCTGATCAAATAAACCTAAAATAATCACAGAAGCTTAAACTCTCACAGAACATTTCAGGATTCAACTGATGTTTTCCATGTGTCAGAATTTTAGCCAACAGAAAATGTATCTATTTTTAACCCCTTCACTAAAAAGGGATTTTCCAGAATTTTTGGAAAATCATATATAATTAACTATACAACAAGAAATCTTTGGTAATTTTCCCAATGTATTCCTTACTGTAGAAACCTATTTAGCAGGCAGACGTCACCATCTGCTGGCCAAATGGTGTTACTGCAGTTCAGATCTCTATGCAAGTTTGGCTGGGGAAATGTTATTAAGGCATGTTCCCTGCAGGTTTTATAAAGGGCTTAGCACCTCAGGCATCATCCCCATGGTGCTAAAACTTTAGGGGCATGTTCTGGAATACAAATGCAAATTAATTTCATTAGCAGTAAATTAAATTCCTTTGCATTACTCCTGTGAAACACCATATCGACTCTTCTTGGCACTGGGGCACCAGAAGGTGCCTTGCAGATCGAGTATAGTCGATCTATATAGTGAAGGGGTTAAAGGTGACTTGTCACATTTCTCTAGGTGACAATTCATCTTTTCCATAGCATTTTCTTTGATAAAGGTATGCAATTAAAATATATGTAAGTACATTGTCCCCTATAAGACGTAACTACCAGCACAGTAGATGTTCCAAGTTGTGTGGTTACTCCAGTGACATCTTTATTTTAACCCTTTCACTACACTTTGTTATGGCATTTCTTAAAATATTTGATATGTGGGTAACAATTAAATGTAGTGAAAAATAGCAATATTTCATACAAATTGTTGTTCTAAGATAATAAGATTAAAATAATGTAAATTTACTCATTTGCTATGTATTTGTTTATCCTTTACAGAAATATTGCTGGGATGAAAGGTTCTAAACTCTACATGGCATCCCTTATCTTGCATAATGTCACACGGGGTCTGTATTGTCAGCATACAGGCAGAAACAGCCTTAGTGTTAGATCCAGTAAAGATGATAAAGATAGATGATAAAAATGTTCAGATATCCTGCTTATGAGTAGTGGGCTCCATGATGAGTTTGTGGGTGTCGCAGATTCTCCTCTTCTATAGCATGGTGCATGTGGTATGTTTTATAAAAAGGTTTCAGCTGTACCCTTGCTAAATGTGACTGTTTAGGTATGTGGGCATCATTTTGAACCCTTACCAATTGTGCCAGGGTGGCACCCTGTACAAGCCATGGTGGGACCATCAGTAAGGGATATGGCAGACCCTTCAGATAGGGATACACAAAAACAGGCTTTGGCAAGGTCGGAAGTTTATTATACTGCTGCTGGGTAGCACATAAAGGAGGTTGGACACAAAATGATGAACAATGCTGTACAAAGCAGAACTCACGAAGGTTGGATAAGACTGGAATACTGAAGGCAGGTTGCAGGGCTTGAAGCAGACAGGAGATAGAGACCATAAAATACAAAAAATATAGGGTGATATCCCACATGAACCAATTTGTGCGCAGAAAAAATTGGCCACTCACAAGAGCATAGAATAAGAATTGCACATCATCCTTCAGTAGTTCTCTGTGGCTGGTATCATACCAATTCGGTGGTGGAGGATCTCAAAATAAACAGGATATAAAATATTATATATACTATTGATGATTGGTACGATCATAAGTATTTATTAACCTACTATTCAGAGCCAGTAATACAGCAAAGCAATACTGGGAACAAATGGGTATAAACGTCAAGCTCAACGCGTTTCTTCCCAAATGGGACTTCCTCAGGAGCAAACAAACGATAATACAGTATGCAGAGACCATACGGCTGAAGGTTCTGGAAGGCAGAGACCACATGGCAGCAGGTTCTAGAACTGGAATACTGTGGATGGCAGGGCATGAACACTGCAGGCTAGGATTGCTGGAAACCCTGCAGGATAGATCACTGGAACACTGCCGGACAGATCACTGGAACACTGCAGGACAGACTACTGGAACACTGCAGGACAGATTACTGGAACACTGCAGGACAGATCACTGGAACACTGCAGGACAGATTACTGGAACACTGCAGGACAGATCACTGGAACACTGCAGGACAGATCACTGGAACACTGCAGGACAGATTACTGGAACACTGCAGGACAGATTACTGGAACACAGCAGGACAGATCACTGGAACACTGCAGGCTTAGGTTATAGAAAACTACGTTCTTGATTACAGGGTACAATCTGGTGGAGTAGTATTTATATGGAGTACCACCCTTAAATAGAGTATGTCAGGTAGTAGGGGTCATGGTGAGCAGCCAGAAAGTCCTGGACTGGATGTTGGGGGTTGGAAAGGTAAGATCCGGCCCGGATCGGGAAAAACAAGGGACCGCCAGCATAACCCATGCAGGGTAATTCAAAGAGATTTGAAAAGTCACTGCACATTCGGTGACTTTTCATTCTCTTCAATTCGGTTCCTTTTGCCGATCCCATTTCGGTGACCCTGCGGTGTATTCAGCAAGTACCACAGGGTCCCCAAATTGCAGGGAAAAGCTGCCGCAAACCCAACGAAAACTAACTACAAAACCCGCCGAATGCACGCCGAAAACCCGCAAAAACTTCTGGATTAACCCGTCGAAGACGCTGGAAAAACCCGAGCAGGAGCCGATCACACACAGTGCAGCCGCCGGAAAAAGCTGAGACCGCAGAAGAGGCAGTGAATAAATTAGGAAAACAGTTTGCATGAATGATTGAAAAGTGAAACGCTGTTTGCAAAGAAACTACTGAGCGAAAATATCTGAAATTTACATATGAGGTCCAGGGAATGATAATAAAAAGGGCTGTTACAGAAAAAATAAGTAAAGTAAAAAAAATAAAAATCAGACTTTTTTTAAAAAAAAAACAAAACATAAAAATGCTTAAAATATCCTAAAAAATCTTGGAATAAAGAGACTCTTTACTGCAGAATTTTATAATGAATGGTTTATTAGATATTGAATTAAAACGGGAATATTTTTAACATTGAAGCCTATGGGATTCTCCTGAATAAACTTGCCGAATTAAACCACCGAATGGCAGGGCATTTCTGGAACCTTTCACTGCTGGTTTGTGTTCTCTGAATAGCCGAAGCAGTGCTTTTTCATGGGAATTTCACTGCCCTCGAACAGGCACCGAACAGGCACCGTATGTGCAGGCAATTCGCCAGGATTTGGCGCATTGCCTGCTCTCTGGATAGCCGAATGGCTAAGAAAGGTAACCGAACGCTGATTTTCAGCATTCGGTTACCTTTCTCCAGCCATTCGGATCTCTTTGAATAAACCTGATGGTCTCCAGGCTAATGGCATGACAAATTGTGTTTTTAAAATTACGCCAGTGTTCTGTTCTATTTAAACACTGGAATTTGTTCTTTACAGTTACTGTAGATATTAGAAATTGATGGTCATTGCTTATCAACAAATGTCTTTGGGCAGGAGGGGTCAATTTTTTCTGATCTAAGTGACTTTGAAGATAATTTTAAAAATGAAAAGTGCAGAATAAAGATGGATGTTTTAAGATATTCTTCCTACCTATAGGGATTTTAGGTTTGTTTATTTATTTACATAGTCCATGATCTATATCACATGGAATGCAGTAGATATGAACCTACAAGTACAAATCTGTTCTCTGCATTTCCATAACCATCTCTAAATGCCAACATCTGACTGCGTCTGCAAAACAGCAGAGACTTAGGGATCAAGGACAAATGCCTTTCTGCCTTTGTACAGTCAGTTTTGTTTTTCTTTCCAATCCTGTTTAATATAGTGACTGATTGTATCTGGTAGTTGCTAAATCCGAACCCTAGAGAGATCACTCAAGAGCCACTTACATTGGCTGCTCCGTGTCGCGTTCGCTCTAATGATTGAACCAAATCAAGTCAATTACTCGACGATGGAACCAATAATCTAATTCCTTTACAAGTGATGAAAATAATATATTATGGCTCAGTGTGTCACCCTAGACTGAGGGCTGCCTTGTATTTAATGGGCGATATGAGCAGACAGTAGATGTCGAGTGGCCTTGGAATAGGGTGAGCATAGCAGGATTAGTCTTCCGTAAATATAATCTACCTTCACGGCAGGAGATGCTTAAAGTTTTCAGGCGATGTAGAAAGCTTGGAAAAATCTCTCTATAAATATATATATATACTGTGTGTATATACACTATATTGCCAAAAGTATTCGCTCACCTGCCTTGACTCGCATATGGATGGGTGAGCGAATACTTTTGGCAATATACTATATATATATATATTATATATATATATATTATATATATATATATATTTATGAGAATCTGTTAGTATAAACTCTAAAACTATATTAATATATGTGTAGTTAAATACACATATATGTATAAATTTATATATATATATATGTCCAAAGAGTGGCCGCACTCAAAAAATTAAAAATACAATTTTATTAATATCAAAAGTTAAAACATAATTATCAACGTTTCGGCTCTTTTTGGAGCCATTTTCAAGGTTGCAAAAGGCGAGATTGATATAGAGGATAGATAGATATTATGTGTTAATCGGAGCATTCATATTTATGGTTTTTTTCTGCATAAATACTGCTGCGGCACAGACACCCTTCATTCCAGTCCAATGCCATACTCCATGGCTTCAAGCCAATGTCTGAGGATACAGCAACAGGAAACCACTGTTGAGGTTTTTATTCCCTGCTGAAAAGAACAAAGAAAAAACATATTTGTAAACATGTATCACACACTGCCAAATGTTAACATGATATCACTCCTGCTCTGCTTTGCAGGCGACATCCTCTCTGGGGGTTCAGGGTTCATGCATTAAGCCACGGGTTGCAGGGGTTAGAGGCCAGTTGTAGAAGATGGATAAGACAAAATGCATAACTTAATCAGATATATTTTATTAGAAATTTAGGGATTTTTGTATTAGGTCTTTTCATTAATAGGTGAAATTCAGGAGAATGACTGGAGAAGTGAAAAATCCAGCAGGGTTATTCGAGAGAGGTGAAAACCAGGAGAATGACTGGAGAAGTGAAAATTCGAGGTCAAAATAGCCAAACCAGAACAAATTCTCCCATTTATCTCACTTTCCAAATTGCCTATTTGGTCTAGATTGTTCTCTTCTCCTGACAGTTCTCCTGGTTTTCACCTCTCTCTGAATAACCCTGCAGGTCAAAATAGCCAAACCAGAGAAATTCTCCCATTTACTTTCCAAATCAGATATTTGGTCTAGATTGTTCTCTTCTCCTACCAATTCTCCTGAGTTTCACCTTTTAGTGAATAGACCTGTAAGTTTGGCATTTTTGTTTTTTACCCTATAAGTCCGTTATCTGCCTTATCATAATGTTCAGTGAATAGACCTTCTGTCATGGTTGACTATGCGATAACATAAAAAAATAATAATAAATTCTACATCTATATATATCTACATAGATACATATAATTTGAAATCAGACCTTTCTTCCTGTTCTCACATCTCTTTGATAGACTCCACATATAATTACTGAAGTGCATATTATTGTATATATTCATTCTCGTGTCACAAACTCCAGATCAAAGCCCGGAGATGATATCCACATTTTCAGTGATTGAAATACAGTAAATTCAGTAAATTGCTTCAATCTTCACATTGTTTTTAACCGTCCAGAAGACAAGCCGTGTCAGTAAGAGATTTCTAAGCTGTGCGTCCGCCACTAGCACAGCTCTGAAGGGGTTAAGGGAGATGCTCAAAGCAGGCAATGTGTGATAATAAAAGGTTGAAAAAATACAAAATAAGGTCTTGCTTTGTTCTGCTACTTTCTTCTCCTAAGGATGCTCCATTTTATTTCGTGAAACTCCCTCTAATAAATGAGATGTTTCAAAGCTAAGGATTCACCAAGACGATAAAAGGGAAACAATTCAGTGTTTTTGATCATTAGTGTTATTTTCCACCTCGATGGAAGCAGACATTGTTGTATGAATATTTCAATGGACTTTGTGTTAGAAAGGAGAGAGGAACACAGGTTTGTGTCTGCTTGGAGCTTGGATACTTATATGTGTGTATGTACATATCTGTGTAAGTATAACTAATTAACCCACCCATTCCCTACCAAGTTGTTAAATCTGCTAGGGTTTGGTTACTGGAGTTAAATATGTAGAGGAGGCCAGTGGGACACACCTTAAATTTAGAGAACAGTGCGACAAATTAGGCCGAGGGTGCAGGAAGAGATGGTGGGTGGTCTGTCCAACGAGGCAAGGCTGAGGGGGGGATAGGTAATCATGGTCTGATAAAAGTGGCAAAAGTCAAGGGCAGGCAGCTGGTAAGCCTGGTTGGGTAAACGTGGCAAGAGTCAAGGGCAGGCGGCTGGTAAGCCTGGTCAGATAAACGGGGCAAAGGTCAAGGGCAGACAGCTGGTAAGTGTGTTGGGTAAACGTGTCAATAGCGAGGGCAGGCGGTAGGTAACCGTAGTCTGGTAAACTTGGCCAAGGTCAAGGGCAGGTGGCTGGTAAGCCTGGACGGGTAAATGTGGCAAAGGCCAAGGGCAGATGGCTGGTAAGCCTGGTCAGATAAACGTGGCAAAGGTTGAGGGCAGGTGGCTGGTAAGCATGGTTAGGTAAATGTGTCAAGAGCGAGGGCAGGCGGTAGGTAATCATGGTCTGGTAAACTTGGAAAGGTCAAGGGTAGGCAGCTGGTAAGCCTGCTCGGGTAAACGTGGCAAAGGTCGAGGGCAGGTGGCTGGTAAGCGTGGTTGTTTAAACGTGGCTAAGGGCCTTCCTTGCTGCTAGTCACATGATGAGACCTGACTCTTGACTATGGTAGTGTTGATATGTGTTCAATAGAGTGCTGTACAGTATGTGTGTATAAAGAAAGGATTTGGTAGTAAACGTTATTCATTTTAAAAAATTCCTTTACCTGCAACATCATAAAGGACACCTAAGAATTCCAGAATATAAATCTACCTTCTCATTTCGAGAAAGACGAATCGTCAGGGGTCGGGCACTCACCCTTAAGGAGTGCTAAAGGCTAATGTGGTTGAATCTTATATCGTGGAGGCTCCCACATCGGTGACTGTTATCTAGTCAATATACTTACCTGTTAATCTTATACTCTATTATGCTATGGGAGCGCCGCCTCTCTTTGTTTTCTCTTTGAGGAAAATCATGCTGTTAAAAGAAGGGGTGCGCCACTCTTTATTTGGCCAGAAGCCTGAATACCCAGAGCCGGGATCTCTTTGGCTTTGTAGGATGTGAGTTTGATTACCCTCCATTATACGATACATTTTTTAACAGCAGTATTGCACAGTCTGACCTTTCAAGCGATACCTTTTTTTAATGACGTCAGTTAGCAAGTTAAACCCTAGCTGCCCAAGAATTTCCTATGGAAGAGATGGTGGAGATTCCTACGGTGGAGATAGGAGGTTATTTGGACACTAGTATCTTCCGATTGCTGGCAGCTAGAGGGTCAGGTTTGGTATCATTGGAAAGGCCAGAGCAACGCCTTTACAATGATACCGAACATGGCCAGGTAAAGTGTAGGCAAATATATAACATTTTAAAAATTAAAACATATTTCTTTAACCCCTTAGTGACCGGGCGGTTTTACACGAATCCGTCCGTTCGTGACCGCTGCTGTTTTTACGTTTCTGCGCTCTTAGTGTTTACGTCAAATTTTCCTCTTACTCGTTTATGTAACCCACACATATTTTACACTGTTTTTCTCGTCACTAAATGGACTTTATAAAGATACCATTTTTTTCATCATTTCATATAATTTACTATAAAAAATATTGTGAAATATGACACAAAAATTGAAAAAACACCACTTTTTCGAACTTTGACCCCCAAAATTTCTTATGTATCAACAACTGTCAAAAAAAATTAATTCGTTAGTAGTTTCTAAATTTAGTACTGAGTTTAGCAATACCCAATGTTTACATATTCCTCGCTTTTTTCCTTATTTTATGCAACAATAAGTGCAAGTAGCACTTTGCCATTTCCAAAGAGTTTATTTTCAAAACTAGTGATAGTGACATTGTAACACTGATATCTGTCACTAATTCCTGAATAACCCTCCACATATACATATTTTTTTAAAGTACACAAATCAAGGTATTAAACTTGGGGTATTTTGACTCTTTCCATGCAAACCATTTTACCACAAATCTATGCCAATGTTTGAGAAAAAAAAAAATTTGGTGATTTTTTTTTTTTGAACGCAATTTAAGAATACATGTACTGTGAACTTTAAGGTTTACTGCCAAAAAGCACCCCAAAATATGTTCAGCAACATCTTCTGAGTAAATTGATACCACCCAAGTATAGGTATGTCGGGTCATTTGGGGGCTAAAAGGCCTTATTTGGGGGGTGCGCATTTCAGTTTTCCAACTTGGAATTTTCACATTTCGTCATCATGCACCCATGTCCTATTTGGGACATTTTTGAAGCCGGCCAAAGTAATTTACCCCCATCAAACCATATATTTTTAGAAAGGGCACACCCTAGGGTGCTTCAAAGAGTTGTATTTTAACACTTTCCATGCACTAGCTCTATGTCAAACTTTCAGGTAGTCACTTTTTGTGTTATTTTTTCACACACATTGTACTTTAGGCATGAATTGTCAAATCCAGTTATGGGTTACTGCCAAAAAACACCCCAAAATATGTTCAGCAACATCTTCTGAGTAAATTGATACCACCCAAGTATAGGTATGTCGGGTCATTTGGGGGCTAAAAGGCCTTATTTGGGGGGTGCGCATTTCAGTTTTCCAACTTGGAATTTTCACATTTCGTCATCATGCACCCATGTCCTATTTGGGACATTTTTGAAGCCGGCCAAAGTAATTTACCCCCATCAAACCATATATTTTTAGAAAGGGCACACCCTAGGGTGCTTCAAAGAGTTGTATTTTAACACTTTCCATGCACTAGCTCTATGTCAAACTTTCAGGTAGTCACTTTTTGTGTTATTTTTTCACACACATTGTACTTTAGGCATGAATTGTCAAATCCAGTTATGGGTTACTGCCAAAAAACACCCCAAAATATGTTCAGCAACATCTTCTGAGTAAATTGATACCACCCATGTATAGGTATGTCGGGTCATTTGGGGGCTAATAGGCCTTATTTGGGGGGTGCGCATTTCAGTTTTCCAACTTGGAATTTTCACATTTCGTCATCATGCACCCATGTCCTATTTGGGACATTTTTGAAGCCGGCCAAAGTAATTTACCCCCATCAAACCATATATTTTTAGAAAGGGCACACCCTAGGGTGCTTCAAAGAGTTGTATTTTAACACTTTCCATGCACTAGCTCTATGTCAAACTTTCAGGTAGTCACTTTTTGTGTTATTTTTTCACACACATTGTACTTTAGGCATGAATTGTCAAATCCAGTTATGGGTTACTGCCAAAAAGCACCCCAAAATATGTTCAGCAACATCTTCTGAGTAAATTGATACCACCCATGTATAGGTATGTCGGGTCATTTGCGGGCTAATAGGCCTTATTTGGGGGGTGCGCATTTCAGTTTTCCAACTTGGAATTTTCACATTTCGTCATCATGCACCCATGTCCTATTTGGGACATTTTTGAAGCCGGCCAAAGTAATTTACCCCCATCAAACCATATATTTTTAGAAAGGGCACACCCTAGGGTGCTTCAAAGAGTTGTATTTTAGACATGTGCATTCGTTTTAGTACTAAAACGATTTAGTCCGAATTTTGGGATAATTTAGTTTTAGTATGACTCAAGAGATACGAAACTGCTCAGTACAAAAAACTAAAGAAACTATAATAAAATGCACTACATTTTAGTTTCAGTCCTTTTTGTGATATTATATTGATGAGTGAAGGAGACCAGCAATGAAGAGCGCAACATCGCAACATCCGAAGTTCTGCACCCTCCACATGCCAATGCAGGAGGATGTTCTATACAGAGAGGGACATTAATTCAGGAGGATGTTCTATATATTATACAGAGAGGGGCATTAATTAATGCAGGTGGATGTTGTATTAATTAATGCAGGAGGATGTTCTAAACATTATACAGAGAGGAGCCTTTTTTTTTTTTTTTTTTTTTTAGCCCTTTAAATCCAGTGGCTGTGAGCGCGGAGATCGGCTGCTTGTTACATTATCTCTCAGTACAATGTATCAGGCTCAGCTGTTACAGTAACTGACTGTAACAGCGCTCAGAGTTTCAGTAAAACAAGTAAATAATATTGTTCTAACGTCTTATATATAAAAATATTATTTACTAGTTTTACTGAAACTCTGAGCGCTGTGATGAGCAGCAGTCAGTTACTGTAACAGCTTTGCCTGATACGGGGCAGTATTACAATGTTGGTGCCAACTTAACCAGAGCTGTTGTAACTGAAAACCTCCATAGGCTATAATAGCTCTGGGAAGTTTACAACAGCTCTGGTTATGTTAGCACCAGCTAGATAATATGGCCCACATTGTGCTGAGAGTGAGAGATACTGTAACAAGCAGCGATCTCAGCCCTCTGAGGAGCCACTACAATAGTAATTGTATCCACTGGTTTTCGGATGAATGAAATTAGTTTTCATACTAAAGAACTGAAAACGAATTTCTTTAGCAACTAAATAAATTGCATTTTAGGACTAATCCATTAGTTCAAAACGAAATTTTGTGCTGTGCACATGTCTATTGTATTTTAACACTTTCCATGCACTAGCTCTATGTCAAACTTTCAGGTAGTCACTTTTTGGGTTATTTTTTCACACACATTGTACTTTAGGCATGAATTGTCAAATCCAGTTATGGGTTACTGCCAAAAAACACCCCAAAATATGTTCAGCAACATCTTCTGAGTAAATTGATACCACCCATATATAGATTTGTTCTGTTGTTTTTGGGGTGCTACGCCAATCTTTGACATGTGCTTGTCAATTTTCTAATTTGACATACAGTATCTTCTTTGCTGATCTTCTTTTTAGGGCCTTTTTACATACCCCAGTTTTATGAACGTGCATATATTTGGTAAGCTAACACCCCAAAGTATTGTAAATGGAGTGTTTTTATGCTATGGATGCATCCGTTTGCTCCAAACAAATTGGATACAGTTTGGTGGTCATTTTTCATTTTCACACCCACATCAGTTTTTGGACTGTGATTTAGGAGACACTGTTGTTTGTTACTGCATGAAAACTCTCCAGGTTGTTTTCTGCAAGGTCTCCTGAGTACACCCATGCCCCCCATGCATAGGTTTGCCAGGATTTTGGGAAGGTTCAAATACAATTTTTATGACTTTGTCATTGGAGTTGAAATTGAGATTATTTCTTCAGCTAGGCCTATGTTTGGTGTTGGGTCTACCGCATACCCCAGTTTGAATTATTGCCAGAAAATTGTTTATATTTGTTATGTTGACACCCCAAGGTATTGCATATGGAGTGCTTTGATGCCATGGATGCAACGGTTTTAGCCCAAAACATTTGAGAAGGTGTGTGGCGGTAATTTTTCAATTTTCAGATTTTTACGCCCACAGTTATTTGGACTGTGATTTAGGAGACACTGTTGTTTGTTACTGCATGAAAACTCTCCAGGTTGTTTTCTGCAAGGTCTCCTGAGTACACCCATGCCCCCCATGCATAGGTTTGCCAGGATTTTGGGAAGGTTCAAATACAATTTTTATGACTTTGTCATTGGAGTTGAAATTGAGATTATTTCTTCAGCTAGGCCTATCTTTGGTTTTGGGTCTACCGCATACCCCAGTTTGAATTATTGCCAGAAAATTGTTTATATTTGTTATGTTGACACCCCAAGGTATTGCATATGGAGTGCTTTGATGCCATGGATGCAACGGTTTTAGCCCAAAACATTTGAGAAGGTGTGTGGCGGTAATTTTTCAATTTTCAGATTTTTACGCCCACAGTAGTTTTGGACTGTGATTTAGGAGACACTGTTGTTTGTTACTGCATGAAAACTCTCCAGGTTGTTTTCTGCAAGATCTCCTGAGTACACCCATGCCCCCATGCATAGGTTTGCCAGGATTTTGGGAAGGTTCAAATACAATTTTTATGACTTTGTCATTAGAGTTGAAATTGAGATTATTTCTTCAGCTAGGCCTATCTTTGGTTTTGGGTCTACCGCATACCCCAGTTTGAATTATTGCCAGAAAATTGTTTATGTTTGTTATGTTGACACCCTAAGGTATTGCATATGGAGTGCTTTGATGCCATGGATGCACCGGTTTTAGCCCAAAACATTTGAGAGGTGTGCGGCGGGTAATTTTTTCAATTTTCAGATTTTTACGCCCACAGTAGTTTTGGACTGTGATTTAGGAGACACTGTTGTTTGTTACTGCATGAAAACTCTCCAGGTTGTTTTCTGCAAGATCTCCTGAGTACACCCATGCCCCCCATGCATAGGTGTGCAAAGATTTTGGCAAAATACAGCACCAATTGTAGAACATAAAAATGTACGATTAAAATGTAAAAGTCTGGTGCCTGTCAAACTGGGGATGCTCTCTAGGGGGGCACAGGCTGTTGTCACTGAAGTGCATGAAACGCAAAATGTTTTCATACCTTCTACGTGACATTGATTGGGGGTAAATGGGGGTAGAGCAGATGGGGCTACTGCTCCAGTAGGAGCGAATTGAGGGCTTCTTTATGATGCCCTCAGCATAGTAAGTGCCCAGAATTTCAGAAATTCTGGCACATCTAGCGGGGTCCATTGCTGCCTTGCCAAGTAGGAGTCTGGCTTCGCAGCACAATGCTGATGGGCATACAGATTTGATTGGGCCACGATGTGGCCCAACAAATCATCCCCCATAAGCACCTGCCAAAACTGTGTGGCGGTAAATCCTGCAACATCAATATTGATGCCAGGATTTGCCGTGAAAGGAGGGATATCTGGCCTCTGGCGATGAGGCACTACCCACTCCTCAGCTGGAGCTGTGCGTCTCCTGCTGGCAGGTGGTGACCCAGGATCTGCATCAGAAACATCACTAGATAAATCAGCCAGCGTAGATAATGTATCTAGCGACGTCTCTGAGCAGTTAGCGGGGTCGAAATGAGGGTCTGAGTCTGACGCAGATGCCTCAGATTCTGACGCCAGGATGGCATATGCCTCCTCGGCGCTGTACACCCTCTCAGACATTATATATAATAGATTATAAAATTTTATAATTATTATTATATATAAGCGGATTGTTGGTTCTTAGAAGAACCGTTGGGTTTCACAAGAAAATACAAATAAAACCTAAATCTCTCTAAATCCCTCTAAACCTGCCTCAATTCTTCTAAATCTCCCTAAAATCTCTCTAAATCTGCCTCAATTTTTCTAATCTCACTAAAATCTCTAACCTGTCAAATCTGATCTCTCTCTCTCGCTCACCAAAACACAAGTGAGGAGAGGGAGGGAGAATCACAGAGGTCAGAGCCAATATTTACAAAATATTGACCTGACCTGACAAATTAGAAATTTTATTTGATTTTTTCTAACTTCTGATTGGATGTTGCTAGCCTGCCTCTCTGATGAGGCAGGCTAGGAACATCCCACTCAGCCCCAAGATGACCCTGCCCTTAGAACCCTAACCCTAGCCCTACCCCTAACCCTAACCCTACCCCTAACCCTAACCCTACCCCTAACCCTACCCCTAACCCTACCCCTAACCCTAACCCTACCCCTAACCCTACCCCTAACCCTAACCCTAACCCTACCCCTAACCGTCAGCTTATTTTATTTATTTTTATTTTTATTTTACTTTTTTTTTCACTTTTTTTTCACTTTTTTTTTACTTTTTTTTACACTTTTTTTTACACTTTTTTTTACTCTGCTGGGTGCCTTGATCCCTCGAGGCACCCAGCAGAGCACCTGATCACTGATGTGATCATTTTTGTACTGAGTGCCACGATACCTCGTGGCACTCAGTACTTCCTGCCGCTACCGGAAGTGATCGCTGGGGGAGCGATCACGGACGGACCGGCGGCAGGTAAGCATATTGCAAGGATGCCTCGATGTCGAGGCATCCTTGTAATATACTCAGAGCAGCTGGAAGCGATACCGATCGCTTCCAGCGCTCTCTAGAAGTGCCGGCACCTCTCCGGTAAAACCGGATGTTGATCGCTCCCGGGGAGCGATCACATGGTTGCCCCGGCACTTCTAACCGCCATTGCACGGCTGCCTGGACTCCCAGGCAGCCTGCAATGGCGTTTGAGCTGCTGGAAGCGATCCGATCGCTTCCAGCGCTCAAAAAACGGCAGGACGTACCATGTACGTCAGCGGGTCTAAGAGAGACCCGCTGCAATGACGTACATGGTACGTCCTCGGTCCTTAAGGGGTTAATTTATTAATGCAGCACTCTTGTTCACTTTTCAATTATAATGTGAACATTAGTGCAGCACGAACAAAATATATATTTTTTTGCTAAAATTGCATATTTTTTCAGAAAAATACAGTAACAAGTTCCCATTTCGATTTTCTTTTACAAGCGTACCCCATAGAATATAGAACTGTAAAGACTCGGATGATAAAATGTGAAAAAATTACTTTACACGCTGTAGATTATTGAAATTTTAATGGAAATTAATTTTTTTTTAAAAAATTTGCAATAGCATTCTGGCGGGACATGATGTATATATATAATAATGATATTTTATGAGTCTGCCCAGTCTGGCGTAAAAAAGGATATATAATATGTCTGGGTCGTGCAATAAAACGTGACTTCAAATCACGTTTAAACATGATGAGCACAAAACGGTCAAAATGAGCTCAGCGCACAGAGGTGAAACGGCTCAGCAGTAAAGGGGTTAATTATCTATTTTTAATATTTTGCAATGTATGAAAATTATGACCGAGGCTGACAATAATACTATAGAAAAAGCTTTTATTTCCCACTTTTTTTTTGTACCATTATTCACGCAGAGGACCTGTCAGATTCCGCTCTCTAATTCCTCCCGCAATTCAATCCCGCGTTGCATTTTGCTCGCAAAACACCCCTTTTGACGTATCGCGCAGTCACCGCAATGTCATATTTCTCTAGCAGAAGTAGCCTTGCCCAATGAAATAAAAATAAATAAATAAACCTCTACGGCTGCAGATGCAATAAGGTTCGACGGATCCCTTTAAAAGGGATTACGTTTGGCAGTCTAATAAATGTGACAAATTCATCATTCTTTTCAGACTTAATAAAGAGAAGTGGCTGTGTGGTTTTGAATAATATCTGGGAATCTAATTACGTTTTTTTTTCTCCCCTCTCTCTGAAGCTGAAGATATTGCTAATGTGCTTCATTGTATTTCATTTGGAATCCCATTTAATTATCATTCTATTCCAAATAAAGAAAAATGGAGAGAGCGGCAGAATGAGAGAAAAAAAAGAAAGAAAAGAAAATGAAAGAAAAACTAAACTATTGGAATTCATCCCTTAGCGTGTTTCTTTTAATGCCATTATGAAATGGAGCATTTGTTACACAGAGAACCTGATTAAATTAAGAACACGGCCTGACACCATGTTGAACTAACAGATTTCACCCGCTTAACACAATGCCGTGTTCTTGACGAATATTTGCTTCGTATAAAACATTGAAGGGGCGATGGTGATTAGTCTGTGCAAAGATATGCTTAAAGGGAATGAAGAAGAAGTTCTCCGGCTCATGGGCGAGCTTCATGGGTCATGTCGCTTGGCTTGTTGGCATGACCAATACCAGTTGGCTCCACTCAACCAGAGAGAAGGAATGAGCGCTCATTCTTTTGTTCAAACACTCCAGAGAATGCTGTGTAATATATGTATATCAGGGCCAGGGCCGGATTTGTATCTCAAGAGCCTGTAGCCACAGAAATGTGGAGCGTCCCTACCTGCCCCCCTCCCTCAACAAAAAAGAGACATGCCAAAATGACTTTTTAAATTTTAGTATTGGGTAGGCTTGTGCACTGATTTTTTTTTCGGTTAGATTTTTCGGATTTTTAAAATTTTCGATTCGGCTCGCTTCGACCGATTTCTGTTTCGATTCGGATCGGCTCGACTCGTTTTTCGTGTACATTTTTTTTTCGGAATATCGACCAATTTTCGTATTTTCGTGTCACTTAGCTCGTTTTTTGTATCGACTTTCCGTATTTTCAAAAATTTTCGTTTTTCGGAATTGTAAATGGTTTCGGAATATCGACCATTTTTCGTATTTTCGTGTCACTTAGCTCGTTTTTTGTATCGACTTTTCGTATTTTCGGAAATTTTCGTTTTTTCGGAACGTCTGTTCTCCTCGTTTCAAAGCAATAAATTTCGATTTGACACATTTCAAGTACATTCGAAAATTCCGAAAATATTTTGTTTCGGCTTGGAAAACTTTTCGGATCTGCCATTTTCGGATCTAAAAAATTTTCGGAAAATCGGCCGCATCCGAAAACACGAATCGGGAAATTTCGTGAAAATTCCGAAATTCCCAAACCCGAAACGCACATCCCTAGTATTGGGACAAGCGGAAAAAAAGTAAACATTTAAAAAAAACTGAAACAGTTTCTCTCTGTGTTGAAATGAAAAGAAGAGGCAGAATCTTTTATGGCAATAATGCTGGTAAACACCTTGAGGCATATAGGGATAGTTAGGCCTGGCAGTAGGGAAGGGAGAAACCTGGGGAGAATGGAATCTAAGTTGAGAGGCCGATAAAGAAGTAGAATGATTTTGAGAGAAATGGGTAGAAAACAAAAAAGAAAATAACGCTAAAGTCTGGAAATACCAGGAAGAGATGACAGTTTTACGTACCATAGTTAGTGTGTAAGGTGTGTTTATGTGTTTCTGTTTTATGTATTTGAAGCTGAAGAAATTGATAATAGTGGAGAAAATTAGGTAATAATGTGTAATTTGCATACAGGGTTATTCAAAGAGATTCGAAAAGTCACCGCACGTTCGGTGACTATTCGTTCCCTTCAATTCGGTTCCTTTTGCCGATCCCATTTCGGCGACCCTGCGGTGTATTCAGCAAGCACCACAGGGTCCCCGAATTGCAGGGAAAAGCTACCGCAAACCCGACGAAAACGAACCGCAAAACCCAGCGAATGCACGCCGAAAACCCTCAAAAACATCTGTATTAACCTGCCGAAGACCACGGAAAAACCCGAGCAGGAGCCGATCACACGCAGCGAAGCCTCCGGAAAAAGCCGACACCGCAGACAGAGCGAAGTGAATAAATTAGGAAAACAGTTTGCATGAATGATTGAAAAGTGAAACACTGTTTGCAAAGAAACTACTGAGCGAAAATGTCTGAAATTTACATATGATCCAATGAATGATAATAAAGAGGGTTACAGAAAAAATAAGTAAACTTTAAAAAAAAAATTGGACTTTTAAAAAAAAAATTAAGAAAAATGCTTAAAATATATTAAAAAATCTATAAATAAAGAGACTCTTTACTGCAGAATTTTATAATGAACGGTTTATTAGATATTGAATTAAAACGGGAATATTTTTAACATTGAAGCCTATGGGATTCTCCGGAATAAACTTTCCGAATTAAACCACCGAATGACAGGGCATTAGGGGAACCTTTCACTGCTGGTTTGTGTTCTCTGAATAGCTGAAGCAGTGCTTTTTCATGGGGTTTTCACTGCCCTCGAACAGGCACCGAACAGGCACCATATGTTCAGGCAATTCGCTAGGATTTGGCGAATTGCCTGCTCTCTGAATAGCCGAATGGCTAAGAAAGGTAACCGAACGCTGATTTTCAGCGTTCGGTTACCTTTCTCAAGCAATTCGGATCTCTTTGGATAACCCTGATAGTCTTTAATAGTATATGTTTTAGGTATGTATATTATATATGTTTTATGTATGAGAATAATCTTGAAAATTTCTAATAAAAAAAGAAAAGAAGGGGCAGAATCTGTTGCCTTAGTTGAGTTATTGCAGTGGTATTGTTTGTTTTATATGTCAAAGCATATATTGTCTCTGCCGTAGAAGAGAGGAAAAAAATAAATTTTGCATTTACTTTTACATTTTTTTATTGTAAAGACCAGACTCTGACCTTTCCAATGACACCTCACTTAACCTTGTGCGGTGTACAATTCAGAGATGCAGGTTCCAAAGTCCCCCACTCTCTCCTCACTGCAGTGCCACGGTCTAGGTTGTTGATGAAACAATGTTTGAATCATCAGCTCCACACTTGGTGGCAGTGTGGGAAATGAGAAGGTGAGTTAGTGCAGCATCACTGTTCACTTTATAATTGTAAACTGAATAATAATGCTGCGTTTAAAAAAAGGAAAAATCTGATTTTATTTTTACATAATTCTAACCTGGTTATATTTGGTACCACTGGAAAGGCCATAATCTGTCCTTTCCAATGATACTTCATATTTCCCTCTAGCACTTACGTCTTTAGAGATACAGTGGTCTAAATTATTGTAAATTGTATTTAAATGTTTTCAGCAAGAGGCCCCCTTGTGGCAGGCACCTGTAGGCACATGCCTACTTTGCCTAGTTATAAATCCAGCCCTGATCAGGGCTGACAATCCCTGGCCCCCCAGATGTTTCTGAAGTACAACGCACGTGATTCCATGTCCATCTATTGTATTGAGAGAATTCTGGGAATTGTGGCCATCAGAATCTGGGAGGGCCAGAGTTGGACAACACTGGTGTAGAGGGTAAAATGCAATTTTAATAATAAACATCTGCAGCAGAAACATGTGGTTCAGATCTGCATTTCACATGACAACAGAAGGGCTGGAAGCTCCAGGCAAACGAATGGCTGGAAAGTTTTGATATCATTGGATAAGGCTGGTTCCCAAAAGGTCTCCAAGCCTTGGAACCTGAGCTGAGGGCTCCATGAGCTGAGGGTCTGGGCCTAACTAAGCTCCTACATTTGGATGGCTGAATCAGCCCTCCGAATCCCTGTCAGAAGAGGGAGAAGGAACTCTTGGGAATGTGACCACTCAGATATCATTGTGTAGTCAAGCAGTGTCCCTTTATGTACAGTACAGTGTTGGGGAAAGTGTCAAGACTTAATAAAGGATAATAATGCTAATTATCTTGCATGAAACATTCATTTTGAGCACTGGCTTATGGAATACAATACAGCAAGGTAGCTAAACCATAAAAAAGAAAATAGGACAGGGATGATTATTATCTATGTTATATAACGTCATGAAAATGAGGAAGCATCGAGTCTGCAAACCTATGAAGAAATACCTAAAGCATTAAAACGTCTGCAGTTATTGTGATTTTATATATATTAGATAAAGTGCGGCTGCATATGATGCAGAGGGGGAAATAATTAAATCATGCCGACATCTTACTTAGCTTATACAGTGAGGAATACTCTGCACCATCTTCACATCCCTTTGAAAAACATAAGAGTATCTGACTCATCCATACTTATCAATATACCATTTTATCGTAAGTCTGTGAGCTTATGGAACTGGCTTAATATCAATGACATTTCTCAGACGTTAAGAGCACCTTGATAAACGTCTCTGGGCTTCCACAGAAGATAATTCTCTTAAGACGTGGTTATAATGTTATTCTAGAAACTCCATATTGATTTTTTTTCTTGTAAAATAAATCAATATATTTCTATCATTGCTCTACTCAAACAATAAAAAAAAGGGATCCTTAGAAACCATCATTAAAAATTCTTTCACTAAGAAAACTTTATTCCTTGGACAGCTAATAGAAGAAATAAAAACGTTTCAATCACCAATCTATCATGTTGCCTCCCATTTCATTCAGAATAAGTTGCAAGTTGATTTGTCAAAAAGGTCTCCTGATGGTTATTTGCAAGAAATTTCATCTTGTGTTTTCAATTTTTTTGGAAGTAGCATTATTCGGTTACCGGGGCTGGTTGGGCTTAGAGTCTTGGGTGTAGAGTCTTCATCTACAACACAAGGACAGAAATCATACATATCGGACCGAGGATACTCTCAAAGAGTGGATATCCACCCAAATATTGTTATTTTCCAAAACCAATAGTAGACTCTGTGATGGTCAAAGAACAAGCGATTAGGGTCGAGCTACGAAAGCCTCTTCCTTGCACACCTACCACACACTCTACCTACCTCTCTCACAGGGCACCGCTTTGCCCCAGACATGGTATGATTAAAGCCTTATGGGCCGACACTTCTCCTTGATATTATTTCCATTCCAATAAAGATCTGTGTATACTACACCTGGAGGGCTTCTCTTCTTGGAGAGCAGTTTCAGTGATTTACAAACTGATTCTTGGCCAACTGGTAACAGGACAGCGCTAAGATGAAAAAAAAATGGCGGGAGCTTTTACGTCTCTGTGGTTCCCTTTTATCGGCTTGACTCGCAATGTTTTGGAGCCACTAGAGAATATCAGCAGTCTTTCAAGATACTGGGGAGATCCAACATGCAGATGTCTACTGTGACAGACCGCCTGGCACACCAAACGTGTGCCTCTGTCAAGCTCTAGCTTTCTCCAGCTGGACCCTGAAATACAGCATCAGCAGCCCCAAATATTCTTCTCTGTAATCACCAGGCACAACCAGTGTTTCAGAGTGCAAAACAAAGACTGACTCTTTATTTGGAACATACAGCTGAAAACAGGAACAAACATCAAGAGACTCCTGTCACAGGACACTGGGAAGAGACATTCAACACAATGGATTGTTTAACTATGCATTCTTATCAACCTGCCTGCTAGATCCTAGGGAGAAGGGGGAGGTTTGAGGGAGGCAGGGGAAACAAAGGAATCTTCTTACAGCAACATCAAGTGTACAATATACAGACAGAGGACAGCTAATACAGAAATGTACACTATACAGAGACACAACAGGAGACTCTACAATAAATACATAAGGAATAATACACAGACACAGTCAGCATAAATACTGGATTCCCTTTGAAATCCAGTTGGCAAACCCCAGGTAGCACCTTGGTCCATAGTCAATAGGAAGGAGGTTACCCCCAGGCTCCTCCAACTGCCCCAGTGACAGCTGAGTCTGTCACATCTACCAATATAGACTAAGGAAATCCCAGAACTGCTAGATGTTAGAGAGGCTGGAAGCTAAATTAGAAAAAGAGTAATTAGATAATAAGCCTTCATTAGGGAAACCTTGGGCCTAGACAGACTGTCCCTTTAAAGCACCATCATATCACCTTCTTATCTGTTGATTTATCCTCTTTTCGACTGAGCTCCCCAGCCATACGCTCTATGGATAACAATGTTGATGTGCTTGTTATCACTGCAATTATTAATCTTTTTCAAAAAAACAACTGGGTCAAAGGGGAAGGGAGAAGCATCATCTGAGAAGAGCCTGGTCATATATACCTGTATATTTTTAAAAATTTTTATCATTTGAATAAAATAATTATGTTAAATTAATGACGGCCTGCTCATAATAGTCAGATTTTTATAATGTACCGGAACACAATAAAGGCCTTTTGGTGCTGCACAGACAGCCAGAGGATATATTAGCTTGTGGTCTCCATGACAGTGTGTAGGCTTAACCCTGCTGAGCGCCGCACTGTGCTGCATTAACTCTGCCGGCTAATCTATTGTGCGGAAAAACGAACCGCCGTCCTCATCAGCACCAGTGCCTGCTTAAAAAAAATATATTTTTTTTTAAAAAAAAAGAAGAGTTTGGATGCTTCCATCGTCTGCTTTGTTTGTCTAAGCCACGGATAGAACTTGAGCTAATGAAACAACTAATTAGATTCCTGTTATCCGGTCATCAATGTGTTCGGGAGGTGACATTTCGGTTGAATTTTTCAGATGATCCTTCGCCATGCACACGCTCTCCCTGGGCAATTTGCTTTATGTCATTTTGCTGGAATGGCAGGTCCCTGTGTTGGTTTTAATGAAATGTGTTCCTTGGATAAAGCAGCCGTGTCACTCACCGTTTTATTGCAAAAGGGATTCAGAAGATAGCAAGCAAGACAGGACGATGGCTGGAATGTATTTTCTCTGAATCATACAGTCAGGTGTTAGTGTAGCAATACATATATATAGATATATATATTCCCATTTTATTTTAATCTTGCATACATTTTTATAATTACCTGGATGCAAGAGTGTGCCCCTTCATTGTTTTGTGTATGTTTATAGATTCACACAGACACACACACACACATGCCCAAACACACATAAAACCTTTAAGCAGCGCACCGTTGCATCCAAATAATTGAAAGAAAGTATGCAATGATTTAGAATGAGAATTGGTTAGTTTGATGAGCAAATGGTAATCCAAGCAGAGGATAGTGATGATACGATGATTCATACAAAGCAGGAGTCTAGTGAAAAAGAAAAAAAACACCAAACAACACAGGGGGTAAGAATAAAAAGGAAAGGTGTAAAATAATCTAGAATATAATGTAGAGTGTGCCACTTCATTGGTGTAAGCGGTTCTCAGAATTGCTAGGATGTGTAAATGTTTTCTGCAGCTATAAAAATTATTATTTGCATGTGGAGGTTTTTAATCTCACTTTTTTTGCCCTCCACTATAATTGAAATATTTACCGTAGGGGCCAAGCATCAATTGCAACCAGTTACATTCTATCTCCTGCTGATGAGGGTAAATGAGCCCAAAACAGCTGTACAGGAGCGATTGTGTCAGGTTGCCTTAACTGGCCTTTGCTAAAAAAATCATTTAATATGACATGGCATTCGACAAGACGGGTTCTGTGTTATTATAGAGCCTAGATGCAAAAAGATTTGCATATCTTACCCAGAGTTCTTTGCTGTGCATGGAGAATGTAGCACAGGAGCTCTGGAAGTGGTTCTCTAAATTGCTAGGATGTGTAAATGTTTTCTGCAGCTATAAACATGATTATTTGCAGTGTGGAGGCTTTTAATCTCACTTTTTTGCCCTCCACTATAATTGAAATGCTTACTATATAGATTCACACACAAACACACACAAAACCATTAAGCAGCGCACCGTTGCATCCAAATAATTGTAAGAAAGTATGTATTGATAAATTAGAATGTGAATTTATTAATTTGATGAGCAAATAGTAATCCCAGCAGAGGATAGTGACGATAAAATGATTCATACAAAGCAGGAACCTAGTGAAAAAGAAAAAATCTAAAACAACAAACAAAACAGAGGGTAAGAATGAAAAGGAAAAGTGACTGAAAATTGCCTATAAAAAATCTAGATTATAATGTAGAGTGTATCCCTTCATTGTTTTGTGTATGTATTAATATTTATACACACAAACACACAAAAAACTATTAAGCAGCGCACCGTTGCATCAAAATAGTTGTAAGAAAAAGTATGTATTGATAAATTAGAATGTGAATTTATGAATTTGATGAGAAAATGGTAATCCCAGCAGAGGATAGTGACGATAAGATGATTCATACAAAGCAGGAGCCTAGTGAAAAAGAAAAAAACAAAACAACAAACAACACAGAGTGTAAGAATGAAAAGGAAAGGTGACTGGAAATTGCTTATAAAATAATCTAGATTATAATATAGAGTGTGCCTCTTCATGGTTTTGTGTATGTATATAGATTTACACACACAAGCACACACTAAACTATAAAGCAGCACACCGTTGCATCCAAATAGTTGTAAGAAAGTATGCATTGATAAATTAGAATGTGAATTTATGAATTTGATGAGCAAATGGTAATCCGAGCAGAGGATAGTGATGATAACATGATTCATACAAAGCAGGAGTCTGTGAAAAAGAAAGAAAAAAGCAACAAACAACACAGAGGGTAAGAATGAAAAGGAAAGGTGACTGGAAATTGTGTGTAAAAAAAAAATCTAGAATATAATGTAGAGTGTGACAAAGCCTTAGAATGAGCGGCAGGGGATGTGACAAAATGTATGTTAGATATAAAAATATCAAGGGTAACCATAAGGATGTAGGCGTAGGTCATAATAGAGTGTGTGGTACCAGTATCACATGTAAAAGGTGAGAAATGGTTAGGATGAAAAATAACAACAATTATGAAAATATAATAGGGATAAACATTCCGATCATGCTACCAGCAACAGTGTAAGAGAACCGAGAAAAGACCAGAGAATATCAACAATACATGATATACGGTACAATACTGTAATGTCTAAGGTAAAAAGATCTTAAGGACCCCCTGTTGTATACTATTGCCCATATATCCTCATGTAGGAAGCACCACGCTGTGATGCCAACTTCACAACCAGCACAAAGTGGTAGAGAGTCAGTAAAATGCTTCCCCAGCCGCTCATTACTGGGTATAGATCAGGATTCAGCAACCTTGGCCTAACAGATGTTTTGAAACTATGCCTTTCATGATTAGGGTTTCCCAATCGGCCATGTTTTCTTGGATACAGATACAATTTATTCATGCTGATGGGCAGTGCAACAAAAAAGCAACCAGCAGCATGTAGAATCCATACGCTGCAGGTAGGAAACCATAAAATGAATCCCAGGTGCCCTGCCTTGATTTCCTTATGAATTAAACATGATTCAGGGCAGCACCTTTCCATGTGTTCCCCCTCAGCATGAAATAGTAATATGTGTCCAGGAAAACATGGCCGACCTGGCAACCCTACGCCATGACGCTCAGGTACTCTTTGGATCAGGGATCTCAGACTCTGGCTCCGCTAGATGTTTCTGAACTACCACTCCCATGATTCTCTGGCCATTTACTACGTACAAAGAATTCTTGGAATTGTAGACAAAAAACATCTGGGGGGCCGGCGTTTGAGACCCCTGCAATAATTGTCTCAGTCCAACGGGAAATTAATTTCAAAACATCTGGAGGGTCACGGTTGCTGACCCTTGGTATAAAACAGGGCTGTCGAACCTTGGCCCTCCAGGTACTTTAGACCTACATCTCCCATGATGAAGCTCAGCGGTCAACATAGATCTCTGGTTGGGGGAGGTGTCCAATTTTTTTAAATTTAAAAAATAAAAATATATATATATATATATATATATTTTAAAAATATAAAAAAATCTATTAACCACTTGAATGCTAAGGACGCGCTCAGCGCGTCCTCAGCATTCCCGCTGGTATGCGGAGGATGCGCTCAGCGCGTCCTCGCATTGGGGTCAGCGTTCGGCCGGGTTCCGGCCGATCGCTGGCCCCTCCGGTGCGGGCTGACATCCTGGATGTCAGCCCGGCATCCGGAGCAGTGGCCGCCATTATTAGGTGTCATCGCGCCCCCGCGATGACACCTAATTCAGGCGCCCCCCCCGCATGTGCGGAGGAGGCGCCTGAAAGGGAGGGGGGGGAGGTCCTTCGGACCTCTCTCCCTCCCGATCGGCGGCTCACAGGGGCTTAACCCAGGCATCATTTGGAAGGGCACAGCCTGCCCTTCCAAATGATGCCTGGCATTAACCCCTGGGGAGCTGGATCGCAAATCGGCGCTGAAAAGCGCCGATTTGCGATCCTTCCCGGGAGCTGGCCGACATCTTGGATGTCGGCCAGCTTCCGGGAACTCCCCCAGAGGACTGGCGTCATCGTGCGCAGCACGATGACGCCAGTCCTAGCATTAACCCCTAACTGCCACGAACTGTGGAGATAGGGAGTTCCAATGAACTCCCTATCTCCCGATCCGTGGCAGTTAGGGGTTAAATTTTGATATCGTTGGATCGGCCAGAGCATGGCCGTTCCAACGATACCAAACATGAAAGTAAAAAAAATTGTAAAAAAAAAAAGAAAAAGAAAAATAAAAAAAAATTAAAAAAAAATTAAAAAAAAAAAAATAAACACTTTTTTTATTTTTTTTGGTTTGTTAATGCAGCAATATTGTTCCCATTTCAATTATAATGTGAACAATGATGCTGCATTAACGATTTTTGTATGCGGTGCGTTTGTTAAAAATGGTGTCATTTTCCCCAAAAAAAAATGTAACGAGACCCCATCTCTAATTTTTTTAACAAGCGCACCCCATACAAAATATAACCGCAATTGCTCGCATGTTAAAATGTGGAAAAAAACACTTTACACGCTGTAAATTATTGAAAATACATATTTTATTGCATTTTTTGTTATAATATACAAACATGACATAACGTATACATATAATAATGACATATTATGAATCTACCGAGTCTGACGGAAAGAACGATATATAATATGTCGATGTCATATACTAAAATAAGCCTTCAAAACACGTTTAAACATGATGCGCAAAACAGGTAAAAAATGACCTCAGCACAGGGGCGGGAAAAGCCTCAGCAGCGAAAGGGTTAATATTCTAGAGCAATGTATGAAAAAAAAATGAATGAATTAAGCCAACGCGAACCTGTTCAAGACCAAACTACAAATATTTAATTAGGAAAAATACTTAAATATTCACACACAAATGGAAATTGTTCCCATCGCACGGAATATATTTAATTTAGTTTCAATATACCTCTCTATCACAGAAGTTCTTGAGAAAAAAAAAACCTTTATACTTGACTTTCTCCTTTATATTGTTTTATTGCTGCGCACTTTACGCAAGATCTATTTTCTAAATTATTCTGTTGTGGTTTTTTTTCCTTCACACCTGCAGGCATATTTATTTTATTGCAAATAATTATATTAGCCCTATTTTTTTTCTCCTCTGCAGAGCCAATGTTTGCTCCTTGGTGTAATCAATTCATTGAAAACCTATTTAAATCCCATTTTAATTATCTTTATTTCATATCAGCTACAGAAGAGTTCGGGTTTATTGCCTTGAAAATCTGTTTGGAGGTTCTTTTATTGTTTGGATGTAAAAACAATATATTTAATTGTAAGTAGCTGAGCAGTGTCTTGTAATGATGGGGTAATTTATTCTTCTTTTGATGCAAACTGACTGATTTTCTTGATAACATTTTACGTAGTGTATAACAAAGTTTCAAATAAAGTTACAATATCACATCTGTCTGTCTTCCACAGGACTGTCAAACTCCCCCAGATGATTCTTAACTACAACTCCCATATTCCCCTGCCCACCTATTGCATTGAAAGAATTCCGGAAATTCTAGACATCAACATCTGGGTGTCCTGAGTTTGACAGCCCTGGTCTGGGCTATCTGGGTCTGTTCTTCATCTGTTTGTATCTACCCTTGATCTATTTGAACCACTGTATCATCTGTCTGTCTGTCTATTGTCTATCAGTTTGAATTTCTGCCTGTTTTTCCATCATCTAAACAATCTATATACACTGCATGGCCAAAATAATTACCCGTGGGGTTAACTAAGCAGATAGGTGTGAGCCTTCCATTGGATAATTACTGCAGTGATTAATATTTTCAGCATAAAATGAGGTCATGTGACTCCCTGAATATACTGAGCGAGCGGGTTTTCCCCATCAATGAGTTTTTTCTCCCCTGATGGAACAGTGGACATATTCCAAGATGACAATGCCAGGATTCATCAGTACCAGAGTGGTTGCAAGTGCAAATTTAATAACGAATTAAAAAGTGTGAATGTCCATCACTCTCACTTTGCAGTCCATCACTCTCACCTTGCAGCCCATCACTTTCACCTTGCAGTCCATCACTATCACCTTGCAGCCCATCACTATCACCTTGCAGCCCATCACTATCACCTTGCAACCCATCGCTCTCACCTTGCAGGCCATCACTCTCACCTAGCAGCCCATCGCTCTCACCTAGCAGCCCATCACTCTCACCTTGCAGTCCATCGCTCTCACCTAGCAGTCCATCACTCTCACCTTGCAGCCCATCGCTCTCACCTAGCAGTCCATCACTCTCACCTTGCAGTCCATCACTCTCACCTAGCAGCCCATCACTCTCACCTAGCAGCCCATCGCTCTCACCTAGCAGTCCATCACTCTCACCTAGCAGCCCATCACTCTCACCTTGCAGCCCATCACTCTCACCTTGCAGCCCATCACTCTCACCTAGCAGCCCATCACTCTCACCTTGCAGTCCATCACTCTCACCTTGCAGTCCTCTCCTCCTGTTTCCACTCCCAACCCTTCTAGATTGTAAATTCCCATGGGAATAGGGTCCTCATTTCCTCCTGTACTGGTTTATCAAATGTTGTTCAGTCTCAGTGTATTGTAACCCTGTCTATATCGTGCCCATTGTTCAGCGCTGTGGAATATGGTGCTATATAAATAAAGTATAATAATAATGTCCCACTAACAAGACAAGTGGCACACCATATGACATCATATTTATATTGATATCAAGCATTTTGTCTTAGAAATAAAATGACTTCCCAAGAACTCACAGCTCTCTTGAGCAAATCGCTTTATTTCTAAGACGAAACGCGTTGAGTGTATCCAGCATAGTGCCATCCTGGTCGGACGCCTCTATTGTTGCTTTAGTCGCCGGTCTGTGATACTGAGGTCTGAAAGTTGTGGCATGAGGATGCCACTGGAGGACAGAGGGTAACATGGCCATCATACGGTGACTGTTGAAAATGTTGATGCCTGTTTGCACACATATGATGTTATATGGTGTGCCACTTGTTTTCTGAGTGGGACATTCACACTTTTTAATTTGTTATTAAGTTTCTACGGTTTTACGCTATGCCATCTTTTGTATTCTATTGATTACAGCCTATCTAAGAAGCTCTGCGTCGCCCATATCCGGCCTGTAACACTTATCAAAAGGGTGGTAATTTTGTGCTGGCATATTATTGTTGTTGTCACTTTCAGCTCCGTGTTGTGTTTTTTTTGCTTATCATGTCTTGTGGCTATACTTATCAGTGGAAATAATAGTCAGTACATTTTTCAGGCTGGGAAACAGAAATCTGTTTTGAAATGATTTCTAAAATATATAGTATAGCAATTGATTCCTTTTTTATTGGACTAACGTTACATTTACAGACAAGCTTTCGAGAGTGTAACCTCTCTTCCTCAGGTCTGGAAACTATACTGAGCAAAATGATAGAATTGAACATTAAAGGGCACAAGGGGGGGTTAGGATGGGTGTCGTAAATAGTGAAAGTGGAATAGCATGGTCAAGAAGGGCAAACAATTGAATGAGAGATTTTAGACCCATAAAACAACAGAGATAAGCATCATGATGTGCATCTGGTGAGTGTGTATGAAGAGGAAGGGGTCAATAAGACAACTTGGAAAAAAACAGTGAAGAGAGAAAAAAGAACAAGCCAGAATTCTGAATGTTACGCGGCATTATGATAGGGTGTTAAAACATGTGATCATTATTATTTCAAATGTCCTATAGTCAATGCATGAGAGTCTTTAAAATTTTCTTTTGAGGGTTTTAATCCTGAGGTTTCGGATGGAGTGGCCTGTCAGATTAAAGTGATGACTCACAGAGTATAATATGTATTTCCCGGATGGTTCTTGATGGAGTGTCTGTGCAGGTTCATCCTGACTAGAGATGTGCATTCGTTTCGGAAAAATTCGGAATTTGGAATGAAATTTGATAATTCCGAAGTAATTCTGAAAAACGAATCAATACGTTATGAATTCGAAATGAAACAAAACGGTATATAACAAATTTATTTCGCTTTACACTGTGTCATCATCATAAAAGAAAAATTTGAATAATTGATATCAGCTATCAAATTTGAAATGAACTATCAAATGGATATCAACTATCGAATTTGAAATAGATTCGAAATTTCAAATTGATTCGAAATTTCAAATCAATCCGACACAAAATACGAAACTAGTTACGAAATTATTTAAAAAAGTAACAAAACAAAACAAATTTTTCCGCCATGCACATCCCTAATCCTGAGATTCAGTTTAAGCCAGTTTCAACAATATAGCAGCCCTTTTTACAGGCTGTGCACTGGATCATGTACACCGCATTGGCAGACGTGCAGCGGTACGAGCTGTTGATGTCGTATGTGGTGTTATTGTGTCGGGCAGTGCTGCTGTCACATATATGTTGTGTACACCTCATTGGCAGACGTGCAGCGGTACAAGCCGTTGATGTCGTATGTGGTGTTATTGTGTCGGGCAGTGCTGCTGTCACATATATGTTGTGTACACCTCATTGGCAGACGTGCAGCGGTACAAGCCGTTGATGTCGTATGTGGTGTTATTGTGTCGGGCAGTGCTGCTGTCACATATATGTTGTGTACACCTCATTGGCAGACGTGCAGCGGTATGAGCCGTTGATGTCGTATGTGGTGTTATTGTGTCGGGCAGTGCTGCTGTCACATATATGTTGTGTACACCTCATTGGCAGACGTGCAGCGGTACAAGCCGTTGATGTCGTATGTGGTGTTATTGTGTCGGGCAGTGCTGCTGTCACATATATGTTGTCATAGTTTGCAGCGGGACTCATTGCAACATGTTGTGTTATCCTGTATCTCGCCCTGTTCCTGAGTGAGTTTGCTGCGAACCAGTCTTTGCCTCACGTTTGGGGGTTGCTGGAATGCCAGTAAGAGGGGCTGTGGGAATATTTCTTTGAGCGCCGGGTCCTCGGTGACCAGTGGCTGCAGATCTTTGATGATTTTGCGAATTCCCTCTGCATTCGGGTTAAAGGATACAACTAGAGGGATCTGTGTGGTGTTTTTCTTTTCTTTGTTGAGCAACACCTGTTCACGCGGTGTTTTCCTGGCAGATTTGATTTTCTTACAGCCCTAATACACATGTTTTTTTTTTGTGTGTTTTCCCATAGTGGCTCAGGACAAATTTTCTTCATATGAAGAAGCCGATTTAATTTTTTTTTTTTAAAAAAAAACACAATAGAAATAAATAGAGATCAAAGTCGTTAATAACAAACGAGAAGAAATTGGGAAAAGTAAAAAAAAATATATTCTTGAAAAAGAAAATCAAGTGTATGTAGTTTGTGTGAAATTATGTGGAACAGGATTGATTTGTTTATAATTGCTGATTGGCAGCTCTACAACTCTGCAGCGTTACAGAAAGGTCATGTTTACTAAATTATCTTATGTAGAATTTTAAGTGTATTTAGTAAACAAAAGCATGATATTGTCTCTCGTCTAACAACAACAACAGGTACTGTTTCTATGGTTAAACTGTATCTTTGTGCTTGGCCACTGACAAAGAAATCTGATATTTTTTTAAACATCAGCAGGAAGGAAGAAAGAACTTGCAGTAAATCTTCCGATTTGTAGTTTAATAGAAACCTGTCTACAAACTAGGGATGTGCATTTCGGGTTTCGGAATTTTCACGAAATTTCCCGATTCGTGCATTCGGATTCGGCCGATTTTCCGAAAATTTTCAGATCCATTTTCGTTTCATTCATAATTTTGGCTCCATTCCTGATTTCAGTTCCATTTCAGTAATTTCGGACAACGTATTTTTTGGTTATATCGCTGATTCTGTAATTTTGTATCATTCCCATCTCAACGTATCCTTCTTGTAAAACATGAGAAATCTCAATGTATCCTTCTTGTAAAACCAGAGAAATCTCAATGTATCCTTCCTGGAAAACCAGAGAAATCTCAATGTATCCTTCTTGTAAAACATGAGAAATCTCAATGTATCCTTCTTGTAAAACATGAGAAATCTCAATGTATCCTTCCCGGGAAACCAGAGAAATCTCAATGTATCCTTCCCGGGAAACCAGAGAAATCTCAATGTATCCTTCTTGTAAAACATGAGAAATCTCAATGGCAGAATTATCGTATCGACAGAATTATCGTATCGACAGAAATATCGGATCCGAAAAACCATTAGTTTACGTCAAAACGAATAGACACTTTGAAACGAGGAGAACAGACGTTCCGAAAAACACAAAAATTTCCAAAATTACGAAAAAAAAAGTCGATACGAAAAACGAAACGAAACGAACCGAAACGGAAATCGGCCGAAACGAGCCGAAACGAAAATTTACAAAATCCGAACTAACCGAACCGGATCGAACCGAAAAAAAAATCAGTGCACAAGTCTACTACAAACTAGCAATACTGTTTAATTCACCCACTACTCCTAAGCTATGCAAACCTAGCACTCAACCCAAACCCCACTTTCCTAAGTGTGCATCTTTGTGGATGGCCTGCTTCTGCACCCATATGATGACTTTGCAGAATTTCTTTATCTTTGACCAGTGCTCATATGTTCCTTGAATTGGTCTTCCTGCTAAGCGTTAGTGATGTTACATTGTAACTTGCTGGTGCTGGAATTCCTTGCTTTGTCTAATAAATCGGACTGCACATGTGCTTCTGCAGAGTATTGAGTAGATGTGGAAGAGCTTCTGGATGTCTTTTATCCAGGATCATCCAGGAGGTCCTAATCAGAAGCTTGTAAATTTTTAATTTTTTTAATCTCCAGCAGGTTTGATAATCTCCAGCATGATAATCTATGCTTGCCTCCCAAACGTCATGTAGAATTCCATTTGCTCATGAAAGTGCCTAATTGTCCGGGGTCTGCTAAACACATCTGACCTCCCCATGCAATGTTTTATCTTCTGAGCATGGAGTGCACCTCATGTTGTATTCTAGCTTTTTACTATAACCTTGTTCCCTAGTTTCTCAATGTGACTTCTGTCAGTTGTGTACTAGTCCGTTATGCCAAACTAGCTGGTTTTTATCAACTGTTGCCCAAAGACCCGTTCATGGGTATAAAGCTCCCTGTAAAAATTAGATGAATCCAAAGTGACTTTTGAAAACAAGATTGTGATTGTGACCATGAACTTGTATAATTTCTACACCAGGTCCTGTAGTAAAATCCTTGGCATTAAGATACCGTTTAATCTTGTTTCTGATTTGTGGTGACGGTTCTGATACACCATAAAGTCAGAGGCTGCATTCCAGAATTAAAAAAAAAACTAAACTGGCACTTGCCTTCTTTATTGTGCTCAAATATGGCAGTAGGTGCAGGAAACCAATTCCTTATCTAATGACTGCTTGTGTCTCAACCAAACTGTTACGCAATCATTGTATTAGTCTTTCCATATGCATCTTTAACTGTTGAACCTTAAACTGCTCTTGGTCCTTTTACACGCTTTAGTTTTGCCTTCTTGAAAAGTCTCTGCCTTCCAGTTTAATAAGTGATCCAGTGAAGGTGGGGAACACTCTAACAAAAGATGTGCATCGTAAGTAGTACCTTCTGTTACTAGAAGATATGTATCAAAAGTGGAATTCCTAAAGTCGGTTAACCCGGTCCAGGTGACTTTTGTAAGAACGGTTCTTGACTAGACTTGCCCTAAACTCTCTAGCGTTGTAATCAAAAATACATACTTTTAAAGCTTGATATGACTTTATGCAAGGAACTTGTCAGATCATCACCCAGGCCGCCCTAATCAGTGAAGCCATTTGATCAGTTTCTAAAACCATGCTTGTTTTAAGGGCAGCAGATCAACAGACACTAGCTATACAGATGTGGCTAGATTGTAAACACTGCAGCGCAACTTGCCTGATCATTGATTCAAACCGTCCTTTCCATAACATCACGGAGTCAGAATATGGCATTTTGCAGAGAACTCTTTTGAAAACCTCTTTCCAAAAAGCGTGACAAACTGCACATGCCAGATTCAGACTTGGAGTGAATTTCTTACCATAGTTAAAACTAGGGATGTGCGTTTCGGGTTTCGGAATTTCGGAATTTTCACGAAATTTCCCGATTCGTGTTTTCGGATTCGGCCGAATTTCCGAATCAGGTCGGACCCGAAAACTGATAGATTCGAAAAGTTTTCCGAGCCGAAACGAAAAAATTTCGGATTTTTCGAATGGACTTGAAATGTGTCAAATCGAAATTTATTTTTGCTCTATTCATGATTTCGGTTCCATTCATGATTTCGGTTCCATTTTGGTAATTCTGGACATCGTATATTTAACTATTATCGGTTATATCGCTGATTCTGTAAATTTTGTATTTGTAAATGCGTATCACTTGTTTCTTGTGGCATTCGGGTCAGTTTAGCGTTTTTTAAATCGTTTTGTTCATTTTTTTTGTTCCTTGGCTTTCATACCATTTTAATATGATTAAATAAAGTTGTGAAATGTATATTCAATTATTCATAAGAAAAAAAGGATCTTTATCTAATAAAAAAAACACGATAGAATCGCCAGAATTATCGTAGACACTTTGAAACGAGGAGAACAGACGTTCCGAAAAAATGAAAAGTCGATACAAAAAACCAGCAAAGTGACCCGAAAACACGAAAAATGGTCGATATTCTGAAAAAAAAATGTACACGAAAAACGAGCCGAACCGAACTGAATCGAAACAGAAATCGGTCGAAACGAGCCGAATCAAAAATTTTAAACATCCGAACAAATCGAACCGAATCGAACCGAAAAAAAAAATCGGTTCACAAACCTAGTTAAAACATATATCATTTTTTTTATTATTTTTTTATTCTGACTGCTCTGAAAAAACTGGCTTTTTGTTGTTTTACATGGTATTGCCATACTCCTTCAGGGGGAAGGGACATTGTAGGCAATCAATGTGTACGTGTTCATCCTAATTTCCTGTGTATTCCATTACTAATAAGGAAAGTGTTTCCCTAAAACCCAGTGGATAGAAACTTGCCAAGGGATCAAAAATTGTTTGTTTCCTATTCTGGGTTACTACAGGTGTTCAGCCAACAGCTTTATCACCAGGGAAACGAGATAAAAACATCTTTAGACCATGTTACTTGATCAGTGTACATAAAGTTCTTATCCATTAACTAAGAAACTGACCTGTTTTGACAGAACCAGTTCTTTCGGACGTGCTTCCAAAATAAAAGTCGTAAATTTCATCCAAATTGCAATTCAGAACAAAACGTACATCTCTAGAAAATGACACAATTTGCTCAAGATCTTAACCTTTTATAGGAAAGATGCACGTTGACTGACTTGGTCTGATTTGGACAAGCCTTTCAACAACTTCCTGTGTGCTTTCATAGGTTCAGCTTTAAAAACTTCAGATACTGTGACATCAAAATATCTTAGGATTCAGTTCGTCTAGCTTAACCTCAAAGTTTGGCCTTTATTTTTAGCCTTTGTATCTTATTTTTATTTAGTTTTGGCACACCACTACAAAAGACTATTTGGGTTATTCAAAGAGATTCGAAAAGTCACCGCACGTTCGGTGACTTTTCGTTCTCTTCAATTCGGTTCCTTTTGCCGATCCCATTTCGGTGACCCTGCGGTATATTCAGCAAGCACCACAGGGTCCCCGAATTGCAGGGAAAGGCTGCCGCAAACCCGACGAAAACGAACCGCAAAACCCAGCGAATGCATGCCGAAAACACGCAAAAACATCTGGATTAACCTGCTGAAAACCACGGAAAAACCCGAGCAGGAGCCGATCACACGCAGCGAAGCCGCCGGAAAAAGCCGAGACCACAGACAGAGTGAAGTGAATAAGTTAGCAAAACAGTTTGTATGAATGATTGAAAAGTGAAACACTGTTTGCAAAGAAACTACTGAGCGAAATTGTCTGAAATTTACATATGAGGTCCAGGGAATGATAATAAAGAGGGCTGTTACAGAAAAAATAAGTAAACTTAAAAAAAATCGGACTTTATAAAAAAAAAAATCTGAAAATTGCTTAAAATATCCTAAAAAATCTATAAATAAAGAGACTCTTTACTGCAGAATATTATAATCAACAGTTTATTAGATATTGAATTAAAACGGGAATATTTTTAACATTGAAGTCTATGGGATTCTCCTGAATAAACCTGCCGAATTAAACCACCGAATGGCAGGGCATTAGGGGAACCTTTCACTGCTGGTTTGTGTTCTCTGAATAGCCGAAGCATTGCTTTTTCATGGGGTTTTCACTGCCCTCGAACAGGCACCGTATCTGCAGGCAATTCGGCAGGATTTGGCGAATTGCCTGCTCTCTGGATAGCCGAATGGCCAAGAAAGGTAACCGAATGCTGATTTTCAGCATACGGTTACCTTTCTCAAGCAATTCGGATCTCTTTGAATAACCCTGTATTAGTACAACTCCTTTCTCATTGTATTCCTACATGGTATTTTGCTATCAAATGAGTGACCCCCCCCCAACATAAAATATTTGTATACAAAGGCGATCAGGACCTGTTCTTATTCTGGAAAAAGATGGCGCAGGTTGTTGGCCCATTTGTCTAGATTTTGAATGAAGGCAAACTCAAACAGTCCTCTTGTAGAGTGTAAGTGCATTTCTAATCCATGTACACAGTACTGCATCTCAATGTATAGAAGTCTCTTCCTATGATGCATATTGGTGAGACTTTATGCCATCATGGGTTAAACTGATCTCTCTCACGTCAATCTGCCAGCTCCTCAACGTCCACCGTTACAATAAGGAAACACAGAAACGTCCTTCCAAAGGAAGCTGTCAACATGGCAAAACTGAATTCTGTCCCTTGCATTTATGATCACTGTGCCCTGATGTGGTGTGATTGGGTTTTATTTGACAAAATTCTTCACTCCTGTGGTTTTAGATGTGGAAGTCTACAATAACTGCTGTTGGCTCTATTAAAAACTGAACTCTCGGCAAAATCAAATGTACAAAATCTAGAAACATGAGTTGTGTTAAGGTTGGACTTCCAAGTCTTCTTGGATTCCATAGAATGGGTTAATTTCAGCCAATGTCTACTAGAAAATGCTGACGGCTTGGCTCATGTTACCGGTTTAGTAAACTAGTTCTGCTTTTAAAAGGTAAAGGCCATGCCAGCCTCAAGCTGGAAATAAATCCAGAGGAAGGTAAGCGCAAAGAAATGGCTCATTTTAGCTTGTGCATTGACATCAGTCTCTAAATCCTGATTTCATAGACGCGGTAGGAGCAACTGCACCTTCCTTAAGAGGAACGCCTTGATTGCAATGGAGCAGATCTGTTAAACCTGGATCCTTGCAGTCAAGAGTTGAATCGTATGCAATGGGCGTCCCTTCTAGATGTGTGGGACATATGACGTCGTTTGGCATACTGTTGCTCCCTTGTCAAGTCTAGATCAACCCCCCCTTCTCCTGTTAAGCAGAGATCAACTTAAAAAAAGATTTTAGTGGTGGTGCAAACTCAGGTTGGTATCTTTCAGGTGAATTGGTTCAATAGGTGTATTTTAACAGGGTTATTCAAAGAGATCCGAATTGCTTGAGAAAGGTAACCGAACGCTGAAAATCAGCGTTCGGTTACCTTTCTTGGCCATTCGGCTATCCAGAGAGCAGCAATTCGCCAAATCCTGGCGAGTGCCTGTTCGAGGGCAGTGAAAACCCCATGAAAAAGCACTGCTTCAGCTATTCAGAGAACACAAACCAGCAGTGAAAGGTTCCCGAAATGCCCTGCCATTCGGTGGTTTATTCGGCAGGTTTATTCAGGAGAATCCCATAGGCTTCAATGTTAAAAATATTCCCATTTTAATTCAATATCTAATAAACCGTTCATTATAAAATTCTGCAGTAAAGAATCTCTTTATTTATAGATTTTTTGGATATTTTAAGCATTTTTCTGGATTTTTTTTTTTTTTTAAAGTCTGATTTTTTTTTTTTTTTTTAAGTTTACTTCTTTTTTCTGTAACAGCCCTTTTTATTATCATTCCCTGGACCTCATATGCAAATTTCAGACATTTTCGCTCCGTAGTTTCTTTGCAAACAGTGTTTCACTTTCAATCATTCATACAAACTGTTTTCCTAATTTATTAACTTCCCTCTGTCTGCGGTGTCGGCTTTTTCCGGCGGCTTCGCTGCGGGTGATCGGCTCCTGCTCGGGTTTTTCCGCGGTTTTCGGCAGGTTAATCCAGATGTTTTTGAGGGTTTTCGGCGTGCATTCGCCGGGTTTTGCGGTTCGTTTTCGTCGGGTTTGCGGCAGCTTTTCCCTGCAATTCGGGGACCCTGTGGTGCTTGCTGAATACACCGCAGGGTCACCGAAATGGGATCGGCAAAAGGAACCGAATTGAAGAGAACGAAAAGTCACCGAACGTGCGGTGACTTTTCGAATCTCTTTGAATAACCCTTTGAATAACCCTGTAAGTCTGAAACTTTATTTGCAGTAACTTTTTTTTTTTTTGGCGCAGGCTGTATTCCTTCCCAAAAAATAAACCCTAACTGCTTGTGAAATACTAAATTTACTGCCTATACAAATGCAAACTTGCTAAACCAAAGCTGCAGAAATAACCTAGATGTGCATCATTCACATACTTGTGCCTAAAATTACATTGGATATTTTCAAGTTTCCTAGACCTATTGGTTCTTGTTTGTATTTTGGGTTCTCAAATATTTCTACTAAATTCAAACCATCTCAAAGTTCCAGGTTCAGAATCTTATAAATCCATGAATTGCAATGTGACTCTTGAATAACCTGTCAAATGTGTTACTTATTATTTTATTTTTTTTAACCCAAAGGAGCACAGCATTTGGGTTAAATGGCTCCAGTGACCAGATTGTCTTAATTTATTTGACCATATCCAGAGGTTGCCGACATTGTCTGTATTGGAAGATCTTCAGCATTTAAAACCAATTTAACAAGGATTATAAACTGATCTGTGTTCGGGCACATTACCTGATAGTAGAGAAATTTACTTGCTGTTAAAATCATAATTTGCAGACACTAAATACTTTTGATTTACAGCAAAATAAACAGTTGAATAAATATTTAAGAAACATGTATAATTTTTACATTGAAACCTATGGGCTTCGCCTGTTGAAGGGGGGAAAAACCCAAAATCGGGTCATTTCAGTGCTTGATTAACAAATACTGCTGCTGAATTGCACTGTACTTGCAGGCGAATTGGCACCATAAGGGGAATCTCCCCATACAGTGAAATTTGGTGGCCAATTCAGCTCTGAAGCCTTTTTTTTTAATTCTTTTCAGATGTAAAAGGGTTAACATTTGGGTAACCCATAGAAATGATTTATTGGCATGCAGGGGCTGCTTGTACTGCAGACAAGAGCAGGAATTTTCTCCCCAGTGTTGCTACATATCAACCATAAAGACAAGAATCCAAAAATAACATTGGGATCTTGGCTATATAAAGTTGGCAATACATACATGTACACCAAAGCCACCATTGAATACGTTGTTTTCAGACTTTTTCGTAGCTATACATTGGGGGGGGGGGCTTGTTGAATGGGTGAAATCCTTCACGCTTATTGTCCTACATGTATGTAACAAAACTGGACTGTTTCTACTAAAAGACCTGATCTACAGAAGATCAATAGAAGACAGATAATTTGTGTTCTGACATTGCCGACTTATGAATTTTTAATTTCAACTGTAAAAAAATAGATGTTAGAAATGTCAAACGTGGCATGTTAATTTATTCATGCTGCTGGGCAGTGCTTGAAATGTCACCTTGCATGTAGTGTCCATATGCTGCAGGAAAGGAATGCCAAGGGACCTGCGTTGATCTCATTCTACATGTTGCAGAGCAGCACGTTTCCCTGTGCTCCCGGTCGGCATCAAATTGTAATGTCCAGGAAAATATGGCCGATCTGGCAACTCTATTGCAGAACAGCAAAAAGTTTGGATCGCTCCTCTCGTGGTGAGTTTTGGGATTTGCTCACTTTATGCTAAATGATACAAAATGTCTATTGCCATAAATTTTACAAATGATTTGTTAGAGCTTGGCTACAATCATAGAACCCCAATCCACAAAATAAAATGTCTTGGTATCCATCCCAAAATCTCTAGACTCTAGTCCTTTTGTTACCCCCCCCCCCCTTGCTCTGGGTCGTGGAGCCTTTTTCTTCACTATTCTATGCAAACTAGAATCATCATGGAATTATCTGAGTGACTTTCAGTGTCTGAACCAGTGGGGATCCAGTCAAAACAAATTCATTGGGTGTTGGCTGGGTTTTAAATGCCCTTTTGGATAATCCCCAGATTAATGGTGTGGCAATTGAGTTTTAATGTGGATAAATGCAAGATAATGCACCTGGGACGTAAAAACCCAAGGGCTGAATATAGAATATTTGATACAGTCCTAACCTCAACATCTGAGGAAAGGGATTTAGGGGTTATTATTTCAGAGGATCTAAGGGTAAGTAGTCAATGTAATAGAGCAGCAGGAAATGCTAGCAGAATGCTTGGAAATGCTGGCAGAATGCTTGGTTGTGTAGGGAGAGGTATTAGCAGTAGGAAAAGGGAAGTGCTCATGCCACTGTACAGAGCACTGGTGAGACCTCACTTGGAGTACTGTGTGCAGTACTGGAGACCGTATCTCCAGAAGGATATAGACATCTTAGAGAGAGTTCAGAGAAGGGCTACTAAAATGGTGTACGGCTTGAAGGAGAAAAGTTACCAGGAAAGGCTTAATGATCTTAACATGTACAGCTTGGAAAAAAGACGAGACAGAGGAGATATGATAGAAACATTTAAATACGTAAAGGGAATCCACAAGGTAGAGGAAGGGAGTATATTTAAAAGGAAACAAAGTAGCAAAACAAGAGGACGTAGTCTTAGATTAGAGGGGCAAAGGTTTAAAAGTAACATCAGGAAGCATTATTTTACTGAGAGGGTGGTGATACATGGAACAGCCTTCCAGTTGAAGTGGTAGAGGCCAAAACAGTGATTGAATTTAAGCAGGCATGGGATAGGCATAAGGCTATCCTAAACAAAAGATAAATCCAGGTAAAGTATCCATGTAATTGGGCAGACTAGATGGGCCGAAAGGTTCTTATCTGCCGACATTTTTCTATGTTTCTATGTTTCTATGTTAATGTGGGTCCCATGGGATTAATTGCTTTGTTAATCCTATAACATTTACATGATGTGATTACATATGGAAAACAGTTTACTGGGGCTGCATTTTCTTGGAGGTCCACTGCATTTGGGATGATCAGGTGTATAACAGAGCTGGAAACTCAACTCTTTGGAGTCTGTAGATTAGTGATTTAATAAAAATCAATTGCCGTAAATAAGGCTTTGCTTTTCTTAAACTGTTAATCATAACCTCTCAGCAATTTAAGGTTTGTATTTGCTAGGTGCATCTCTTGGTTGACCCGCCTCAAATGACAAAGTCTAAATTTGCCCATGGTCCTTAAGATTTCCTTCTCGCTGTGCCTCCCCCCCATACAAGTTGGAAATGTATTGTAAATCACATGATCTGAAATGGTTTAAAATGTGATATACCCATTATCTTAACCTGATCATAATCACTCTGCAATTTATATCTCATAACCCAACGGATTTTCAAAGATCTTTAAAGATCCCATTTACTTTATAGTTGGTAAATTATGGCCCGGAAGCTTTTCTTTGGTTTAAGAACATTCTAGCAAAATAGAGTATTTGTGACTAGGCTCTGGCTGTTTGTTCCTTGGTAATTAAGTCATCTTGTAGGATTTTGAAAATGAATAAAATTTGTATTTTTTTTCTCTTGTAAGAATTGGGGCTGACTGTGTTGCTTGTCCTGTGAGTAACAGTTGCTTTAAATTTATAGTGCCACAAGTTTCACAGCTGTGTACAATGAATTGATGGATGATGACCTGACTCGGGGGCCTGTTCCCAAGGGAATTTGCAATCTATGAGATGTACAAGTGTTTGAGGTTGGGTGTCTTCCCCCAAGGACGGTGGGATCGAGTCGGCTTTCCATGATTGTAGATCAACCTGGTGGTTAAATTGAAACCACTTATTGTAAAGTCGCGACTTGCTCCTCCAGTTATACTGATTTTTTTCCTTCTCCATGTTCGAAGAGCAGAGACGTTTCCTCCTGTACTCCACAGCTGATATTGTGTGGTAGGCAAGTTTGTACCATTGGGTGTCTTGCCCAAGGACACTTACTGGAGAGATGCTCTTGCCGGGATTCAAACCTGGGTCTCTAGTTAGAGCAGTGATGTTGCCTCTACTCCATCCAGCCGCTACAATGTATTTTTAAAGTCTGCAACATGAACCCTAAAATGTTAGGTCTTATCAGGACCTTAGGAGGCATTGCCTTGTCAGAGAGGTGACACAAGAACACGTTCCTTGTTTCACTCACATTGCGAATCCATATCCTACTTATGCTTCATCAATGGAAGCTCAATGTAATGTGTGACTATCATTGGCAACATATGAATTTAATAAACTACAAATGCAAAAAAAATGTTAAAGCAGATTCTCATGGTGTATCACCTATTTACAGTATGACGTTATCTTCAGATGTAAAAGGTCAAATATATGGGTTATGCTTGCCCTTGGATAATTGATTATCTGGCAGGGGGATAGCTTAGTATATTATATTTACTTTGAATCAAAATATTGTATCAAGCAAGAAGTTTATAAAACTGTCACGGCAGGCTTTGGTATTTGCTCACTTCATACTCAATGAAGAAATCATGTTGAAATGCATTGCTGTGCTTTACAACTCTGCTAAAATAAAGCAATATTGCAGAGGATCTAAGGGTAAGTAGTCAATGTAATAGAGCAGCAGGAAATGCTGGCAGAATGCTTGGTTGTGTAGGGAGAGGTATTAGCAGTAGGAAAAGGGAAGTGCTCATGCCACTGTACAGCGCACTGGTGAGACCTCACTTGGAGTACTGTGTGCAGTACTGGAGACCGTATCTCCAGAAGGATATAGACATCTTAGAGAGAGTTCAGAGAAGGGCTACTAAAATGGTGTACGGCTTGAAGGAGAAAAGTTACCAGGAAAGGCTTAATGAACTGCTCATAGGAGCTTACAGTCTAGAGGGATTGGGGTTGAGCAAGATGAGTGGAATTTTACTAGATAGCAGGATCATTAGTGCCAGTGGTTTGGGAATGGTGGGGCCATAGAAGCGGCTTCAATCATGTGAGTCAATGAGCAAAGGGATGAGTTGTATAAGTGATGTGGTATGCTAACCTGAAGAAATGGGGTAGAGGGAGTTCTTGAAGGTCAATGTAGGACATAGTCTTAGATTAGAGGGGCAAAGGTTTAAAAGTAACATCAGAAAGCATTATTTTACTGAGAGGGTGGTGGATACATGGAACAGTCTTCCAGTTGAAGTGGTAGAGGATAAAACAGTAATTGAATTTAAGCAGGCATGGGATAGGCAATAGGCATAAGGCTATCCTAAACAAAAGATAAATCCAGCTAAAGTATCCATGTAATTGGGCAGACTAGATGGGCCGAAAGGTTCCTATCTGCCGACATTTTCTATGTTTCTATGTTTTAATAGGAATTCTTCATTATACTTTATTCCTTTCACTGCCATGTTGCTCCAAGTCATGGAGACTTTCTTTCACCACTTTCTTATCTGTGCAAATGATGATTATAATGTTATTGTTTTTTCAGTGTTCCAGTAAGAGAAAGTGTAAAACTGTTTCATTGTGAACACTAGCAGATCCAATCAAATCCTGCCTCACCCATTGTACTGTATGTTTGCTGGTCTGATTTGGTGACAAAACATTTTTAGATGAATCCTGGATTAACAATGGTAATAAGGGATCAGGGGGTGGGGGGATTTAATTATCTGGTCAACATCACCTGATTCTGTGATATGAGGTGCTTACCAGGCCTGGTCCTGAGATAGGGGCAGAATTGTTTTAGCATTCTTTTAAAAGTCCAAACTCCAGCACAGAATCTGTAAACCATAATAAATGTTGCTTAAATGGCTTTGCTGTAAATAAAACACTTGGCATTTGCTCCAAATTCTGTATCTTGTGTATAAATGGCTGAGTTGTTTTAATATCACTTGTTTTGCAATTTCCTATACTAATTTCATTGTTTAGAAATTGAATATTTGGACGTGTGAAAGTCTCTTTGGTAGAATATCACATGATGCCCCTGCTATACATCAGGTGGGATACATTACAATGTGTTTTGGTTAATATGGAGATACACGTCATATGTAAATCTGCGCCTATTTATACAGTGATCATGCTTTAGGAAATATATTGGATACAATGCTTAGAATTTTCAAACTGTTGGCTTTAACAGCGCTCAATAAAAAAAAGTAACGTTCTATAGAATGGGAGGCACATTTGTCAAAGAGCAATTTTAAATTCCACAATGACGTTACTATTTTGTGTAGATTTTTACATGTCCACGTGCATATAATCATTTACGACTATGATTTGTCTTTTTAAAACAATATATATATATTGGTGACCTGGCATTGAAGCACTCGGCTGGCTGTCCTAAGGAATGTTTAGCATTTATACAATTGCTGTCAGAAATTCAGTGGTTTAAATGGACCACTTTATTACTCTCCCCATGTTACATAGTTACATAGTTATATAGGCTGAAAAAAGACATGCGTCCATCGGGTTCAGCCTCTCCCACATAACCTACTGCTGTTGATCCAAAAGAAGGCAAAAAACCCAGTCTGAATGCTTGCCAATATGCAACATACTGGAAAAAAATTCCTTCTTGACCCCAGAATGGCAGTCAGATTTCTCCTTGGATCAAGAAGCTTTTACCCACATATTAAATATTATAACCCTTAATATTCTGTGTCTGCAGGAAGTCATCCAGTCGTTTTTTAAAAGTCTGTACAGACTCTGACCCAACCACCTCAACAGGCAGAGAATTCCACAGCTTTATTGTTCTCACCGTAAAATAACCCTTCCTATGCTTTAAGCTAAATTTTCTTTCTTCCAGTCTAAATGGATGACCCCTTGTCCTATGTATAGTCCTGTTAATGAATAGGTTATCAGACAATGGTTGATAATGGCCCCGTATATATTTATATAAGGTTATCAGATCCCCTCTAAGGCGCCTTTTCTCTAAACTAAACAGGTTTAAGCTTGTTAGTCTTTCCTCATAACTTAACCCTTCCATCCCCCTTATTAATTTAGTTGCCCGTCTCTGCACTTTTTCTAGCGATATAATATCTTTTTTTAAGACAGGTGCCCAAAATTGCACGGCATATTCAAGGTGCGGCCTGACCATTGATTTATACAGAGGCAAAATTCTGTTTTCATCCCGTGAGTGAACTCCCCTTTTAATGCATGCCAATACTTTGCTGGCCTTGGCGGCTGCTGTTTGACATTGCACATTGTTACTTAGTTTGAAGTCTATGATTATTCCCAAATCCTTCTCCTGCTTGGATTTCCCTAACTCCGTACCATATAGGGTATAAATTACTTGCGTGTTCTTCACTCCAAAGTGCATAACTTTACATTTATCTAGATTAAATTTCATCTGCCATTTAAGTGCCCAGTCCCCCAATCTATCTAAATCCCCTCTGCAGCGAATTAACATCCTGCTCACATTGTATTACTTTTCCTAGCTTTGTGTCATCTGCAAACACTGATACATGACTTTCAATGCCTATCTCAAGGTCATTTATAAATAAATTGAATAGTATTGGTCCTATAACAGACCCCTGAGGGACACCACTTACCACTGGTGTCCATCTTGAAAATGTACCATTTATGACCACTCTCTGTACCCTATCTTTTAGCCAGTTTTCTATCCAAGAACAAGTATTTTCATCTAGACCATTTTTTCTTAATTTAAATAGTAACCTTTTGTGTGGAACTGTGTCGAAAGCTTTGGCAAAATCTAAGTAAATCACATCCACTGCGACCCCCTGATCTATACTTCTACCATTCCACTGGTTAATAAATATAAAAGAAACAGACTGAAACCAATGTGGCTTAGTAGGAAGGTAACTAAGGAAATGAAAAATAAAAAGAAGGCATTTAAAGCTTTTAAATTTGATAAATCTGAGGCATCCTATAAAGCATATAGGGCAGCCAATAAAGCATGTAAAAATGCGATTAGATGGGCTAAACTAGAAAATGAAAAAGAAATAGCCAAAGAGAGCAAGACCAACCCTAAAAGATTCTTTAGGTACATAAATTCTAAAAAACCCAAGAGTGAAAATGTAGGTTCACTAAAATCTGAGTCAGGGTTATTGTTAACTGAAGATCAGGATAAAGCAGAAATTTTAAATGATTATTTTTCTTCAGTATTTATCAAAGAGAAACCTATAACAGGCGACATGAAATTCATTAATAAAAACTTACTAATACAAAGTGACTGGTTGACTCAGGACAAGGTTTTACACAAATTAAACAATGTGAATGTTAATAAAGCCCCAGGGCCAGATGGAATTCACCCGCGAGTACTAAGAGAGCTATGTGTTGAAATATGTAAACCTCTGTTCTTAATCTTTCAAGATTCTTTTCTTTCAGGAATAGTACCAGAGGATTGGAGAAAAGCTGACGTGGTCCCTATATTTAAGAAAGGTTTAAGATTTGTGCCTGGGAATTATAGACCTGTGAGCTTAACATCTGTGGCTGGGAAAGTATTTGAGGGGTTACTAAGGGATAATATTCAGGAATTTATTGGGAGGTATAATGTAATTGGCAAAAATCAGCATGGTTTCATGAAACACAGATCATGTCAGACTAACCTAATTACGTTCTATGAGGAAGTAAGTAGAAGTATAGATCAGGGGGTCGCAGTGGATGTGATTTACTTAGATTTTGCCAAAGCTTTCGACACAGTTCCACACAAAAGGTTACTACTTAAATTAAGAAAAAATGGTCTAGATGAAAATACTTGTTCTTGGATAGAAAACTGGCTAAAAGATAGGGTACAGAGAGTGGTCATAAATGGTACATTTTCAAGATGGACACCAGTGGTAAGTGTGTCCCTCAGGGGTCTGTTATAGGACCAATACTATTCAATTTATTTATAAATGACCTTGAGATAGGCATTGAAAGTCATGTATCAGTGTTTGCAGATGACACAAAGCTAGGAAAAGTAATACAATGTGAGCAGGATGTTACTTCGCTGCAGAGGGATTTAGATAAATTGGGGGACTGGGCACTTAAATGGCAGATGAAATTTAATCTAGATAAATGTAAAGTTATGCACTTTGGAGTGAAGAACACACAAGCAATTTATACCCTAAATGGTACGGAGTTAGGGAAATCCAAGCAGGAGAAGGATTTGGGAATAATCATAGACTTCAAACTAAGTAACAATGTGCAATGTCAAACAGCAGCCGCCAAGGCCAGCAAAGTACTGGCATGCATTAAAAGGGGAGTTCACTCACGGGATGAAAACATAATTTTGCCTCTGTATAAATCAATGGTCAGGCCGCACCTTGAATATGCCGTGCAATTTTGGGCACCTGTCTTAAAAAAAGATATTATATCGTTAGAAAAAGTGCAGAGACGGGCAACTAAATTAATAAGGGGGATGGAAGGGTTAAGTTATGAGGAAAGACTAACAAGCTTAAACCTGTTTAGTTTAGAGAAAAGGCGCCTTAGAGGGGATCTGATAACCTTATATAAATATATACGGGGCCATTATCAACCATTGTCTGATAACCTATTCATTAACAGGACTATACATAGGACAAGGGGTCATCCATTTAGACTGGAAGAAAGAAAATTTAGCTTAAAGCATAGGAAGGGTTATTTTACGGTGAGAACAATAAAGCTGTGGAATTCTCTGCCTGTTGAGGTGGTTGGGTCAGAGTCTGTACAGACTTTTAAAAAACGACTGGATGACTTCCTGCAGACACAGAATATTAAGGGTTATAATATTTAATATGTGGGTAAAAGCTTCTTGATCCAAGGAGAAATCTGACTGCCATTCTGGGGTCAAGAAGGAATTTTTTTCCCAGTATGTTGCATATTGGCGAGCGCTTCAGACTGGGTTTTTTGCCTTCTTTTGGATCAACAGCAGTAGGTTATGTGGGAGAGGCTGAACCCGATGGACGCATGTCTTTTTTCAGCCTATATAACTATGTAACTATGTAACGTAATTAGGTTAGTCTGACATGATCTGTGTTTCATGAAACCATGCTGATTTTTGCCAATAACATTATACCTCCCAATAAATTCCTGAATACTATCCTTAGTAACCCTCAAATACTTTCCCAGCCACAGATGTTAAGCTCACAGGTCTATAATTCCCAGGCACAAATTTTAAACCTTTCTTAAATATAGGGACCACGTCAGCTTTTCTCCAATCCTCTGGTACTATTCCTGAAAGAAAAGAATCTTGAAAGATTAAGAACAGAGGTTTACATATTTCAACACATAGCTCTCTTAGTACTCGCGGGTGAATTCCATCTGGCCCTGGGGCTTTATTCACATTCACATTGTTTAATTTGTGTAAAACCTTGTCCTGAGTCAACCAGTCACTTTGTATTAGTAAGTTTTTATTAATGAATTTCATGTCTCCTGTTATAGGTTTCTCTTTGATAAATACTGAAGAAAAATAATCATTTAAAATTTCTGCCTTATCCTGATCTTCAGTTAACAATAACCCTGACTCAGATTTTAGTGAACCTACATTTTCACTCTTGGGTTTTTTAGAATTTATGTACCTAAAGAATCTTTTAGGGTTGGTCTTGCTCTCTTTGGCTATTTCTTTTTCATTTTCTAGTTTAGCCCATCTAATCGCATTTTTACATGCTTTATTGGCTGCCCTATATGCTTTATAGGATGCCTCAGATTTATCAAATTTAAAAGCTTTAAATGCCTTCTTTTTATTTTTCATTTCCTTAGTTACCTTCCTACTAATTGTGTTTTCAATTAAACGTTATCATACGCACTTCCTTTTTTCTCGGTCCTCTGTATCTGTATTCTTGCATGCAGTGTGGAGCCGTTTGTAAATAGTCAGGTCCAGAAATATTGGGACATCGACACAATTCTAACATCCTTGGCTCTATACACCACCACAATGGAGTTGGAATGAAACAAACACGATGTGCTTTAACTGCAGACTGTCAGCTTTAATTTGAGGGTATGTACATTCAACTCAGGTGAACGGTGTAAGATTTACAGCAGTTTGCAGATTTGCCTCCCACTTGTTAAGGGACCAAAGGTAATGGAACAATTGGCTTCTCAGCTGTTCAATGGCCAGGTGTGTGATATTCCCTCATTACCCCAATTACAATGTGCAGATAAAAGGCCCAGAGTTCATTTCAAGTGTGCTATTTGCATTTGGAATCTGTTGCTGTCAACTCTCAAGATGAGATCCAAAGAGCTGTCACTATTAGTGAAGCAAGCCATCATTAGGCTGAAGAAACAAAACAAACCCATCAGAGAGATAGCAAGAACATTTGGTGTGACCAAAACAACTGTTTCGAGCATTCTCAAAAAGAAGGAACGCACCGGTGAGCTCAGCAACACCAAAAGAACCAGGAGACAACGGAAAACAACTGTGGATGACCTAAGAATTCTTTCCCTGGTGAAGAAAACACCCTTCACAAGAGTTAGCCAGATCAAGAACACTCTCCAGAAGGTAGGTGTATGTGTGTCAAAGTCAACAATCAAGAAAAGACTTCACCAGAGTGAATACTAACAGGAAGGCCAGATTAGAGTTTGCCAAACCACACCTAACAAAGCCTTCACAGTTCTGGAACAAGGTCCTATGGACAGATGAGACCAAGATCAACTTGTACCAGAGTGATGGGAAGAGAAGAGTATGGAGAAGGAAAGGAACTGCTCATGATCCTCTACCACCTCACCTGTGAAGCATGTTGGTGGTAGTGTCATGGCGTGGGCATGTATGGCTGCCAATGGAACTGGTTCTCTTGTATTTATTGATGATGTGACTGCTGACAAAAGCAGTAGGATGAATTCTGAAGTGTTTCGGGCAATATTATCTGCTCACATTCAGCCAAATGCTGCAGAACTCATTGGACGGCGCTTAACAGTGCAGATGGACAATGACCCAAAGCATACTGCAAAAGCAAGCAAAGAGTTTTTGAAGGAACAGAAGTGGAATGTTATGCAATGGACAAGTCAATCACCTGACCTGAATCCCATTGAGCATGCATTTCACTTGCTGAAGACAAAAGTGAAGGTAAAATGCCCCAAGAACAAGCAGGAACTGAAAACCGTTGCAGTAGAGGCCTGGCAGAGCATCACCAGGGATGAAACCCAGCGTCTGGTGATGTCTATGCGTTCCAGACTTCAGGCTGTGATTGACCTGGAAAGGATTTGCAACCAAGTATTAAGAAGGGAAAGTTTGATTTATGATTATTATTCTGTCCCATTACCTTTGGTCCCTTAACAAGTGGGAGGCACATCTGCAAACTGCTGTAAGTCCTACACCGTTCACCTGAGTTGGATGTACATACCCTCAAATTAAAGCTGACAGTCTGCAGTTAAAGCACATTGTGTTTGTTTCATTCCAACTCCATTGTGGTGGTGTATAGAGCCAAAAATGTTAGAATTGTGTCGATGTCCCAATATTTCTGGACCTGACTGTATACATATTCAAGTCTCTGTATTGTCAGAGTGTCTGTGAGCATGTGTATATAATTTAAAGGAGAATGTTTGTACGCATAAGAACATTGCTGGTCTTCCGCATCATGGAGCTGTCCAGCTGGTTGTGTGTAACACATTACCAGATGTGTTGGATGTAAAGCTTGAAAACCAGCTGATGTTACCCCATTGTGCCTTCTGTATGTGGTTTAAGACCCTGTGATCACAAATGCATTTTCTGAGTTTGGGGTGGACATAGACAAAAAGTTTTAAAACCTTCTCTGGGGAGGTAAATCGCCTTGATGATTTTGTTTGCATGTGGAATGTGGTCTTCTGATCCAGCGACATTGTTCGAAGCATGGGCAGGACTGAATATAAAAACGCTAGATGGGACTCCATAAATTTCACAATCGCTTGCTCCGGATTGACCGATTCCTTTCTACGGCTGGACGGTGGTTTTGCAGATGCAGGAACTGGTATCGGTTCAGCATTACCTCCAACCTGAGCCTCTAACTCTTCCTCTGAAGGCTCTAGATCCATTCTGAGGCTGGATGTTGTGCTAATTGGATACTAGGGATTTGAGATCCACTAGGTAACCAAAGACTTGGACCACTTTATTTTCCCCCACTTTGTGTGTGTGATATATATATATATAACTTTTTTGTATCATCTGTATCCTTGCATACAGTGCAAAGCTATGTGTAAAATATAGATATTCCATTCGGTATTGTCAGTGAAAGCAGCTGCAGACAAGATTACTGATCTTAATCATGGAGCTGTCCAACTGCTGGGACTATACCTGCTGCAGTACATACTGTATAATGTACATTTTTAGTATGGCAGACTTTCTTCAGAAGTGACTTTTGATCGGAGCTGCTCTAACCCTTTGAATAACCCTGTATGTCTGGACATGTATATTTTAAAGAGAATCGAAAAGTCACCGCATGTTCGGTGACTTTTCGTTCTCTTCAATTCGGGCCGATTCGGCTTTCTCATTTCGGCGACCCTGCGGTGTATTCAGCAAGCACCACAGGGCCGTCAAAGCGCAGGGAAAAGCTGCCGCAAACCCGACGAAAAGTTACTGCAAAAACCCAGCGAATGCACGCCTAAACCGGCAAAAACATCCGGATTAACCCCACCGAAGACGCCGGAAAAACCCGAGCAGGAGCCAATCACACGCAGCGAAGCCGCCGGAAAAAGCCGACACTGCAGACGAATGCAGTGAATAAATTAGCAAAACAGTTTGCATAAATGATTAAAAAGTGAAACGTTGTTTGCAAAGAAACTACTGAGCGAAAATGTCTGAAATTTACATATGATCCAATGAATGATAATAAAAAGGGCTGTTACAGAAAAAATAAGTAAACTTAAAAAAAAAAATCAGACTTTTTTAAAAAATCCAGAAAAATGCTTAAAATTTCCAAAAAAATCTATAAATAGACTCTTTACTGCAGAATTTTATAATGAACGGTTTATTAGATATTGAATTAAAACAGGAATATTTTTAACATTGAAGCCTATGGGATTCTCCTGAATAAAACCACCGAATGGCACGGCAATTCGGGAACCTTTCACTGCTGGTTTGTGCTCTCTGAATAGTCGAAGCATTGCTTCTCTATGGGGATTCACTGCCCTCAAACAGGCACCGAACAGGCACCATATGTGCAGGCAATTCGCCAGGATTTGGTGAATTGCCTGCTCTCTGGATAGCCGAATGGCCAGGAAAGGTAACCGAACGCTGATTTTCAGCATTCGGTTACCTTTCTCCAGCCATTCGGATCTCTTTGAATAACCCTGATAATAAAAAAAATCAAGCTGTTACAATTTTTTATTTCTTATTGAATGTGGTTAAGACCATGTGATCACCAACTCTACACACATTTACAATGGTGATAATGGGAAAAACAAGCTTAAAACCTTCTTTAGCTCCTTTCAACATACAAAATAGTTGATTTTAATTCTTTACACCAAAGACTGTTTACAAACATGACCTGGCTGTAAACTACATGAAATATTCAATTGGCCTAAAGTTCTCCGCTCCCATGATCAGGCGTCAACGTGCACTTTCTATATCCAGCCAAAATGTCGCAAACTGAGTGAGTACCAAACATTCCACTTGGGTTTGAATTCCAGCTTCAGATTTACTAAAATGACTCGACTTTTATGACCTTCTGCGTTTTATAATCTAGATTTCTATGCAGATACATTGCACTTCACCCGAACTTGACTCAAATCTGCCAGCCACCCGAGGTGAACATTGAATTGCATAAAAACATTTCCTGAGTTTTTTTTTCTTGCTGCTTTCTATTGAGCAGTTGAGCTGATATTTTATACAGCCCTTTTAGCAATGAAAAATCATGTTTCTTGTGAACGAGGGGGATACAAAGTATAAATGACATTTGTGTATTAAATTATGGCTGAATGCAATGTACGTGCGCCTTGACAGTGATGGGATGAAAGGGCAGGGCTGGTTATTTTTTTAGAAACATGTCCTGCTGCACATTTTAGTTTATATTTTCTAAATAAAGCTTGATTTGATTCTCTAGTCTACAGCTTAACCTTGTGTTTGTAGATTAAAAAAAAAATACAGAAAACATGGTTCGAATCAATGTTAGAAACATAGAAAATGTCGGCAGATAAGAACCTTTCGGCCCATCTAGTCTGCCCAATTACATGGATACTTAACCTGGATTTATCTTTTGTTTAGGATAGCCTTATGCCTATCCCATGCTTGCTTAAATTCAATTACTGTTTTGGCCTCTACCACTTCTACTGGAAGGCTGTTCCATGTATCCACCACCCTCTCAGTAAAATAATGCTTCCTGATGTTACTTTTAAACCTTTGCCCCTCTAATCTAAGACTATGTCCTCTTGTTTTGCTACTTTGTTTCCTTTTAAATATACTCCTTTCCTCTACCTTGTGGATTCCCTTTACGTATTTAAATGTTTCTATCATATCTCCTCTGTCTCGTCTTTTTTCCAAGCTGTACATGTTAAGATCATTAAGCCTTTCCTGGTAACTTTTCTCCTTCAAGCCGTACACCATTTTAGTAGCCCTTCTCTGAACTCTCTCTAAGATGTCTATATCCTTCTGCAGATACGGTCTCCAGTACTGCACACAGTACTCCAAGTGAGGTCTCACCAGTGCTCTGTACAGTGGCATGAGCACTTCCCTTTTTCCTACTGCTAATACCTCTCCCTACACAACCAAGCATTCTGCCAGCATTTCCAAGCATTCTGCCAGCCTTTCCTGCTGCTCTATTACATTGACTACTTACCCTTAGATCCTCTGAAATAATAACCCCTAAATCCCTTTCCTCAGATGTTGAGGTTAGGACTGTATCAAATATTCTATATTCAGCCCTTGGGTTTTTACGTCCCAGGTGCATTATCTTGCACTTATCCACGTTAAAACTCAAAAAACATTAAAACAAAAAAACTTATTCACCCCTTCAGATTTAAACTGCATTTTTAAATTAACACTGCACACACTATTTTAAATATAGAGCTTTATTCAAATACAACTTTAATATACAGGAAAATATATATAACCGAACCCAGTCTGACTTTTATATATCCAATGATTTCAAATGGTGTTTAACCATTGGGGGGAATATCCTAAACGAGCACACAGAGATCAAATGGCTTCAGTGACTGGTTTAACATGTGCTGTTTTGATCATTGGCCATATCCAGGAGTTTCTTCCATCCCTTGACGTCCTGGTTGATCTTCAGCGTAGAAACCAACGTCACAAGAACAATAAACTGCTCTCGTGTGACCATGTGCAGCACCTGAAGGTGGAAAGACATGAGGTAAGAACATGTCGGAGTATAAATCCTTTACATAGAATTATTTGCAACATCTTTTCTGTCCTTACTTTTTTGGTCTCTGCAAAAATGATCTTTTCAATGTCCTCAGTCAGAACATCGTTCGGCAGCATCTGCAGGTTAGTCTGGAGAAATTGGATGGCCCTATCCCGTACAATGTCCTCTCCATTCCCAATGTGGGCAAATATTGCATCAACTGTGACTGCAAAATAATAAAACAGAGATTATTCCCTGAAATGTGCAAGTGGACAAATAACGAACAACCCTGCTCCATGCACATAATAGGTTCCTGTGAAGTTGGCATCAGACCACGAGCATTTCTTAACTATAGTTCAATTCTCTATATTAAAACAAAGCTTTTTCTCACCTTTGGCGTCCATGCAAAAAACATGCAGTAATGCTTTGTTGGTGTAATCGAACACCGGCATGTCATCTGAAAGGGAGGAATACAGTGTTACCGGCCAGCAAAGGTCCAGATACATAAGCCTTGTGATAAGTAAATGTCCACTAAAGTACTAGAGGCTTTTTATAAATCTAGTTCACGTCTAAATGGAAGAGTATTCTTTGAGTAAAGTTAATCCATGGCAGAACATTGGTTAAATGTTAAAAACGGGAGCATTTGCCTCATTTGTTTTGAGAAGACTCCCTCTAGTTTTACGCTAGGTGTATAAACATCATTGGACGATGGAGTTTTGTACATACCAGACTGTAGCAACTGGGTTAAGAGATTCGCTACGACTTTCAGATATTTCTTTGTGGCAAAATGAATGAGGTTCTTTGTTGCTCGATGACGAATCTGGAAACCAGACAAAAATTATAGATTCTTTATATGCAGTGATTGACTTGAATCAATAAAATGAAGGTGGGTGGGATTATGGAGAATGAGACTGAAGGTACATTGGTAACCTGTTTTTCAAACTTGGAATTTTACAACGGTGACTAATGAACATACGTTTAAATTTAAACACAAGGGATTATAAATATCTGGACAACTGATCCAAAGATGACCCCAGTTGGTGCTGCTGAGAAGTCCACCTACCAAAATGTCTTCATCTTTGCACAGACGGATATGTGCGTGCAAAGCTTGGATACCCAGGTCAGGAAAATGTTGGAAGAACCTGGGGATCAGCTCGGCTGCCATCTTCTTTTCTTTATATCCTCCCATCACGGCGTTCAGGATTGTGATGTAGGAGTCTTTATGCTGGGGAGAAAGTAAATGTTTTAGGACATACAGGGTGTGATAAAAGTTGACGTATATGGTGGGAAGTTTATAAAATGTACCAAATTGACTGAGAAAATCTCTTAAAGATACACTTCAATGTTTTTAAATTACAGAACTTCCTTTATCAGTGTTGGCTGTGAACATGTTTTGAACATGCTTAATGACATTAAGTGTTATTGGTATAATGTGGAGATAAAAACTACGAAATAAAATAGGAAGCAGTGGGTATATGGGCTGTCTGGGGAAAGGACTACTGGAGAAGCTTGAAGGAAGGAGCCCATGTAGACACTCAGAGAATGAAGTAAAAAAAAAACATGGGAAAAAAGGGGTGAGGAACAATTTGAATCCAAAAGGAGAATCCTCTCGGCCTCACCTGGTGCACGTTCTCCTTGGCACTGGCCAGAATCCAGTAGCAGTGGTAGAGGTACTTCAGAGAAGACATTGCTGGTCAGTCAATGGTACAGAGTTCAGGATGCAGGAGTGATCTTGTAACAGGTATAATGAATCACTGGTGTTGGAGAAATATTTATACCATGGCCAAAAGGGAGGGTCAATGAGTCTTAAGGATTCCAAACAAAAGGTAAGGCAGGAGGGAGATAGTGAGGCACAAATTAGCATATGTTAAACATTTTGTAAGTTTTCCTCCCTTTTGTTTTGAGTTTCAGGATCCCCTCCCCTCCCATCAGTAGCTATTGAAATGCCTGGCTCATGGCTAAATTACTCCATCTTAATGTATATTTCTATATTGTGAGACGAGATATTAAATGGAATTGTCAGATACTCAGAATTTAAGGCCTCATTGTCAGAATCCTGAAAGAAGGTTTGGGTTCAAAGAGCTTCCCCTTTACTCCACTCTGATGTTAAAATGTATCGTCGCATTACAGAACACGTGGAGACCAGACCTTAAAGTACGCAATATGGATCCTATCACTCAAATTATGAGGGTCGTAATTTCTTACAATTAATCGGGGCCTTGGGTTGGATTGGTATGTTTTAGAAATGGCTTAGAGCGCTCCGTGATAGTGATCACTACAATCACTAGTACATTTAAAGAAATCTGCACACCCTAAGACAAATCTAAAAATGTTCAAAAATCACAATAGGAGCACAATAGGAGCTCATGTCAGTTCATGTATGTACAGCCAAACCACCATGATGCATAACTTGGCAATAAATCATAGAGTAAACTTAATGCATACACCTCATCTGGTGTATAGGTATGAAAGCCTCTGAAAATAGACAAAAATCGTAGGTGCGTGTCCCACCCCAACAGGACCGGTGTTAAACATAGGAAGGCCTGGGAAGGCCAGCAACTAACCCTGTTAAGCACTGCGCCCCCACCCCTTACAACACTCAGAGGCATAGCTACAGTTTGTTTGTTTTTGTTGTTTTTTTTTTCGTCTTCGCTCGATTTCCTGAGACTTTCATACCTATACACCTTTTTTTTTTTTTTGTGATTTTATTTTGATAGTTATTTATGGTGGTTTTGGTATACATATATTAAACTTTTCAGCCCAGAGTATGTAATGCATATTTTTTTAATGGGGGCTATTGCCGTCAGCAAAGATTTAGGGGTGACACAAAGACATCATGCTCCTTGTTTTACTAATGTTACTAATCCTGTTCAGTTTATACTATATATACTGTAAAGGTAAAGACCTGTTCTATGGAAGCTCCGTGTAAGACTAGGGTCAGACGAACACATTTTTCGCATTTTCCGTAAAAAAAGGGCGTCCGAACGCATTGATGTATTTTTTCACGGAAGATGCGAAAGCGGTCATACGATGTGCATTTTCGTGCGTGATTTTTGACGGAGCTATTAAAAACAAATGGAGGTGATGGTGGCCGGACATGTGCAGCGTCTGACATCTCCTAATCACGCACTCTCGCCGCTATGCCGACGCAGCGCACTCTGTGCGTCAGTACTAGCGGTTCTACGTTCTCGCAATAATGCGTTCATTTGCCGCTTGCCTTGCGCGGCCGAACTTTCGTGCGGCCGTACTTCGTATATTGGCCGTCATTGGACGTCATTTGCTGCTACTACGGCCGTGAATAAAGTGCGGCTGCACGCGCGTTCGCGCTGCGTTCGTCTGACCCCAGCCTAAGACGTAGATAATGCTGCTCTTCCATTCCCAACATATGGATGTAATAAAGTACTGATTATAATGTGAACACACCTATTTACAATATGACTTTATCTGGATCAGATGTAAAAGGTTTATGGGTTAACCTTTCTTTTTAATTATTTTCATTGGCTTAGACGGCATTGAAGTAAAACACATGTTTACTGCAGGTCAGAGCAGCAAGATGTTTATATTGCGCCTGTCTTGGTAGATTTCGGATTTACTCACTTATACTAAATAAGAGTAAATAATAATTTTCAATGTATTTTACAACTGATTTTATTAGTTTTGCTAAAATCATGGAACCCCCCCCCAACCATAGAATAAAATGATGCCAGACTATTCCAGCTCAACCAGACTTTAGTCCTTTCATTACCCCCTTGCTCTGGGTCATTGAGTCTCTTTCTGCACTTTCCTATCCAAACTAGAATTATAAAAATGCCATTTGTTTTCAGATGTATCTAGTGAATATACCGGCTGGGTGGAGTAGAGGTAACATCACTGCTCTGCATGGAGAGAGCCTGTGGAGTTATGGGTTCGATCCCAGCGAGCAACCTCTCCAGTAAGTGTCCTTGGGCAAGACACATAACGGTACATACTCGCCACCCAGGACATACTTGAAAATGAGAGAAATCTCAATGTATCCTTCCTGGTAAAATCCTTTCTAAAAAAATAAATAAAAAAAAAAAAAATATGTAAAACATGGCTACGTTGATTGATTGAACCAGAGGAGATCCAGGCACTTCCAAAACAACTCACTGTATTGGGTGTTGGCCAGACTGGCTCTTAAATGACCTATTAGATAATCCCTCTATCAATAGCGTCAATGAGGGTCCCATGGGGGGTGATTTGTTATCGCATTATCCTGTAAATTGTATAGACTGATGGAAATCCGTTTACTGGGTGGTATGAGTTTTTACTTGGAGGTGTGTGTCTGTAAACATTTATAGACATCACTTGCTGTAATTAAGATACTCTGTTTATATTCCGTATTCCAATGTCATAAATTTGCTGAGCGTTTTCATCATTTGATATGAGGGCATCAACAGATGGATGCACCAGACCTTAATACACCCATGGTCCTGAATATTTCGTTCTGTGCCCACCATACAAGTAGTAAGTGATGGTGAAATCGCATCGGAAACTATTTAAAATATTATCCATAATGAAACAGACTTTCAAAAATAGTAGATAAAGATCCTATGTAAACTATTCCTTAGAGTTGGTAAACGATGGCCAGGAAGCTTCTCATAAGGTCTGAGAATATTCTAGTGGCGGATTTTTTATTTATTTATTTATTTTTTATTTATAAAAGGATTTTACCAGGAAGGATACATTGAGATTTCTCTCGTTTTCAAGTATGTCCTGGGTTCGAGAACATTTTGGTGAATATGCTAGAATTGTTTGCAGATCTCGCTGTTAATTATTAGTTTCTAAATTCCGGGGTGAATAAATGTTCTATAATAGAATATCTTACATGCATCTTATTGTTTTTGTTTTTTTCCTCCAGCATTTGGGCATATAATTACACCAAGTCTCTACACCTCACGGCTGGGCGTATGTTTCAGTCACTAGTGGCAAAATCTTACAGGTTAAGAACGATTTATTTATGATCTACCACTTTAAAATGAACGCTCAATAATTAAAATTTTTGTCTTTAAGTTAGAAGAATGAGATCTAACAAAGGGTCTTCAAGACCATGTCTCCCTCTCTCACCATAAATGGTCAATAACCTTTTTGTTTTCCATTTGAGTTGTCAAGATGTGGAGAGTATACAAGGTATCAGAATTTACTGGAATTCTTGTAAACCTGTATCTGGTTACTTACAGGGTAATTCAAAGAGATCCGAATGGCTGGAGAAAGGTAACCAAACACTGAAAATCAGCGTTCGGTTACCTTTCCTGGCCATTCGGCTATTCAGAGAGCAGGCAATACGCCAAATCCTGGCAAATTGCCTGCACATACGGTGCCTGTTCGGTGCCTGTTCGAGGGCAGTGAAATCCCCATAGAGAAACAATGCTTCGTCTATTCAGAGAACACAAACCAGCAGTGAAAGGTTCCCGAAATGCCCTGCCATTCGGTGGTTTCATTCGACAGGTTTATTCAGGCGAATCCCATAGGCTTCAATGTTAAAAATATTCCTGTTTTAATTCAATATCTAATAAACCATTTATTATAATATTCTGCAGTAAAGAGTCTCTTTATTTATAGATATTTTAGGATATTTTAAGCATTTTTCTGGATTTTATTTTTTTTAAAAAAAGTCAGATTTTTTTTAACTTTACTCATTTTTTCTGTAAAAGCCCTTTTTATTATCATTCATTGGATCATATATCAATTTCAGACATTTTCGCTCAGTAGTTTCTTTGCAAACAGCGTTTCACTTTTCAAACATTCAAGCAAACTGTTTTTCTAATTTATTCGCTTCACTCGTCTGCGGTGTCGGCTTTTTCCGGAGGCTTCGCTGCGTGTGATCAACTCTTGCTCGGGTTTTTCCGGCGTCTTCGACGGGTTAATCCAGATGTTGTCTTTGCGGGTTTTCGGCGTGCATTCGCCGGGTTTTCGCCAGGTTTTCGGCGGGTGTTCGGCGGGTTTTCGCCAGCTTTTCCCTGTACTTCGACGGCCCTGTGGTGCTTGCTGAATACGCCGCAGGGTCGCCGAAATGGGATTGCCGATTTACACCGAATTGAAGAGAACGAAAAGTCACTGAACGTGCGGTGACTTTTCGAATCTCTTTGAATAACCCTGATAGTATCAGCGCATTACTCCGCACTCTGTTCTTTTAGGTGATCAATACTTAGGAAATGTATTAGATACTATGCTTTTAGTTTATTTCCCATCTATTTTTTTTTTTATTTGGTCTTAAAAAAAAAAGAGATGAAGGATATATTCAGAGAACAGCCATTTTAATTATTTCTATAGACCCTATTTGTACAGATTTTGTTTTCTACAATCTTTAACAGGTTTATAAACAAACTAGATCAGATTTTGGGTGACCTCTGGCATTGAGGAACTCGACTGCATGTACTAAGGAATGTTTGATACAAATGTTAAACAGCTTAACTGGATATTCAACAGGGATTGGAGTGTCCAGTCAGCAAACACAGGAGGGCGAGGGTACAAGCCCGGGGGGGTGGGGGTGCAGTGACACCCAGGAGGCACAAATGAGGTCAACAGGAAGGTTTTAACTTGAAGTAACACAATACAGATGAGGGGCGAGGCTGTAATAGGGCTTTTGAGTTTTGTTATTGCCAAAATACCCAAATGTTGTCAAGTATTAATTGACAACATTTGAAAATTCTTGGTCTGGCTGTTCTTTGGGGGTTGTAGTTATATTTTGTTGAATATTAGAAATTGGAAAATAATGCTAATTTATAAATATGATTTTAAAACATTCAATTTAGTAATAAAAATTACTTAAACCCAATGTAATTAAAATGCACCACATTTATTACATTTTGGTATATAATCCTGTTTATGTAAAACATTTTAATTTATTAAAATGTCATCTTATTCCTGCTTGATTCATTAATTTTAAATGAATTGAGGTTGACTGCTGGTGTTACCCTTCTAGAATAGGGAGTTGAGCTTGCCACATCTTCGTTTTGACGTGCATTTTAGTCTGCAACGCTAACCCTAAAATGTTATCAGGACCTTGGACAATGCCTTGTTAAAGGGGTGACACAGGACTCTGCTTATACTACAAATCCTGAGTAAAATAACTATACTATATTAATGGAAAGACAGGATCTAATGGAAGCTCCATAGACCCAGATAATGCTGATCTACTGTTGCCAGCATTTAGGCTAGGGTCAGACGAACGCATTTTTCGCGTCGTCCGTGAAAAAGTGCGTTGGAACGAATGGACGTATTTTTTCACGGAATACGCGATAGCGGTCTTACGATGCGCATTTTCGTCCGTGATTTTGTATGGATCATCAATAAAACCCTTTTTGCGTCTGGACGTTATGTTGGCTGGACATTAGCAGCGTCTGACGTCTCCTAAACACCCACACGCCGCTAGCGAACGCAGCGCACTCTGTACGTCAGTACTAGCGGTATCACTTTCTCGAAAAAATGCGTTCGTTTGCCGCTTGCATTGCGCAGCCGCACTTTCGTGCGGCCGTACTTCGTATATTGCCCGTCATTCGCCGTCATTTGCTGCTACTACGGCCGTGATAAAGTGCGGCTGCACGCGCGTTCGCACTGCGTTCGTCTGGCCCTAGCCTTAAATGTAATAAAATACAAATGGAAGAATGTTAACACAGCCTGGCGTTATGTGCTAAAATACTGATTATATTAATCTTATCATGCGGTAGTTAACTGGTTCAGATGTAACGAGGTTGAACATATGGGTAAAGCTTCAAAGTTCTTTTCCTTAACTTTCAGGATGGCTTTGTACAATATTTTAATAGTAAATCTATATAAATTACTCCCAGATAGAAACCTCCTTGCTGCTTCCATCGCTCCTGTCATGGTGGGCTTTTGGATTTGCTCACTTGATACTGAACAAAAGCTTTAAATTTATTTATTCGCAAAGTATTTTACCAGGAAGGATACATTGAGATTTCCCTTGTTTTCAAGTACGTCCTGGGTTAAATAACATTGAATTGTTAGTCGTTACAGAAATGCAAAGTAATAAATGCAAGATATTAAAAACAAACACAAACATACAGATTAACACAGAAAATAAAAATGTAGGAAATATAGTCACTATGGAAAAAAAAGGCTGTATCAATGGCGCCACCTAGAGGAGATGGATGTAAACTGTTCCACAAAACACTATTCGTATATAAATTGATATGAGAATAGAATCAGTTCTTGATATGAATCAGCAGCTGTCTCTTTCAATAGGTGGTATATCCAAACCCAACAAAGGATAATAAATATAGCAAAAAGGAGGGATGATCGAGTCAGCGCTTCCTTCAAAGGGTTTTTTCTTTTTTTCTGTGTACCTTTAAAATAAACAGAAACGCTGCCATAGCGTAATAAATTCCTAAACAAATGTAGATAAGAAAAAAGAGGATGCACTCACATTTTTTTGTGTCTCAATCAGACACTAGATGCTCCAATCAATCGGCAAAATCAGATGGGAAGTGAGGCCACTCTCGAAACGCGTATAGGTGCTTTACCCATGTGTCTGTTTTATTTATTTTAAATAAATTTTGCCTTTTAAATCTATAATTGGCGTGCAGCACTTTTTGAGATTACAAGACTACGTATCCAGGGGAAATTCGGCATTCCCATCTAATTTTGCCGATTGATTGGAGCATCTAATGTCTGATTGAGACACAAAAAAATGTGAGTGCATCCTCTTTTTTCTTATCTACATTTGTTTAGGAATTTATTACGCTATGGCAGCGTTTCTGTTTATTTTAAAGGTACACAGAAAAAAAGAAAAAACCCTTTGAATATAGTCACTATGTCACATGTAAATGATGTCTGGGTATTTATCTCCTTATCACTAGACTCTGGTCCTTTCACTGTCATGTTGTTTCAGGTCATTGAGACTTTCTTTCACCACTTTCCTCTTATGCAAATGAGTATAATGACATGGTTTGTTTTAAGTGTTTAGTAAGAGAAAGTGTAAAACCTTGTGTATACTAGGAGATCCAATCAAATCCTGCCTCACCCATTCTATTGTATGTTTGCTGGACTGATTTGGTGACAACTGTCCTTTTGGATGATCCCTGGATTAACATTGGAATTGAAGGTCCCTTGGGTGGAGGGATTTAATTACCTGTTTTTACAGGATTCTATATGAAACTACTGTATTTACCAGGCTTGGTGCTTTAGTTTGGGGGCAGCATTGCTTTTTAATGTATGTTTCAGAGGTTGAATGGGAGGTTTACATCTGTGTTCATTTTTTTTTTTTAAATTTTGCCCCACCAGTCTTAAAATTTAAATCAAAAACCCAACCCATTGGGAATTCTTCTACATGTGACATCATACAAGTTGTTGAAAATGAAGGTTTAGGTGAAGACATACTAGTGGGACATAGTAACATAGAAAATGTCGGCAGATAAGAACATTTCGGCCCATCTAGTCTGCCCAATTACATGGATACTTTACCTGGATTTATCTTTTGTTTAGGATAGCCTTATGCCTATCCCATGCCTGCTTAAATTCAATTACTGTTTTGGCCTCTACCACTTCAACTGAAAGGCTGTTCCATGTATCCACCACCCTCTCAGTAAAATAATGCTTCCTGATGTTACTTTTAAACCTTTGCCCCTCTAATCTAAGACTATGTCCTCTTGTTTTGCTACTTTGTTTCCTTTTAAATATACTCCCTTCCTCTACCTTGTGTATTCCCTTTACGTATTTAAATGTTTCTATCATATCTCCTCTGTCTCGTCTTTTTTACAAGCTGTACAAATTAAACGGGAACATGTCACATATTCTAGAACTCTAAGGTCATATTTTCATTGTTCTTTCATTAATACTCAATAATCTATTAGCTAGAACCACTGATTAATACAATGACCTTCAAGAACTCCCTCTACCCCATTTCTTCAGGTTAGCATACCACATCACTGATACAACTCATCCCTTTGCTCATCGACTCACATGATTGAAGTCGCTTCTATGGCCCCACCATTCCCAAACCGCTGGCACTAATGATCCTGCTATCTAGTAAAATTCCACTCGTCTTGCTCAACCCCAATCCCTCTAGACTGTAAGCTCCTATGATCAGGGCCCTCTACACCTCTTGTTTCCACCATATGTCCGTTTATCTCGTTCCCTTTTGGTTATTGGAAAGCGCTGCAGAAACCGTTGGGGCTATGTAAATGATAATTGCTACTTTCAAGTGGATTATGAAAATCTGTTTAAATTTTGGTCCGGATGCATCAAGATAACTTGACATGCATCGAGGATTTAAGATCTCTTTCGTAATGGTGGTAAATAATTTAACTCAAAAGGATAGTGAAAACTTGAACATTAAGATATTACATTTTAATGTATAAATATAAGATACTATCAGGGTAATTCAAAGAGATTCGAAAAGTCACCGCACATTCGGTGACTTTTCGTTCTCTTCAATTTGGTTCCTTTTGCCGATCCCAATTCAGCGACCCTGCGGTATATTCAGCAAGCACCACAGGGTCCCCGAATTGCAGGGAAAAGCTGCCGCAAACCCGACGAAAACGAACCGCAAAACCCAGCGAATGCACGACAAAAACCGCAAAAACATCTGGATTAACCTGCCGAAAACCACGGAAAAACCCGAGCAGGAGCCGATCACACGCAGCGAAGCCGCCGGAAAAAGCCGACACGCAGACAGAGTGAGGTGAATAAATTAGGAAAACAGTTTGCATGAATGATTGAAAAGTGAAACGCTGTTTGCAAAGAAACTACTGAGCTAAAATGTCTGAAATTTATATATGAGGTCCAGGGAATGATAATAAAAAGGGCTGTTACAGGAAAAATAAGTAAACGTAAAAAAAAATCAGACTTTTAAAAAAAATAAAAATTCTGAAAAATGCTTAAAATATCCTAAAAAATCTATAAATAAAGAGACTCTTTACTGCAGAATTATATAATGAACGGTTTATTAGATATTGAATTAAAGCGGGAATATTTTTAACATTGAAGCCTATGGGATTCTCCTGAATAAACTTGCCGAATTAAACCACCGAATGGCAGGGTATTTCGGGAACCTTTCACTGCTGGTTTGTGTTCTCTGAATAGCCGAAGCAGTGCTTTTTTATGGGGATTTCACTGGCCTCGAACAGGGACCAAACAGGCACCGTATGTGCATGCAATTCGCCAGGATTTGGCAAATTGCCTGCTCTCTGGATAGCCGAATGGCCAAGAAAGGTAACCGAATGCTGATTTTCAGCGTTCGGTTACCTTTCTCAAGCAATTCGGATCTCTTTGAATTACCCTGTAGGACTTGTGTCTGGCTTATTCTACCCCCCCTTACTGCACTAGAGGTTAACTATTAGTTAACTGCACTAGAGGAGAAGGTTGGGGTGTATAGAAGGGAGGGTTGGGACAAGAGTGGGGTATGGGGTGGAGGAGGAAGGGGTAAAAGAGTACATGGAAATACAGACATGAGAAATCAACCCAAACGTACTCCCCGTCATCGTTGTTGTTGACTGGTCGTCTTCTCCTGCCGAAGCAGTAGATAATGGCATACTCCCGTAGCATGCTTCGAACCAGCCTCACGTAGTCACCGATGGTGAAGTCCTCACGTTGCAGTACCTTGCGGTTCCGGACAAGAACAAGGTGTCCTTGACACAACACATCAGGCACCATGCACGTGCAATGGCGGCCTCTGTGTGCTTGCCGTGGAAAAGTCCGTAGAGCAACGCACGACAAGTCATTTTCTCAATGGGTACAGAGTCTCTGAAGTCCTGTTCCAGGGCGGTCAGTAGCGCCTGGGCTAAGCGACAGTGCCAGAAGGCATGCATCGCCATTTCCTCAAACACCACACAATGCGGGCAATGTCTGTACCTACACAGGCCCCTCAAGTGCATGATTGTCCTGAGGGGCAACCCTCCCTGGATTGCCATCCACGCCAAGTCTTTGTGTCGGTCGGTTAACCTGTCAGAAGCCACGTTCTGCCATACCAGGCGTCCCGTGGCCGCAGGCAACCCGCAAACCGACTCCTCCACGTCTTGAGCTCTCAGCAACTTGTAGATGATGCGCAGCTTCCACAAATCCGGATTCACTCCCTTCAGCTGGAACTCCTGCACAAACGTCTCGATGTCTTGGTAGAACCACAGCGTCGTCCAGTTGAAAGGGATAGAACTGTCCCACTTCTTCCAGCCAATCTTCCGGAGAAGAGGGGCTAGAAACAAGAGAGACATGGAGCGCCCTGCCGAGCCTTGTCCATCTGCTCCAAAAATACTGCGTTACACACAAAGATGATCCTCAGCAAGGTGGGTATATTCTGGATGCCCTTCCCACCCTTTGAGGGGTCTTTGTACATTACCACGCACTTCACTCTGTCTATCTTGGAACTCCAGACAAAGTGAAAGATGGCTTTGGCGATGGTCTTCCTGATCGTAATCAAGGGGGACCATGCCAGAGGCCACGCACTGCAGCACGGGAAGAATCTCGGTCTGCAATACAAGTTTTTCCCTCCATCGTGAGGTCCTGAAAACTCCAGAGCCCGACCTTCTGATTAACCTTTGACAAGCGCTCCTGCCAGCTTTTCAGGTCCGCCCCTTCTCCGCCGAACCAGACACCCAGGATCTTGAGGTGCGATGTCCAGACGACGGGGAAGGGAATGGGATCCATGGCCACCTCCCAACCACCAAACAGCATGGCTTCGGACTTCCCATAGTTTATCTTAGCACCTGACGCTCTGCCGAAGAGGTCGCAGGTATTTGCTAGCGTTCAATCCGAATCTGCATCCCTGCAGAAGACAGTGACGTCGACCATGTGACGTCGAGAGAGCACTTCGCCGACTTCTGAGGTTCACCTGGTGGTTGTATCCTTTTGATCTCTGGGTTAAGTCTGATGCACTCGGCGAAAAGCTCTATGCAGCACACGAAAAGCAGAGGTGACAAAGGGCAGCCTTGTCTGATCCCGCACAAGACGGGGAAAGGGTCAGTTTTCCAACTGTTCAGCAGAACGGTGCTGTGTATATCCGCATACATCAACTGCAAGTAGGAACAGAATCTCTCACCGAGACCAAGCTTTTTCAGAACGCTAGCCATGAACACCTGGGACACCCGATCAAAGGCTTTCTCCTGGTCCAGGGAGACCAGAGGAGCCCGGGAACAGCGGTCCACCAGGTAGTGGACTGTGTTTCCCAAATGAGCCCAAGGCTGTCTGCGATCTGGTGGCCCATGATGCTGCAGGTTTGGTCTGGATCGATCACCTGCCCTATTACTTTCCGTAACCTACAGGCGAACACTTTTGCCATGATCTTGTAGTCCACATTCAGGAGGGAAATCTGGTGCCAATTTCTCAGCTCCGACTTCTCTCCCTTCCACTTATACAAGATCGTGATCATGCCCTCTCTGAGAGAGTCCGGCTTACGACCCTCGTCCTGCATCTCCTTTTAAAGTTCCAGCAGATCCGGCCCCACGAGGTCCCACAGTGGAATGTAAAGTTCCACTGGGAGGCCGTCGGAGCCCGGGGTTCTGCCTTTCCTAAAGGAAATGACGACGAAGCGCAGCTCTCCAAATTCAAAGGGACATCGAGGGACAACCTTCCTTTGTCCGATACCTTCTGTGCGAAGCCTGACAGCAGTCTGTCAGCGGCTTCGGGGTCCGTAACCTTCTCGGAGTAGAGGTCACTATAGTTGCCGTGCACTACTCTAGTGACACCCTCTCGGCCCTTGTGCAAATTTCCGTCCTTGTCATTCAACTCAGAGAGGGGTATTGGCTGAGTGGAGTTTTCTGAAGAAGGCGTTGCACTTTTCCCCCTTCTCCATATTCTCCACCTTGGAATGGAACATGATGCACTTGGATACTTCCTCAAAGTGCCCTTTCAGGCCCCTCTTGGTTTCCTCCAGTTCATCACTCAAGTTCCAAACGCAGCTTTCGAGGTCAGTCAAACTCTGCAGCCGAGACTGCAGCCTTCTGAATTCCCTCTTCCTGGCACTCGCCAGGCACCGGCCCTTGGATTGTAGAAAGCTGCGCAGCTTCACCTTCGTGAATTCCCACCACTTGGAGCAGGAAGTGAACAACCGCTTGTCCCCCTTCCACCCGGTTTAGGCATCGCGCAGTTCCGCCACTAACGCCTGCTTCTCGAGTAAAGAGCAGTTCAGCTTCCAGGAACCTGGGCCAAGGGGGACCCCTTCCCACGGTTGCTTTCAGCGTCCCTGCCCTGTGGACCGAGAACAGGGAACAGTGTCGGCCTGGCAATGCTTAATCGTTCAGGAGGTGAACACAAAGTCAATCCGAGATTGCACTGAGCCGTCTGGACGACCCCACGTATAATGCGTGGCACCACCGCCCATCGAGCCCACTACGTCCCTCAGAGGCCCCCGCGATCATCTCCCGCAGCAACTTGGATGTGAAGTCTGATTTACCAAACCGGGTTGTGCTTCTTCCAGTCGCCTCGATGATACAGTTGAAGTCACCGCCTAGGACAATCACCCTAGTGATCGCGAGATGGGTCCTTAGGGTCTGGAACAGTTCCAGCCGCTGACTGTTATCAGGGGAGGCATACACGGAGATGAGCCTGACAGGTACCCCAGCCCAAGAGCCGTCTACCATCAAAAGGCGACCGCAGACAAGCTCCTGGGCTGACTCTGCCGTGAAATGATCCCCCTTTACAAGTATAGCGGTCTCTGCAGACTTGCACTTGTTACCACCTGACCAGAAGGAAGGGCCATGGGGCCAATCTCTAGCCAGGTTGCGGTAATTCCAGGCAAAGGGACTAGAACATTCCTGCAACATGAATACATTGCTATTCTGGGTGGAGAGAAAGGTTAGCACAGCCTGTCTTCTAGGTCTACCCTTCACACTCCTAACATTAATAGTAAAGATAGAAATCAATGCCATAACATTTGGGTATTTAAGAGAGAGCTAGCCTTGAGGCTTATACATTACCGGTCCCCCCAGTAAAGGAAGACCCCTACTCCTCCTGTAGCTGCAAATGTCTCTGGGGACGGCGCTGCCTCAGAGTGCCGCGATCCACCGTTTGTCCTCCGATGACGATGTGTAATCCAGTGTGTCTTCTGCGATCCGTTCATCCACTTCTCTGTCTGCCGTCAGCATCTGCTCATCCATGATATCATTGGTGCTGTGGAGGGAGAGTGGATTAACCTGTCTCTTTACCTGGGCTCTCTCACCGGGAGAGGAGCCCTCCTGATCCTCCTCGTTGCTGGTGTTTCCTCTTGCGGGGAGCCACAGCTCAGTCGAAGGGCATCTTATCTATGGGTGCAGAGAGGGGGGAACTCGGGGCCCTGGGGGGGTCAGCCGCACTGGGGAGAAGAGGGGTTAGTGGTCCAATTGAGAGGGATGAGGAGTGGGTAGGGGTGTTGGTGATGGGTAAGGGTGTGAGTGGTGAGGATGTAGGGAGGGTAGGTTGGGGTGTGGAGTGAGAGGAGGAGTTGAGATGGGGGGAGAGGGTACCTTAGCCATGGGGGCTTTGGTGGGAGGGGTAGCCTTGGCCCCAGGGGCTTTGGCGGGGGGGGTTTACTTTTTGCCTTGGTTGTGTAGGAGGGTGCTGGTCCCCTAGGTTCCAGTCTTATTTTCACCGCCTTGGCGTAGCTGCGTGAAGGGCAATCTTTATACCTGTGCTCCGCTTCCCCACACCGGTTACAAGTTGTCCTTCGGGGACAATCTTTGGTGGCATGACCGTCTGTCTTGCACACCTTGCAGCTGTTTGCCGTACAAGTCTTGGCCTCGTGGCCCTCGCTGCCACAGCGCCAACAGCACCTAGGTTGCCCAGGGTAATAGAGAATATCCAGAGTTTCCCAGGGTGAAGGACTGCTGCAGGTGGGATAATCCATCAGAGGACGCATCTGGCCGGAGCTGTACTATCACAGAGAGCTTCCCAGATCCGAGCCCGTTAGGGTGCATGATCGTCTGAGGCTCCCTTATGACCGTGCAGTACCTACGTAAGAAGGTCGCTACATCCTGGTTAGGCGTGAGTGGGTTCCGCATCTGCACCGTTACTCTCTTCTCATCCCTCTTCAACAGGCACTTGCCCAGAAAGTGGGAGAAAGGGGAGCCTGCGGTGGCGTTGCTAAAAGCTTCCCAGAAGCGCCGGCAGATGGCTATGGTCATGAACGTTACAAAGAAAATGCCACCTGGGTAGGATTGCACGGTGTGGGGAACCTCTCCTCTGGGCGTTCGGGGCTTCTGACCTCCTGGGGGGGTCTTGGACCCTTTCTCGCCCTGAGGGGGGGCTTACCATCCGACGACGTGCTGGTTTCTGGAAGTTGGGGATCACTGATGCTCTCCTTGGCCTCCAGATGCTTGGTTTTCCTTTTTCCTGTGGGGGACAATCCCTTCAGACTCCTGGCATTTCCGCCGTCGGGGTCTGGTTCTTACCAGGCCCAGAGGACTGCGTGGACTCTGCCATGGGTGTTTCCACCTGCGGGTTTGTCTTTGCCTTCCTCTTGCCCTTTTTTGGCGCCGACTCCTCCTCCATGGCCTCCTCAGCTGGTTCCAGCTCCTGCGCCGGGGCCTTGGGAGGGGCACCCGCCACATCCTTTGTTGCCGTCGCCTTTGAAGATAGCCGCGCTTCCAGCGTCTCTGCTGCTTGTCTCACCAACTTTGTCACCTCCTTCAGCTCCTCCTCCAGCGCTCTCCTCCGATGCCGTTGTCGTCTCTGTAGTCGTCTTCTCTGATATAGTGGTGTCCACTTTCTGGGTGCTCTTAGAAGAGCGAGGGATGCTCTTTGCAGATGAGGCTGCCATCCTAGACTCTTTCCTGTCTTTTGCCTATGAAGTTTTTTTAAGAGTTGCTTGGGGGATACCACAAGTTGGACCAGCTCTGGTCCCTGCATCGTCAGAAAAAGGTCTTCTGGAAATGGCCTTTTTCCCTTGGAAGTCCTCACCCTGCTCAGAGTTTGACTTTTGCACCCATAGCATTTCCTTTAAAACCTCTTAAGTTTCAGATCGAAGCTTGTCCGCTCAGAGATTTTACCTTTGTCGGCTCAGTAAAGGAATAAGGACCTTTAACCTTGTCCTCTCTGTGTAGTTCTCCTTACAGAGGTCAGGGTGCTGGAGTGATCTTGTCACAGGTTTAAGGAGTCACTGGTGTTGGAGAAATATTTATACCATGACCAGAAGGGCGTCCAATGAATATTAAGGATTCCAAACAAAAGGTAAGGTGGGAAGGAGACAGGGAGGCAAATTTGCATAGGCTAAAAATGTTGTAATTTACAAAGCATTTCTCCCTTTACTTTATGTAAATTGGATTAATTGCCATTCCTTGAGTTTCAGGATCACACCTCCCCTTTTCCTACCTGGGTTAGTATTTGTAAAACACCTGGTTGCTATATCCCACTCTTAAAGCAAAAGCTTATAGCGATCAAAGATCACTGATGTAATTAATATGCAATAACATTGAAATAAAGACAAAAAGGCAAATATATCATAAAAAAATCATATCAGCAACATTGGAATATAAAGTTGTCAATTCATAAACTTATAACCAAAAAATTATTCCAAATGACGTGTGTATTTTATAAATTGTGAGATGAGATATTAAAATGAATTGTCAGATACTCCGAATTTAAGGCTAATCTTAAATTCTTCAAGAAATCCCTCAAAACCATCTCTTCAGATTAGCTCAATACATCACTGGTGCAACTCATGCCCCACCGTTACCGAATTGCTGGCCCTAATGATCCTGACATCCAGTAAAACCCCAATCCATCTAGACCCCCAAACAGGCCAGGTTTTCCAGATAGCTGAAGCACAGCACAGGTGATAGGATTTTCTGCTCAGTGATTGCAGGATTCAGTTTGCATTTCCCCATGGTGATCTACAAAATTTGGCCTGGTTGCAGGGTCCTGAGGACAGTTTTGAAAACCATTGCTCTAGGTGTACAGGGGCCTGATCATAGGATGGAAACAATAGACCAGGGGTCAGCAACCTTGGCTCCCTGATATTTTGGGAACTACATTTCTCATGTGGCTCAGTCAGCCTAATGGGTGAGTGAGCCACATGGGAAATGTAGTTCCCAAAACATCAGGGAGCCAAGGTTGCTGACCCCTGGACTAGACTGTAAGCTCCTATGTCCCTTTATCTGGTTCCCTTTAGGTTTTTGTAAAGCTTTGCAGAAACTGTTGGTGCTGTATAAATAAGGCCCTGAAAGCAAAGAATCCTGAAAGCAAGTTTGGGTTCAGAGAGTTTACCCTTTACTCTGATTAACCCTTTTGCTGCGGAGGACGCGCTCAGCGCGTCCACCCGCAGGTAGGGTTGCGTACGGAGGACGCGCTGAGCGCGTCCTCCCTTTGCGGCCAGTGATCGGCCAGGTTCCGGCCGATCGCTGTGCCCCCCGGTGCGGGCTGACATCCTCGATGTCAGCCCAGCACTCGGGGACACCGCAGGCACCATTAGATGTCATCGCGGCGGCACGATGACATCTAATTCAGGCCCCCCCCCCGCGTGTGCGGAGGAGGCGCCTGAAAGGGAGGGGGGAGGTCCTTCTGACCTCTCTCCCTCCCGATCACCGGGGGCCTGAGATTAATGTAAGGCACCGTTTGGAAGGGCACAGCCTGCCCTTCCAAACGGCACCTGGCATTAACCCCATGGGGGCCGGATCATGATTCGACGCTGAAAAGCGCCGGTTTGTGATCCTTTCCCGGAGCTGGCCGACATCTTGGATGTCGGCCAAGCCTCCAGGAACTCCCCCTGAGGACTGGCATCATCGTGCATAGCACGATGACGCCAGTCCTGGAGTTAACTCCTAACTGCCATCAATGGTGGAGATAGGGGTTCCAATGAACCCCCTATCTCCCGATCCGTGGCAGCTAGGGGTTAATGTTTGGTACTGTTGGATCGGCCAGAGCATGGCCGTTCCAACAATATCAAACATGACCATGAAAAAAGTATTTTAAAAAAAATAAAAAGTAAAAATAAAAATAAAAATATTTTAAAAAAATTCTAAAAAAAATAAACAAGTTTTTTTTCTTTTTTTTGGTTTGTTAATGCAGCAATATTGTTCCCATTTCAATTATAATGTGAACAATGATGCTGCACTAACGATTTTTGTATGCGGTGCGTTTGTTAAAAATGGCGTAATTTTCCCCAAAAACAATGTAACGAGACCCCATTTCGAAATTTTTTAACAAGCGTACCCCATACAAAATATAACCGCAATTGCTCGCATGTTAAAATGTGAAAAAAAACACTTTACACGTTGTAAATTATTGAAAATTCATATTTTATTTCATTTTTTGTTATAATATACAGACAGGACATAACGTATACATATAATAATGATATATTATGAATCTGCCGAGTCTGACGGAAAGAACGATATGTAATATGTCTGGGTCATATACTAAAATAAGCCTTCAAAACACGTTTAAGCAAGATGAGCGAAACAGGTCAAAATGAGCTCAGCACAGAGGCGTGAAACGCCTCAGCAGCGAACGGGTTAAAAGACCCGGATAATGCTGCTCTAACATTGCCAGTATTTAAAATGAATACAGTACAAATGTTAGAATAACCGTCTGGCATTCTGTGCTACAATACTGATTCATTCTATTAACCACTTCCATGCTAAGGACGCGCTCAGCGCGTCCAACCGCATGTCACGTTCCATGCGGTGGACGCGCTGAGCGCGTCCTCTCTTTGGGGTCAGCGTTCGGCCGGGTTCCGGCCGATCGCTGGCCCCCCCGGTGCGGGCTGACATCCTCGATGTCAGCCCAGCATCCGGAACCGCCGCTGGAGTAATTAGGTGTCATCGCGGCGGTGCGATGACACCTAATTCAGGCGCCCCCCCCGCATGGGCGGAGGAGGCGCCTGAAAGGGAGGGGGGAGGTCCTTCGGACCTCTCTCCCTCCCGATCGGCGGCGTGCAGGGGGTTAACCCAGGCACCATTTGGAAGGGCACAGCCTGCCCTTCCAAATGGTACCTGGCATTAACCCCTGGGGAGCCGGATCACGAATCGGCGCTGAAAAGCGCCGGTGCTTCATCCTTTCCCGGAGCTGGCCGACATCTTGGATGTCAGCCAAGCCTCCGGGAACTCCCCCTGAGGACTGGCGACATTGTGCATAGCACGATGACGCCAGTCCTGGTGTTAACCCCTAGCTGCCACGAATGGTGGAGATAGGGGTTCCAATGAACCCCCTATCTCCCGATCCGTGGCAGCTAGGGGTTAAAGTTTGGTACTGTTGGATCGGCCAGAGCATGGCCGTTCCAACGATACCAAACACAACTGTGAAAAAAGTTTGTAAAAAAAAAATGAAGAAAAAAAAATGAAGAAAAAAAATATTTTTTTTTCTTTTTTTGGTTTGTTAATGCAGCAATATTGTTCCCATTTCAATCATAATGTGAACAATGATGCTGCACTAACGATTTTTGTATGCGGTGCGTTTGTTAAAAATCGTGTAATTTTCCCCCAAAAAAAATGTAACGAGACCCCATCTCTAATTTTTTTAACAAGCGCACCCCATACAAAATATAACCGCAATTGCTCGCATGTTAAAATGTGAAAAAAAAACACTTTACACGTTGTAAATTATTGAAAATTCATATTTTATTGCATTTTTTGTTATAATATACAGACAGGTCATGACGTATACATATAATAATGACATATTATGAATCTGCCAAGTCTGACGGAAAGAACGATATATAATATGTCTGGGTCATATACTAAAATAAGCCTTCAAAACACGTTTAAACATGATGATCAAAACCGGTAAAAATGACCTCAGCACAGGGGCGGGAAAAGCCTCAGCAGCAAAAGGGTTAACCATGTCATTCCCTAGCGTTATCTGGTTCACATAATGTCGAATTTAAGATTAACCCTTAACTTTCAGGATAGCTTTATACATTATTTTAATAGATACACCTTGATGCTTTTACCATCACTCCGTCAACGCGGGCTTTTAGATTTGCTTAATTGATACTGAAGAATAAAGCTTTTAAATGGTGATAAAATGCTTCCCAGTAAATATATTGCCAAGATTAAATACAGATCAGATAAAATCATGAAAATCCACATAATAAAATGATGTCATACAGGGTAATTTAAAGAGATCCAAATTGCTTGAGAAAGGTAACTGAACGCTGAAAATCAGCGTTCGGTTACCTTTCTTGGCCATTCGGCTATTCAGACGAATTGCCGGCTATTCTGGCAAATTGCCTGCACATACGGTGCCTGTTCGGTCCCTATTCCGTGAAATCCCCATAGAGAAGCACTGCTTTGGCTATTCAGAGAACACAAACCAGCAGTGAAAGGTTCCGAAATGCCCTGCCATTCGGTGGTTTAATTCGGCAAGGTTATTCAGGGGAATCCCATAGGCTTCAATGTTAAAATATTCCCGTTTTAATTCAATATATAATAAACTGTTCATTCTAAAATTCTGCAGTAAAGAGTCTCTTTATTTATAGATTTTTTAGGATATTTTAAGCATTTTTCTGAATTATTATTTTTTTTTTAAAAAGTCCGATTTTTTTTAAGTTTACTTCTTTTTTCTGTAACAGCCCTTTTTATTATCATTCATTGGATTTTATATGTAAATTTCAAACATTTTCGCTCAGTAGTTTCTTTGCAAACAGCGTTTCACTTTTCAAAAACTTATGCAAACTGTTTTCCTAATTTATTCACTTCACTCTGTCTGCGGTGTCGGCTTTTTCCGGAGACTTCGCTGTGTGTGATCGGCTCCTGCTCGGGTTTTTCCGTGGTTTTCGGCAGGTTAATCCAGATGTTTTTGAGGGTTTTCGGCGTGCATTCGCTGGGTTTTGCGGTTCGTTTTTGAGGGTTTGCGGTAGATTTTCCCTGCAATTCGGGGACCCTGTGGTGTTTGCTGAATACACCGCAGGGTCACCGAAATGGGATCGGCAAAAGGAACCGAATTGAAGAGAACGAAAAGTCACAGAACGTGCGGTGACTTTTCGAATCTCTTTGAATAACCCTGATAGTATTTCTCAGCACTAGACTCTGGTCCTCTCACTGTCATGTTGCTCCAGGTCATGGAGACTTTCTTTCACCACTTTCCTCTTTTGCAAATGATAATGACATGGTTTGTTTTAAGTGTTTAATAAGAGAAAGTGTAAAACCTTGTGACTACTAGAAGATCCAATCAAATCCTGCCTCACCCATTCTATTGTATGTTTGCTGGACTAATCTGGTGAAAACTGTTGTTTTTAGATAATCCCTGGATTAACATTGGAAATGAAGGTCACTGGGTTGGAAATGAAGGTCCCTGGGGTGGAGGGATTTAATTACCTGTCTTTACAGGATTCTATATGAAACTATTTATCAGGTTTGATGCAGTAGTTTGGGGACTATTGCTTTTTTTAATGTTGTTTTTTTTTTCCAGATTCAATGTTTTTGGCGTGTGTAACAGAGCTGCAAAGACAAACTCCAAGCAGAGTCTGTAATATATAATGTTGATAGAAATCACTTTCTGTAAATAGAAACACTTTGCTTTTGTTAAATGTTATGCTTATAAATAGATGAGGTTCATATATGAAAAAGTAACATTGTTTGCCCCTTTTTTCTTTATTTTTAGTGTTTTTGCATCTTTAAGTGCCCAACATACAAGTTTGTAAATTAAGGTATTAATGAAGACAGCCATTAATATGCCATAATAAAACTAAGATCTTTATACATTTTGTAGCGCTCACTCCCGGAGGAGCCGCTGAATAAACCTCGGGTTAGTCTCACCGCACTAGGAAATTACTATACACCAGCACTGTTGTGGATTTTTATGTATTATATTCTTTACTGATTCCAATAAAGCAGCATATATTACGCATATACGGTATTTAAATGACAAGAATTCGTAACGCGGGAAAAAAACAAGCGGCGGCAAAAGAAACGGTTAACCCCCTCAGTTCTGTAGTGTAAATCCTGTGTATAATAGCTCAAAAATGTGTATGTGTGTTGTCTCGGGTACCCGGGTGCTGTATTCAACTGGCCAGTGAATGAAACAAAACAATCTTTGACTAGTCACCGTTGGGGCCCTGTGGATTTAAACAATATTGCAGCGTGTGTTTCTTATTTGGGAACTGTGGCCTGGGAGGCCTCTCACCCATCCGGTGCCACTGAATCTGCTCCCTGCTTGCCAAATCTCCGCAACTGGAACAACGATCCACCGCCTGCACTCCCAATCGATCAGCGCGGTCTCCTAACTCGGGGTCCTGCCGGATCTAACTCTTCCTCCAGACCTCTCAGCGCTGAGCAGGTAGGTCTTAACACGGTCACTGTCCCGATCTCCAGCACCAGTAAGACACCGTCTGTATTCCGGCCTGGTTGCGATCCCTGACAGTTGCAACGTGCGTCCTCCACATTTCACTGCTCCACTCACTCTGCTCTCCCTTGCACGAGGCTTCTCAACTCCTTCCTCTTCCTGTACCACCTCCTTCCTGTCCCCACGCAAAGGATGATGGTATCTGTAGTTCTGTTTTGTCCAGCATAGTCTAACAATGTCTCTGTCTCCCTCTGGTGGCAGCAATAGTTCAATGCACCAGAATACAGTGTTTTTAAAGCAGCGCTACAATTTATACCTGGGGCAACTGATAATTTGCACTTTTGAGTGTATTAGGAAAATCTGTTTATATTTTGGCCTGGATCATCCAAGATTTGATAATTTTGTGACATACATGGATTTTCTGTTTCTATTTAGTTTCATATGTATCTTTGTTTTCAGAGAACAGAAATGTTTTAAATTGTATAAGTTTACTCCTAATAAACACCTCTTGTACAGATTCTTTCTACTTATCCTAGAACTATTTACAATGATTTTTGTTGACATTAGATTGGTGTAACCTCTGGCATTGCTACTCTTCCACCTGTCGTAAGGAAGGTTTAGCATTGATACAATTCTTGATGAAAGTTAAGTGTAAACTAGGGATTTCAGAGCCGGCAGGCAAGCAAAGTCTCGGACCACTTAATGCCACCACTACCACTGTATTACAAAAAATATAACTTTGAATATACACACATCCTTTTTCAGGTTCCTGTGTTCTTGTATGCTGTCTGGAGTCATGTGTAAATATACATATGTCAGTGAATGCAATGGCTGTGAGGATGTGTATGTGTGCACACTAGGGATGTGCGTTTCGGGTTTCGGAATTTCGGAATTTTCACGAAATTTCCCGATTCGGGTCTTTCGATGCGGCCGAAATTCCGAAATTTTTTAGATCCGAAAAAGTCGAATCCGAACTGTTTTCCGAGCCGAAACGAAAATTTTTCGGAATTTCGAATGGACTTGAAATGTGTCAAATCGAAATCTATTGCTTTGAAACGAGAACAGACTTTCCGAAAAAACGAAAAATTTACCAAATCGAAAATTTTTCGGAATTTTCGAATGGACTTGAAATGTGTCAAATCGAAATCTATTGCTTTGAAACGAGAACAGACTTTCCGAAAAAACGAAAAATTTGCCAAATCGAAAATTTATTGGAATTTTTGAATGGACTTGAAATGTGTCAAATCGAAATTTATTTTCCCTCTATTCATGATTTCAGTTCCATTCGGGATTTCGGTTCCATTTCGGTAAGTCTGGACATCGTATATTTAACTAGTATCGTTTATATCGCTGATTCTGTAAATTTTTTTATTGTTTCCAAAGATCCGATAAGAATTTTCGTATTTGGGTCAGATCCGATTCGTCCGCGGGTCGCGCATGCGCGCGCGCGCGCATGTCGTAACTTTATTGAGCCAGTTTTATTGACAACTTTTTGAACAAAATATTGTTTTTATTATTCATCATGATGGCCGCTGTAAGAGAGGAGTGCTGTACAAGCACCTCGTCATCATCTCATGATGAACCACCGGCACCCAGGAAGAAACGGGCCCAAAATATGGCGTTTGAAGAGATGTTGGAGCTGGTCCGCATCTTTGATAGCAAAGATTATGATTGCAGTAGGGGACCTTACCGCAGGAAGAATAACGCCAGGAAGGATCGTATCTTAGACAAGCTACGCACCACCATTTTGGAGTTGTTTGGGAAGGACCGGACGAAGGACCAGCTCAGGAAACGCTGGTCTGATTTAAAAGTACGCGAGCAGGAGCAGCTGAGACGCATCCGCCGCGTCATAGCGAAACGTAAGTGTCATGTTATATTGTAAAGCGCTGCGCAAACTGTTGGTGCTATATAAATCCTGTTTAATAATAATAATGTGCTTGCATGTGCTAATGTGCACAGAAATACGTTTATTTATCTAGTCCTTTTTTCATGCAATGTGATTGTGTATAGCTTTGCGTTTTCACAACTCGTCATACATGCAGTTTTGCCATAGCTCTTCTCTTTTGTGATTTTACGTATTAGTGAAAATTGTGATATTTGATGTATGTAGATGAAGTTACAATGCTGGATTTCTTCTGGCACTGTGTGTATAGTCTGTAGTGTGCTGGGGGGGGGGAGGTTGTTGTGATTGAGTGATGCATATGAGATGACCCGCAGCTTGCCCAATATTGACTCCCACCTGCGCATTAATAAAAATCTCTGCGTCTCTGCTAAGTGATAGGATGGGACATGTAGTTCTTCTGAAAGTGCATCCAAACAGAGCTGCGTTCAATACGTCCTCAGCAGCTGCTGCAGCAGTGTCATTGAATGCTTTAGATGCAAATTTCAAAACAAAATGGTGGATTTCTGTTGTTGTTTCTGCAATATCCAGTTTTATTCACAGAAACTGAAAGTGAAACTGAGGCTGAGGCCTTCTATAAAATAACTAAAAGCAGACGCACAATGCGTTTTGTACGCACACAACACAAATAATAGTTTTTATTGAATAAACGTAATGTTTACTTCTTAAAAAAATATATAAATGAACGGTAATATATGTCTGTGCAGAGGAAATAAATAAATATTTTGTGACTTTAGAACTATGAGATGGGAGTAGTGGGGGGTTAAGCTGGTAGTGGGTAGTGGAGGGGTGTCGCAATACTTTCGGCAATATATTGTATAGATATACCATTTTTTCCAGTCTGCATTATTTACGTGTTATTTTTTGGATTTGGCAGAAGACAGGAAGAAGGCCGCCGAATCTGCCTGGGCAGGGACCAGTGCCCCAGCGGAGGAGGAGGGGGAGCCACGGGCGTCCACCAGCGCTGGTATATACTGTTTTATTTTGCAACGACTTTTGGTCAAAAACAGAAACATTTTTTGTTTACTGTATTTTAATTTAATTTTTTTATGTATAGCACAAGAGGAGCAGGAGGAAGAGGAGGATGGCGATGATGGAGAGAGGGAGCGGAGCCGGTGCAGCAGGAGGCCGCCAGTCCAGGTTTTTTTTTTTACTGTTGTATTTTGTATCGACTTTTGTTCAAAAATAAATCAGTTTTGTTGTTTACTGTATTTTTTATTTCTTTAATTTCTTACATATAGCACTGGATATGCAGACAATGGTGGTGGGGGAGGAGGAGTCAGAGGAGTCGGAGCCTCAGGAGGCCGCCAGCTCTGGTATATACTACTGTTATATTTTTTTCAAGACTTTCAGTCAAAAATAGAAACCTGCTTTACTTACTGTATTTTCCTTCTTTCATTTATTGGATATATAGAAGGAGAAGCCAGACGCCGACGGGAGGCGATCGGCGAGCTTCGCCTGGCAGCTACCGCCATCAACTCCCTACAAGAACTGCTCCAGGAACTGCGGGAGCACATAACCAATGCCGCAGACCTCCTGGAGCAGCAGTGAGACCAGTGGCAGCCTCCTCCAGAATGTGCCTCAGCTGCTCCTGCTCGCGTGCCTTGAGGTCGGACCAGCGTTTTCAGAGATGGTCCTTCGTCCAGTCCTTCCCGAACAGCTCCAGGATGGTGGTGCGTAGCTTTTCAAGGATACGATCCTTGCGGGTGTTATTCTTCCTGCCGTAAGGGCCCTTACAGCAATCATAATCTTTGCAATCCAAGATGCGGACCAGCTCCAACATCTCCTCAAATGCCAGTAACTTGTTGGGCAGTTTGCCATCCTTGGCATGTTCCCTTCCCTATGTTAATATGTTGTAAATAAATTTTCTATTTTTTCACTATTTTCCTGTTTGTGTGCGTTGCTTTTCCTTACTTAATAAGTTAATATGTATTGCTTGGTTTCTACACTGTTAAAATTATATGTACATAAATGTATTGACATTTCTATGGACCCTTTGTCATAAATTTGTCAACATATTTGTGGCCATGAATGTGACTGTGCACATTCTACACTTCCTGCCTGGCCAAAAAATGTCACACACTAACACAACCTTGTTGTAAGGCCTTGAGATTTGATTACCGACGTGGCCTGGTTTTTTGTTAAGCTTAGGCGATGTCACAACAACACGGATTTTTGTCCACAGTCACATTCATTGTATAACCAAGAATTTATCAAAAAATATTGATGGCAGCACTGCGTGAAATCTTCTCCGACACAACCCAAAGATCCTTAGTGCGGCTCAGGTCTAGTTTATTTGTCCCTGTTTGCAGCTTCACACAACACCTCCTCCCAGCTATGAGCTCTCTTTCTCCCACCGCTGCCCGCTAAGACGCTGCCCGCCAACATGGTCACGTCTTTGCAGGAAGACAACAGCGTGGGGGAACAGCAGCTGCTGACAGTCCCAAGACCTCGTCACAATGACGTTAGTTTTGGAGTTAACCCCTAACTGTGACCAATGGTGGAGATAGGGGGTTCATTGGAACCCCTATCTCCCGATCCGCGGCAGCTATCGGTTGGTTAATGTTTGGTATCTTTGGATCGACCAGAGCATGGCCTTTCCAACAATACCAAACATGACAATGTTAAAAATTTTAAAAAATTTAAATAAAAAAAAAAAAATACAGGTTTTTTGTTTTGTTTTGTTAATGCAGCAATATTGTTGCCATTTCAATTATAATGTGAACAATGATGCTGCACTAAGGATTTTTGTATGGGGTGCGTTTGTTAAAAATAGTGTAATTGTCACCCAAAAAAATATAACAAGTCCCCTTTTCAATTATTTTTAACAAACGCAACTCATAAAATATAACCGCAAACACTCGCATGTTAAAATGTGAAAAAAACACTTTACACCTTGTAAAACAAACATTGAAAATTCTAATTTTATTGCATTTTTTGGTATAATATACAGACAGGACATGACGCATACATATGATAATGATATATTATGAATCATCTGCCGAGTCTGCCGGAAGAACGATATATAACATGTCTGGGTCATATTATAAAAGAAGGCTTCAAAACGCGTTTAAACAAGAGGAGCGAAACTGTTAAAAATTAGCTCAGCAGCAGACCGCAGTGAGGGACACAGGCGTGAAGGGAAGCCGTGAAATGCCTCAGCAGCGAAAGGGTTAATTTATATTTATGTCTGTTTTAAATCATTTTATTTTATTATTTTTTTTCATTTCAGATCATTTTGATCAACTATTTTTCCGTTTTAAAACATTTTTGTTCTGGTTTTTATTTTTAAAGTCAGACCATTCGGGTCAGTTTACCGTTTTTTAAATCGTTTTGTTCTTTTTTTTTTGTTCCTTGGCTTTCATACCATTTTTTTATGTGATTAAATAAATAAAGTTGTGAAATGTATATTCATAAGAAAAAAAGGATCTTTATTTAATAAAAAAAAAAAACACGATAGAATCGCCAGAATTATCGTATCGTCAGAATGAATTATCGGATCCGAAAAACAAACCAAAAATTTATTATAAAAAAATATATAAAGTATAAAAAAGTAAACCATAGTACTTTACATCAAAACGAATAGAGTTAAACACTTTGAAACGAGGAGAACAGACGTTCCGAAAAAAAAGAAAATTTCCGAAATCACGAAAAGTCGATACAAAAAACGAGCAAAGTGACCCGAAAATACGAAAAATGGTCGATATTCCAAAAAAATTTACACAATCGAAAATTTTAAACATCAGAACAAATCGAACCGAAAAAAAAATCGGTGCACAAGCCTATTAATATCTGACATCCCGATGTGAAACATCAGGACTTTTGCATTAGATTTCGACCATTTTTATTTTTTTTAACTTCTGGATAGTCGAAAATCGATCTATCCAAAAAGTCCCAATGTTTCACATCATTCTGAACTTTGTTTGGATAGAGTAAGTCCGTGGGCGTGCGGCCGTTAAATGTATATACCAGTGGCGTCGTAACATGGGGGCGGGGGTGCGGCCCGCACCAGGTGACACCCGCCTTTAGGGTGACACTGTCACCCTAAGGGCGGGTGTCTCACCCTCCGCCGCGTTTTTCGCTCCCTGCGAGCGTCCGAAGCATGCAGCTTCGGCGCTCGCCTGGAGGAAACATGTCACCAGCCAATCGCAGCTGGTCACGTGGCTCCCCCTGGCGAGCGCCCAAGCTCCGCGCCGCCGGACGCTCTGAGGGAGCGAAAAAGGTGGCGGAGGTGAGCTGGGGCCATTATCATGAGGTGCTGGGGCATTCCATGTGCTGGGGCAAATCCATGAGGAGCTGGGGCATGTCCACGAGGAGCTGGGGCATGTCCACGAGGAGCTGGGGCATATCCACGAGGAGCTGGGGAAAATCCATGTGTGAGCTGGGGAATATCCACGAGGAGCTGGGGCAAATCCATGTGTGAGCTGGGGCATATCCACGAGGAGCTGGGGCATATCCATGAGGAGATGGGGCAAATCCATGTGTGAGCTGGGGCATATCCACGAGGAGCTGGGGCAAATCCATGTGTGAGCTGGGGCATATCCACGAGGAGCTGGGGAAAATCCATGTGTGAGCTGGGGCATATCCACGAGGAGCTGGGGCATGTCCACGAGGAGCTGGGGCATGTCCACGAGGAGCTGGGGCAAATCCATGTGTGAGCTGGGTAATATCCACGAGGAGCTGGGGCAAATCCATGTGTGAGCTGGGGCATATCCACGAGGAGCTGGGGCAAATCCATGTGTGAGCTGGGGCATATCCACGAGGAGCTGGGGCAAATCCATGTGTGAGCTGGGGCATATCCACGAGGAGCTGGGGCAAATCCATGTGTGAGCTGGGGCATATCCACGAGGAGCTGGGGCATGTCCACGAGGAGCTGGGGCATATCCACGAGGAGCTGGGACAAATCCATGTGTGAGCTGGGGAATATCCACGAGGAGCTGGGGCAAATCCATGTGTGAGCTGGGGCATATCCACGAGGAGCTGGGGCATATCCACGAGGAGCTGGGGCATGTCCACGAGGAGCTGGGGCATGTCCACGAGGAGCTGGGGCATATCCACGAGGAGCTGGGGCAAATCCATGTGTGAGCTGGGGCATATCCACGAGGAGCTGGGGCAAATCCATGTGTGAGCTGGGGCATATCCACGAGGAGCTGGGGCAAATCCATGTGTGAGCTGGGGCATATCCACGAGGAGCTGGGGCATGTCCACGAGGAGCTGGGGCATATCCACGAGGTGCTGGGGCAATATCCATGAGGAGCTGGGGCATATCCATGAGGATGTCGGATGTCGGCCAAGCTTCCGGGAACTCCCCCTGAGGACTGGCGTCATTGTGCATAGTACGATGACGCCAGTCCTGGAGTTAACCCCTAGCTGCCACCAATGGTGGAGATAGGGGGTTCATTTTGGAACCCCCTATCTCCCGATCCGTGGCAGCTAGGGGTTAAAGTTTGGTATTGTTGGATCGGCCAGAGCATGGCCGTTCCAACGATACCAAACACGAATGTGAAAAACGTTTGTAAAAAAATTAAAAATAAAAAAATATTTAAAAAAATTATAAAAAAAAATAAACAATTTTTTTTTCTTTTTTTTGGTTTGTTAATGCAGCAATATTCTTCCCATTTCAATTATAATGTGAACAATGATGCTGCACTAACGATTTTTGTATGCGGTGCGTTTGTTAAAAATTTTGTAATTTTCCCCAAAAAAAATTGTAACGAGACCCCATCTCTAATTTTTTTAACAAGCGCACCCCATACAAAATATAACCGCAATTGCTCGCATGTTAAAATGTGAAAAAACCCACTTTACACGTTGTAAATTATTGAAAATTCATATTTTATTGCATTTTTTGTTATAATATACAGACAGGTCATGACGTATACATATAATAATGACATATTATGAATCTGCCGAGTCTGACGGAAAGAACGATATATAATATGTCTGGGTCATATACTAAAATAAGCCTTCAAAACGCATTTAAACATGATGAGCAAAACCGGTAAAAATGACCTCAGCACAGAGGTGTGAAAAGCCTCAGCAGCGAAAGGGTTAATTAAAAAAACACGATAGAATCGCCAGAATTATCGTATCGACATAATGAATTATTGTATCCGAAAAACAAACCAAAAATTTATTATAAAAAATATATAAAGTAGTATTAAAAAAGTAAACCATAGTAGTTTTCATCAAAATGAATAGAGTTAGACAGCTTTGAAACGAGAACAGACGTTCCGAAAAAATGAAAAGTTCCGAAAAACGAAAAATTGGCGATATGCCGAAAACCATGTACAATTCCGAAAAACGAAAAGTTCCGAAAAACGAAAAGTTCCAAAAAACGAAAAATGGGCGATATGCCGAAAACCATGTACAATTCCGAAAAACGAAAATTTCCGAAATAACGAAAAGTCGATACAGAAACCTAGTGAAGTTACCCGAAAATACGAAAAATGGTCGATATTCCGAAAAATAAATGTACCCGAAAACCGAATCGAGCCGAACCGAATCGAAACAGAAAGCAGTCGAAACGAGCCGAATCGAAAAGTTTAAAAATTCGAAAAATCGAATCGAATCGAATCGAAAAAAAAATCGGTGCACATCCCTAGTGCACACACTGGCGAGCGCAGCCCTGTGCATTAGGGTGTATACCCACAGTACACTTATTAATTGAAAAAGTGTATTTTGTGCAAAATCTTATAACAAGCCTGTAATCATTCTTCATGAATCAGATGATGGACATCTAAGGCTACGGTCAGACGAATGCATTTTTCACATCGTCCGTAATAGAGTGCGTCCGAACGCATGGATGTACCTTTTCACGGAATACGCGATAGCGGTTATATGATGCGCAATTTCGGCCGCGATTTCTTACTGATCCAAACCAGGAAACTTTGGGTGTCTGGGTGTTATGTTGGCCGGAAATGAGCAGCGTCTGATGTCTCCTAATCACGCACACACGCCGCTATGCGGACGCAGCGCACTCTGTACGTCAGTACTAGCGGTTCGACGTTCTTGCGAAAATGCGTTAGTTTGCCGCTTGCGTTTAGCGGCCGAACTTTTGTGTGGCCGTACGTCGTGTGTGGGCCTGCGTTGGTTGTCATTTGCTGCTACCACGGCCGTAATAAATTGTGGCTAAACGCACGTTCGCACTGCGTTCGTCTGACCCCAGCCTTAACTGTCTTTAGCAGGTGAAAAAATTACTTTTAACCCAAAATTAGGGTGTGCCTGGGCACGTCTATGTGCGAACATAGGAAGTTTCTATATGTTTCTATATGTGCGAAAACCATCAGCTGAGACTGGGAATAGACATCTTTATGGCAGGAATTCATCAGGAAAGTGATCTGATCTGCTCTAAGGCTGGGGTAAAAGCCAGATGTAACACCAGCTAATGTTACACCAGTTGTGCTTTCTGCATGGGGTTAAGTCCACGTGATCACCAATTCACCCCAACATTCAGTTTGCATTTGCATCTTCTGCGTTTGGGTGTGTATGACCAAAAGGGTTTTTTACACCTTCTCTGGCTGTCAATGCAGTGGAAATAGTGGGTTAATTCTCTACACCAAAGGCTCTCCATTCAAGGCCAAAATAAATCTAAAATGAAGACAACAGCAATCGTGTCATTGCAGTAAAATACAATATTCGTGGGTGTTTAAAAATAAAAGCACCCACACTCTACTCCCACCACTATCAGGCAGCATTCTTTGTATGCAGCCAAAATCTCATACATGGAACATAACACAAAAATGTCGCTTGCGTTTAAAATTCCAGCTTTTCCACACTCGGGAAATAAAACCAATGAATAACATGAGGGTGAGGAACCATTTGAATCCAAAAGGAAAATACTTTCGGCCTAAGCAGGTGCACGTTGGCCAGAATCCAGGAGTTGTGGTACATGTTCTTCAAGGAAGACCTTGTGAGATCTGGTCAGTCACCACCAGTACAGAGCTCAGGATGCAGGCGTGATCTTGTCACTAGAAACATAGAAACATAGAAAAATGTCGGCAGATAAGAACCTTTTGGCCCAACTAGTCTGCCGAATTACATGGATACTTTACCTGGATTTATCTTTTGTTTAGGATAGCCTTATGCCTATCCTATGCCTGCTTAAATTCAATCACTGTTTTGGCCTCTACCACTTCAACTGGAAGGCTGTTCCATGTATCCACCACCCTCTCAGTAAAATAATGCTTTCTGATGTTACTTTTAAACCTTTGCCCCTCTAATCTAAGACTATGTCCTCGTGTTTTGCTACTTTGTTTCCTTTTAAATATACTCCCTTCCTCTACCTTGTGTATTTAAATGTTTCTATCATATTTCCTCTGTCTCGTCTTTTTTCCAAGCTGTACATGTTAAGATCATTAAGCCTTTCCTGGTAACTTTTCTCCTTCAAGCCGTACACCATTTTAGTAGCCCTTCTCTGAACTCTCTCTAAGATGTCTATATCCTTCTGGAGATACGGTCTCCAGTACTGCACACAGTACTCCACTAGTGTTGGAGGAATATTTATACCATGACCAAAAAGGCATCCTAGGACTCTTATGCATTCCAAACAAAAAGTAAGGCAGGTGACATTGATGATTGTAAATACACGTGTACAGCAGGTAAAAGCGGCAAGAAGTTCAGATCGCTACTGTCATGGGGGTTTTGGGATTTATTCACTGAATACTGAACAACGAAGCTTACATAACTCTAAAATGACTCCAAATAAATATTGCCATAAAATACAATCCACAAGTGAGATGCTACTACTAGAGTTACTGCATTCAATCTGAATAGAATGGGGAAAACCTCACAGTGCAGATTTGCCATATCAATATACTAAAATCTAACTGGGCCCCCAACCATATGGCCTAGAGCCCTAGACTCGCTTGTTTTGTAACACCGGTGGACCCGTAGGTTTTTTTTTTAACACCCCCTTGGACTTCAATAATGGATGGGCTGGACCTCAATACAAATGGACAGAATGTGGTGCAGAAAATGCTATAAGTAGCTCACATATATAAAACCAGTTCATCTGTGGACTGTATTGTATTTTATTCCACTTCTGATAGAGGGTACACTTTTTTTTAATTTAATTTTATTTCAAATATTGCCATAAATCTCACAAATGACTTATTACAGCTCTGCTAAATTCATGGAAATCACCAGAGAATAAAATGATGGCAGAGTATTCAATCTCAACATGACCCGACTTTAGTCCTTTCATTACCCCCTTGCTCTGGGTCATTGAGCCTCTTTCTGCCCTTTCCTGTCCTTTGCAATCTAGAATTCTAATGGCGTTGTTTGTTTTAGCTATATCTTATGAGTAAATATGTAAAACACATGGCTACATTCAGTGACTGAACCAGAGGAGATCCTTCAATTCCAAAACCAGACGGGCTCTTAATTGACATATTGGATAAGCCCTGGATCAAGTGGCAAAAAGGGTCCCATGCTGGGTGGATAGCTTGCTGTGTTTAATTCTATACCATTTACAGGATGATACATATTATATATTTTTTTTTGAGAAAGTATTTTACCAGGAAGGATACATTGAGATTTCTCTCGTTCTCAAATGTCCTGGGTGGTGAGTAGGTACCGTTGGGTGTCTTGCCCAAGAGCTCTTACTGGAGAGGTGCTCTTGCCGGGATTGAACCCATGTCTCCACAGGCTCTCTCCATGAAGAGCAGTGATGATACCTCTACTCCACCCAGCCGGTACATATGATGGAAATCAGGTTGGGCTGGGGTCAGAGGAGCGCACTTTTCACGTCTGTCTGACCGCACTGTTTGCTGTCCGTTGTAAATTTTCAAAGGAGTCAATAGAGAACAACACACGAAGCATGTGCGCACTTTTTCACGCGCAGGCAATGCATGTTGCAAAGGACGCCAAAATGGCATCGGCGTGAGAAAGCTACACGGACATAGAGAAACCCCTGCATACAGCCTTTTTTTTTTTTCCTTCTCAACCTCGGTCAAAAATGATAACAATGTAACCACAATCTCATCCGTTAGAAAGTGCATCCATTCTGTGTGGATGTTGCTCTGCAGCACATTTAAAATCTGGTCTCCACTAAACCCCCCACTAAACCCCCCCCCCGGACAGCTCCCCCCCCCGGGCCACCAGCAACTCCAGAACGGCGTGACCAACACACAGTGAGGGGAGGTACTGGGGGTACGGGGCGAGGGTGACTGGAGGTTCAGGGAGAGAATAACTGGGGGCACTTGAGGGAGACTAGGTAGTGTGAGTGAAACTATGCTACGGTATACTGGGACAGGGTGACTGGAAGCAGTGGGGGCATGTGTTTTATTTTTTATTTTGTTAATATACAAAACATGTCCTTGTGGGGTAAGGGGGTCAATTCTCTACTGGTAGAAGGGAATCTGTGTGTGTTACCGTGTCCACAGGTTAGAGGGTGCACAATTCTTGCCTTGCCCTGGGGGCTGACAACCCACGCTACACCGCTGTTTCTCTCCCACCCAGTGGCGTCACTAGGGTTGGTGTCACCCGGTGCGGTAACTTATGGTGTCACCCCTCCCCCCGAGTTTTACGGATTTTTTTTAACTACTCTTACTCCTAAATCAGTACTCCCAAATAACACTGAATGCTCATACACACAGCGCACATTACTGTGAGGTTTATTGCTGCGGAGCCCTCTCATATGCTCACACAACTTTTTGTCAACTGCCAGCAAGTACGATGCCTGTTCGAAGGCAGTGAAAGCACACATGGATATATATTGCCCCCAGCAGCTCTGGATATATTGCCCCCAGCAGCTCACCCATGGATATATATTGCCCCAGCTCACATATGGATATATTGCGCCTCAGCTCACATATGGATATATTGCGCCTCAGCTCACACATGAATATATTGCCCCAGACCAGCTCACACATGGATATTGCCTCAGCTCTCATGGATATGCCCCCAACACATATGGATACTGCCCCAAGCACACATGGATACTGCCCCCAGCTCACATGGATATGCCCCAGCAGCTCTCATGGATATTGCCCCAGCTCCTCTCATGGATTTTGCCCCAGCTCCTCTCAAGAATATTGCCCCAGCTCCTCTCATGGATTTTGCCCCAGCTCCTCTCATGGATATACTGCCCCAGCTGCTATCATGGATTTTGCCCCAGCTCCTCTCATGGCTATGCCCCCAGCTCCTCTCATTGATATTGCCCCAGCTCATGGATAATGCCCCAGCTCATAGATAATGCCCCAGCACATGGATATTGCCCCAGCTCATGGATATGCCCCAGCAGCTCATGGATATACCCCAGCAGCTCAAGGATATGCCCCAGCTCATGGATATGCCCCAGCTCATGGATTTGCCCCAGCTCATGGATTTGCCCCAGCTCATGGATACTGCCCCAGCTCATGGTTACTGCCCCAGCTCATGGATATGCCCCAGCTCATGGATTTGACCCAGCTCATGGATATGCCCCAGCTCATGGATATGCCCCAGTTCATACATGGATTTGCCCCAGCTCATGGATTTGCCCCAGCTCATACATGGATTTGCCCCAGCACATGGATAATGCCCCAGCTCATGGATACTGCCCCCAGCTCATGGAAATGCCCCAGCTCATTTATATGCCCCAGGTCATGGATATGCCCCAGCTCATGGATAATGGCCCAGCACATGGATATGCCCCAGCTGATGGATATGCCCAGCTCAAACATGGATATGCCCCAGCTCAAACATCGATATGCCCCAGCTCATGGATTTGCCCCAGCTCATGGATATGCCCCAGCTCATGGATATGCCCCAGCTCATGGAAATGCCCCAGCTCATGGAAATGCCCCAACTCATGGATATGCCCCAGCTCATGGATATAGTGCCCCAGCTCATGGATATGCCCCAGCTCATGGATATGCCCCAGCACATGGATATGCCCCAGCTCATGGATATTGCCCCAGCACATAGATACTGCCCCAGCACATGGATATGCCCCAGCTCATGGATACTGCCCCAGCAGCTCATGGATACTGTCCCAGCTCATGGATATTGCCCCAGCTCATGGATATTGCCCCAGCACATGGATATACTGCCCCAGCTCATGGATATTGCCCCAGTTCATGGATATTGCCCCAGCACATGGATACTGCCCCAGCTCATGGATATGCCCCAGCTCATGGATATGCCCCAGCACATGGATATGCCCCCAGCTCATGGATATGCCCCAGCACATGGATACTGCCCCAGCACATGGATATGCCCCAGCTCATGATTATGCCCCAGCTCATGGATACTGCCCCAGCACATGGATACTGCCCCAGCACATGGATATGTCCCAGCTCATGGATACTGCCCCAGCAGCTCATGGATACTGCCCCAGCTCATGGATATTGCCCCAGCTCATGGATATTGCCCAGCACATGGATATACTGCCCCAGCTCATGGATATTGCCCCAGCTCATGGATATTGCCCCGGCACATGGATACTGCCCCAGCTCATGGATACTGCCCCAGCACATGGATACTGCCCCAGCTCATGGATAATGCCCCCAGCTCATGGATATGCCCCAGCTCATGGATATGCCCCAGCTCATGGATACTGCCCCAGCACATGGATACAGCCCCCAGCTCATGCATAATGCCCCCAGCACATGGATATGCCCCAGCTCATGGATACTGCCCCAGCAGCTCATGGATACTGCCCCAGCAGCTCATGGTTATTGCCCCAGCAGCTCATGGATATGCCCCAGCTCATGCATAATGGCCTAGCACATGGATATTGCCCCAGCTCACCTCCTCCTGCGCCGCGTGTTTGCTCCCTCTGAGCGTCCGGCAGCGCACAGCTTGGGCACTCGCCTGGGGGAGCCACATGACCAGCCGCAATTGGCTGGTGACGTGTTTCCTCCAGGCGAGCGCCGAAGCTGCATGCTTCGGACGCTTGCAGAGAGCGAATACACGGCGGAGAAATTAAAGAAATTAAAAGCTAGACTTAATTAATTATTTTAATAAATTTTAAAGAAGAACCAGTTCCTGCATGCCATTTGGTCTTTTATTGGGTTTGACCTAACAAAATCCATATGCTTCCTACCTCGAGCTTGGAATAGCTCCAGCAAATGTGAGTTGCCACTTGTTATGGTATTTATACCACTTATTTTACGTCAGATACACACAAGAGATTGTCTCTGTCTTTTTTCCGTATCCTAACGGCCACGGTGAGGAATCCCCGATATTAAGGAGTGGGTTACCTGAGAAAAAAATTCCAGATAAACAACCCAAAGGCGCCAACCCGCTCAGAGCCATTGTTGGAGCTCTTTCTTTGTGAGTTGATCGACTATAGAACATCGAAAATATTTTATATACCTACGAGTTATATTGCACCAATGTTTTTCCTTGTTTTCTGTTTTACCTACATTATGTACCATTGTTGGTGACGTTATTGTGAGAAGCCGTTTGAATCCCCTTTCATCCATTTCATACTGACCAGATACGTATCTTTTTCCATTTCATTCTGGTTTGGGGGAAACCACTGTCCGTCTGGTTTAGCTAGGTATTCGGAGGTCAAACTGTGGGTGCTTACCATTTCTGTTCTTGTAAATCACTCAAAAGGGGGAGACTGAACTATCTGCAGGCACAAGTTGTTTTACTTGGACCCCTATTCCAAAGTGAATGTGAAAAGGGAGACTGCGTTTCATGAGCTATGATAGTGCTAAGCTTGTTACATTGTATCTGTTCCGGAGTATATTCTTCCAAATATGCTCTTCCTGATGGAATGTTGGGAAACTGTGGTCCGAGGAAAATGGGAAGAGACCTTTTATGTCAGAAAATAAATTTCCCTTCAAGGAACGAGGTTGGATGGATGGCTCATGTGAGGGCAAACGGAAACAGCTGTGTTTTGCCGCACAGCTGACAGTTTGTACAGATCGATGTTGATTTACTGTGAAAACTGCAATTGTAACTGACAGGTTGGCAGAAACATACAAGTTAAACAGATTTGGGCACAGAAGATCTCTGCTTTGTACTTGCTGTAAGCTGTAAAATCACAGTACTTTTATTCATGGTTTGGGGAAGAGAAATTCTCCTGTTAACTGAGATCATAGATTCCAAAGCAAGAACCGACTTAATATCAAAACATTGGAAAGAAACAGTAAGCAAATATTTAGCATTTCTCCAGAGTATAGATCCAAAACAAATAATAATGTAACTTGTATCATTGCGAGACCACAAAGAGAAGGGTATATTAGCAATGCATGTGTATCAATATTAAGCGGGGCTGAAAAGTAACAACACTCCTCTTCAAAGTATGCAGAAAGTCAGGTCAAATTGACATTGTTACATACAATCATGCAGACATGAGGTGTTAAATCCAATGTGATAGTGTGATTGGGGAAGGGAGGTATCAGGTTTATTAGCAGGGGAATGGAGAACTCCCTTTTCCTGCTATAGGGTTAACTCAGCCAATGCCTGATTAGGATTCTCCTGCCCTTATAGGAGATGTGGTTCCCTCTGATTGGGCGGTCTTGATTTTGGGTGCAGTAGGGAAGGATCCTGAACCTAAAAGGTAAGGACATTTAATTATTGGTAAGCAGCTTAGCCGCCCAATATTTTGGATAGGAATACTGAATGTTTAGCCTCCCCATAAAGGAGTAGGCATTTTGATGTATATATATATATATATAGTTTTATTTTCATGTTTATGGTGTACCGTAGCTGCATAACATTAAGGAAAGCGCGAAGCACTGATCCCTGTGTAAAGAGGCTAGATCACACCAAATAAAGGAAATGGAAACCAATATGTGGCTTTGACCTATGGCACCAGATGAGTTTGAGAATGCCATACCACCGATAACCTGAAACACTTGGCCAGACAAGCATGGCTTCCTACAACTGGTGCATCAATAACCTGAGGTGGCTTCCAGTCTAGTCTACCTGCAGCCACAGAAGGAATGCAAAGGAAATATGGAATGCTTTGTAACACCGACTTGGGGTTTAATGTCACCAATATGGACCCCGTTAACAGTTTTGACCTTGACAAAGATCACAAGGTTGATGCTTTTGCTCAGTCCTCGAATACTTTCAACTTCACTGCACCAGCTTGTGCTGTAACTGCTTAAACCTTCTTTTTGCATACTTGGCCTTTGTACCTGGAGGCCTGGTTACACCAGGTAAGTGGGAGGTGATGAGGTAGAGCCACATTGGGTAATCGCTAGGCAGGGGTGTACCTGTAACTCATCTCCTAGTCAGTGGAGGTGTTGGAGCCTGACGTGGACCCCAACCAAGACTCTAAAATTCCAGGCATAATCCAAAATGTACCTAATCTTCAATCTCTCTAGAAAAGCCAACATGCGTTATTTGTTTTAAACTACCTGATGATTAAATGTTGCTTCTGCACTTTTCTAATAACTGGTTATGGAAAGCAGGGACCTAAAATCTATTTGGTTTTAATTAGCAGGTGTATCATGGTGCTAAAATTGCTATTTTCTGAGCCTATCCATCCCAATTATATCTGCACTTAATTTTCAACGCACTGTTACCATGCCACTTTTTAATGCAGTGATGGCTTTTCAGAGGTCTAGTCTTGGAAATACCAGAACAAGCTTTAAATTTATTTTTTGCCAAATATATAAATTAGACGTGGTTACTTTTAGTCAATCACAGAAGCTCCAGGTGTTAAAGATTGCATTTAGTTGCAAACGGTGACTTTCTTTGTTCACAAGATCACTAGGTCAGAACGCCATGGGACCCCCAGAGAGAGGGGAGTCTCTCCCAGGGCTCCCGCTAGCAGATGACATGTGGGGAACGTCCTCCGCATATAGCGGTAGTTAATGAGGACGTTCTCTCACACGTCACCTGCAGCAAAGGGGTTAATGATTTTTGTAGTCACGTACCGGCTGGATGGAGTCAAGGTAACATCACTGCTCTATAAACGTGGAGACCCTGGTTCGAATATTTTGCTATGTGCTTGGTATGTTAAAGCTCTTTATTGCATTAGTCACATCGGGCTCATTTGGCGTGTGAGCAAAAGGGCACGTTTAATGTTTTGTGCTCGATTCTTAAAGATTATTATCGCATTAGCCAAACCAACAGGGTAACAATATAATCGTGTTAGATCTAGAGTAAATGATTTAGATAGTTACTCTTTGTTTCCATTTTGAATGTCAACAAAAAAGCAAATTGTATTAGAACCCTACTCATTATACTATTAAAGTGTGCGCTGGACTAGATTCAAGTCATTGTGTAAGAATTCACATTGAACATGGTTCACCTATGGGAGTGTTCCCCCAAACCTGTCCTCAGGGCACTCGAACAGGCCTGATTTTACAGATTACCCTGCGTAGACTGAATCCTGCAATCACTGTGCAGCCAATGAAATCTGAAGAACACAAGTGATATCTGGCAAACCTGACCTGTTAGGTCCTGAGGACAAGTCAGGCCAGGTTTGCCAGATATGTGAAGCACAGGTGATTTTGCTGCTCAGTGATTGCAGAATTCAGTCTGCGTTTCCCCACAGTGCTCCTTCAAATCTGGCTTGTTAGAGGGCCCTTAGGGCAAGGGTTGGCAACCACTGTTCGAACAGACCAGGTTTTAAGGATTGCCTTGGGGAAATGCAGACTGAATCCTTTGATCACGGAGCAGAAAATCATATCATATATCACTGATGTGGTGCTACAGATCTCTGGCAAACCTGGCCTATTTGGGGTAGTAGAGGAATGTGTGTTGGGAAACACTGGCTTTATAATAGCCACTTTATCGTTGATTCTGTAGGGTGACAACAATATTCTTCCTAAAGGAGACCTAGATGAAGTTAAGGTAGAGACCAACCCCATATTGTACATGATCTTAAACATTTTGGTGGGTTCAGAAGTCTCCAGTGCCAGAAATAATCAACTTGGTGTCATCCAACTGGAACTCCTTAGCGACTCCTCATGGCCTTTCAGCAGGCGTCCGCCCGTCCGCCCCCAATAATCAGATGCTCCTTAAGTTTAAAAACCTCTGGAAAGCCAATCTTTCTGACCCCTGCTTTACAGTAATGGTAAATTAACCAGTAAAACTGCTTTATTGGTGTGTGCTATGGTCAAGGTGCTTCCCGTACTCTACATACGCTTTGCTTGAACATTTCACCTGCTTGTCTGACCCCCAACCCCCCCCCAAACATGGCTAAGTATGAGGTTTCAACTAATTCATTGCAACCTCAAATCGTATCTTCAGGTACAGTGACATTTACCAAAATTAAAAGACCAGTTCTGGCAAGTTCCAAGCAACATACCAATGAGTATCAGTAACACTGTGATATGCTTTATATTCAGGTTGATCTTGTGAGCATATTGAAAGAAAGGGTCTTCGAGTCCTTGGAGTGTCTCCTACGAGATTTGTTTTCATTTTTGACATGTACGATGGTGACCCAATCTTTTTGTTTTGTCCTGAATACTGGATGAAGTTGGTGGTCATCCAAGGGGAAGCCATCATAAGGATACATATGTTCTATTTTCTTTCTAGAGTGGTTCTCGGTATTTGGGCTGTCTACTTGTGTTTTCAGAGGAGATGACAATTTGCCCAAAATTCCGTATACTCCAATGTTAATTAACAGTGGTAAATTTCAATTTTAAGCATTTTAGGAGGCTCGAGCCTTGCAGCTATTTGGTCACACGGGCGTCAGAGTGGTAGGAACTAGGGATGCACTTTTTTTTTTTTATCGTTTGGACAGTTTCTTTTTCAGTTTCGATTCGGATCTTTTCGTTTTAAGAATGGAAAGTAGATTACTTATTTATTCTTTTAGGCATTTTTTGGGTGACATTTTAGGTTTCCAAATTATTTTTTTAAAGAAACGAGGCTTTTTAACCCATAGGATTCAATGCAGTATATGAATCCACACACTGCCAGGCAGTGCCTCTCTCTGCAGTATAATTAATGCAGCATATGAATCCACACACTGCTGGGAAGAAGCGCCTCTCTGCGGTATAATTGATGCAACATATGAATCCATACACTGCTGGGAAGAAGCGCCTCTCTCCGGGATAATTAATGCAACATGTGAATCCGCACACTGCCAGGAAGCACCTCTCCGCAGATTGATTCATTGCTTCAGATCGACTTTTTTTTTGATCAGTTAGTTTTTCATGAGTTATAATTAATGCAGCATATGAATCCACACTCTGATGGGAAGTTCCGGCAGTGTGTGGATTCATATGCAGCATTAATTATACCGCAGAGAGGTGCTTCCCAGCAGTGTGTGGATTCATATGCTGCATTAATTATACCGCAGAGAGGCGCTTTCCAGCAGTGTGTGGATTCATATGCTGCATTAATTATACCGCAGAGAGGCGCTTCCTAGCAGTGTGTGGATTCATATGCTGCATTAATTATACCGCAGAGAGGCGCTTCCTAGCAGTGTGCAGATTCATATGCTGCATTAATTATACCGCAGAGAGGCGCTTCTTCCCAGCAGTGTGTGGATTCTTATGCTGCATTAATTATACTGCAGAGATGTGATTCCTAACAGTGTGCGGATTCCTATGCTGCATTAATTATACAGCAGAGAGGCGCTTCCCCGCAGTGTGTGGATTCATATGCTGCATTAATTATACCGCAGAGAGGCGCTTCCTAGCAATGTGTGGATTCATATGCTGCATTAATTATACCGCAGAGGCGCTTCCTAGCAGTGTGTGGATTCATATGCTGCATTAATTATACCGCAGAGAGGCGCTTCTTCCCAGCAGTGTGTGGATTCTTATGCTGCATTAATTATACTGCAGAGATGTGATTCCTAACAGTGTGCGGATTCATATGCTGCATTAATTATACAGCAGAGAGGCGCTTCCCCGCAGTGTGCGGATTCACATGTTGCATTAATTATACCGGAGAGAGGCGCTTCCTAGCAATGTGTGGATTCATATGCTGCATTAATTATACCGCAGAGAGGCGCTTCCCCGCAGTGTGCGGATTCACATGTTGCATTAATTATACCGGAGAGAGGCGCTTCTTCCCCGCAGACTGTGGATTCATATGCTGCATTAATTATACTGCAGAGAGGCGCTGCCCGGCAGTGTGTGGATTCATATGCTGCATTAATTATACCGCAGAGAGGCGCTTCCCCGCAGTGTGCAGATTCACATGTTGCATTAATTATACCGGAGAGAGGCACTTCTTCCCCGCAGACTGTGGATTCATATGCTGCATTAATTATACTGCAGAGAGGCGCTGCCCGACAGTGTGTGGATTCATATGCTGCATTAATTATACTGCAGAGAGGCGCTGCCCGGCAGTGGGCAGATTCATATGTTGCATTGAAACCTGTTTCTTTGAAGAAAAATGTCGCCTAAAAATCCTATAAGAAGAACAATTAAAGAAACTTACATTCTATTGGTAGTAATCTACTTCCCATTCTTATAGAAGCAATAAACAAGATAACTCATAAAAAGTGAATAAACAACTGATTCGAATCAATCCAAAATTTCAGATGATCGATATTTCATTTTCGGAAATGCTCCCGAAACACAAAAGGTGAATTTCGTCCGAATTTCAATTTGGAACAAAACAAATTGCACATCTATAGTAGGAATGTCCACTCTCACAAAAAACGTACGTCTGACCCTGGCTTTAGTTGTAGTCTAGTCTTTAGATTTCATCGACTAAAACCATTTGATTTTAGTTAAATCCACTTTAAAGTGTAATGCATCATTTAAGAGTTTCTGTAGACTTTCCGCACTCCTGATACTCCTGTAGTAAACATCTTATCGGAATATAAAAATGCATCATTTCTCTAATTGCTTGATCAGTTCTGATTAGGCTTGTGCACCGATTTTTTTTTCGGTTCGATTTGTTCGGATGTTTAAAATTTTCGATTCGGCTCGTTTCGACCGATTTCTGTTTCGGTTTGGTTCGGTTCGGCTCGTTTTTCGTGTACATTTTTTTTTCGGAATATCGACCATTTTTCGTGTTTTCGGGTCACTTTGCTCGTTTTTGTATCGACTTTTCGCGATTTCGGAAATTTTTGTTTTTTCGGAACGTCTATTCTCCTCGTTTCAAAGTGTCTAACTCTATTCGTTTTGACGTAAACTACTATGGTTTACTTTTTTTATACTTTATATCTTTTTTTATAATAAATTTTTGGTTTGTTTTTCGGATCCGATAATTCATTCCGTCGATACGATAATTCTGGCGATTCTATCGTGTTTTTTTTTTATTAAATAAAGATCCTTTTTTTCTTATGAATATACATTTCACAACTTTATTTAATCATATTAAAATGGTATGAAAGCCAAGGAACAAAAAAAATGAACAAAACGATTTAAAAAACGCTAAACTGACCCGAATGCCACAAGAAACAAGTGATACGCATTTACAAATACAAAATTTACAGAATCAGCGATATAACCGATAATAGTTAAATATACGATTTCCAGAATTACCGAAATGGAACCGAAATCACGAATGGAACCGAAATCACGAATAGAGCAAAAATAAATTTCGATTTGACACATTTCAAGTCCATTCGAAAAATCCGAAATTTTTTCGTTTCGGCTCAGAAAACTTTTCGGATCTGTCGGTTTTTGGGTCCGACCCGATTCGGAAATTCGGCCGAATCCGAAGACACGAATCGGGAAATTTCTTGAAAATTCCGAAACCCGAAACGCACATCCCTAGTTCTAATTGGATTTCTTCCCAAATAGCACCTCACTAAGGGCTCTATTACATTCTTCGCGCAAACGTTAACGTGAGGGGCAAAACCCTTTGCACTGAACATTGTATTACAATGTCCTCACAAAAATGCGTGTTAACGTCTACCGCGGGTGAACCTGCGCGAACCCTTCCGAGCGTAATGTACTCTGCGCGTCCATTGTGAGCACAAATGCGTTTGTGTGCTGGTACGCGGATGGTATTACATTCTATGCGCAAAATTTAATGAACAACGTGTGCGCGCATAATTTTAACGTCTTTGAAAAGCTGGTGTTAATGGCAAATCTGAACGTCCTGGCCGAAACCAAATACACCAGCCCAAAAAAAAAACAGCACAGTATAATTACACATTCTACACATACCCAAACAATAAAATGGAGAAGTTGTGCGTGTTTTTATTATTGCTGCAGCATATATACTCAGATTGATTTTGACAGGCGCAAAAACTGACTGGAGACAATTGTTCTTAATTCTGATTGGCTGAATCACTTTAAACAGTCTGCCCACCGAATTTTGCACGTCTTTTTTTACGAGCGTTATTTTTTAAAAAATGCGCTCGGATTGTAACACCAGCATTAATTTACGAGCGTTAACGTTTAACGCTTTGCGCAAAAAAACTCACGCGCTGTGCGTGCGTTTTGACGCGAAGAATGTAATAGAGCCCTAAGATTTTGATCTAGTGTGTGTTTTTTTTTTTTTTTTGTCTATGATGAAAATCCATTGACCTTAGTAGTTTTAGTCTTAACTTGGTCAACCAAATACCTTGACTAACACTGGAAGATTCTCATTCCATCTCGAGATGAATGCACCCAATACAGGATTATTCAAATGTCGCTCATTTCCTTTTTCCTTTTTTTTATCTTTTATCATACTAGTGGTTTCCAGTGATCAGTATGAACTTTTGTTCAGTTGAGGGATATTTTTCATGAGCAGAACTTGTTTCGAAGAATTAAAAATTCATTAATTGATATTTCACCTCTTGTTACTTTGGGATACGGCGAATTAATGAGCTTGAGGAACAGGCTATTTGTTTAAAACTTTGGAGAAATAAATGAATGCTTCTCGCCATCGGCTTCCAATTACAGAGCGCGCGGGTTATTGCTAATAAATGGAGGTTTTGTTCTTCAAACAGTATCCTTCTTTGTGTCAGTGTGACAGCTTGTTCTTTAAGCCAATTTGCCGTTCTTGGGAAGTGTCTTGTGTGGATTTCAGTGTCCCTTTTTTCTCCTTTTTTCGTATTTTGTTAGTGACAGAACCGAAAGCTCGTAAGATTAAAGCAACGTTTAACACCATTTGCTGCTTGGGATCAAAGCTTCCTCGTACCCTTATGGCTTGAATAGAACACTTTACTTTCTGTATATGTTTGATCAATATGATAGAAGAAATGATTTATTTCTTTCATCCAACATTATGGCAAAGAAAAGTGTGCACCTACTGCCAATTGAAATAATAGCTCTGTCCTACATACAGAAGAGAGCGCGCAAGTCTGGCTTTTCACAGGTTTTTTTTGTCCTAAAAATACATGGTTTGCCAGATTTGCAATTTTGTACTTATTTCTGTTCTTCTCATTCCCTCATTTAGATAGGATTTCAGTTTGTCAGTTGTCTGAACCCGTTGTTAATCTTTTTGGTGTGATCTCTGGGATTTATTCGGTGATCCATCTGTAACGCTTGGTTATTGAACGTTGCCACCGATGTTGCTGATGGAATTTTTTCTTTAACCCCTTGGCTGCAGAAGACGTGTAGGAGACGTTGTCCTGTGTCACTGCGGTATGCAGAGGACATTCAACACATGTCGTCGGGTCTCCCTCCCTTTACTCAACTCTGTCCAGGGTCCCGATTGGTCTAGCCTCCTTGAAGTCAGACCCCACTTTTAACCCTTTCCATGCGGAGGACGTGCTCAGCTCTTCCTGCCGCATGTGCACATCGCTGCAGAGGACGTGCTGAGCACGTCCTCCCTTTGCAGCGGCACTTGGCAAGGATTTCGGCCAATCGCCGTGCCCCCCGGTGCGGCCTGACATCCTTGATGTCAGCCCAGTACCCGGAACCGCAGCACTCACTAATAGATGGCGGCGCGATGACATCTATTTCAGGAGCCCCCTGCAAGTGCGGGGAAGGTGCCTGAAAGGAAAGGGGAGGTCCTTTGGACCTCTCTCCCTCCCCTTCCTTGTGGGCCATCAGTGACAGTCAGGCAATGTTTGGAAGGGCACAGCCTGCCCTTCCAAATGGTGGCTGGCTTTAACCCCTTGGAGGCCAGATCCCGATTCAACGCCAAAAAGCGCCAGATCGGGATCCTCTTCTGGAGCTGGCCGACATCTTGGATGTCGGTCAAGCTTCTAGGATCTCCCCCTGACAACTGGCGTCATCGTACATAGCGCGATGACGTCAGTTTTGGAGTTAACCCCTAGCTGCCAGCAATGTTGGAGATAGGGGGTTCCAATGAATATCTCCTGATCCGTGGCAGCTAGGGGTTAATGTTTGATATCATTGGATCGGCCAGAGCATGGCCTTTCCAACGATACCAAACATGACTAGGTTACAAGTTAAGAAAAAAATAAGGTTTTTTTTGTTTTGCTACTGCAGCAATATTGTTCCCATTTCAATTATAATGTGAACAATGATGCTGCACTAACGATTTTTATATGGGGTGCGTCTGTTAAAAATCGCGTAATTTTCCCCCAAAAAAAGTAATGAGCCCCTATTTCTATTTTTTTAACGAGCGCAACTCATAAAAAATATAACCGCAAACGCTCGCATGTTAAAATGTGAAAAAAAAACACTTCACACATTGTAAATTATTGAAAATTCTAATTTTATTGCATTTTTTTTTATAATATTCAGCCAGGACATGATGAATACATATAATAATATATTATGAATCTGCCGGAAAGAACAACATATAATATGTCTGGGTCATATAATAAAATAAGGCTTCAAAAGCGTTTCAACATGATGAGCGAAACCGGTAAAAATGAGCTCAGCACACAGGCGTGAAATGGCTCAGCAGCGAAAGGGTTAAAACCCTCATGGTGCGATGATATCAGTTTCAAAGCATAGAGTGCCTGGAGGGGAGGTCATTTGGATCCTTCCATCTTCCCATTGGTAAGGGGTACAGGGTTGAGAGGCATCACCGGAAAGGTCAGTCTGCTATTTTGTTTTTGATTTTCCAATTGTTTCCAATTTTTACAGTTTTGGTGTATTTTCCTGGATACTATATGAAATGCATTGCCACAATATCTAATAGAATATACTATTTTATGGCATATTGGGTAAAGGGTGGTTTTTTTTTTTTTTGGGGAGGTTTTTTTTTAACCCCTTCCTGACCAGACCCAGACAGGTCAGATCTGGTACTCCCTAAGGCTGGGGTCAGACTAGCGCATTTTTAACGTGCGTTTAGGCGCACTTAATCACGGTCGCAGTAGCAGGAAATGACGCGCAATGACAACATACGAAGTACGGCCGCACAAAAGTCCGGCCGCGCAATGCAAGTGGAAAATGAACGCATTTTTTCGAGAACGCTGAACCGCTAGTACTGACGTACAGAGTGCGCTGCGGTGACATAGCGGCGTGTTTGTGTGATTAGGAGATGTCAGACTCTGCTAATGTCCAGCCAACATAACGTCCAGACGCGAAAAGTGTTTTATTGACGATCCGTAAAAAATCACGCACGAAAATGCCGGTCGTCTGACCGTTTTTTGCATATTCCGTGAAAAAATATGTCAATGCGTTCGGACGCACTTTTTGACAGTCGCTGCCAATTATGCGTTTGTTTCACCCTAGCCTTAAAGTTCCATTTAAGATGAAATTACATTAAAACGCCCTTTTACTCATTAATTTTATTTAATAAAGTGACGTTCTATTTATCTTATATTTTTTTCTGTTTAAAAGCTTTTTAGTCGTTGAATTTACTTTCTGCCGTCGTCAGACTAATCTATTTTCTTCCTCGGCCTTTAGCTCTGCTCCTTTTATGTCTCTGGATCAGATAAGGTGGGGGATTGATGGAGAGGACATATTTTGTGTTTTGCAGCAACACTAATCACCTGCTGCGTTATTCATGAATCGGTTGTACATGGAATAATATATGCTATAATTCATCACTGTAAGAATATCACATACTCCATAGTGGAGTGAAGTAGTAAGTACCAGTCACACTAAGGCTTTGCCGGTGATGAAACATCTTCACTACAGTTAAAAATGCCACAGGAAAAAATAAGGGCAATGGTATTGATTTTTTTTTTTTTATATATATATTTAGTATTGAAGTCAAGAAATATTAATCCGATATAATATTGGTTAAACAACTATAGGAAGGATATTAAGAATATTTTTCAACGGCTCAAATCATATTATTTCAGTTGATGGCATATTTATATATATCCCTTTTGTGATTTCCCAGTATGTGATGATATATGAAATATTGACCTTTAGTTTTAATTAAAGTTCTCCAGAGATATGCCGAAATAAACTGCGCGCCGGAATCCGACAGCTTTAAACGGCTTATCTCTTCATTGCAGGTTAGTACATACAGAACCGGTGAATTTAAAAAGACCGTCGAGGAAACATAATTATGTTTACACGCAGAGAAATTGTCCACTAAACAAAGAATTGTGTGTGTGTGTGTGTGACCAACAGGAAAACTGTATATTCTGGGCAGATGTAGCTGAACAGACACAACTCGTCCAGTGTGATTGTTTCGGTGTCAAATATGCAATCTCGGCATCTGTTCGGTTTATTAAACACACCCCAGGGAGACATGTCAAAAATGAAAAATAAAAAACAAAGACGGGACAAATATATATTCAGTTTAACTGGATACAATAGTGTCAGGGGAATGGCCACACGTAACCAGACTATAGTGAAAAGCAAACCCAACCGCAACCAGAGGATACAAATGGGGTATCCCATATAGAGGATAGAATTCACGTTGGGAGTTGGTCGTCAAAAGGATGTAACAGATTAAGATGGCTTAATAACAACGTTTAATAAACATCACCTACAATATGTCTATTAAAGCAGACAGAGACACAACGGTTTCTACCACAAACTGCACAAAAAACAAGGAGAAAACGCACAAATACAGGACCAATAGCACTTAACAAAAGTTATAGTGTCACCCATTATAAAAAAAAATATTAAAAAGGGGTGATTCAGAGTACCGAAATGTCACCAACATCATGGCACTTTGGCGAGTCAAATTCACCGCAGGGTCTCTGAATTGACCTAACGCCTCTGAGGCTAGGGTCAGACGAAAGCATTTTTCGCATTGTCCGTAAAAAAGTGCATCCGAACGCATGGACGTACTTTTTCACGGAATACGCAATAGCGGTCATACGATGCGCAATTACGGCTGTGATTTTTTATGGATCCAAAACAGGAAACTTTGGGTGTTATGTTGGCCGGACATGAGCAGCGTCTCACGTCTCCTAATCAAGCACACAAGCCGCTATGCGGACGCAGCGCACTCTGTACGTCAGTACTAGCGGTTCGACGTTCTTGCGAAAATGCGCTCGTTTGACGCTTGCGTTGCGCGGACGAACTTTCGTGCGGCTGTACTTTGTGTATGAGCCTGCGTTGGATGTCATTTGCTGCTACCACGGCCGTAATAAAGTGCGGCTAAACGCACGTTCGCACTGCATTCGTCTGACCCCAGCCTAAACCGCCGAATGCAGCTGCTGAACAGGATAAAAAAAACACAAAAGAGCACAAACTGCTACTTTAAGGCTGGGGGCACACGAGCGCGCTCAGAGTGGAAGGTACATCCGTGAGAGTAGACATTCATTCCATTTGATGCCTGCCCCCCCCTCAGCACTGCAACACACGATCATCCTATGGAGGATCGCGCTTTGAAGCCCGTCGGCGAGCATCCTAGCGCATCGATGGGGAGGCTTTCTAGGCGGACACTTGCTGAGTGCACAAGTGTGACCGACCCAGTCGCAGCATCACATGGCTGTGACAGGTGCCGATAAGTGCGTACAGTCATGTGCATCCGGCCTTAAAAGGTGTTTTACAAAAACTAAGGCATGAAAATGCCTGGAAATAACACACGGTCCTATGAATAACAATAAAACGGGGCTGTTAAAGCTATTAAATCAGAATTTCAACCCCCCCTCCCCCCGGAAGATGCCAAAAAGACTTTTTTCTGCAAATGAAAATAAACTGTTGAATAAAGATTTAAAAAAACCTGACTTTTTAAAAAAAAAAAAAAAAAATATTAACCTATGGGATTCGCCTGCTTAGATCTGTCGAAATAAAAACACTGAAAATCAGGGCATTTAGGTGTTCTCTGAATAGATTTACCGGTATTTCTCTAGGGAATCTCACTGCCGCTGAACTGTACCGTATTTCACTGGCAATTCACCAATATTTGAATTGCCACAAAATTCCACCGTACAGGGAATTGCCCTGTATTGTTAAATTCGGTGGCCAGTTTGGCTCTTTAACCCTGTATTACCCGTTATACCTGAGTGCTGTTGGTCCTGTGTTGTTGTCCTCATTGTCTCTGGAATCTGTTATGTTTTTTATTTTTTGTCCAAATTGACAATACCTACAATATAACTTAATAAACAAACAAGTTAAAACAATAAGTTTTAATCTGTTGAATCGGTCTGTCGACCAACTCCCAAAAGTGTATTCTATCAGGGTTATTCAAAGAGATTCGAAAAGTCACCGCATGTTCGGTCACTTTTCGTTCTCTTCAATTCGGTTCCTTTTGCCGATCCCATTTCGGTGACCCTGCGGTATATTCAGCAAACACCACAGGGTCCCCGAATTGCAGAGAAAAGCTACCGCAAACCCGCCGAAAACTCACCGCAAAACCCAGCGAATGCACGCCGAAAACCCGCAAAAACATCTGGATTAACCTGCCGAAAACCACAGAAAAACCCGAACAGGAGCCGATCGTAGCCTTCGACACAGCAGAAGAGGCAGTGAATAAATTAGGAAAACAGTTTGTATGAATGATTGAAAAGTGAATCACTGTTTGCAAAGAAACTACTGAGCGAAAACGTCTGAAATTTACATATGAGGTCCAGGGAATGATAATAAAGAGGGCTGTTACAGAAAAAATAAGTAAAGTTAAAAAAAAGAATTTTATAATCAACGGTTTATTAGATATTGAATTAAAACGGGAATATTTTTAACATTGAAGCCTATGGGATTATCCTGAATAAACTTGACGAATTAAACCACCGAATGGCAGGGTATTAGGGGAACCTTTCACTGCTGGTTTGTGTTCTCTGAATAGCCGAAGCAGTGCTTTTTCATGGGGATTTCACTGCCCTCGAACAGGCACCGAACAGGCACCGTATGTGCAGGCAATTCGCCAGGATTTGGCGAATTGCCTGCTCTCTGAATAGCCGAATGACCAGGAAAGGTAACCGAACGCTGATTTTCAGCGTTCGATTACCTTTCTCAAGCAATTCGGATCTCTTTGAATAACCCTGTATGTCTCAAAATTACTTCTATTTTTTTGTTTATACAGTCCTGTTTGTGCACAGGTCAGAGGTAATTTTTTTGTAGAATAGGGATCAAACCTTTTCTAGGGATTTTTTTTTTTTTTAAAGCCAAGAATTAGATTTAAACTTAAGGTTTATGAAATTGTATCATAAATCATACATTCCCATTTATTTATTTTATCTCCCTCTTTACCCCTTTTTATTTATTTTTTTGTTCTTGCCCTCTAATTTAGGAAGTATCAATATAAACGAATGTCCCTTTTACGCATCTTTCCAAAAACAGGTAATTTCTTTTTGATGTCTAAATATTCTTCTCTCCAACCTTTGGTCTTAGCCATTACCTGTGACCTAGGTGGATAGGATTTATTTGATCATTTTAAACTGAATTTAATTTCTTAGATCAAAACCTATTGACTTTTTCAGTATCTGAAGTGATATGAAATATTTTCTATAAAAATTCTTTAGGGCCTAATTATCAGACTGTTTGCTATACAGCAACCTGTAGTTTCATTTTGGATAGGACTCGCCCTCATTAGCGGTGCCTTGATGTTGGTGGGTGAGCTTAGTCTTATAATGGCCATTGATAAGAAACCAAATCTCTAATTGTGTTTAGTTTCACACGGTATAATGGGAATAAGCGCAGATGACATTTTTTTCTTTGTTATGTTTCACACATGTTGTTGGGCTGGATGCATTTGGTGGTTGCAGCCGCCCCATCGGGGAATAGGCGCGACCCCACCCCTCCTGCATTATGTATGTTTTAATGTACTTCCAGCCAGGTCATCCCTGCAGCAAGATCCCGCTCTGTGTCTTTGTTTTCGATCCCAAAGTGGATTTTGTTTCTGGGGGAGCATAAATAAAGGCCCACCAGTCTACCTCATGTCTGACAAGCAGCATGAGCAGCTATGGTTTGCTATACAGCAGCCTGTGGTTTCATTTTTGGAGGGGACTCGCCCTTATAGAGGTGCCTTGATGCTGGCGGGTGAGCTTAGTCTTATAATGGCCATTGATAAGAAACCAAACCTCTAATTGTGTTTAGTTTCACACGGTATAATGGGAATAAGCGCAGATGACATTTTTTTCTTTGTTATGTTTCACACATGTTGTTGGGCTGGATGCATTTGGTGGTTGCAGCCGCCCCATCGGGGAATAGGCGCAACCCCACCCCTCCTGCCTAATTATCAGATGTTTGTGTGATTCAGCTGCTGTTCTTTAAAAAAAAAACATTGGCAGTGATCTAGGTGAAATCTCCTTTATTCAACTCTGAATCATTGTAACTTTATTCAGCAATGCCAAGAGCAGATCACCAGAGCAGCCATTTGTACTCGTCCTGATTGTATTTTCTTCCTATATAATGCTTCAGTTGACATCTTGTAGGAGCAATTACACTATTAGCCTCCTCTGTATTTAATTATTCCTCATCCACGCCAATGGAACGAGCCATATGAGATCCAAAGGTGTCAGACGTCTAGTACAGACAAATACTTGTTGTAGATTAGAGAATAAAGACTTGACTTTATTGTGTTTTTGTAATCATTAAAACGAAGCCGAGCACTTTTTTTTTCTTTTAATGAAACACTGTTCACTTAATTGACTGTGGAAGCCTCTTAGAAAAGGTTCTTAGCTTCAGGTGTTGCTGCAGTTTAATTAGCGGCGAGGATGGGGAATGCAGTATTTTGCGAGCACTCCTGCATCTTACAAATGTAATTACTGCCCGTGTTAAAATGTTATAAGGCCATGCTCTGTATATCACATCCAGCACTTCTAAAGCAACGGAGTAGATAACATCCAAAACCGAAGTGTCGCCCAAGCATCGTTTTGATGGTGAATTAGTAGGCTTGGAACTCAGCGAATCAACAGCTTTGCCAGACAGACAATATTTGGGCCGGAGATACATTTTTCGCATAAAAGGGGAAACGAGTCCATCTGTTTATTCCAGTGTAATTGCTTTTGTTTCTGAATGTTTAACCCCTTAAGTAGAGGTCATTAATGCATCTGCACTAATTAGCAGAAAGGGCATGTTCGAGTGATCGTGTTTTTTCAACTGGCAACTTTGTTGATGGCGGCAGGCGCCGCGGAATGCTAAGTGGATACATTGCCATCAGTAATGGATACAATGTTGTTTTGTACTGACTTGCCTGGTGACATTTGGTGTTGAGGGGGGTGAGTGGCTTTAACATGGGATAGAATGGGGTTGCCAGATTAGACATATCCTTGACTCATGCTAATGGGCTGTCTGCAGGGTTGCATTTTTCATGAAATGCCTAAGTGCAGCAACGAAGAAATAAGAGTAATTCCAGGTGGCGCCATGACTAGGATGGATTTCCCTCCTGCAGCGTATGAATTATACATGGTACAAGGCTGATCCTTCCCTGTGCTCTCCCTCTGCATGACTTTGAGTCCAGAAAGCGCTGGCCTTAGTTCTAGGTAGAGATGTGCATTCGTTTCGGAATTTGGAACGAAATTTGATAATTCGTATTTCGGAAGTACTTCCAAAGAACTAATCGATACGAATTTGAAACGGTATATTATAAATTTATTTCGTTTTACATGGTGTCATCATCATAAAAATTTGAATAATTATCAACTATCGAATTTAAAATGAACTATCAAACGGATATCGCCAACTATCGAATTGATTTTTAGAAATTTCAAATCAATACGAAACGAAAATGGTTAAGAAATTCCTAAAACGAAATTATTTAAAAACAAAACAAATTTTTCAGCCATGCACATCCCTAGTTCTAGGACTATTGGATGTATAGCAGATGCGCTGAGGGTCAGATGTGCAGCACTGTGCAATAACCCTGTTTCAGAGACTCACAGAAGGAACATGGTGGGGTCCCAGGGCTGTGACTGAGCAAGTAGCAGCCTGCAATAACTCAATAGAGATGAGCACAACCTTAACCCCCTGACTGTTTTCCCGAGTGTCTCTGGGTTAAATTTCACCGCTGAAAGCGGTAACCCCGGGCCACACTCGGCTGCATACATCACCTCTCCCTGCGCTCCCTCGCTGATCCCCGCAGTCTCCTCTGGCAATAGCTGCGTTTTACTTCCTGTTTTCTTTCTCGTGAGGAGGGAACCAGGAAGTATGAGGTCGCGATCGCCGGAGGAGACTGAGGGGGACAATGAGGGAGCGGAGGGACAGGTGATGCATCCAGCGGCATCCCGAGTGCTGCTTGGGGTTACCGCTTCCAGCATAGGAATTTAACCCGAGCCACACTCGGCTGCATACATCACCTCTCCCTGCGCTCCCTCGCTGATCCCCGCAGTCTCCTCTGGCAATAGCTGCGTTTTACTTCCTGTTTTCTTTCTCGTGGGGAGGGAACCAGGAAGTATGAGGTCGCGATCCCCGGAGGGGGACAACGAGGGAGCGGAGGGACAGGTGATGCATCCAGCGGCATCCCGAGTGCTGCTTGGGGTTACCGCTTCCAGCATAGGAATTTAACCCGAGCCACACTCGGCTGCATACATCACCTCTCCCTGCGCTCCCTCGCTGAACCCCGCAGTCTCCTCTGGCAATAGCTGCGTTTTACTTCCTGGTTTCTTTCTCGTGAGGAGGGAACCAGGAAGTATGAGGTCGCGATCGCCAGAGGAGACTGAGGGGGACAATGAGGGAGCGGAGGGACAGGTGATGCATCCAGCGGCATCCCGAGTGCTGCTTGGGGTTACCGCTTCCAGCATAGGAATTTAACCCCGAGCCACACTCGGCTGCATACATCACCTCTCCCTGCGCTCCCTCGCTGATCCCCGCAGTCTCCTCTGGCAATAGCTGCGTTTTACTTCCTGTTTTCTTTCTCGTGGGGAGGGAACCAGGAAGTATGAGGTCGCGATCCCCGGAGGGGGACAACGAGGGAGCGGAGGGACAGGTGATGCATCCAGCGGCATCCCGAGTGCTGCTTGGGGTTACCGCTTCCAGCATAGGAATTTAACCCGAGCCACACTCGGCTGCATACATCACCTCTCCCTGCGCTCCCTCGCTGAACCCCGCAGTCTCCTCTGGCAATAGCTGCGTTTTACTTCCTGGTTTCTTTCTCGTGAGGAGGGAACCAGGAAGTATGAGGTCGCGATCGCCAGAGGAGACTGAGGGGGACAACGAGGGAGCGGAAGGACAGGTGATGCATCCAGCGACATCCCGAGTGCTGCTTGGGGTTACCGCTTCCAAGATAGGAATTTAACCCCGAGCCACACTCAGGATACCGCTTGGGGGGGAATAGACCACTTTTAGACAGGAAATTTAAAAAAAAAACAGACCGGCAGGGAGGTTAAAGTTCCCTGGGAACGAATGCATTACCCCAGGACATACTTGAAAATGAGCGAAATCTCCATCCTTCCTGCTAAAATACTTTGCTAATAAATATCCAAAAAGGAATTGCACTCAACCCTGGGTGCAAACTAAGCCACCGAACAACCCATTACTGATATGCTGGGTGATTTCGTACAGACCCACATATTTTGTTAAAACTTGAATGGAAATTCCAGAGTGTTTCAGGAAACATACCTCCTCTTATGTTGAGCACGACCCATCATATCAAGTGCTGGATGAGGCTGCTGTTTTCGATCAACAAAACTGTGCAAAATGTATACATGTGCCTAATGCATCTCTATATTGCATCAATATTTTGGCTCTGAATCCTAATGTTGCCTTCTACAGTGTCACCTGTTACAATGCACTCGCTCCTTCAGATTCAGCCAGACTCTATGAGATTGGTGTCTTCCAACTCTGTATCGTCGCACACAGTGCATGTTGTACAATCTTGCTGGAAGCAACACTGTGCTCTTCCAAACTTTAAACAAATTTATACAGTGGCAGTGTCTAGCATGTGCTGTGATGGGATAAGACAAACATAAGAGAAGGTACATTTCCTGAAACTCAACTTCTTTTTGTTTATTTTTGAGGTCCACAGTTTTCGTTGAAGATCAACCAGAATGATTCATATAGACCCCACAGCCTCAACAGAAAATCTAAATCATCGCACAGTGTGTAACATCTTAATTTGTCATCTGCGTCCCTCAATGCTAATTTAACAAACCCCAGGAATAATGTGACAATCAAATAGCGTGATATTGTGGAGGAGACGCAGAGTGGGAGCATGCTGCATTAAATGCCTAGATTCACACCAAAAGCAATATTAAATAATTATGACAGAGTGATTATGATGTCAGGTTCAATCTGTATAGACAGGTTTACATCGCTGAAACGCGAGCGCAATGTGACATGACAGGCTGTGGGCTGTATTATTTTTCGAACATGATTGGCTCTGCAACACGCCTTGAGGCTTTGGCGAGTCTTTTAACCTTGGGAACAGTTCAACTGATGTACGACACCGCATCTAGTTAGGAAAATATCTCAAATTGCATGTATTAGGCGCTTTTTTTTTTTAGCTTTTATTTATATTTTTTTCCCAAATCTCAGGATTTGAAATTGACATGTAGGCATTATCTTCAAAAAGACTCGCAGGAAGGAGTAAAGTCTGACATTGCAGCAAAACAGTATTTGGAATGTGCTATGTTTTTGATTTCCTATGCAAATAGCTTCTATGTTATGACAGACGTGTCTCGGTGCGATTGACAGTTCGTTGCATTTACCTTCTGCATCTCGCGCTCATATTAAAATTCCGATCCTTTTAGGAGTCGTCTATGCAGCTCATTTGCCTTACCTTCCCTTTAATCCTATCTGATATCAGGTCTCCAATTTCTTATGTAAAAAACCATGTCACTGTTCGTTCTGTTTTTCTTTTTTAATGTATTTTACTCCTTTGTAGTTAACTTGCTGTGCGCCGCCTGCTCACCAAGTGTTATTCAAAGAACACCAACATTTCGTTGCTCTTTCGTTTGACACACTGCGCCAATTTCAGTTCACCGACCCTGTTGCTATTCACCGCAGGGTCACCGAGGAACTTTTTTTTAAGCATTAAAATGCATGAAAATGTGTGTGTGTTTGAGATATAAAATAAAATAAAAAAATTCCCCTAAAATCCAGAAAAAATGGCTTTTTTCTTAACCACTTGGCTGCTAAGGACGCGCTCAGCGCGTCCTGCCAAGTGTTCCTCCTGTGCTACGGACGCGCTGAGCACGTCCTAGCACAGGAGGCAGGAATCAGCCGGGATTCCGGCTGATTGCTGGCCCCCCGGTGTGGGCTGACATCTGCATGTCAGCCCGGCACTCCGAGACCCCGGGGGGGGGGAGAGAGATAGATGTCATTGCGGCGGCGCGATGCCGATGACATCTATTTCAGGCGCCCCCCTGTGAGTGCGGAGGAGGTGCCTGAAAGGGAAAATTGCAATGGAACGCGGAATGTTCAGCGCGCAGCATTGCAATGGAACGCGGAATGTTCAGCACGCAGCATTGCAATGGAATGCAGAATGTTCAGCACGCAGCATTGCATTGGAACGCGGAATGTTCAGCACGCAGCATTGCATTGGAATGCGGAATGTTCAGCACACAGCATTGTATTGGAATGCGGAATGTTCAGCACGCAGCACTGCAATGTAACGTAGAATGTGCAGCACGCAACATTGCAATGGAACACGGAATGTTCAGCGCGCAGCATTGCAATGGAACGCGGAAGGTTCAGCATGCAGCATTGCAATGAAAAGCAGAATGTTCAGCACGCAGCATTGCAATGGAACGCGGAATGTTCAGCACGCAGCATTGCAATGGAATGCGGAATGTTCAGCACGCAGCATTGCAATGTAACGCAGAATGTTCAGCACACAGCATTGCAATGGAACGTGGAATGTTCAGCACGCAGCATTGCAATGGAACGCAGAATGTTCAGCACACAGCATTGCAATGGAACGTGGAATGTTCAGCACGCAACATTGCATTTGAACGAGGAATGTTCAGCACGCAGCATTGGAATGGAACACGGAATGTTCAGCACGCAGCATTGCAATGGAACGCGGAATAATCAGCACGCAGCATTGCAATGGAACGCGGAGAGCATGTTCAGCACCATGGACAGGGGACTGAACTGATTTTACAGATACAAATCTGACACAATCTGCTTCTTTTATCGGCCCATACAACTTGATCTAATTTTTTTCCCCTTTAGCTTATTCCAATATTTTTATGGCTCCTAATTTACCTTGTATTGCATTCTTGTGATTTTTCTTTTTTCTGAATCCCTGGTTTTTCAATGTTTGATATCCAAGGAGGCATAATGTAAAATAAATCCTAATAAACAGTTATCACTATAGAACATTTATTCAATGTTTGTTGGATTATTTCTATTTTGGCCAAAGGATTAAAATCATGGTTTTTCCCTAGATTATATTTGATGGTGACTCTATATTATTGCTCAATGTACTATTTTCTAACAAGTTCAGCCTAAACTGAGGGAGATTCCTGTTCCCTTGTTCTTCCCACCTGTGGTCAAGCAGCCCACCTGCTCAGATTTAAATTTATTGCAACACGCCTACAAACGGTGCACTCAGAGCAAAAACACCAATCAACCCTAGTGAATCTTTTTGTTGGTTTCCTGTCATTGATCAGCGCTTCAGACACATCCAATGAATCGCCTAAACGCGCAAATGAACCTCAGTGTCTTTTGAAACAAATGTTCCTTAACTGATAACATTAGGACTGAGATCTTAAACATTGTGTTACAGGAGTCACTTTGAACATGGGGAACATAGGGTCTAGGGATGCATTTGGGAGGTGATGACCTCATTAAGTTCTATATACTTTCCCTGCCATCTCCTATGTTGAAGTCACCCTGTGCCTGTAGGGTACAGGATGTTTGTCATCTGTATTATATATGAATGCTGTTATTGGAATTAGTATCTGATTACTGTTACTATGGTTTATATAATTACTTTGGTCACTGTAGCCAAACTCAACTCCCCCCATCTAGAATGTGTTTACTGACAGATTTTGGTATCAGACTATCGCAGGACAGAAATCTGGGGTGCACATACCCCCCCCCCAAAAAAAAACAGAAAAAAACAAACATCTGCTTTTGTAAATTTTTGTTCTGGAAACTATTTTTTATAAAAATTCTGTTTCTCACTGTGCTCATATTAAAAGGGGTAGAATCTGTTGCCTTTAAAATGATGCAAAACTGGAGCAGAATGCTAAAGCTTGGGTTAACCCAAAACGAGCACAAATGGTAACCTAACCTTAATTTCTAAGCCTAACCCTTATTTCTAACCCTAGCCATGGAAAATTCTTTTTTTGACCCGGAGCAACCAAATGTCTGGGCATAAAAAGAAATAGTCGCGGCTGTGAATCTTTTTCTATACATGATTTTATTTTTATTTAAAAAATATATATTTTTTTATGCTGCTTTATTTTTTAGCAATTTTTAATTTTTTTAGGATATCAAAACTTTCTTCGCTTTGGAACAAATGAGGGCGGGGCATTTGTGGCAGGCGCATGCCTACTCTAATTATAAATCTGGCCCTTGGCTATCGTCTACGCATATCTAATGTATTCAGAAACTCTGATGCTCAGGCTGGGAGTACATGGCCCCTATCCTTTCATGTCTGGTTCACTCAAGGATGGAGTGGGACACTCCGGGGTGTCATTTTTCTTCCCCCCCATTGGTCTCTAGGTCCACCTAGGACCGTGTATATTTAACTCAATAAAAGGTGTTCGGTGTAGCTGTTCTAAACCTCCAGATCTACATTGTCTTATTTCTGGGGGATGCTAGCATGGCTCTTTACATGTACCTGTCCGCAAGGTTCAGTTTAAGGATTGGAGAAAGGCACAACAGCCTGCTGGTGAGAGAATGGGGGTCCGGCAAGGAAGCGGCATTAACAGATGTGACCCAGTCAGGGTATGGAGATCTGTTACACATTGGTACATTGCATGTTGTTGCTAGCGCATTTCAGTGTTGCATTGTGTAAGGAAAAACAGAAGCACCTTCAAGCACTTGCTGTGATGTGCTCAACATAGGAGGAGGTACATTTCCTGAAACTTTCAGTCGTTTAAGGTCTATATGAATCCCTCTGCACTTAGAAAGGCAAGGGAGAGTTTTCTCTTGCTCTATATCTGGCTGCCAATTGTTCATTTGGATTAACAGAGTAATTTTTAATACGTTTTTCTGCAATTTTCTAATGAGCTTTTTTTTAAAACGCAACCTTTTAATGCCCGATTGGCATTGATTTCTCTTTTTTTGGGGTAAAACTGACCATACAGCTTCGTTGATTAACCAGTCTTGGAGAAGATGCTCAACACACACATTACCATTTGGTTTTGGAGTGCGCACACGGTTGCAGCTGTTTCATGCTTTTTGTTGAAGATTATACATTTTCATTGAAGCATAAATACCACTGTTCTTGGTCCTATACCTTTGCGTTTTTTCAATGCCAAGCAGCGAGGAAGTGGTTAAGAGCACAATGTCACAGTGATCACCGCTGATTTATAAAGCAGCTTTTTAGAAAACCCCAATGGTGAATATTTAATAGTCTCTGTGAGCAAAATAGAAAACAGCTGGAGAAGCTCGGAATGAAATGTGATCTGAATGAGAGAGCGGGGAATGCGGCAAGGGAAGGAAGAGCGAGAAACGTCAGTGCAACAAGATCATTACATCCAAGGATTCCAACTCTCATTAGCCTCGGTCACCACGAATGACTGGATAATGACAAGCTGGCTGCTCTTAAAATTCCATCAGTGCAACAAAGTCACAAATGACATCTCCTTTTCTGCAGAACATTTAAGTGTCATTTCTTAAAAAGATTACATGTGAATTTGGCAAATAAAAGTAGCTGTGAGGGAGAACGAGGAAAGAAAATCTCAAAGCAGTAATTGATTGAAAATGACAGGATTATCATAAGGAATAGTCTGTCACCATTTACAGCACTGCTTTTAGCAGCTTAGAGCAGGCAGTTTGCTGGAGAAAGGAAAAAAATGGTTACACAAGAAGTGTTGGTGAGAAGACTCGTGACAGTCTTTTTCAAACTTTCTTTTGTAGCATAGCTCCAAAATATGTCAATACCAAAATCTGATTGAAACCTCTTCTGATTGTGCTGCAGACTAGGACAGTTTGCTTTTTAGAATTTCTGGTATTCATAAATAAAAATATATCACTAGCCTTTAAGTGTTTATGAGCGTATTGCAGAGCTCCACAGCAATAGAACTCGCACCCATATACACCACACATTACTGTGAGTTTTATTGCTGTGGAGCTCTGATACAGTAATGTGTGTATATGAGCATTTCAGCTCCACAGCAATAAAACTCACGTTCGTACACACTGCATATTACTGAGTTTTTTTGCTGTGGATTTCTGTGATACGCTCGCACACACTGCGCATTACTGTTTCAGAGCTTTACAGCACTGAAACAAGTGTATCCACAGCACATATTGCTGTGTTTCAATGCTATGGGGTGGAGTATGCTGCTCCACAGCAATAAAATTCATGATCACACACTAATACATAATTATGTGACTCCACAGCAAAAAACTTTTATGTGGAACTCCCACATTGTGTACCATCCTGTACGTTTTGTTGTTGTGCAGTTTTATTGCATCCTACATGCTGTACATTACTGTATCAAAGAGCTGCACAAAACTGACAGTAAAGTGCATGGTGTAGGAGATCCACGGCAATAAAATTTCATGCTCATACAAACCAGTTTTTTTCGCTATGGACTATATGATAAGCACACAGAAACTTATATTGTGCGACTATAGGTGTATCCCAGGGCTCCACAGCAATTACACTCTCATTACTGGTCTTGGAGTATAATTGCTGTGGAACACTGATACAGTAATGTACATCAGTGATCCTCAGCATTTATACACACAGTAATGTCACAGAACTACACAGATTTTTTTTTGTGGCTTACATGATATGCTTACTCTTGGGAGTTTAGAATTGCTGTGGCGTTCTGTGATACTAATAAACTTTATATATATCCTAGAGCTCCACAGCAATTTCACTCACACATTATTGGTCTGGGAGCATATAATTGCTGTGGAGCACTGGTACAGTAATGTACGTCACTGACCCACAGCATTTACATACTCCAAGTAGTGTGTAATTGCTGTGGAGCTCTGATTTCATACACACTGTACAGAACTCCTCAACACTTACAAATTACTGTGACGTACATTAGTGTGTTTGTGAGTGTGTTAAGTGTTGAGGAGTTCTGTGCAGTGTATGAAATCAGAGCCCCACAGCAATTACACATTACTTGGAGTATGTAAATGACGTACATTACTGTACCAGTGCTCCACAGCAATTATATACTCCCAGACCAATAATTGCTGTGGAGCTCTGAGCATCACAGAGCTCCACAGCTATTATACTTACACACTACTGGGAGTTTATAGTCACGTAAGCCACAGCAAAAAACAACACATTACTGTGGAGCTGTGTGACATGATACCCTAATACACAAGTTATACAAAAGGATTTTATGTGTATTCAATGATGTTTCTTTTGAGAAGGATGCAAAGAATTCCTGTGGTTAATTTTCTGATTATCAAACAGCCGCAAGGAAGGAATACATAGCGAGTATTTAATATAATGCTGAGAATAAATAATTCTTTTGCTTTGTGAGCAGAAATCAACATCTCCAGCAACAGAGAAAACCATCACTACCAACATCAGTTATAGGAGACACAATTCGCAGAATCAATCACTGTCAGAGGTGGTATTGTGCTGTGTGACAGCTTGTGCAGATACCGTGGAGCAAATTATAAGTGACATGACTTGCAACGAGAAATAAACAGCCAATTACATTAATTAAATTGAAATGGCTTCCAAAGTCAGAACGCATAAAACATGAACTTATTAAATGGGTTTACAAACGAAGAGAAACAAAAAAAAATACCTGCATAAAAAAATATACTATTTATGAAATCATGGACATCAATCAAGCATACATCGACACCCACATGCTGGTATCACTTTGTAACATCTTTCCCTGTGCTTTTTATTTTGACATTCTCTCTAGCAAATGCAACAAGAATTGGTGATTATCCTATAGATGAGCTGCATGTATGCAGGGCCGGTGCTTCCACTAGGCAAGCTATGCAACCGCCTATGGCGCACTGCCATGAAGGGCGCAGCCGGCCTCAAACCGGGTTCCATTATTGTACCCCTTCCTCGTTGCTTGCTTGTGTAGGTAACAGTGGCGGCTTGCAAAGTGGACCCCCGCTAGTGCCGCAGAAGGAGGGCGTCTTATGGTGACGTGCAGGCACCACCAGATTACACGTGGGCACCACAAGAGGCAGATGAAAGAAAAGAGGCAGAAGAAAGAAAGGCACAGAAGAACGAAAGGAAAAAGAAAGGCACGAAAGAAATAAAAGACACGTAAGAGAAAGAAAAAGAAAGAGGCAGATGAATGAAAGAGGCAGACAAAAAAAGGAAGGCAGAGGAAAGAAAGAGGCAGATGAAAGAAAGAAAGGCAGATGTAAGAAGAGGCACAGAAGAAAGGTGCAGAGAAAAGAAAGAGACACAGACGGAACCTGGGCCCGACCAGCGGACGAGTAAGATGGGCACTGAACGACTTTGTGTGGCCCTGTTCACAGTGTGTGTCGACCTCCCCGCAGTGTGTGTGTGTTTCCCCGTGCACAGTGTGTGCGTTCCCCTGCACTGACAGTGTGTGTATGTGTCACCCCCGCACTTCAACAGTTGACAATTTTTTCTGGTGGGGGAGCACAAGTAGCTGGTCTTGCCTAAGGCACAAAATAGTCTAGCACTGGCCCTGCATGAATGAGGGCACAGGAACGGTCTTCCTTGCATTTCGTATATGGAGAATTGGGTTTTGTGGGTTCTACGGTACCCAGACCAGCTCCAGCCTTTATGGGCCACGGGCTAAAAGAACATTTATGGACCCCAACTCTCTTGGAAAGTACCCTTGCCATTTCCTGGACTTCCAGAAGATACGTGAGGTGTATGCACACTTCTTGAAATACGTTCATTTGTTAACAAACCTATCGCTTCCTGTAGCTGCCAATACACTGCACCTTCAGGCAAGACCACGCCACGTGCATGGATAAATAATCCTCGTGATGGTTCACCTCCCAGGTCCTGGAACCCGGATATAGTGCTGTGCTTTCACCACATCTAAGCATTCCCCGAATGATTCGGATTGGTTTTGACTACCTCATCCATGTGCAGTCTGTGTTATGCAATGTTATACTTGGTTGTGACCTCTTATTTAGCTTTCTTCCCCTAGGAATTTGAGTTAAAATAAATTCATACTCCCAATACACCAACACAACCTTTTTAAAGATTAAGGGGGACTAATACAGCTACCAAAAGGTTGGGTGGAATAATCCAGGCTGTGGTTGGATCTTCCATGTAAAAGATAGTGGTTATAGGTTACCCCCTCATGCTCAATAGGCTCATCTGACAGCATTTTTTTCTTTCTAACCCGTACTAAAAAAAATGGTGTCTCATCCTGTCCAGAATTATGCACTTCCAGTAGAGTGCTGTTACCAGATGACCTGTCCTAAGGGATGACCCTCCACTCACTCTTACGATTTTATAACGCTGGTAAACCCTTCACCAAAATGCGTTTCGCTAGTAAAGCATCTTCAGTTGAACTGAAGAAGCTGTACTAGCGACACGCGTTTTGGTGAACGGTTTTAATATTTTGTCTGATTTTTACATCTATCCTGGATACTTTCATTCACTGAGGAGGTGGCTGAGGCTGATAGATGATCCAGTGCACCTTATGAAGTCACTGGCTGCCTGAACATCTGGTGTCTGCGACACCAGCAAATGTAATATATTTTCTCCCTTTATACACTCCCTGCATATATGATATTACTCTGAGTTTTGTTTACTTTTTGAGGGCCATGGAGGAGTCCAACATCTTAAGGAACCATGTAGCGAGCCCAAGAGTGTACCACGAGGGAGGCCTCAATAGGAAAAGAAGAGCCAACTCCACCACGTTCTCCTTGTACATAATACAGGTAAAGTGTGCCTGGCTAATACAACTGTTCTTTAAGGTTGAAACAAATTATCAATTTACCTTATTATGGATTATTTTAACTTCTTTTGGGTATATAAATAAAAACTGGTCAATTTAATAGATTTATCCTTTTTAGTCCATATATTTCATATCACATCAGATGTTTAATGACCTAAATAAGAATTGGTTATTAAGATGACACATAAGAGCCCCCTTCTCCTTGCAGACATTCCAAGCACCTTGAACAAACATGGATCGGAGAGACGGCAAAGTACAGGATAGTTTAGTTTGGAGATTAATAACCCACTTATGTACACGCGGACCTGACTTCTAGGTGCTAGAAGCCCTTTGTAGGTTGAAAGGCAGGTCTTTTAAAGCTGCGACTCGAGCTGGCGTTCTAAAAGTCCTTTTATCTCCCCTGCTGATGCCTCGATGGACAGCCTTGGGGCACAACTCTGTCTCTTATCAGAATGTGAAAGAGAGGATCAAATCCAATGCTTTTAGCGGCTAATAACAGTCACCGCACACCTATGCCGTACGCCACCGCAGCTCTGGCTCACAATTGCTCTCAATTTTAAAAGGAAGCGTGAAATGCATAGAAATCTGCTTCGTCGTCTCATGTAGAAAATGTAGGTGAAACATCTGTATGTTCCGTCGGGAAACCAGAGGATGCTTTCTCCAGTACACAAAGGTGACCTTCTCATCTGATTAGCAAATTAAGTATTAATGAATTGTTTTTTCTCCGTATTGACTTTTCTTCTTCTCTAAGTACATTTTAATGACTGATTGCTGCCAAGGTCCCAATTCGGATTGAGTCGATGCTTGGAAGCTAAGGAATAAATCCTGCATAAACGCTCATGCCCTTGTGGTGGGCAAATACAATTTCCATTAAGAGTCTACAGCTAGACACATAAAAATGATACCCTTGCCACATATAACATCTAATGAATTTTAAGAGGCCTTTACTAGTTGAGTATGCCCCCTTCACCACTTTGATCCTTGTAATTCAACCTCTCAAATGGGAGGGCCCAGTTACGGTGGGCTACGTCTGGCATGAACGCAGAAGGGTGTGAGCCTATGGCGCAGTGAAAAATTATCCAGGATATATCAAAGATATTTATTATAAGTGTCCTTGGACATAAACAAGACTGAATCTATAACAACAGGGATCCAGCACAAAAGCACATTAGACAGACGCAAGAAATAAAACCTAAGAACCATGAAACAAAATACAATAATAAACCAAATACAAAGATATACTACTAATACAGAGTACAGGGCTAAATACACTATGCAAGGATGCAGATAAACCAAATAACAGGAGGGGGCTGGACACTAAAGGAATAAACTAGATCAGAGGAGAGATATAGAAACGGCGGCTACGTAAGAGAGGGATGGCTGAAAGTGATAGGAATTAAGAAGAACCTAAATATAGCAGCAGCAGGGAAGCATGAGAAACAAGATATGTAATGAGGGACTGAACCTAGAGGGAAGGGAACCTACATGAAAGGCAGAATATAAATGAAACCAAAAACTGAAAAGAAACCGATATGAAATCGGACTCTGAAAGAACAATATGTAATAACCAAAATAAACATAACATAAATCTATCCAAGAAACTATCAGAAAGAGCAGGTAAAGAATAATCACAACTAAGCAGGAGGTTTGTACACAAGAAGATCTGTGAAACAGAACACGAGGGCAACAGGAAGGTACTAACACAATAAACCTGAAACTAGAAGTCCTTAGATACTCAGGTACAGACTGAAGATCCTAGGAGTAGTGCTGCAAACAACCAGGGCAAAACATGAAATGAGTGAGTAAGTGAATGAGACCGCACCCTTCATAGGGTGTAGTCTCTTTATATACACAGTTCAATAAGTTCAAGGTGTCTTCAGGTGAGATCCAGGGCTTGAACCTGTGAGGAGAATCACGTCCAGAAACCTGTATCCTCAATGCAGGACATATGAAAGTTCATGTAGCAGAGTGGGCGCAAGATGCACAAAATCAGTCCAGGTCATAACAAGCCCTCCACCCAAAACTAGGCATTCACTCCAGTCCAGAAGAGGCTTTCAAAGCGGAAGAGAAGGAAGAACCCTGCTCTGGCGAATAAGGATATCAGACATTTGAGATTTGGATCAGACCCATTTGAAAAGGTGTGAAAATCAGCAATACGGATCAATCCAAATTCTTTTTATCTGCCAGGTCAGAATATAATCTGTCATATATGTATTACATCAGAATAGCAACAAAAAAAAAGTTTAGGAGTTGTAGGTTCCCACCCCCCCTAACTCTAATCATAACACACAGAAACTGTAAGCCTAGCCAAACCCCCCCCCCAAGCAATTTTGTATCAAAAACTGACAAATATGTTGGACATTTACAACATTCTAAGGGTACTATTCCTTGCCTGGGGCTAAAATGGGGACACAAACAGTGAAAACCAGCACCTGCAGGTTTCCTGATAGCATCCCCGTTTTAGCCCCATATTCCAGGGCAGGCACTATCTCAGACGCTTGCCCCAGAACGCAGCGCAACCCTCCATGATACTCGCGGTAGCGCTTCCATTGGACTCCATAGAGGGCTGCACTGCCAGGCCGCGAGACCCGCTTGATCACGCTCGCCGTTCCCAGTCTCTCACTTGGCTCCTGGTGGCCAGAAGTGGCAGATCAGGCCATTCTCACAGCGGGAAGAGATGAGTATCTGATTTATTGGCGAGGGGTTTTAGGCTAGGGTCAGACTGAGGCAGTGCGAACGCGCGTGCAGGCGCACATAATCACGGCCGTGCTAGCAGAAAATGACGGGCAATGACGGCCAATATACGAAGTACGGTCGCACAAAAGTCCGGCTGCGCAACGCAAGTGGAAAATGAACGCATTTTGTCGAGAACGTAAAACCGCTAGTACGGTTGTACAGAGTGCGCTGCGTCCGCTAGCGGCGTGTGTGCGTGATTAGGAGACGTCAGACACTACTAATGTCCAGCCAACATAACGTCCAGATGCACAAAGTGTTTTATTGATGATCCGTACAAAATCACGAACGCAAATGCGCATCGTATGACCGCTATCGCGTACTCCGTGAAAAAATGCGTCCACTCGTTCGAACGTACTTTTTCACAGACAACGTGAAATTGCGTTCGTCTGACCCTAGCCTTAGCTGGTGCCAAATGATTCTGCAGAAGCGGAATCATTTAGCACGTGTGTGTGTGTGTGTGTTAGCACTTTGTAATACATAAGTAATTATAGCGATTGCGCTCCCCATGTTTAGTATATGGAGCGCAAAATACAGTAAGCTAGCGCAGTCACTGATGCGCCAACAATTTTTTTTTAACCTGTTAGCATTGGGAAGCGAATATGGGGGGGGGGTCATGCGTTAAAGTCCCTTATCCTGACGTTAACACTTTCCAGAACGCTACAATTAACATACACTAAGGGATAGTGCCCTGAATCAGACCAAAACATTGGAAGCTCCAGATATTCAGAGTTGGCTGATTCCGAAACGATCAAAACCAAGCAGATTTCTTCCACGCTACATGTTTCTACTAGAAGTGTCACTCAAGATTTTTGCATGACGTCGTGTATGTGCTCTTCACAGATTGTGATGTGCCAGTGGAAGGACACCAGACATGTGTTTGGACACGGAACATTCTACGATTGGATGATGTGGTGATGAATTACAGAAAATCGACACAGAGGTAACATAGAATGAACGGCAAACCATGGGCTTGAACTGCAGAGGTGCTAGCTACTTCTTCTGGTGGCTTGTCTCTTCTCACCAGAATGCCTTTGTGTTTCTAATCTCATGGGAGTAATCAACCTCAAAAGGAGCCAAAGGCCCCAACGCAGTCATGCAAGCATTTTGGCATAGCCGTAATGGCAGGAACGACTCAAACCAACATCTTTTTTAGAGATCGACCTTAACTCCTTAACTACCATATAAATGTCTGTTCCGAGCAGTCGTGGAAATCAGTTCATTGACTTCAATTTAATGATATGGGAGGTGGGGTAATTTGGAACGCAGGCTGTGATGTGAAGGAACGCTTTATCTGATGCACGCTAAAGCTGCTTATGCGTGCCAATAAATCTAATATGTACAAGAGCACCTGCATTTAAGAAAAAAAAGAGAAACCAGGACAGGAAGATGGGTGAAGCCTTTGCAGCGCACTGCAGGGTGCATGCTAATTTCTACGCTGAAGGACGCGCTCAACTTTGTGCTACAGAGCCTACCACACAGCGCTCTAGGGTATGTATCTACATATGGATGTCTGCTGGCAGGGTGCAATCTCACATCATTTGCTTTGTATTTAGGGTGATCAGTGCGCCGCACTGGAATCCAAGGACCAATTTAATGCATCTTTCAGAGGAAGTTTTTTGAAAAATATTGTCCTAGTTTACGTGGAATCAACAATGTCAGACAAGGAGAAAATCTAATATGTAAGGAAGGATGATGACAACTGGTCATGGGTTCGATAAGTCAACCTTTCAACACTGATTTAAATTAGTAAAATCACATTTTATTTTAATGTTTCCAAGCATTTAAAAGGTAAGGTTTCAGTTTTTTCTTTTCTGATCAGATTATTATTGTCGTCATTTTATATAGCGCCAACAGTTTCCACAGCGCTTTACAATAACCAAAGGGAATGAGATACAGATAAACAGACATATGATGGAAATGAGGTGTAGAGGGCAGTGCTTATAGGAGCTTAGTCTAGAGGGATTGGGGTTGAGGAAGACAAGGGGAATTTTACTGGACGGCCAGATCATTAGTGCCAGTGGTTTGGGAATGGTGGGGCCATAGAAGGCGGCTTCAATCATGCGTCAGGGACTTCCGTGTTCAGGAGTCCCTGAGCCGAAGAGGAGAAGCTTCATCCGGCGAGGGAGAAAAGGTAATTAATAATAATAATAATAAATAAAAAATCATCTGGAGGAGAGAAAAAAAATAATCTGGCAGAGGATGGCGGCAGCATCTGTCCGATTAACCACAAGTGCTCCTCCTGTGCTACGGACACGCTGAGCGCGTCCTAGCACAGGAGGCCATCAATTAGCCGGGATTCCGGCTGATTGCTGGCCCCCCTGGTGTGGGCTGACATCTAGCATGTCAGCCCGGCACTACGGGACAAAGATAGATGTCATCGCGCCGCCGCGATGACATCTATTTCAGGCGCCCCACCGCGAGTGCGGAGGAGGTGCCTGAAAGGGAGGGGGGAGGTACTTCGGACCTCTCTCCCTCCCGATCGCGGGGACCAAAGGCTGAAGGCAGGCACGGTTTGGAAGGGCACAGCCTGCCCTTCCAAACCGTGCTTGCCTTAAACCCCTTGGGTGCCGGATCACGATTCGGCGCAGAAAAGAGCCGAATCGTGATCCTCTCCCAGAGCTACCCGACATCTTGGATGTCGGCCAAGCTTCCAGGAATGCCCCCTGATGACTGGCGTCATTGTGCATAGCACGATGACGCCAGTCCTGGAGTTAACCCCTAACTGCCACCAATGGTGGAGATAGGGGTTCATTGGAACCCCCTATCTCCCGGTCCGTGGCAGCTAGGGGTTAATGTTTGGTATTGCTGGATCGGCCAGAGCATGGCCTTTCCAACGATACCAAACGTGACCATGTAAAAGTAAAAAATAAAAAAATTGTAAAAAAATTAAAAATATAAAAAAAACAAGTTTTTTTTATTTTTATTTGTTAATGCAGCAATATTGTTCCCATTTCAATTATAATGTGAACAATGATGCTGCACTAACGATTTTTGTATGCAGTGCATTTGTTAAAAAGAGCGAAATTTTCTCCCAAAAAAATGTAACGAGACCCAATTTCAAATTTTTTTAACAAGCGCACCCCATACAAAATATAACCGCAATTGCTCGGATGTTAAAATGTGAAAAAAAAAACACTTTACACATTGTAAATTATTGAAAATTCTAATGTTATTGCATTTTTTGTTATAATATACTGACAGGACATGACGTATACATATAATAATAACATATTATGAATCTGCCGAGTCTGCCGGAAAGAACGATATATAATATGTCTGGGTCATATATTAAAATATAAAAACATAATGAAATGAAAATGAATCTTTACTATGGGGTCAACCCAGACCCTTTGTAGTAGAAGGGTAATCCTCTCCCTTTACATTCATAATTATTAAGTCACTTCTTTCTCTCATAGGCATTGCTCTACAATTGATCGCCAATTATTGTATGTTAATAAGCATTGTATATATAATTACATAAGTTAATATGTTAATAGATGTATCTAATTGTAGACTATTGTTTTTAATTGTTGGGTTGGCACACACGGACTGGTTGCAATGATTGTTTGATTGCTTAACCAGTCTGTGGTGCTATTTATTCCCAGTTCTGTCATTGTGTTTTAGGCTTGACAAAGACCAGTCATGGTCGAAACGTTGCCTTTTTTCCTGTTGTTGGATTAAATCCATTGAAATTTATCGTGGACTCTGGAGTTTCTTTATTTACTTTTGACTGTTGGGGCTGTGGAGCAAGAGACCCCCACTCCATTTATCCACCTTGGGTTTGCATTCAGGCACAACTTTTCACGTATATTCTTGCTTGCTTCGATACTTGAATGCAACCCCTTCCCATTATGGAATCGACTCCAACACCATGTACCTTTGCCTATGATGAGACTGAAGCTATGAGGATTCTGGCCCAGGCCGGTAAGGACAATACTTTTCTGAGTACCTCTATCCATGACTGTGGGAAAAAAGATCTTTTAAAATCGAATCGTAAATTGATCGGATGTCAACTCCATTCAATTACTTTGGCTGAATATTATCGTGCATTACGAATACCACGTGGCTTAAGAGTGGGGCTCCAGCCGATCTTCTATAAAGATAACCCTGATTATGTGGAGAAATTCGAAAAAATTCTGAACAAATGTTCGATGGATGTTATGCTACTCACGATCGACTTTTTATCGAAGGAAATTGCACAATGCCAGGAATCTATCGAAAACTTGGAAAAATCGTTTCGAGATTATAATTCCGAATTGGAACTCATGGCGTTGCGTTCCACGATGGCACCGCAACTGGACCACTTCCGGAAGGAAGTGGAAGCAAGGAAAAGACGGAAGTTCCAACGTGATTTGGATGACTACGTACAGGGTCATGTTTATTCCTGGCAAAAAGGCTATTCCAGGACACCAACTACGATGCGAAGAGGACCTGGTCGTAAATATACGAAAAAATCTATTCGTTTTAAAGAGGACTCTATGTCTGGGACAGGTACCGATACATCCGAAGACCTTGGTGTAGTCCGATCGAACGACCAAGCGTCTTTTTTAGATCAGCGCCAAGGGCGACAATCGCCCGGAGGGAACGTACAGGAGCAAGCTCAGAAGAGTGTTACGAAAAAACCTCCGATGAGAAACAATCAGTCCCTGTACAAGAGACGCTAGTCTTCAACTTATCGGACATTTCATTAACGGTCGATGAAATTAAGCTACTTTCGAGGGGCTTATCGTACTGTCCGAGTGAACGCATCGATCCGTTCGATGTTAAAGTCGATCTTTTCCGATTCTTTCGTACGATTCGATTGAAATGTTTATTCTCAGGACTACCTGAAATTGATTTGCCGCTTGCACCCTTTAACTCTAAAAACCTTGGTTTGAGAGAGAAAAGTAAATTTATGCCTCAGAATGTTGAGCATGCTGTTGAGACGTATGTCAAAATCGTAGAGAGGGAAATGTCCCAAGTATATTCTAGGCGTCATTTCACCAGAGCATCCCCCAATATGTCCGCCACTGATTTTGGGATTTTAAAGAAATTACGTGATGACCCCTCTATTGTGATAAAGCCGGCGGACAAAGGGGGTGCTCTGGTGATCATGAATAGTGGAGACTATGTGGCTGAGATCCAGCGTCAGCTTGGTGATGTCGAGACGTATAAAAAGTTGGATGGTGATCCCACGGCAGCGATTGTCAGTAGAATCTCCACCCTGATACATGATGCCCTTGAGAATCAGATTATTGATAAGGGTCTGTCGAAATTCCTTGTGAAAAAACATCCTCTAATACCTGTTTTGTATGTCTTGCCCAAGATCCACAAGTCTCTCACTGCGCCTCCTGGGAGGCCTATTGTATCCGCTGTGGATTCGGTCTTCAGTCCCCTGTCCATATTTTTGGACAGGGTGGCCCGACCCTACCTACAGCGGATTCCATCATTTATTCTGGATACCGGTGATTTTCTGACCAAATTTCGTGGGCTTGCTGTGGGTGATCACAGTATTTTGGTTAGTCTTGACGTCACCAGCTTGTATACGTCTATACAGAACTTCGAGGGTATTAATGCTATGAAACATGCTCTTGTTGATCTGGGTTATTCTGATAATCAATTGCAATTTCTTTTGGACTTGTTGGATGTGGTGTTGGGTGACAGCTTTTTTCTCTTTGATCGAGTATTTTATACTCAAATACGGGGGACATCTATGGGTACTAATGTAGCACCCACCTATGCCAATATCTTCATGTCCGAATTTGAGGAAAATGTAGTCTATAAATGCGACCTTTTTCAATATGTCCATCATTGGTTTCGCTATATAGACGATATTATTTTTGTATGGGAGGGTACTAGAGACACATTAGATGAATTTCTCAGTATACTTAATAACGGATCCACCTCCATCAAGTTTACTATGTCATGTAGTCTTACACAAATCAATTTTTTAGACACTTTGGTTGTCAAAAGGAATGGCAAATTAATGACAGATCTTTACAGAAAACCTACTGATAAGAATTCCCTGCTAAGATACGATAGTGCGCACCCACCTACACTGCTCAATTCTCTCCCACGGAGTCAACTCGTGCGCGTCAATAGAGTAGTTGATTTGCCTGAAAGTAGGGACAAGAGGCTTGAGGAGATGATCGAGAGGTTCAGAGCCAGAGGCTATCCGAGACAACTCCTGAGTAGAGAAAGTATCAGAATCAATCAACCAATAATCCCTCAGAGACGCCAAAGTTGCGGCAGGATCCCATTCGTATCCAAATATGGAACCCATACTTCACAAGTGAAAAATATTTTATGTAAATACTGGTATATCTTAAGGGATGCATACCCTGATATTTCAGAGTTTCAGACCATCCCACTAATGTCATACAAGAAGGGGAGATCTTTTCGACAGACGCTGGTTAAAGCAGAGTTTGGACAAGACACAGGCAGAACACCCTTTTTTGGTAAACCCAGGAATGGAACCTTCCCATGTTTAAGTTGTTCTTGCTGCAATGCAGTTATACGTGGTGATTCCTTTGTCCATCCACACTCTGGGAGGAAGTCTAAAATTAAAGGTTATTTTACCTGCAATTCTACATACGTGGTGTATCTATTGAAATGCCCGTGTGGGTTGATATATGTGGGCGAGACTACTGAGAAAGTTAAAAATCAATTTATTAAACATAGGTCAGACATTAGAACTAAAAAGATTGAATTCCCGGTCCCCGAACATTTTATACGTTGTGGACATGATATCTCACAGTTACGTTACCAGGTAATCGATGAGGTGCCTAAGTTAACAAGAGGCGGGGACAGAGAAAAATTACTTAAAAGGAGAGAATTATATTGGATCCATCATCTTAATACTCTCTTTCCACATGGCCTCAATAGAGAATCAGATCTCTCACCTTTTTTATAAATGTGTTACGGAAGTACCTCTCTATGACATATAGATTTGTTCTCTTTTTTCCCCTCCCTAGATGACAGTCCGTATCTGTAACCTATCTGTGTCAGATAATAGTGTTCTATAAACCCATGGTTGATGGGATAGGTAATTTATGGGCTTGCGGATGGATTAGTCTTCTATTATGAGTCAGACTCCTAGATTGAATACATCATGCTTTTTAGCTCCTAGGGTAGTAAATCTTTACTATGGGGTCAACCCAGACCCTTTGTAGTAGAAGGGTAATCCTCTCCCTTTACATTCATAATTATTAAGTCACTTCTTTCTCTCATAGGCATTGCTCTACAATTGATCGCCAATTATTGTATGTTAATAAGCATTGTATATATAATTACATAAGTTAATATGTTAATAGATGTATCTAATTGTAGACTATTGTTTTTAATTGTTGGGTTGGCACACACGGACTGGTTGCAATGATTGTTTGATTGCTTAACCAGTCTGTGGTGCTATTTATTCCCAGTTCTGTCATTGTGTTTTAGGCTTGACAAAGACCAGTCATGGTCGAAACGTTGCCTTTTTTCCTGTTGTTGGATTAAATCCATTGAAATTTATCGTGGACTCTGGAGTTTCTTTATTTACTTTTTTTTTATATATTAAAATAAGGCTTAAAAACGCAGTTAAACATGATGAGCGAAACCAGTAAAAATGAGCTCAGCACAGAGGCGTGAAATGGCTCAGCAGCGAAAGGGTTAAAGGGTAAAAATTATTTTCAAGAGCGTTCCTTTAAGGACCTTAGGATGGTCCATTTTATCTTTTTGTAAGACTGGAAAAACTGAACTTTCTGATATGACAAATAAGATGCCGTTCCATCTTCAAGGACACTCCAGTGTTTTCCCTTGTTCCATGTCCAGGTGCCCAGGACTCCACACCAGGTTTTACCTGGGAATCACAACCTCAGATGTGCCCTGGGCCTCCTTTATAGTGGCTCTCCACCCTCGATGAAGTGCTTCTGCATTGACTGGAGTCCTCCAGTTCCCTTGAACTGGCGTGCTGTGCACATCTCCTACCAGACCTGTCCCAAAGATCCTGCTTTACCTCACCATACCCTTTGCTATTGGATTTTCCCATGTATGACCTTCTGCTTTGGGCTTTGACTATGCTCTTGCCTGCTGCCCGACTCGTCCCGTGCTTGAACTCTGACCGTATCCCCAGATTTCCTGGACATCTTGCCTATCGTGTTTCCTGGTCCTCGGCTCTCTCCTAAATTCTGTCTCATTCGTGGTAAATGTCCTTGTGTTTCTCAAGTTATCCTGTTTCTTTCTGTTGTAGTCAGTCCTCTTCATGTCCTGCCCTTCTGTCACTTGCTAAAGTATTCTGCTCCGGTCCTGTCCACCTGGTGTATCCTAACTTATACATTATCCAGTGGTCCCTTTTGGTTTACTCCTGCTCTGATTTCCTTGTGTAATAAACCTTTACCCCGAATATCTGCCTCACTCCACTGTCACCGCACCTGGGCTCCACCCTGCACAACCCTGTCGTGACAAGAATATTCAATTTACGGCTAGCATCAGACGAACGCAGTCATCCCGTCCGTGTCGCCGCACAGTATAACGTCCGTCATAGCATTGATTTGTGATCAAGAGACCAACACACGGAGTACGTGCGCACCGAAGTGCATACGCACCACGCAGGTGGCAACGGACGCAATATAGGCCTCGACGTAAAAGCGCAACGATGGACGCCCAAAGAGTGCGCCGCGTCCACGTACTGGCCTGTGTGCGCGATGAGGCGACGTCAGACGCAGCGCATTTGCGACGTCCATCACGTTTTGATTCCCATATTTCCACTTTTTTTCTTATATCCGTCAAAAAAAACAGACCATGTGGTGTCTACAGTATCTTCCGTCGGTACGTCTGTCCGTTATGCACTCACACGCAGAGTGCGCTCAGACTGTGTTCGTCTGACATTAGCTTAAGACCTACATATTCCAGATCAGCTGAAGAAACAGCAAATTTGGAATAGTTAACAGTATTGACCAAAAATTGTCAACCAATGGGTGTATTGCTTCCAGTTTCTAACTTTATAGATTTCCAAGAGAGGTTACGGTGCTTGTTTATTTATTTTTTTGGCAAGTGCCTGAGGTTTCCCATCTCCATCATAAATTAAGGTGTAAAAATCCATAGAAGCATTTCATGATAATTTTTCACATCTAGTCCAAAGTGGGGCCAGAATCTCAGCAAAGATTTACACTTTCCAGAAGGAGGGGGGGAGAGAATAACTAATGAAAAATAGAATGTTGAGGAATACATTCAGATTGTGAATTATCTCAAACGTCTGCTACGTGCAATTTACGTTATTGTGTTTTTTCTCTCCTCATTTCGAGAATCAAGCAAGTGGAAAATCAAGGAAGAAGAATGTAATGAAGAAATCATACATGTTACTGCGCATCACAATACTGATATCGTTATTACAGAAATAATTTACGTGGGCTCCAGGAACGCGCTGTTGCGATTTAACAGGAAGGTTGTGGTAACATTTGTATTTTTCATGAGTTACAGTGATTTAATATTATATTCATTGAACAGATTATAGTTTTTGTTTTTATCCCCCCAAATAATCGCTAAGCTTCAAAATGTCACCGTTTAGATGCGTCAACGTCAAGGGTGAAACGGAGATCTGGTCTAATTTGTACATTACCGTCATTAGCGAGTAGTCAGTCCGTCAGTCCATTTGGTTGACTTGTCTAAAGTTAAAGATAATGACCAGGAACGTCTTTTAGTCCCTTGAAACATTATCTTCATGTCATGTCACCTTCCGCAGGAGCAATGCTGTTAAGCTTTTTTTTTATTGAAGACCGATTAGTTACACTCAAGCCGCACGTTCAGCGATGAAAAGGTATAAGTGTGTTACAGACAGGGTGTGCATTCCATGGGATACATATACAGGTGAACAGATCAGTAATAAAAGAGAATATAGGTCTGAAAAACGAAGGGATATCCATAAAGCACCGGAATTTCAGTGCTTTCTCATTCGGCGTGTTTCAGCGATTTCCATTTTTACGACCCTGCGATAGATTCACCGTAAGGTCCCCGAATGCAGAAATAAAGAAAAGGGAACTCTGCTATTCTTCTACTAGGTGTTTAAAGCAATAAAACTGCATTAAAATGTGTATAAATAATAAAAAGGTCTGTTACAGAATATAAAAGACTTTAAAAAAAATGGTAATCAAATTTAGTCAAAAAAATGTATAACGATGTTTAAAAAAGATAGATAGTTTGCCGAATATGAAAAGAATAAAATGTTGATTTTTTTTTTCTTTTTCTTGACTTCTATGGGGTTCACCTAAATCTGTCGAACTGAACCACCGATAATCATGGCATTTCTTTCAGTTCGGCATTCTCTGATTAGATTAACCATTACTTAGCTATGGCAAAATTTTGCTGGTGCTGAAGATCGCCAAACTGCACCGTATTTTGCCATCAATTTGCCAGTATTTGACGAATTGACAGTTCAGAGTAGACTTGGCACCGAATGGTGAATTTCCCTGGTTGCAGTTTGCCCCTTTTTATGAATAAAACCTTAAGAATGGAAAATAAATGGAAGTCAGGTCTGATATTTTAGCTCGCACTACATGATTCTGCATTTGTCAGAAGGCGTATGGTATCCATCTGACTCCATTATAAAGCTGTACATCCAATGAAGAAAGGAACCAGTCACATGAGGCATTGCATGGAATGTGGTTCATTCGCAACCACAACGCTTGGGTCCTGCCACAGGACCATTCTTGAGCAACAGAGAAGTTTTATTTCAGGACCGATATGTTATGGTTCCTATCCAAACCATACCTTGTATGACCAGTCCTATCCATAACATAATATTGTAAGAGCAGGCCTTTCTTCATGTCATGTCTTGGTACCGGGGTGGCACAGGGATGTGGAGGATATGAACCCGGTATGCAGTTCCCTGCACAGATGACCAGTTGGGTAAGGTTTGGAAGGGGATGAAGTATGGAAACTGACCGGATGAATTCTGTAGGATGGTGGGAAGCGTAGAATAATTGCAGGACTCCGGAAACTCCGGGGTGGAACAGAGAACAAAGTGTGCTGCCAGGAACATCAGGGGATGGTGATGAGGTGGGCATGACAATTCATTTCACTTACAGTTTTTAGGGCTGGTGCTCTAGGATGGCTGGAACCTTGGCCAGTGCATTATATCTACATCTGCCCTTCCATCTGTATTGGAATTTCCCATTAAAGAGTAGACAAACCACACCTAAAATCACTCACAGAAGAAATCTATGCACAGACACAAATGCCCTTGCTCCATGCATAGGACAACTTTTCACTACCCTTGAGATCAGACTTTCGAATAATACCTTATGATAATAAGAGGTCACACTTTAATAATGCGGGCGAGCTTAATTTGACAAGGCTTTGTTCGGAATTGTAAACCTCCATTACAGTAATTAATCTTGTTCCGTGTCCCTGGTATACCCTTTTCATGAACTGATGCTCAGAACATTGGTTCCTTATTCAAAGAAGATCTTCGCAAGGTTATAGAAGTTAGCAAAATAATTCAGCCCCGATTCATATTCTCGACATGGCGCCATCAGTTCTTCCACCATCCATTGATCAGCTGACATCTGCAAAATACTAACAGGGTTATTCAGAGAAAGGCGAAAACCAGGAGAACTGGCAAGAGAAGAGAACAATCTAGACCTAATAGCCGATTTGGAAAGTGAGATAAATGGGAGAATATTTCTGGTTCGGCTATTTTGGTCTAGATAGTTCTCTTCTCCGGTCATTCTCCTGGTTTTCACCTTTCTCTGAAAAACCCTGTTAGTGCCGACTCTGTAGTTTGTACATGGTGGTAGAACATTCCCAAAAATAATAATAAAGTCCACAAATATTACAAATTTGAATATTTTTTTTTATAATAGTATGTGTTTTCAATTAAAATCCTAACCCAAGCAGTCTGCATGCCAAAATGGGTTATCCACTGAATGTGGCACGAATTGCACGTTTTAGGCCAAGAAAAACCAAATTTAGCATAACTTCAAACTACTTGAATGTAGACTTTACGATTTTGGCCTAAAATATATAATTCCCATTTAATTTTCATCAGTTCCCAGCTGAAAGGATAAACAAATGAGTGTTCATTGTCTGTTCGATGGAATATTGCACTGGTTCCCAACACTGGCCCTCAAGTTCCCCTAACAGGCGTGGTTTTATGAATTACTTTGGGGAAATACGGAGTGAATCCTGCAATCACTGAGTAGCTAATCGTATCACCTGTGCAGGGCCGGCCCGTCCATGGAGCAGGGTGGAGCACCCGCTCCAGGCGGCTCTTTGTCAGGAGCGGCACTTTGCCACCCTGTCAAACGCCACAGCATGGACAAGGCACGGGCGGCCCTGATGCACGCTGGAAAACCCGCTGCTCTCAGCAGGCCAGCGCCCACCCCATTGCCTAAGCGGCCCAGTGCCCGCACTCATCACCTAAACATGCCCGCCCCCTTCACCGAAGCCTGGGCCCAGCGACCAGGCCCGAAGCCTGGGCCCAGCGACCAGGCCCAAAGCCTGGGCCCAGTGACCAGGCCCAAAGCCTGGGCCTGGAAGACCGGGCCCGGAAGCCTAGGCCCGGAATGCCTGTGCCCGGAAGACCAGGCCCAGAAGCCTGGGCCAGAAGACTGGAAGACCAGGCCCGAAGCCTGGGCCTGGAAGACCGGGCCCGGAAGACCAGGCCCAAAGCCTGGGCCAGGAAGACCAGGCCCAAAGCCTGGGCCAGGAAGACCAGGCACAAAGCCTGGGCCCAGAAGACCGGGCCCGGAAGACAAGGCCCCAGCGACCGGGCCCGGCGACCAGGCCCAAATACCAGGGCCGGAAGACCAGACCCGGAAGCCTGGGCCTGAAGCCTTGGCCGCTGGGCCCCGAGGAGACCAAGCCTGGGAGGCTGGACCCGGAGACCAGGCCCGAGGCCTTTCCAGCTGGGTCTCGACCAGGGCTGTGTGTGTAAGTTTCAGTTTGTGTGGGTGACTGTGTGTGTGGGGGGTTACTGTGGGTGACTGTGTGTGTGACGGTGACTGTGTGGGTGTGGGAGACTGTGTGTGTGTGGGAGACTGTGTGTGTGTGTGGGTGAGTGTGTGTGTGTGGGAGACTGTGTGTGTGTGTGGGTGACTGTGTGTGTGTGGGAGACTGTGTGTGTGTGGGTGACTGTGTGTGGGTGACTGTGTGTGTGGGGGTGACTGTGTGTGTGTGGTGGGGTGACTGTGTGGTGGGGTGACTGTGTGGGGGTGACTGTGTGGGTGTGTGGGTGATTGTGTTTGTGGGGGCGTGACTAGGTGGGTGGGTGTATTACTGTGTGTGTTTGGGGGTGACTGGGTAGGTGGGAGACTGTGGTTGTGACTGTGTGTGATTGTGACTGTGGGTGACTGTGTGTATGTGGGGGTGACTGTGAGTGGGTGTGGGTGGGTGACTGGGTGACAGTGGGCTGGGGTATGTGGACCTCTGTGATACGCTCATACACACCGCACATTACTGTGAGTTTTTTATTGCTGTGGGGCTCTGTGATACGCTCATACGTGTCACGTGTTTTTTTTTTCTTAGGGGGGGCAGCATTTCATTCATCGTTCCAGGCAGCACAGTGGCTTGGGCCGGCCCTGCACCTGTGCTTCTGATATCTGGAAAACCTGATTTGGTTTGGGCAGTGGTTCTCAACCGCAGTCCTCAGGTACCTCTAACGGAACAGATTTAAATTTTAAGGATTACCTTGGACAAAGCAGACTGAATCCTGCAATCACTGAGCAGCAAATCATATAACATGTGCTTGGCTTTAGATATCTGGAAAACCTGACCTGTTGGGGGTACTAGGGGACCGCGGTTGGAACCACTGTGTTAGGGAGTTCTGGGGACCAGGGATGGGAAGCACTGGAATATTCAATGAAAAATAAACTATTAGTTTAAACCACAGGGCAACAACCTTGACCCACTAGATGTTTTGTAATTACATCTCTCATGATACTCAGCCACTCATTAGGTTGTCTGAGCCTCACAGGAGGAGGTGTAGTTTTGATACATCTTAAGGACCAACATTAATCCTTGGTTTAAACCTATAACAGGCTAATCAATTGTCAAACAACTCATGGACAGCCAAGTATGGCCCCATCTTCTACTGACTGTAACTCTTCAGGATCATCTGTAAATATTGGAGATTTCTAACCCCCCCCCCAAATAAATGCTTTTTAGCAGCTTGAAATCTTAGTAATGAAGAAAACAAAATGGCATCGTAACATTTGTTTGGATTAAATTATTTGGGCTGTCATGGGCAGATTGTAGTCCTTCATGACCATGTGCATGCCGCATTTCGATGTGATCTTTACCTCTCTTGAAAAATTGCATGGACCAGAATTCCCACCAAGGTAAAGTAATCACCAGAATCAACGTACAGCACATTTGGTAGAAATTTGGCAAATTAGACATAGGGCACTATTACACTCTTCACGCACAATTTTGCGCGTGTGCAAAAACGCATTAACGCGAGGGGCAAAACCCTTCACGCTGAACATCGTATTACGACCTTCTCGCACAAAATGCGCATTAACATCTAACGCGGGTGAACCTGTGCAAATCCTGCGCGAGCGTAATGTACTCTGCGCGTCCTATTCTTACCATTGTGTGCGCAAATGCGTTTGTGCGCTGGTACGCGGATGGTATTAAAATCTATGCGCAAAATTTAACGGACAACGTTTGCGCACATAATTTTAACGTCTTTGAAAAGCTGGTGGTAACTGCAAATCTGAACGTCCTGGCCCGAAACCAAATACACCAGCGGAAAAAAAAATACGCAGCAACGTAAAGTTACACATTCTACGCATACCCAAACAATTAAATGGAGAAGTTTTATTTATTTTTATTGATGCAGCATATATACGCAGATTGACTTTGACAGGCGCAAAAACCTAACGTTAGAAAACGGTGGTTCTTAATTCTGATTGGCTGAATCCCGTGAAAAAAACATTCCGCACACTGATTTCTGCGCGCAATGTTACTTTGCGCGTATTTGTCTGCGTTTTGCGTGTCCGCTTTAGATTTTATTTTTTGACGAATGACAAAATGCGTTCGGATCGTAATACCACCGTTAATTTTCACGCATTAACGCTCAACGCCGTGCGCAAAATTTAATGCGCCGCGTGCGTTTTTGCGCATAGAATGTAATAGTGCCCATAGTTTTTAGTAAGCATTTTCCTAATTTATTATTATTTTTTTGTAAGAGAGCAGAAAGTATTGCCCAATTAACAAGCAAGGACAGCAGAATAAGAATTCTGTTCTTGTTCAATTATTATCACTGAAAACCATGAACCAGCGAATAACACCATCGCGAAGACTGAGGATCAACAGCATAGTTTTATTTATGGGTGACAGGGACACTTTACGTCTTCCTGCATTTTATTTCCATAAATAGTAGCGTTCTAAAGTCATACATTCTGAATAACTTCGTCTGGCGGTACACATACATTATACATTCATGCATTCCATATGTACGCTTAAAGACAACAAACGCGACATGTCTTCTAGCTTAACCTATTTCACGCAAACTAGGACACAACAAAAGTAAAAGGGAATAAGTTAGAAAGCCCTGCAGTTCATAACGCGGAGTTTCTCTGCATCTTTATTTATGCAGAAACCACATAAAGCTGGTTTTGCATAAATTATGCATCTTGGTAATTTATCATACCATTCTTCCCTCAATGCATTTAAATTTTCCCCGTCTACATTAAACCACATATTAATATACATAAATACAGAGGAAGCAATAAAGACAGAATACATTAACCTGTGTAGTCATCTGTTATTTTAATGGTTACATTCTCTGTACTTAATATATATCAGTGTTCTACCGTATATCACTCTTTACTTGCATTTATAAAGCTATATAAAGTGTTGTACCTGCTGTGTCCTTTTTTTTTCCCCCTTTGCAGAAACTAAGGACCACAAATCTTTCTGCTTGAAAACAAGCACACAAATAAAATAATAAAAAGGTAACTTTAAATATATGCACACACTAAGATTTTAATACATTTAGATAATTTTTATATTTAACTTGTTCACTACCAAGCGCATGCTTTTGGGGGGGAAAAATAATTACGATAATATTTATTTAAGACCTTGGATGTGAAGTTTACAGTTAAATACGTGATAAAATGGCAGTTTGATATATTTTTATTCCAAAATAGTAAAAAGTGAGCAAGTTTATGTTTTATATTTCATGTATATATTCTTTACAGAAATAATGCTGAGATGAAAGGTTCCAAACTCTAGATGACGTCCCATATCTTGCACAATGTCACAATACAGACCCTATATCAGGATACAGGCAGAAATGGCCTTTGTGTCAGATGCAGTAAATGTAATGCAGATAAGTAATACAAATGGTGAGATCTCCTACTTTTGGGGGGTTTGTAGGGATCATAATGAGATTATTAGCAATGGAGCCTCCAAAAAATAGCATTAGGATATTAAAATAATATCTGACTGCATAATGCCTGTGTATGGGAATTACAGTAACACCTTGTATCTGTATGTGCTGCATAATGCCTGTGTGTGGCAATTACAGTAACACCTTGTATCTGTATGTGCTGCATAATGCCTGTGTATGGTAATTACAGCAACACCTTGTATCTGTATGTGCTGCATAATGCCTGTGTATGGCAATTACAGCAACACCTTGTATCTGTATGTGCTGCATAATGCCTGTGTATGGGAATTACAGTAACACCTTGTATCTGTATGTGCTGCATAATGCCTGTGTATAGGAATTACAGTAACACCCTGTATCTGTATGTGCTGCATAATGCCTGTGTATGGAAATTACAGTAACACCTTGTATCTGTATGTGCTGCATAATGCCTGTGTATGGGAATTACAGTAACACCCTGTATCTGTATGTGCTGCATAATGCCTGTGTATGGGAATTACAGTAACACACTGTATCTGTATGTGCTGCATAATGCCTGTGTATGGTAATTACAGCAACACCTTGTATCTGTATGTGCTGCATAATGCCTGTGTGTGGTAATTATAGCAACACCTTGTATCTGTACTGTACACAGAGCTGGAATTATAATTAGGCAGAGTAGGCATGTGCCAATAGGCACCTGCCACAAGGGACGCCTTGCTCTGTAAAAATAGTTTTTTCTTCTAATTTACAAATCATTTAGACCACTATATCTCTGGAGCACTAAGGGCTAGAAGGACATATGAGGAGTCATTGGAAAGGCCAGATTATGGCCTCTCCAGTGATGCCAAATATAACCAGGTTAGATTTACGTACAAATAAAATAAATATTTTTCTCTACCCCCTACTCAGTTTTATTATTCAGTTTGCAATTATAAAGTGAACAGTGATGCTGCGCTAAGTCACCTTCTCATTTTCCGCACTGCCAAACAAGTGTGGAGCTGATGATGCAAAGCATTGTTTCATCGATTAACCTAGACCATGGCACTGTGGTGCAGAGAGACAGGGGAACTTTGGAACCTGCATCTCTGAATTGTACACCGCACAAGGTTGTCATTGAAGAGGTCTGAGTCTGGTCTTTACAATGATCCCAAACATGACCATGTGATGTGTAAAAAAATTTAAAAAACTGAAAAAAGTAAATGCAAAATGTATTTTTCGCCTCTGTTCTACGGCAGAGGCAAAATATGCTTTTACATATAAAACACACAGCACTGCACTAACTCAACCAATGCAACCGATTTTCATATTTTTTTTTTAGTTTGCCACAAATGAAAATTCAAAAAGTCACGTTGGCATTGCTTTTTTTTTCTTAGGAGGGGGTGTATGGGCGTGCCATATTTCTGTGCCTACAGGCTCCTGAGATGCAAATCCAGGCCTGACTATACAGGTATTTTCAGTTGTTATAGCCCCCTGAATCATATCCCTGTAGAGCGGTTAGTGACCCCCATAGATCTCCCTGATATCTGCCCTCTTCCTGGCTGTTGTAATACAGCAGTAACGTTTAGGCTTATTATTTTTCTTAATTGCATTTGAAGAACATTTTTTTCCGTGCATGAGACATGTTTGATTAGTCTCAGCTTTTTTTTGCACAAAAACCCTCAGAACGTCAGATGCAGTCTTAAATTTCTGGCACAATTTTCTGTTAAAACTAAATAAAAACAAAAAGGTGAACAAAGTTATACCGGACTAAATCTTCAGTATGTTGAAAAAAATGTAACATGGCCTTGAGTTGTCACACTATCAGGGTAATTCAAAGAGAGCCGAATGGCTGGAGAAAGGTAACCGAACCCTGAAAATCAGCATTCAGTTACCTCTCCTGACCATTCGGCTATCCAGAGAGCAGGCAATTCGCCAAATCCTGGCGAATTTCCTGCACATACGATGCCTGTTCGGTGCCTGTTTGAGGGCAGTGAATCCCCATAAAAAAGCACTGCTTCGGCTATTCAGAGAACACAAACCAGCAGTGAAAGGTTCCCGAAATGCCCTGCCATTCGGTGGTTTAATTCGTCAGGTTTATTCAGGAGAATCCCATAGGCTTCAATGTTAAAAATATTCCCGTTTTAATTCAATATCTAATAAACCATTCATTGTAAAATTCTGCAGTAAAGAGTCTCTTTATTCATAGATTTTTTTAGGATATTTTAACCCTTTCGCTGCTGAGGCTTTTCCCGCCTCTGTGCTGAGGTCATTTTTACCGGTTTTGCTCATCATGTTTAAACGTGTTTTTAAGGCTTATTTTAGTATATGACCCAGACATATTATATATCGTTCTTTCCGTCAGACTCGGCAGATTAATAATATGTTATTATTATATGTATACGTCATGACCTGTCTGTATATTATAACAAAAAATGCAATAAAATATGAATTTTCAATAATTTACAGCGTGTAAAGTGTTTTTTTTCCACATTTTAACATGCGAGCAATTGCGGTTATATTTTGTATGGGGTGCGCTTGTTAAAAAAATTAGAGATGGGGTCTCGTTACATTTTTTTTTGGGGAAAATTACACGATTTTTAACAAACGCACCGCATACAAAAATCGTTAGTGCAGCATCATTGTTCACATTATAATTGAAATGGGAACAATATTGCTGCATTAACAAACCAAAAAAATTTAAAAAAAAGTGTTTATTTTTTTTTTATAATTTCTTTTTAAAATATTTTTTTATTTTTATTTTATTTATTTATTTATTTATTTTTACAAACTTTTTTCACTTTCGTGTTTGGTATCGTTGGAACGGCCATGCTCTGGCCGATCCAGCAATACCAAACTTAACCCCTAGCTGCCACGGATCGGGAGATAGGGAGTTCATTGGAACTCCCTATCTCCACCGTTGGTGGCAGTTAGGGGTTAACTCTAGGACTGGCGTCATCGTGCTATGCACAATGACGCCAGTCCTCAGGGGGAGTTCCTGGAGGCTTGGCCGACATCCAAGATGTCGGCCAGCTCCGGGAAAGGATCACGAACCGGCGCTTTTCAGCACCGATTCGCGATCCAGCTCCCCAGGGGTTAATGCCAGGTACCATTTGGAAGGGCAGGCTGTGCCCTTCCAAATGGTGCCTGGGTTAACCCCTGCAATGCCGCCGATCGGGAGGGAGAGAGGTCCCTTTCAGGCGCCTTCTCCGCACATGAGGGGGGGCACCTGAATTAGGTGTCATCGCGCTGTCGCGATGACACCTAATTTCACCGGCGGCGGTTCCGGATGCTGGGCTGACATCGAGGATGTCAGCCCGCACCGGGGGGGGCCAGCGATCGGCCGGAACTCGGCCAAACGCTGACCCCAAAGTGAGGACGCGCTCAGCGCGTCCTCAGCACAGCAGCAGCCATGCGGAGGACGCGCTGAGCGCGTCCTCCGCATTGAAGTGGTTAAGCATTTTTCTGGATTTTTTTTTTTTTGAAATCCGATTTTTATTTATATATTTTTTTTAAGTTTACTTATTTTTTCTGTAACAGCCCTTTTTATTATCATTCATTGGATCATATGTAAATTTCAGACATTTTCGCTCAGTAGTTTCTTTGCAAACAGCGTTTCACTTTTCAAACATTCAAGCAAACTTTTTCCTAATTTATTCACTTCACTCTGTCTGCGGTGTCAGCTTTTTCCGGCAGCTTCGTTGCGTGTGTTCGGCTCCTGCTCGGGTTTTTTTGTTGTTTTCGGCGGGTTAATCCAGATGTTTTTGCGGGTTTTCGGTGTGCATTGGCCGGGTTTTGCGGTTAGTTTTCGTCGGGTTTGCGGCGGCCTTTCCCTGCAATTCGGGGACCCTTTGGTGCTTGCTGAATACACCGCAGGGTTGCCGAAATGGGATCGGCAAAACAAACCGAATTGAAGAGAACGAAAAGTCACCGAATGTGCAGTGACTTTTCGATTCTCTTTGAATTACTCTTTATGTGGGATATCAATTGATTTGATTTAATCAAACATTATAATATACACCTGTAGCTGAACTAGAAAAGATTACTTCAGATTAAAATAGGTTTGTAATTTGATGCCTGATTGACTGTGACATAATCATTTCATATATAATGTATTAGGCTAAAGATTATCACTTTTCACACTGCAACACAATATATAGTGATGAGAATGATAATGACAATAAAAATACATCAATTAACAAAGTAACCGTCTAGAATAAAAATTCACTTTATGCTGCATGGGCTGAAGAAAGATGTGCGTCCATTGAGTTCAGCGTTTCACGTAGCTACTGCTGCTGATCCAAAATGCAAAAATCCCATCCGGAAGCGCTCTTCAAATATGCAACATACTGGAAAAAAAAATCCCTTGACCCCAGATAGTGTCAGATTTTCGGCTTGTGTACCGATTTTTTTTTCGGTTCGATTCGGTTCGGCTCGTTCGGATGTTTAAACTTTTCGATTCGGCTCGTTTCGACCGATTTCTGTTTCGATTCGGTTCGGTTCGACTCGTTTTTCGTGTACATTTTTTTTTCGGAATATCCACCATTTTTCGTATTTTCGGGTCACTTAGCTCGTTTTTTGTATCGACTTTTCGAGATTTCGGAAATTTTCGTAGTTTTCGGAACCTCTGTTCTCCTCGTTTCAAAGTTTGGTAGTCCCTGAACCAAAGAGGAGGAGCTGCTCGCATGTAAATTCACATATATATAGCAGAGGCTGTCAGCAGGATCTGCCCAATTATTTAGAGGAAAAAAATGTGAACTGTTTTTTACAGTTTCTGTTATATGGTTAGGGTAGGATCTTGGGTTCCTGCAGAGGTTTGGCCAGGACAGGTGTTAACCTCTTAATTAACCTCAACCAAGAGATGTCCTTTTGGTTTAAGTCTTGGACATAGAGTATTGAAGATCACTCCTGAATTTCCCAACAACTTTGAAGTGGACAGTCATCATCGAATTTCAGAATAAAACAGCTGGAACCGAAATCACGAATGGAACCAAAATCATGAATAGAGTGAAAATAAATTTCGATTTGACACATTTCAAGTCCATTCGAAAATTCCGAAAATATTTCGTTTCGGCTCGGAAAACTTTTCGGATCTGCCATTTTCGGATCTAAAACTTTTCGGAAAATCGGCCGCATCCGAAAACACGAATCGTGAAATTTCGTGAAAATTCTGAAATTCCGAAACCCGAAACGCACATCCCTATCAGATTTCTATTTGGATCAAGCTGCTTTTACCCACATATTAACGCTTTATAAGTGTGAATTATTATAAAAGTTCCAATTCCAGGTCTTAGATTGTATTGCCTTTGCATAAGAACCTTTTGGAAGTTGTCCTCTTCATCTGTAGCGTAGCTTAGGTCTTCCTGTGCCTTGGAGAACACTTTTTGCCTCATGTGCCCAAAAAGACCCGGTCGACTGCAGCAATTTCAGCTTTTTCCCTCGAAACCCCGATGGTGTTGAGGTCTTCAGGGTTATTTAAAGAGCTCCGAATTGCTGGCGAAAGGTAACCGAACGCTGAAAATCAGTGTTCGTTACCTTTTCTGGCCATTCTGCTATCCAGAGAGCAGGCAATTCGCCAAATCCTGGCGAATTGCCTGCACATACGGTGCCTGTTCGAGGGCAGTGTAATCCCCATAGAGAAGCAATGCTTCGTCTATTCAGAGAACAAAACCCAGCAGTGAAAAGTTGCCAAATTACCCTGCCATTCAGTGGTTTAATTCGGCAGGTTTATTCAGACGAATCCCATAGGCTTCAATGTTAAAAATATTCACGTTTTAATTCAGAATCTAATACACTGTTGATTATAACATTCTGCAGTAAAAAGTCTAGTCTTTAGATTTTTTTTTGGACCTTTTAGGCATTTTTGGGGATTTTTTTCAAATTTTTTTTTCCGTTTTTGGTTTTTAAATCTTTTTCTTTTTTCTGTAACAGCCCTTTTTATTATCATTCATTGGACCTCATATGTAAATTTCAGACATTTTCGCACAGTAGTTTGTTTTCAAACAGAGTTTCACTTTTCAAGCGTACTGTTTTTTTTTTTCACTCCATTCGTCTGCTGTGTTGGGTTTTTCCGGCGGCTGCTCTGTGCTGTGATCGGCTTCTGCTCGGGTTTCTCCGGCGTCTTCGGCGGGGTTAATCCAGATGTTTTTGCGGGTTTCGGTGTGCATTTGCCTGGGTTTTGCATTGAGTTTTCGGCGGCTTTTCCCTGCACTATGACGGCCCTGTGGTGCTTGCTGAATACACCGCATGGTCGCCGAAATGGGATCGCCAAATCAAGCCGAATTGAAGAGAATGAAAAGTCACCGAACGTGCAGTGACTTTTCGATTCTCTTTGAATAACCCTGCTTGTTTGAATGTTGTACACCATGTCCTGAGTGGCCTGACTTTGTTCCGTTTTCCTTGAGGTGGTATCCAGTGGATTGTAACCATTGGTATGCGTAAGTCTGGAAGTTGCAGGATATGTCCAGCCAGGCGCATCCGGCGTTCAGTTACCATCTCTTCCAGTTTCCATGAATTACTTAATTGCAGGACTGCCTCATTGGTAATGTGGTCTCTGTAGGAAATGCCCAGTATTTTTTGAAGGCATCTTTGATGAAAAAACGATAAGACTCTGTGCGATTCTTTTGTTCACCTTCCAAGTTTCACTAGCATATACAACCGTTTGGTGTACAAGCAGATTGTTGGTGTAGAGTAGACCAGATTTGGTGCAAACGTTGGAATATGCCCGTCGCCTTGCCAATCCTGCAAAGAATATCCTTTTCGGTGTCTCCGTTCAATATGATGCCGTTTCATCTGTAGGGTCTCTCAGTGATTGGTTACATGGCATCAAGGATACGTGTAGATTCTGTGCTTAAACCCAGGGGTCTAGTCCTAAAAAATAATGCCTGGGTACTTCCAAGATTTCTTCATCCCAATTAATGATTCACATGTCACACAAAGCCCAGAACCCCACAATCAAACTTTATTAGGGATGTGCGTTTCGGGTTTCGGAATTTCGGAATTTTCACGAAATTTCCCGATTCATGCATTCGGATTCGGACGATTTTCCAAAAATTTTCAGATCCGAAAACGGCAGATCCGTACGAATTTTCGTGCCGAAACGAAAACTTTTTGGAATTTTCGAATGGACTAGAAATGTGTAAAATCGAAATTCATTTTCGTTCCATTCGAGATTTCGGCTCCATTCCTGATTTCGGTTCCATTTCAGTAATTTCGGACATCGTATACTGTATATCGCTGATTCTGTAATTAAATTTTGTATCATTCCCATCTCAATGTATCCTTCCTGGAAAACCAGAGAAATCTCAATGTATCCTTCTTGTAAAACATGAGAAATCTCAATGGCAGAATTATCGTATCGGCAGAATTATCGTATCGTATAATTATCGTATTGTAATAACCATTAGTTTACGTCAAAACGAATAGACACTTTGAAACGAGGAGAACAGACGTTCCGAAAAACACGAAAATTTCCGAAATCACGAAAAAAAAGGCGATACGAAAAACGAAACGAAACGAACCGAAACGGAAATCGGCCGAAACGAGTCGAAACGAAAATTTACAAAATCCGAACGAACCGAACCGAAAAAAAAATCGGTGCACAAGCTTAAACTTTATCACTATAAATACAAAGATAAGCTGGATTTTATGAATTTGTTATGGTTATTGCAATAATTAAAATATATTTCTGGTTACTTAATAAGAACATGTATGACTGAATCCGAATAAAAGCTTTTAAGTATGAAGACCTAAAAGGGAACTCCATTCCCTTGTAATCACACATTTATTCGCTCCGCTCTTGAACACCGTATTATGTTTTGTTGTAGAATTTCTGTGCATTATATTAGACTAATTATCTGAAAAGTCTCCAACCGTTTAAAGTGAAAGGAATGCATTTTACACCTAAAAGGAATAGGTTTTTCCATAAATAATTCTATTGTTGCGCATGTGCAGATTGTAATCTGCCGAACAGTTACAGATATGATACTGCACGGCATAACAACGCTTTGTAGTGTCATTACTTTCTTAATCGCATTAAACCTAGATTGAGTGTTTTTTTCTTAAAAAGCTTAAAGGGTTTGAAATGAAGTACCTTAGTGTATAAGTCACAACGATATCTGTTTGTTTCACAACTGTAATATGGGTGGGAAAGGTAGGATCTGCATAAACTAAGCATCCTCTATGCACTCTCTTCCCGCACTGTGTATTTTGGGACCTGCCAATCCTTGATTTAATTTCTATAATTTTCATTATCCTTCTCTCCTCTTTTAACCCTTTCGCTGCTGAGTCATTTCACACCTCTGTGCTGAGCTCATTTTTACCGGTTTCGCTCATCTTGTTTAAACGCAATTTGAAGCCACGTTTTATTATACAATCCAGATATATTATATATCGTTCTTTCCAGGAAGACTCGGCAGATTCATAATATATCATTATTATATGTATACGTCATGTCCTGCGTGAATATTATAACAAAACATGCAATAAAAATTGAATTTTCAATCATCTACATTGTGTAAAGTGTTTTTTTTTTCACATTTTATCATGCAAGCCTTTTCAGTTATATTTTCTATGGGGTGCGCGTGTTAAAAAAAATTAGAAATGGGGACTCGTTATAATTTTTTGGGGAAAATTACGTGTTTTTTAGCAAACACCCCCACATAGAAAAAATCGTTAGTGCAGCATCATTGTTCACATTATAATTGAACGAAGAACAAAATTGCTGCATTAATAAAACGAAAAAAAACATTTTTTTATTTTTTTATTTAATTTTATATTTTTGTTTGTTATATTTTACATGGCCATGTTTGGTATCATTGGAAAGGCCATGCTCTGGCCGTTCCAATGATACCACACCTTAACCCCTAGCTGCCATGGATCGGGAGGTTTATTGGAACCCCCTATCTCCCCCATAGGTGGCAGTTAGGGGTTAATTGCAGAACTAATCGCCAGTCATCAGGGGGATATCCCGTAAGCTTGGCCGACATCCAAGATGTCAGCCAGCTCTGGGAGGGGACCGCGATACGGCGCCTTTTAGCGCCACATAGCGATCCAGCCCCCTAGGGGTTAAAGACTGCCGCCGATTGAAAGGGCAGACTGTACTCTTCCAAATGGTGCCTACCTTTAAGTTGTGGTCCACCCAGATGGGGAGGGAGAGAGGTCCGAAGGAACTTCCCCGCACTGGCTGAGCGCGTCCTCTGCATGGAAGGGGTTAAACATATGAAGAGAATCATTTACAGGTCTATTCAAAGAAAGGTGAAACTCAGGAGAATGACTGGAGAAGGGAAATTCTAGGTCAAAAGAGCCAAACCAGAAAAATTCTATTTGGTCTAGATTGTTCTCTTCTCCTGATTTATACTTTTCGTTGAATAGACCTGTTAGTTTTTTTTTTGTGTGCCATACCAGGGCCTAGAAAGGAGAGATGTGCATTCAGGCCCCACCTAAAAGTTTAATTTAGTAATGAATTTAAGATTGATCACACCCACTGATGAAGCTCCTGTGAGCGAAACGCGTTTGCGGTGTATTATATGCCAGTTTTATTTATTTTATTGTTTTTCCTGAATAAATTATCTAATTTGATTCGAGACTACCTGTTTCATTTTGGTGAAGTTACCTACCACTAATACATCGCCCCTGGGGACCTCCGAGCAGGGGAGGGGATCCAATATCCCTTTATTTCATCGGCTGACTTGTGTTTTGTGCCTTTTAGATCTAACAGGCACCACAAAATGTGAGTAACATTCTGCATACTCTAGTGTTTAACGCTCGTTCCAACAGTCTGCAAATTGTTTGTTTTAATATTTGCTTCTTACGAGGGTTTTTCAATAAGAAACACCACCTGTCGGGATACAGGAGAATTACTTCTGAAGATCTATTACCATCTGTACCTGCGCTGGTATCCACATTCTCCACATGCCAGAATGTTGAAAATTGCTGGAAAATAACATTATGGGAAGTTACAGAATTCCGCAATGCATTAAAAATCAAGACCTTTAAACAAAAAAAGAAGTCAAGGACGTGTCATTCTGTGCAATATCGTATATATATATATATATATATATATATATATATCAGAATTTGTCACATGAAGTGACAGGACCACAAGACATGTACTGTAGATGAGAAACGATAGCAGTCTGCTTGTAATTAGACAGGTCTATATTCCTATAGTCTAGTAATTGTCCTTGGTCCCCCAGATAAGTTTCTCATCCATATGATGTCATACTTCAACACCTTCAATCATTCAGACAGCAATGCACTGTCAAGCAAAACCACATGGTCCTACTCCACAGACCACAGGCCAGCCTACTGGAGGCAAGAAAAGCATGGGAAGACAAATACCATGTATAATAGAAACAAAACTTCACATTATCGCCAATGGTCTAATATAGGGGTGTACAACCTCCATGACTCTCAAGATAGAGTTGACAGATCGGCCATATTTTCCTGGTTACATTTAATTAGTGCTCAGGGGCAGTGCATGAAAATACAACCCAGCAGTATGTATAACTCATGCTGCAGGTAAAACACCAAAGAGTAAGGATCGGTTAGTAAACGAATTTCTCTTCTGAAGGATATGGATTATACACATTGCAGGGCAGCACCTTCCCTGTGCTCTCTTGCTTTATGAATTAGTAATGGGCCCAGGGAAAGCATGGCTTACCTGGCAGCCATAGAGTACATGGAAGATGTAGTTCCAAAACGGCTGGAGGACCAATGCTGAGCAGGTCTGTCTAATAGAAAGAAAAAGTTCTGCAATCAAGCAGGGAAAAAAGTTATAGAGCCATAATCGCCCAAAAAATGTAAATGTTCTTATTGTGTTTGTATATTGGTTTCTTTTTGTGAGGGTTACAAGGTGCCCTCAACTTAGGTGGGGAACGAGTCGCATATATTGGATGTATTTGTAGAATGGAGTCTATGGGTCAGAAGTCCAAAATCTGATACATAATGATAGTATTGTGTGGGATGTATGCAAAGGACATCACTGGGGGTAGAAGTCAACATTCAGATATTCAGATGCCATCTCTGATCTTGGGCAGCTTGCACAACACAAAAGATCCCCTGCAGCCCACTCTAAATATTCCCTCCTCCACCCATTGCCTCTTCACTACTGTTTATCCTATACCACATCTGTAAAGGGAAACTTTTGCTAAGGTTTTGGTAAATGTTGAATCTTTGGAAAAATCCACAAATTGGAAACAAACAGGAGATAAAAACCTAACTTAAATTTTCCCCTTTTTTTAAACTATTTTGTTAAAAGAACATGACGTTTTGGAGGTAATGTTTTGATTTGAAAATTGTTGGAATCAATCTGTTTTGTGGGTGTACTTCCAAAAATTTCCTAATATTTGTTTACCCTCCCAGGCGGTCTGATTTTTGTTTTTCAAAGTTTTGTGTCTAAAAGCGTTTAAATTTTTTTGGAAAGGAAATGTGTTGTTTTATATAGTATGCCTGTAATCCTTAGGAATAACTCACTGATATCCGTACAAACGAGTGCAGTAAACAGACCGAGTCAGATAAAGTTTGAAACACAAAATAATAATTTATTATCCAAAAAATAATTATCCAAAATAATGGAAATAAATAATATTCAATAATATAATCAAATCAAAAACATTGAAATCTTTCAGAAGACAAAGGTGCAATATTAGATACTGCATATTGCCTCAGTAAACATCCTTCGTATGATATAGTATCTATTTATATATCTTGAAGTATATTACGGTATTTTTTACACCATTTTTTTTTCTACAGTTCAAATTTGCTGCCAGGTCCCGCCCCCCTGCGTTGCGTGGGTCGTAGGGAACGGAACCAGGAAGTAAGTTGCCTGCCGCCACGATCACACTGTGGTGACTGCGGGGGACAGCGAGGGAGTGCAGGATGCGGTGAGTATACAGCCCGAGTGTGGCTCGGGGTTACAGTTCGTGGTAGCGAAATTTAACCCAGAGTCACACTCGGGAATAACGCCAGGGAGGTTAATGTCTACATGTCCATAAATATAAGCAAAGTCATACAGGGTTATTCACTGGAAGACTGGAGAATAGCTGGAGAATGAAAAATTCTAGGTCAAAATAGCCAAACCAGAAAAATTCTCCCTTTCCTATCACGTTCCAAATCGGCTATTTTGACCTCGAATTTTTTATTCTCCAGTCATTCTCCTGCTTTTCACGCTCTCTGAATAACCCTGATAGGTTTCAAGAATTACACCTAGAAACGTTATGCATTAAAAAAATGCAAATAAAATAAAAGAACTTTGAAATTGTGCTTAAAGAAAAAAAATGACCGTAATATTTTGGTAAGGCATTTCTAGTCCCCTTGCCATGTATGTTGTACTAAACGCGATTGCATTTTAATTGCTGTGAAATTCACTAGACCAAAGCTTTGGGCTGCTAAAGACTTTTGGCAGAAGGTATGATTTCCGTCACAAATGAAATATTGAAGACACTTCCTACGCTTTGCAGCCATCTTGTTATCCCCCCAGGTGACATTCATAAAACACAGGCAGACACAATTAATGCTTAAAAGGCTCTTAACTGTCAGCATTTCTGAAGTTAGTTGTTCCATCTGCTACCCTTAATTCAATTTGTCTTTAATTTCCTAATGCTGGGATGATCATCTACATCTCAGAAAATCTAATAAATGGGATAAATCTCACGTGTTTGGTTCGTCTTTTCCTCTTCTGCGTAAACTCGCAAATCCATCAACAGAAATCCACCCGATAACAAACACAATTATCATTTTATTCATTCTTAAAAACGTTACGGGGAGGTTTGTGTTCTACATCTCGGCTCTTTAAATGAGGAAATTTATATCTGCATGCGGAAGATTTGGTTACATCCCATCATTAAGTGCATTTAAGACGTTTTGTTTGTTGGGCACTTCCCTACCTTCCACTTTATTACGTTTGCATTATCTTGTTTATTTATTTTTGCTGCTTGCTTCCTTCCATTCCTTCTTTTATTCCCCCCCAATTATATTAGAAGGGCTATTCAATAAGAGCCAAACTTGCCACCAAATTCTTCAGCGCGTCACCGGAAGAGACGTCACAACTTTATCTGCTAGCGCCGGAAGGCTGGAATCCAGTGGACCACATGGACGCTAAATCAGATACGGATTACTTCCCTATAAATAGGATGGTATGAGTGGGGTGCTCCCTCTATTTATTTTTAAGTGAACTGATGAAGCCCACTTTACGGGCGAAACGCGTCTTGTGTCGCGTCTTGTTTTATAAACTTGCCCATGTGGTTTTATTTATTTTTTGTGCCAATAAATCCCCCGTTTTCCTTTTGAGAATTCCTTTTTGGATGGGTTTTCCTTTCTGGGCGGCTAACAACTGCAGTGGACTATCCCTGGTGATATTCTCCCAGTGACCCTTGAAAGTTGGGGTATCGATCCCCTAATATTTGGGAATTTGTCTGTCCGGGACCTCTCTGAAGAGCCATCTCCTTTAAATTTGTATCCTGATCACCACCTTGAGAGCCAGCCATTATCTGCAGACAGTGTATCAGGATCCATGCCTGCTCCTGAAACGGCTACATGAAAAGTGCTGCCCTCATGGTCAGCACTAGTATCCAGTACACAATCAGTTAAGTACAAAACAGACCACACCCCTAACTTTTTGTTACAGTGAAGGCTGCTCCTTGTAGCTTCTTTACAGTAATATTTTTTTGCTTGTGAAAGGGTTAAGTTCCAAGTGGAACCATTTTAAAGACAGGGTATTTATTGAATTTATTTCTCCACTAATTTGCCTTCCTAGATTACCATTATTGAATTATTATCAAGATTAACGTGGTGGGTCTATCCAAAGCTATAATTAAAACTGTAATTGCCAGGGGAGTAGAACAGCACTCTGGAACTTAACAGGTCATAGTCTTTAAAAAATGGGGCAACTCATTTTTATATTTACAGTATATACATATCTATGTATTTTTTAGACGGTATAAATATGCATATATTTATTACGATAAAATCACTTGCTGTTAGTGTTTTGCATTTCCCATTAAGCAAGCTAATTATTTTGAGGGTAAATAGTGCGAGGGCTGAAAATAATAAATCGTAGATGGAATTTCAATTCGTAATGAAAAAAGAAAATAAAGGAGAAAAAAAAGCATCGAAAATAAAAATTAAAACAATCTCGACGATGACCTTTCAGTTAATGACCAATCCGAATCTGTTAAGATCTCGCAGCAGGTCATTAACAGTCACGAAATCAGCCACGGGTCGTTACTATCGTTTAATGAATGTATACAGTTGGCGGGAACTATTCACAATTGCTGATCGATAATCATGGCGTCGAGGAAATATATAGCGACCCGTATACTCCCCGACCTAATTTTTCTGACGGAACAAGTTGTGAAAAAATAAATATATATATATATATATATATAATAATGCAGGTTCAGCATGAAATATAAGCGGGACTCTGGTTTCACCTCTGGAAAAGCTGCAGGAAAATCTCCTGCTGCCCGATATCATTACTGCCATTCCAATTATTCCTCAAGGCCAAGAGAAATGAAGGCTGTGTAATTAACTCTGTCCTCGTTCACACTTCTACTTTTTTTTTATGTTTACATAGAACACAAAGTGATTGAGATTTAGTTTGGGAAACAAGTGGCACTGCATTTTCTAGAAAATATTTCCAACCCATCCATGAAACTGTCCCAGTAAGGCTAGGGTCAGACGAACGCAGTGCGAACGCGCGTGCAGCCGCACTTTATCACAGTGTAGTAGCAGCAAATGACGGCCAATGACGGGCAATATACAAAGTACGGCCGCACGAAAGTGCTGCTGCGCAACGCAAGCGGCAAACAAACACATTTTTTCAAGAATGTGAAACCGCTAGCACTGACGTACAGAGTGCGCTGCGGCCGCTAGCGGCATGTGTGTGCGTGATTAGGAGACGTCAGACGCTGCTAATGCCCGGCCAACATAACGACCAGACGCAAAAAGTGTTTTATTGATGATCCGTACAAAATCACGGACGAAAATGCGCATCGTATGACCGCTACCGCGTATTCCGTGAAAAAATACGTCAATTCGTTCGAACGCACTTTTTCACAGGTGATGCGAAAAATGCGTTCGTCTGACCCTAGCCTTATTGCTATGACAAAAGAAAACATACAATCTGAAAGACAAAAAGAAAATGGAAAAACATAGGGTACTATTGCTAGGGTTAGTATAATCAATACACGTTTTTAGGATTACCATTAGGAGGTGTGCATTCGTTTTGTATTGAATTGCAATTCGTCAATTTGAATCCAGGAAGTACTTCCGAAATAACGAATTGATTTGCTCCGAATTGAAATGAAAAGAAACGAAACAGTATATAACGAATATAGGGCTCTATTACATTTTTTGCACATACGTTTGCGCCCGAGCAAAAACACATTAATGCGAGGGGCAAAACCCTTTGCGCAGAACGTCGTATTGCAATCTCAGCGTAACAAACGAGTGTATATGTCTACCGCAGGTGAACCTGCGCGAGCTTACTGTACTTTGCGCGTCCTATACTTAACATTGTGAGCGCAAATGCGTTTGTGCACTGGTACGCGGATGGTATTACAATCTATGCGCAGTTTGTAACGCACTCCTAAAAGCTGGTGTTAACAGCAAATTCTATCAACCTGGCCTAAACCAAATACACCAGCCCAAAAGAAAATACGCAGCAAAGTATAGTTACACATTCTACACATACAAACTAATAAAATGGAGAAGTTGTGCGTGTTTTTTTTATTGATGCAGCATCTATGCGTAGATTGACTTTGACAGGCGCAAAAACTTAACGTGAGACAACTGTGGTTCTTAATTCTGATTGGCTGAATCACGTGAAAAAAACGGTCCACACACTGATTTCTGTGCACAACGTTGCTGCGCGCACGTTCTTGCTCGTCCGTGTTACGCACGTTATTTTTTGACGGATGAAAAAATGTGTGAGGATTGTAACACCAGCATTTGATTTACACGCTGTGATGCAGTGCATGGATTGCACTGTGTATTCCCCTTGTATTTTTGTTTAGGCAATAACCCCCAGGAGGGAATGTGTTTGTGTTGCTGCAGGTGTCCCTGCAATTAAGATCTTAAGTAGCTCCTGCTTGAGGGAGGGGCAGATTAGAATGAGCTCTGGATGAGAAATACAGAGACTGATAAGCACATGGTGCTTCTGTTACTCCTGAGGTTGGAGAGTCTGCATTGGATGCACGATATGAAACCAAATTTTGGTTTGGATGTTATGATTTCATTGATGCTGAAATAAAGCCTGGAATAATTTCACCATTTAAAGGACTTTTGTGTGCCATAATTGCCCTAGAGGACTGCGCTATAGCGCCCTGTGTGACATTGCGTTAAAGTTTAACGCTTCGCGCAAAAATTCACGTGTTCTGCATGAATTTTTGCGTGAAGAATGTGATAGGGCCCATAATGTGTTGTACTGTTTCATAAGAGAACCATTGATTAAAGGATACCTGAGCAAAATTTGATTAATTGGGGTTTTATTTAGTGATTTGAAAATTCGAATCGATATCCACTATCGAATCGATCCAGTTTACCAAACGAAACTACGAAATATGTAACAAAATAACGAAAACTAAATTAAAACTAAACTAATCAAATTTTCCAGCCATGCACACCTCTAATTACCATTGCTCCTGAAAAAGTCACTTGCTGACGAAATGCGTTGACCTAGGGCTGCAACCACCGCTGGGAATTCTGCCAAGATGGGCTGATCCGCAGGTTTTATATTATATGCTTACTTTATTATATCTGTGAGAGTGCCATAAATATATTTTTTATATCCATGTTCTGTCAGTTTGCACTATTGTTTTTTGCTCTTCCATTTTTTCCCCTGTGTATTCCACTGAGGATCGCTCATGTATACATCAGTGGGGATTGTTTCTATCTCTGCAAAGTTTACACGCCAGAGAGTGGATCCCAGTTGGGATGCTGTGCTTTCTATTCTATTGGACTATGTGAGTGGCTACTTGAATACACCTTTATACATAACGCTACAGTACGCAGGGATTTTTTTTTTACAAAAAATATTAATAAAGACAGAGCAGCACCAATCCTCGAAGGTAAGATAAAAGAGCTGCGAGGTTGTCCCGGGTAAATTGGTGCTCGAAAAACACAAAATTTATTTTGAATCTCCAGAGCCAAGAACTCTGACCAATTACATATTTAGAAAATTTTATAGGTACATTCATACACACTGCACATTATTGTATCACAGAGATTCACAGCAATAGAACTCACAGCAATAGGAGGTGTGTGCATGAGTTTTATTTATTGCTGTGGAGCTCTGTAATACAATAATGTGCAGTATCACAGAGCTCCATTCATACACAATGCACATTATTGTATCAGAGTTCCACAGCAATAAAACTCACAGCAATATGAGGTATGTGTGCATAAGTTTTAATTATAGCTGTGAAGCTCTGTGATACTGCACATTATTGTAGAGCTCCACAGCAATAAATAAAACTCATGCACACACCTTCTATTGCTTTGAGTTTTATTGCTGTGGAGCTCCATGATGTGCAGTGTGTATGAATGTATCACAGAGCTCCACAGCAATAAATAAAACTCATGCACACACCTTCTATTGCTATGAGTTTTATTGCTGTGGAGCTCCATGATGTGCAGTGTGTATGAATGTATCACAGAGCTCCACAGCAATAAATAAAACTCATGCACACACCTTCTATTGCTATGAGTTTTATTGCTGTGGAGCTCCATGATGTGCAGTGTGTATGAATGTATCACAGAGCTCCACAGCAATAAAACTCAGTAATATACAGTGTGTATGTATGTGAGCCGTATTGCTGTAGAGCACCGTGATATACTCATACACAAGCAAATTACTCTCAGAGCTCCACAGCAATAAAACTAGCACTCATACATGCTGCACATTACTGTACCACAGAATCCACAGCAATAGCAATCACAGTAACATACAACGAGTAGCTGTAATGAATTTAATGTGTAAAATGCATCACTGGATCCCATGATGATAGAGTGGTCAACGACTAATGAGTCGGTGCAGCAGTATTCCATGGGAGAGCTGCAAAGAACAGCGTAACCATCTGCTAGAATTGGCTAATTCTGCAAAACAGCATGTGTCGTAACAAAGAATACATTTAATAATGCTAATAATTTCATATTATTGTCAATTCTGAACAATTATCCTTTTATAACAAAGTTCTAGTAACATTTTTTAGTCGCATACGGGTTAAAAGATCGGCTTATTTAATAAGATCTGAACGTGACCATATGTTCCTTAGTTGTGAAGCAAGCAAGTTGTTTTGCTTGGTCTCTTCCAGTTGATTCATAACCTTGACTCTTGTCCTCTTTGAGTCTAGCTGCGGGAAGCGAGAATGAGATGCGCTGGAAGAGAGATGGCTGTGCTTATGGTGCTTTTTCTTGAAAGAGAAAAAAAATTAAAACAATATAAAATGCATACATGGAATATTCCTGCCTGTAAAATAATATGTATTTGTTATGATGTTTATTAAGCATCATTACGGAGATGAGAGGAATAATGTATGAAGATGAGGCTCCGTCACCATCCGCAAATGAGGGGAGTTAAATAAAATGTTTCACTGGAGACTGTAACATCGCTCACCACGGCTCAGAACAAGCGGCATGCTGTGAAACAGCTCAATTAAATAGGAATTATGTATGCAGGTGATATTTCATGCTTGCATGCATAATAACCCATAACAACAAGGAAATTATTCTGCTTTTATATAGTGACGCCCATAGCTGTCAGAAATGAAGCATTGAGTTGAGATAGGTGAAATTTAAGCAGCCGTTAATAATCTTAAAACATTAGTGTACTACTGGCTTCATGGATGGCCAAAGCGGGTTCCTCGGGGGGTATGATTGTATCCTGGCGCCAGGTCGCCACCTTGTGGCTGGGGAGAAAATTGCAAATCTAGAAAGGTTTCAATTGAATCGATTTTTGTAATGAAAGTTACCACCTTACAATTGTCCAACATCTGATGTGAGCAAAGTGCCAAAATAATGCTAGTATAAGTTTTAGGGTTAGTATTGGAGTTAAGGTTACTACTTGTGCTTGTTTTAGGGTTATGGATAGTATTAGGATTAATTGTGCTTGAATTAAGTCACCATTTGTGCTTGTTTTAGGGCTATGGTTAGCGTTAGCGTTAGGGTTTCCGTTTGTGTTTCTTTTAGGGCTATGGTTAGTGTTACCATTGGTGCTTGTTTTAGGACTATGGCTAGAGTTAGGGTTACTACTTGTGCTTGTTTTAGGGTTAGGGTTATTAGTGCTACCACCCGTGCTTGTTTTAGGGTTAGTATTAGGACTATGGTTGCTCCGGCTGGGTGGAGTAGAGGTAACATCCCTGCTCTGCATGGAGAGAGCCTGTGGTGTCATGGGCTCGATCCCAGCGAGCAACCTCTCCAGTAAGTGTTCTTGGGCAAAACACTCAACGGTACATACTCGCCACCCAGATCATACTTGAAAACGAGAGAAATCTCAATGTATCCCTCCTGGTAAAATCCTTTCTCAAAAAAAATAATTTAGGACTACTATTTATACTTTGGAAAAAAAGGTTGTCACTTGCGCTTAATCTTATCCCTATGGCTCCATGATAAACAAAACAGAGATTTTAGTTTATTTAAATGGCCATTGAAGCGTTAAGCACACCTGCCACGTCACAGCACCTCTTTCAAGGTGGGTCCTAACCTATTGTATTTAAACTATATACTTTTTTCTGCTGTGTCCTTTAACACATGCCTGATTGATAAAATGTCTTCTGTCCCTTTAAGCAACTTCCTGACTTCCTCAACTGTTGCCAAGCAGAGTAACAAAAAAAATCTGGTCACATGTCTTGCAAGGCATCTGGAAACCTGATATGGGCTCTATGGTGAATGGGAGGGATTAATTAAGTTCTCTGCTGCTGGCTGCTTGACCACTGATGGACATCAAACAAATCTGGCCAAAGCTAGTATTTGAATCTTCAATGTAGATCTTATGTGATTCACACACCAGATGCCTGCCTGAACCCCTTAATGACAGAGAATGCACAGCCACATTTGCCTTAATGTGCTAAATAGCAATAGTAAACAGGATGTTTTTTCAAACACTCAAGTTTTGTATACTTTGAGGGCAGTATTACAAAGTTGGTGCTAACTTAACCAGAGCTGTTGTGAACTCGGCTCTGTTGAATATCCTGGCGCTTTATAAATAAATAATAATAATAATTTAGCAGCTCCATAGATTATAATGGCTCTTGTAAATTTACAATAGCTCTGGTTAAGTTAGCAACGACTTTGTAATACTGTCCTGAGTTATTTAGAGTAAAATGGGTAGTATGTGATGTTCTTTTTCTTTTTTAATCATTTACAAAATAAAAAATTCAGTTATTCACTTAGATATTTTATATTGAATAATTATGTATAAAACTTGTGACTAAATTGTGAATTAAATGTTTAATTATTATCGAATTCAGCCTCTAATAAATGTCTGTTTTATTTCCCTCATTAATAGGAGTATTTCTATAAGGTTTACCCCCCCCCCCATATATGGGATCGTCCACATATTTTGGAGGTAGTAAGGCATATTGCTATTAATGATTAAAACCATTCATGTTTCCAGTCTGGCGCCCCACCAGCCACCACTGAAGTCCGTATTGTGTTCCCATGACTATAGCGTAACTTGCATAGAACCATGGATATTATTCTGAGTAAGGGAATTGTGTAATACCTGGTTGACTCAAGATCAGTACTAGCCAAGGTTTTAGCAGTGTAGAAGGAAATAATTGAAATAACATCTCAAGGTCATATCAGGAAATCAGCAAAGTGCTCAATGCTGCACTACTTGATTAACTGGAACCAGAAAAGTGCACTGATGCAACAACATATTTTATGCATCAGTTACAGTTACGATGCCTCCATATGGTGTAAGTATGCATGTTTATATTTAACCCTCATACACTGAATGTATATATTAAAAAAAATAACTTAACAAAAGATAGTAAAATTACAAAGGTACACTGTATCTTTTTAATGCAAGATTGATGGTCTACCTGAGAAGAGACAACTTTAAAGTGATGAGTCACTCAGTTGTATCCAGCTATTAGAAACAAATAGAATTTTGACACTCCGCTTGTATTTTTTTGACAGCTGCATTGCTAATAATCTCAAAACTATTACTAATATTCATAAGCAGGGTGTGAGGTCATTTTTAATTATATTTGAATATGCAGCAAATGTGGAAGAGCATGTCTACGTATCAATCACCACAGGTTCCACACAGCAGGGTACGGCTGTCAGTCCCTCAAATGTTTGCAGTGAAGGAAAAAGGAACGCCAGTTGCACTGCTGGATTTGATAAGGCTGTTCTAATCAGAGCATGGAGACACAACGTTTTGACTCAATATGGGAGCCTTCATCATGTAATGTGCTTATCAAGTACATGATAAAGACTGGTGTATTGCGCAGAAACGTTGCATCTCCTTGCTCAGATTAATGCAGCCACATCAAATCCCCCAGTGTGATCAGCTTTCCTTTGCTACTATTTTGATTTATTAGTCATGATCACATTTGCTTAATTTGACACAAAGGCCATTTCTGCCTCTATGCTCAATTTTAAAAAGAAGACTGCATTATTAGCAATGAGGCACACCATCATGGGTTTAGAACTCTTCATACCAGCAATATTTCTGTAAAGGATAACTAAATATAAATAAATAAAACAGGTTTACATTATTTTAGGCTTTTAAAGGTTTCAAAATAACACTTTACACGTAACGTAGCTTATATACGTTTATATAAAGTCCTGCACTGCAGGTGATGCTAAGGTGGAGGAATTAAAGATTCGAAGAGATAATGTAATCCACTGAAATAGGGGATACACACTTGAAAATATTTCCATCTTTTGAGGAGCAATACATTATGTTTATTCACAGAAGTATTAAAAATGGAGAAAGCAAGCCTAAAGCTTTGACAGTAATTCCACGCATTGCTTTGGACAACTAGACAAATATTGCCCCCTGTCAGGCATCTATTTCTAAAAAAACAAATGGAGGAACTCTCCAACAGTTCTGCTCCTCAAGTAACCACCACTTAAGGCAGGCTTGTCCACTGGGTTCATATTTGTGCGATCATCCCATATCGTCTGAAGTCATCCTACCAATCACACAACAAGGAGGTGAATCAGCCCTCTGCCACTGCATCTGACCACCATTGGACGACTTCAGACGATTTTTTGCGACTACAACAGACTAGCGATCTTATCTATTTCAATGGGAGTTATCGGACGATGCTGGCACGATCTGGTACAAGTTTGCATGAAAAGATGAATTGTATAGTTAATCTGTCGTGCCGCGGCAGGGAAATTGCCCCATAGAGAATTGATTCAGTGCAAAGCCCATAGGATTCAATGCAAAAAATAAATATTTTTTTTTATTATTTTTTTTCCCGAAATCGAGGCTCTTTTTCTCTTGCCAAATGCGTTTTTTTTTCTTCTCTCTTTGAGTTGGCAGCATTCAGCGTTGCGGTCCCTGGTGCTGAAACCTAATTCAGCACCAGCGACAGGGGGTTAAACCCCCCCACAGCCTTCGGCAAGGATTCTTTTCCCCCTGCAATGGCTGCACTGGACGGGGCCTGTCCTTGCTGCTGAAACTCCATTTCACAAAAGACAGTTTCTTTTTTCTCCCCACAGCAGGGTTCCCCCCACACACACAGCGGGATTTTTCAGGTTTTCTTACGTTCGGCGGCCTGTCCATCGGTCAAGCTGGGTCATCCACAGACACTTCCAGCGGATGATCCGGATTGGCCGATGGCATTGTCCGTAGTCGGGTGACCAAGTCAGTCATCCGACTACGATGCCAGTGGACGGCCGGCCTTAACCATCACCGGGCACTATTCCATATGAACATTAATTGTAACGTTCGTATGAGTGAGTATTACCCCAAGGATAAGTGACTTTAACGCATGCCCCCATACTACCTTCCTAATGCTAAACCCGTGAGAAATCCATTAGCGCATCGGTGATTGCACTAGCTTCCACGAGCGTACTTTGCGCTCCTCATGTTAAGTATTGGATTTGCAAACTGTAATTAACGTTTCGATATATTACAAAGTCCTAGCGTTAATTACCGCAGGGACGTGCAAGCCAAATGATATTTGATATTTGATATTTGCGACACCTAAAAGCTGGTACTAACAGATTCCAATTTTGCAGAATCATGAAGCACCCCCTAAAAACCCACAATAAATCCAATACTCACCTCTCATCCCTGTACAAGCAAAAGTGGTAGCCGTAATAATTAGGGATGAGCCGAACACCCCCCGAGTTCGGTTCGGGCCCGAACCCGAACTTCCCATTTGTTCGGGTCCGAACCCGAACCCCCATGCAAGTCAATGGGGCTGAAAATTCGGATTTTTAGAGTGCCCTCCAAGAGGGCATATATGCTACATATTTGCCATAAAAGGTGTATGGGGGTCCTGGTAGTGCCCTGGGGGACAGGAAACAAGGACAAAAAGTAAAAAAAAACACGTTTTTAAAGGGACAATGAGTTTTCCATGAAATAAGGACAATAGTTATAATGAAAAAGGAATAAATGTAAAAATAAAAATGAAAAATTCCTTCAAATATCGTGCCTAGGAGGTCCCGATAACCTGCCCGTGAAGTGGCGGATTTCTAGGATGTATAGAAATATGTAAAAACCAAAAAATGACATTTCAAATGACGGTAAACGCTTTTCCTTTAATCTATCCATAAACAACTGCTTGGGGCGGCAGTCTGTATGAAAAGAGGAGACATTTTCATACACGCAGAAAAAGTTTACTGATTTTTTGGCGGTGAAAAGCAGGAGAATGACTGGAGAATGGAAAATTCTAGACCAAATAGCCGATTTGGAAAGTGAGATAAATGGGAGAATTTTTCTGGTTTGGCTATTTTGACCTAGAACTTTCCATTCTCTAGTCATTCTCCTGAGTTTCACCTTTCTCTGAATAACCCTGTCAGGGTTATTCAGAGAGCGGTGAAGAGCAGGAGAATGACTGGAGAATGGAAAATTCTAGGTCAAAATAGCCAAACCAGAAAAATTCTCCCATTTAGGCTAGGGTCAGACTAGCGAATTTTTAACGTGCGTTTAGGCGCACTTAATCACGGCCGCACTAGCAGCAAATGACGGGCAATGACAGCCAATATACGAAGTACGGTCGCACGAAAGTTCGGCTGCGCAACGCAAGTGGAAAATGAACGCATTTTTTCGAGAAAGCAGAACCGCTAGTACGGACGTACAGAGTGCGCTGCGTCCACTAGCGGCGTGTGTGCGTGATTTGGAGACGTCAGACAATGCTCATGTCCGGCCAACATAACGTCCAGACACCAAAGTTTCCTGGTTTGGATCCGTAAAAAATCACGCACAAAAATGCGCATCGTATGACCGTTTTCGCGCAATCCGTGAAAAAATACGGCAATGCGTTCAGACGCACTTTTTGACGGTCGCTGCGAAAAATGCGTTAGTCTGACCCTAGCCTTATCTCACTTTCCAAATCGGCTATTTGGTCCAGATTGTTCTCTTTTCCTGCCATTCTCCTGGTTTTCACCTTTCTCTGAACAACCCTGAGAGAGAGGTGAAAGCCAGGAGAACTGGCAGGAGAAGAGAACAATCTAGACCAAATAGCCGATTTGGAAAGTGAGAAAAATGGGAGAATTTTTCTGGTTTGGCTATTTTGACCTAGAATTTTCACTTCTCCAGTTATTCTCCTGCTTTTCAACGCTCTCTGAATAACCCTGTGAATGTTTAATCCCGAGGTGAAAAATAACATTGCTTTAGATTTTTTTCAAACACCAGTTAACCACTTGGCTGCTTTGGACGCGGTCAGCGCGTCCAGCCAAGTAGTTCTCCTGTGCTATGGACGTGCTGACGCATCCATGCACAGGAGGCAGCAATCCACCGGATTCCGGCGGATTGCTGCGCCCCCCGGTGCGGGCTGACATCTTGGATATCAGCCCAGCACTCCGGGACCCCGGCGGAGCAATTAGATGTCATTGCGGCGGCGCGATGACATCTAATTCAGGCGCCCCCCCCACATGTGCGGAGGAAGCGCCTGAAAGGGAGGGGGGGAGGTCCTTCGGACCTCTCTCCCTCCCGATCACTGGGGGGCAGAGGGTTAATCCAGGCACCGTTTGGAAGGGCACAGCCTGCCCTTCCAAACGGTGGCTGTGATTAACCCCTGGGGAGCCGGATCACGAATCGGCGCTGGAAAGCGCCGGATCGTAATCCTCTCCTGGAGCTGGCCGACATCTTGGATGTCGGCCAAGCCTCCAGGAATTCCCCCTGAGGACTGGCGTCATCGTGCATAGCAATAGTCCTAATAATAGTCCTAGTAATAATCCTAACTCTAAAACAAGCAAATATGGTAACCCTAACTCTAACCATAGTCCTAAAACAAGCATGGAGCAGAGTGAAACTAGGAACAAATAGATCCTAGGGATGTGCATGGCTGAAAAATTTGTTTCATTACGTTTTTAAATAATTTCATTTTCGGAATTTCGTAACTAATTTTGTTTCGTGTTTCGTATTTCGTTTAATTTCAGATTGATTTGTATCGTATCGGATTCATATTGAATCGAATTCGATAGTTGATATCCATTTGATAGTTCATTTCAAATTCTATAGTTGGTATCAATTATTAAAAAATTTCTTTTATAATGATGACACAGTGTAAAACAAAATATATTTGTTATATACCATTTAGTTTAGTTTCGTGTCATGTCGTTTCGTTTTCGCTTCGTATTCGTATCATATCGAATCCTTATTTGGAAGTACTTCCGAATCCGAATTATCAAATTTCGTTCCAAATTCTGAATTTTTCAGAAAGGAATGCCCATCTCTAATAGATCCCTGACCCTAACTAATGGCATTTAGTTGAGATGGGGGGGGGGCTCATTTTTATTGGTGAATTTAGTATATGAGTAATACAGCATTATGTAAGGGGATAAAGCGGGCTACCCTCATATGGAAATTATTTGTAATTGTTGTGTATAGAGAAGGAAAATAAATGCATTAAAAAAAATTGGAATAATGAGCGCATTTACACGTGGCATCTAGATTAAAATGAGGGAGTTGGCACCTGATGATATATGAACCGGAGGAAGCACCGTGACCTCCTCCCCTGCACGCAGTTTGCACTAAATAGCAATTAGCTTTTGAAAGCAATGCGCTTATGAGATTGTGATATTAGTAAGGAATTGTATTATCTTCTGGCTGATGTGAAATTCATTTTGAGGCCTGTTATTGTTAAGTGCTTTCCTACCCAAGGTTATCGGCAAAAGTTCCTAAATTAAATAGAATGTACATTTTGCAAAACGTAAAAAAAAAAAGAAGAAAAACACACATGGTTTGTGCCAGAAGCAAGGTCTGAAAAATGTCATCGCACCTCGGTATAATCAGGATGCGATCTTTCCGAATAAACAAAAGCCATTGAGGAAATGAATGTTTCCCTTGGCTGGCGCGCTGTGCATTATGATACGGAGTAACTGCCTTCCGTCAGCTGATCCACGGATTGCTGCCCACAGAGATGAAATAACTGTATCCGTCGTATCTGTCAACGGAAACGTTTTGTACTAACGTGCATGAAAGACGAAGAGGGCAACGGCGCAGGAGAGGGGGCGTCCCTTGTACTCCCCTGGTCCTCGTCATTGCAGATTTGAATAAAAACGAAGAGTACTGAAAGCTGAGGTTGAAATCGAAGTCGTGAAAACGAATGGATGTAGAAATACAAAGAAAAAAATGTCATCTGCGCTTATTCCCATTATACCGTGTGAAACTAAACACAACTAGAGGTTTGGTTTCTTATTAATGGCCATTATAAGACTAAGCTCGCCCGCCAACATCAAGGCACCGCTAATGAGGGCGAGTCCTATCGAAAAATTAAACCACAGGCTGCTGTATAGCAAACCATACCTGCTCATGCTGCTGGCGGGCGAGCTTAGTCTTATAATGGCCGTTAATAAGAAACCAAACCTCTAATTGTGTTTAGTTTCACACGGTATAATGGGAATAAGCGTAGATAACATTTTTTTCTTTGTTATGTTTCACACATGTTGTTGGGCTGGATGCATTTGGTGGTTGCAGCCGCCCCATCGGGGAATAGGTGCAACCCCACCCCTCCTGTACTATGGATGTAGAAATACACATTATTTGGACTAACTATCATTGGAAAAATAATTTACTTTAAAACGGACTCACGCATGTCCCAAAAGAGCCAATTTTTGAATCATTCATCCTAACAGGAATAAGAATAAAAACTGTATTGACGCCTCTGTCTTTGAAGGAAGAGATTTACTGTTGGTGGGTAAATGCAAGAAAATCACTATTTTTGGCAAATTCTATTAATTTTACTTTTTTCCCCAACTCTGTTATTTATTCTGGTCAACTATTATATTCTACAATTTGTGATTTCACCAAATTCCACGTCAGCTCCCCTCTCACTTTATATTAGAGGGATTATTCACTATCTCGTAATTTGCTAGGAGAAAATCACCAAGGATTACAAGCCGCATCTTACTCAATGCTACATATAGCAAAATATGTAAAGGGACGCTCTAGACCAGTGACAGCAAACCATGGCACTCCAGATGTTTTGGAACTACGGCTAGGGTCAGACGAACGCATTTTCGCGTTGTCTGTGAAAAAGTACGTTCGAACGAATGGACGCATTTTTTCACGGAGTACGCGATAGCGGTCATACGATGCGCATTTTTCGTCCGTGAGTTTGTACGGATCATCAATAAAACACTTTGTGCATCTGGACGTTATGTTGGCCGGACATTAGCAGTGTCTGACATCTCCAAATCACGCACACACACCGCTAGCGACGCAGCGCACTCTGTACAACCGTACTAGCGGTTTTACGTTCTCGAAAAAATGCGTTCATTTTCCACTTGCGTTGCGCAGCCGGACTTTCGTGCGACCGTACTTTGTATATTGGCTGTCATTGCCCGGCATTTGCTGCTAGTGCGGCCGTGATTAAGTGCGCCAGAACGCGCGTTCGCACTGCCTCAGTCTGACCCTAGCCTACATGTCCCATAATGCTTTAATCTTAGCAAAGCTTCAAGGGACCTGTAGTTTGGAAACATCTGGGGTGCCAAGGTTTGCCTTCACTTCTTTAGATGTTATGGTGGTCACAGTAACCCATATGGCCTCACACCTCTCCATCCTTGGGGGTTGAGGTCTCAGCCGATTCAGCTGAGTGCGGGGGATCAGTCCTACCTTGAACAAGCGATCCCTGGATTGCGGAATCCTGCTTCCACAAATTGCGCTTGATACAGTCGGCAACGAGAGCCATTGGATTGGCTGGATGCTTAATTGAGCGTCCAGTCTCCCCACGCTCACTTGAATGCTGCAGCTTACGCGAAGGCGGCAGCATGTCAGAGCCAATGGATTGTGATGCAGGATTTTTAAGGTCAGTTTAAAAACAATATAAAAAAAGATAACTGGAGTGGAGTATGGAATGGAGAGGATCGAGAAAATCGATGTTAAAGACCTCCATTGCGCCACTCTAGTTTTAACCTTGGAGCATCCCTCTAAATAAGCTCTCATAACGTTACATGTCGTCTCTCCATATAGGAAAGTGTGTCGGATGATCAGAGACAGAATACTACCTTAAAAAAAATAAAAAATACATCCAATGGGCAAAATATGTATCTTCACTTTGCATGGATAAAACACCTGGGGAAATTCTCCCAGTGCCCCTTTCACGAATGATTCTAATTTGCAGCCAGGATGGAGAGGAACCAAGGATCATCCAAACTCTTATCTGTCAATCTATTCTTAAAGCCCATCTACTGGGCACCACCTGCCCGGCGTCAAAGGGTTAACACTGGTCGTGCGCCAGCTAGTGGGTGGGGCCAGAGAAAGCACATTGTAGTGAACTATTAGTACACCCCGCGGCTTCAAGGCTCATTGAAGTCAACTACTAGTACACCCCGCGGCTTAAAGGGCCACCCACTGCAGCACCAATTTTGGTGCTTTTTTTCATTCAGCCCACTTACGAGTTCACCGACCCTTCGGTCAATTCACTATTCAACACAGGGTCCCCGAAGTGCGCCAAACTTGGAACCGCCAAAGACCGCTGAGTGCCACCGTACTGCAGAAAATAAAGCGTAACTATTTTTTTAAAAGGTGGTTAAAACAATAAAAATGCTTAAAAATCCGTGGAGATAATAAAAAAAGGTCTGTTACAGAATAAAAAAATGACATTAAAAAAATGGGAATCATACATTTTGCCTAAAAAATATCCAGGAAAATACCAAAAAAATTCTAAAATATAATTAAAAGGCTTTCTGCTGAAGGTGAAAAGAATGAACGGTTGAATAAAAAAAATATTATATATACACACACTTTTTTTTTTTCCCTAACATTGAATCCTATGGGATTCGCCTGTTTAAATTTGTCGAACTGAAACACTGAAAATCAGGGCATTTCGCTGACATTTCAGCGTTCTCTGAATAGATTAACCATTACTTCCAAGGCTAGGGTCAGACGAACACATTTTTTGCGTCATCCGTGAAAAAGTGCGTTCGACCGAATGGATGTATTTTTTCACGGATTACGCGATAGCGGTCATACGATGCGCATTTTCATCCGTGATTTTGTACGGATCATCAATAAGACACTTTTTGCGTCTGGACGTTATGTGTTGGCCGGACATTAGCAGCGTCTGACGTCTCCTAATCACGCATACACGCCGCTAGCGGACGCAGCGCACTCTGTACGTCAGTACTAGCGGTATCACGTTCTCGAAAAAAATGCGTTTGTTTGCCGCTTGCGTTGCGCAACCGCACATTTGTGCGGCCGTACTTCGTACATTGCCCGTCATTTGCTGCTACTACGGCCGTGATAAAGTGTGGCTGCACGTGCGTTCGTACTGCATTCGTCTGACCCAAGCCTAAATGGGACAATTTCATTGTCGCCGAATTGCCGCAATCTGCACCGTATTGTGCGGTCAATTCGCCAAATACTTTCTGAATTGATGAACTGCACCGTACGGTGACATTCACTGCTCGGGGCAATTCGGTGGCAAGTTCGCCGTTTATCGAATGGCCCCTATAGTGTTATTTTACCATGCAGGAGACAGATGAATATTTATGTCATGGACCAGTTTATTATATTTATTGGAGGTTGTTCCTTTACATTAAAAGGGAGATTGAAGTAACTGGGTAGAAGTGGAAGGAATGTGTAGGTCATCCTGGTCCGAGTGAGAAAAAAAATAAAAAAAATTCTACGCCAGATAATAAGGTGAAGGATACAGCAAGTGCTAAATGATTCAATTTTAACAACCTACTCAAGCTGGGATCAAGGTCACGGCGACCGCATCAGCCTCTCTATCCAGTTTTACTCTATGAATATGCAAATCCAGTAGTTGGGGTCAGCGTGAATCTCCTGCTTTAACATATTGATATGTTTCAAATGCAAATATTACCTTTGAGAGCCGGGCTTCATAATAGCTCAATGTTAAACACTCTTCAGATGATGAATGCACGTAGCACAGCACAAGGAAGCTGTAAAATCATTTTGTAAAGGTGAGGATACTGTTTCATTACGGATTTCAATCTAAAAAGAAGAAAAACTAATAAAAAAAAAAATAATAATCTCGCGGCGCCTTTTTTATAGACAGAATTTTTGCAGCAATTTGAAAATTATATTCTGCTTTTCACCGAATGCCCCATAAAAAGTCGAATATTCTTTAAAAGCCATAGTTGCGGGTCTTTCCTTTGTAAACTAATGACATCGGCAGCCTCAGATTTAATGACATATACAGGAAACCCACACAATTTAAAACACATCATTATTTTTCTGAAAACATACACAAAGGCAGCGAGAACCACTGGGATGAACAGCGCAATGACCTGATTAATGCTTTTATGTCGTACGGAGCATCCCAGCTTTTGTGCACAAATGTTAAGGAAAGTAAAAGTAGTAAGGTAACCACAAATTATCTGCACATTAGGCTGTTGGATAGTCACAGAGGGCCGCATTATTGAGACGATAACATGATTAGCGTTATTATGTATTATTACCCCCTACTTATATCAATGGCAGGGCAATGAGCGTCCACTTGACGCTTTCGGATCAGATCGGACATTCATTTTTATGAGAAAGCGAGAGAGAGAGAAAAAAAACATAAAATGTACATTTTTCCTACAGTTGTTTTTTCTTTTCTGTTTATTTCTTAGAACCAAAGGAAACGAGTTCCCGTAGATGGCCCTTCCTTAATGACATCCAGTAAAAATAGAGAAATAGACTGACTAACAGTTAGACGTGTGCAGATTCAGATCCTTTGACCAGAATTTAAATTATCCGAATATTAATGACTCGGAATTTAGGAAGCTGTATCCAAAATGAATTTATCGCACATATTCGGATATAATCAAATCGAGCTCTGAATTCCATTCATTGCAATTCTACCTCCCTTAAATGTAAAAAGATGAAATAGCAACCCTAAAACCAGCAGAAATAGTAACCCTAACCCTAAAACCAGCAGAAATAGTAACCCTAACCCTAAAACCAGCAGAAATAGTAACCCTAACCCTAGAACCAGCAGAAATAGTAATCCTAACCCTAAAACCAGCAGAAATAGTAACCCTAACCCTAAAACCAGCAAAAATAGTAACCCTAACCCTAAAACCAGCAGAAATAGTAACCCTAACCCTAAAACCAGCAGAAATAGTAACCCTAACCCTAGAACCCGCAGAAATAGTAACCCTAACCCTAAAACCAGCAGAAATAGTAACCTAACCCTAGAATCAGCAGAAATATTAACCCTAATCCTAAAACCAGCAGAAATTGTAACCCTAACCTTAAATCAAACAAAAACAGCAACCCTAAAACAAGCAAAAATAGTAACCCTAAAACCAGCAGAAATAGTAACCCTAACCCTAGAACCAGCAGAAATATTAACCCTAACCCTAAAACCAGAAGAAATTGTAACCCAAAACCTTAAATCAAGCAGAAACAGCAACCCTAAAACAAACAAAAATAGTACCCCTAAAACCAGCAGAAATTGTAACCCTAACCTTAAATCAAGCAGAAATAGCAACCATAAAACAAGCAAAAACAGTAACCATAAAACCAGCAGAAATTGTAACCCTAACCTTAAATCAAGCAGAACCAGCAACCCTAAAACAAGCAAAAATAGTAACCCTAAAACCAGCAGAAATTGTAACCCTAACCTTAAATCAAGCAGAAATAGCAACCCTAAAACAAGCAAAAATAGTAACCCTAAAACCAGCAGAAATAGTAACCTTAACCCTAAAACCAGTAGAAATAGGATTCCTAAAAAAAAGCTGAAATAGCAACCCCAAAACCAGCAGAAATAATAACCCTAAAACAAGCAGAAATAGTAACCCTAAAAGTAACCCTAGCCCTTAAACAAGCAGAAATGGTAACCCTAAAAAAACTGAAATAACCCTAAAACCCAGCAGAAATAGTAACCCTAAATCCAACAGAAATAGGAACCCTAACCCTAAAAAAAGCTGAAAGAGCAACCCTAAAAGAAGCATAAAAGTAACCCTAGCCCTAAAATCAACAGAATTAGCAACCCTAACTGTAGAAGCAACCCTAACCCTTAAACCAGTAAAAATAACAACCATAAATGCAAACCTAGCACTAAAACCATAAAAAATGGTAAACCTAACCCCAAAACCAGCAGAAACAGGAACCCCAAAATCAGCAGAAATAGTAAACCTAACCCTAAAACCAGCAGAAATAGTAGCCATAAAATTAACCCTAGCCCTATAGCCAGCAGAAATAGCAAACATAAGAGTAACCCTAGCTCTAAAAACAAGCAAAAATAGCAGCCATAACTGTAAAACCAGCAGAAAGAATAACCCTAAAACCACTAACATCTGGTATTGTGATTTTTTTTTTTTTAGGATCTGCCCAAATCAGCAATTTAGGAAATGCTTCAGAAACTGAAATATTTGGATTCCTAAATTCGAATGATCGGAAACAACATTTTTAGCCACACAGATGTCTAACGCCAACTAATACAATACAAAACAAACAAGAAAATAGTGCAATAGTAATAATGTACTTACAGAAAATGGGTAGATTCAATCAAAATTATTGCTATACTTCTAGGAAGAGATCTCTTGGGGCTCCTCAGCTCAAAAAAATAATTCTAGATTGACTGAGCACCAAGAGCTTATCTCCTTTAGAAGCACAAGAGGACTAGACCGCTCCACGAAGTTTGAAGCCTTAGGTGCTGCATAGAAAGAGCACACATCGTTAAATAGTGAATATATAACATTTATTATTTTTCAGAGAAGGAAAACAAAGAACGTTAAAGACACACTATAGACACTCTGATCAGTCAAATGGAACTTGAGTGGTCAGAGGGACCTTAGTGCTGATTCAGATCTCCGAGCTTCACAACCAAGGAATTTTCCTGAAAACCATTGTCATGAAAAAGAGGGGTTTTAGGAAACTCAATTATACAGTAAGAAATATTAGGTTATTGCAGTAAGGAATACATTGGGAATATTCCCTATTTGGCAGGGAGATGTCGCCATCTGCTGGTCAAAAGGAGTTACTGCAGTTCTAGTCTCCGTGCAGGATCAGCTGGAGAGATGTCACTCAGACGTATTCCCAGCTGGTTTTAGAAAGTGTTAGCATTTCGGGCATCATGCCCAGGGTATGAAAACTTTAGGGACATGTTCTGGAGTCAAATGCAAATGAATTGCCTTTGCATTGCTCCAGTAGAACAACATATTGGCAAGACTTGATATCGGGGGCACCAGGAGCTGCCTTGCAGATCGAGTATTGGCAGTGAAGGGGTTAACACAGTAGGAGGGCACGTCAGTGGTGACAGGAAAGTCTCTGCCCCCTTTGCCTGCATTTCACCTGCATTGATATGATATCAATCAAGTTAGTCAGTTTTAGGCACAATTAAACGTATGGGCAGAAATTGGCGGCTCAGCCAACTTTGAGATTGTTTTCTACTCGGGTGCTTTGATAAAGTTAATGCAAACTAGTTAATAATGAATAAATGCACATAAACCCAGCACCCTGACATGACAAAGATCAGGGAAATAAAAGTAAACAGATATAACACAAGTACCCGCTGACCCTCTGCAGCGGCACGTGCGGCATTTTACAGTTAAGCCTCGGATTCCAATTTCCTGCCAAGCTATATCACCTGTGTCACTTAATTAAAACATAATGTTGCTGCTTTAATAACATTTGTATGCTTTGCTGACCACGCTGATTGTGCCTCGATTAAAACGAAGCAGCTCCTTGTATAAACCGCTAGTGACTTTGCACAAAGTGTTATAGATTTTTAGATATTTCTATGTTTTTGCTTTTAAACATTGTGTTTAATAACGTCAACCAAGTCCTAAGACAAGAATGAACCGTGGAAAGGGAATCGTGAGTATATATTTTGTGCCTTGCGCATGATATCCTAAAAACTCTAAAATTCCACTTTTCCTCCAACGATCAGCCGGACTTAATAGGTTTATCATCTAATGCTGTGTAATTTAAGGAATTTTGGGAATAGTGCGCACGGTCGCTGGACGTGTAAACGCTTCTCAAGGTCATGCAGATTCTTGCCAATTAACACTTCAAATTATAACATTGTGGGCTGAGGTTCGCCGAGCGCGCTCTTCAGCTGTCACGGAAAAAGGCTGTCAAATGTCCAGAGGGGCTGAGCTGACCTTGTCTATCATTGAAGATGTAAATGCGTTTAAGGTGTTTGCGAGGAGAATGACGGACTGTTCCCCAAGTGTGGGTGAATTCGAAGGCAAAAAAAAAAAGGTACATTACTTTTCCAGCCTTTCCAGCAGAAAATGCATACAGAGGATTCCCAGATCAACAGTGAACACACACAAGCACACACACACAAGCACACAAACACAAGCACACAAACACAAGCACACAAACACAAGCACACAAACACAAGCACACAAACACAAGCACACAAACACAAGCACACAAACACACCCTTTATCTTATAGGTATTAAAATCTTTGCTTTTACATGTGTATGTTCAGGTGGGAGAGACGAGATTTGGGAAGTTCTGACCCCCTGAAAACACATAGGACCCTATTACATTCTTCGTACAAATTTGTCTGCGCAGCACAATTTTTTTTGCGCTCAGCGGTAAGCGTTATCGCGTGAAAATTAACGGTATTACTATCCCAACGCATTTTCTCATCCGTCCCAAAATAACGTTCGTAAAAACAACGCGCAAATCAAAGAGTAATACGCACAATCCGTAAATCAGTGTGCGGACTGTTTTTTTCGCCGGATTCAGACAATCAGAATTAAGAACCTTAATTGACATCAATTTACCTTAATTGACTCACTTAAGTTTTTGCGCCTGTCAAAGTAAATCTGAGTATATGTGCTGCAGCAATAATAAAAACACTCATGAATTCCCAGTTTTTTTGTTTGGGTATGTGTAGAATGTGTAACTGTACTGTGCTGTATTTTTTTTTCGTGGTGGTGTTTTTCGTTTCGGCCAGAACGTTCAGATTTGCCGTTACCACCAGCTTTTCAAAGACGTTAAAATTATGCGCGCAAACGTCGTTCGTAAAAAGATGCGCATCGATTGTAATACCATCCGCATACCAGCGCACGAACGCTTTTGCGCTCACAATGTTAAGTATAGGACGCGCACAGTTCCTCACGCTCGTGCAGGTCCATCCGCATTAAACGATAACGCGCATCGTTTGCGCGAACGTTGTAATACGACGTTCAGCGTAAAGGGTTTTGCCCCTCGCGCAAATGCGCATTTGCGCGTGCAAAAACAAATGCGCGAAGAATGTAATAGGGGCCATAAAGGGTTATTCAGAAAGCATGAAATTTCAGCGCTTTGTACTACGTTGATTCAATTTCAAAGACCCCCACGGGGAATTCACTATTCAATGCAGGGTCACCATAGGGCGCCGAAGATGCAATCGCTGAACTGCATAAAATATACAGGAGGTGTATATATATATCTAAGCAGAACGCTGCTCTTCTAATATGTGTTTAACCTCCCTGGAGTTCTATTTATTGAGAAATTCCTAGTCTAAAAGCGGTCAATTTCTTATTTGTTTTTGCCCCCCCCCCCAGTGACATCCCGAGTGAGGCTCGGGGTTAAATTCCTATGTTGGAAGCGGTAACCCTGAGCAACTCTCGGGATGCCGCTGGATACATCACCTCTCCATGCGCTCCCTCGATGTCCCCAGCTGCCTCCTCCGGCGACCGCGACCTCATTACTTCCTGGTTTCCTCCTCGCGAGAAGGAATCCAGGAAGTAAAATGCTGGGATCGCCGGAGGAGACTGCAGAGATCATCGAGGGAGCGCAGGGAGAGGTAATGTATCCAGCCCGAGTGTGTCTCGGGTTACCGCTCTCAGCCGTGAAATTTAACCCCCGAGACACACTCGGGAACACCATCAGGGAGGTTAAACCAATAAAAATGCATCTAAATAATATTAAAAGGTCCATAAAAACAGCCCTTTTACAAAAATTCCATTTAAAAAATAGTTAAAAAAAATTAGGTTTTAAATAAAATAAAAAGTTTGTTTTGCTGAAAATGAAAAGAATAAATGGGTTAATATAAATTATGTATCAAAACCATAATATTTATTTTTACATTGAATCCTATTGGCATTCAGTGAATATATTAACCATTACTTCTCTATGGAACAATTTTGCTGCCGTCGAACATCGTCCATCTGCACAGTGTTTTGCCAGTATTTGGAGAATTGACAGGTTTATGACTAGACTAACTGCCCAGAAATTGCACCCTTTTAAATGTTCAGTAATCTTCAGCTCTACCAGTTGTTTTTATTGAATAAAATAATAAAACCTCTGCTTTCAGCTAAATGGAGAGATAAGGCCCATCTAACGGACTGCTGTCCAAAAATTAGGTTAAATCTACTAGATCAGGGCTGTCAAACTCATGGCTCTCCCAGATATTGATGATTGCCTACATTTCCCAGAATTATTTGAATGGAATAGATGGCCAAGGAATCATGGGAATTATAGTTCAGAAACATCTGGAGGGGCAAGAGTTTGACAGCCCTATTCTAGTAAGCCATCGCTTCAATGGATTAGTCTACGCATGAATATATACAAGTACAGGTGCAAGCATATGTGACAGTTAAAAGTATTTATAAAGTGCCAACAAACTCGATAGCGCTGAGGACTGCCCCCTTCCTGGTTTTTGCACCTCTGTCATAGGGGCTTCATTTCAGCACCTATTTAAACTTTTAAATACAGAGAGCTCCAGGAGGATGAATGTCCTGTTAGACCCATCCAAACTGGGGCACATTGATGCTGTAGCAGGGATATGCAATATACGATCATATTTTACTTAAAATTGCTATACCATTCTAAAGTGACAGGCAGATGTTGCCATCTACTGGCCCAACGGAGTTACTGCAGTTCAGGACTCCATGCATGACCAGCTGGGGAAATGTCATTTGGACACATATCCCAGCTGGTTTAAAAAGTGTTTTCACCTCGGGCATCAGGCCCAAGGTGAAACTTTTTTTGGGGGGACCTTCTGGAGCCCAAATACAAACAGCGTAGCCCCGGATCGTATTAAAACAATATCCTGCTGCCGTGTCTACTGCTGATCATATATGCATGATCGTGGTAATTGTGACGGAATGGCCACCGCAATGCTTATTTGCATTTGATTTTCTTAGATTTCGTTTCCCTGACGTCTGTGTTCTATTATTATTCCCTTATATATTTAGTGTAGAGTGCTGTGTGATATACTGTGCTGTTTTCCCATTGTTTCTGTACATCCCTCCTGTGTGTGTTTTTCCCCCATTGTAAACATTTGTCTGCTTCCACCCAGAAACTGGTCTGGACTGGATATCCCAGCCTTGTTAGTAGACCTGGACATGTGTGTGTGTGGTCGGGCTTATTGGGAGGATTTGCAGCATGGAAACGCTGGGGCGTGGTTTTACTTTGAATGTCAGTGTTGAAAACCCAGAATAAAGGCATTCTGAGTTTGGGTTGCACACTGCGAGGATGAGCTTCAACCTTTTGTCACAATACTACGTGTCATCTAGTCTGTGGAGCTACGATCACCTACACTCTCACCTTCTAGTAGGGCGGGAGGGGCACCCGGACGGACGTACTGAGCTTGGTGTGCAAGGATCAGCAACAGTAGTGAATGGGTTAAAGTAATATTTAAGTGGAATGAGCTATAAATATAGGGGTTCATTTTATTATAATTTTTATAGCACCAGCATATTCCTTTACAATTGGGAAATACAAACGAGAAATAAAAAGATAACGGTGCTGGAGGGTCAGAGGACCCTGCACGTAGGATATCCGGCCAGCAAACACAGCACTTTATAGAGGCGCTGCATACAGTACATCGCTAATTTTAACATTTAGACTTCAGCAGTGCATATTGATGAATCCTCATAAATCTTGCAATTTATTGATAAAATGACAGCAGCTTCTGCTGTGTCCATAGAATACACCGTAAATAATTTCAAGACGAGGCTGTTCGCAGATGCTTTAATATGTTCAGGTAGACAAACATTAAGAAATTGCGTCTGTTTCTCCATCATTAACAATCTCCTGGTCGCTCGGAAACGTCACGGGTCAGGAATGGATGATAAACCTCCTTACTAAAGCTGGATTTTATTTGATAAGGCTGCTTGGTCATCGTAGTCAAATGGAAAAAAAGGATACATTGTACAACATAAGTTACAAACAAAAAGTATATGTTTGTTACATGTGAAGCCTGAAATACGGGTGATCCTAGGATAACCCGGGTGACGTAGAATTACCTGGCAGTTTTAGGTAACGTCCGAAATAAAATGCTTCTTCGGACTTTACCCAGGGCTTTATCCCAACACTTCTGAATTATCCTAGCACTAGATAAAGTCTATTTTTACCTGGGTACAGGGCTGTATTTACATCTCAAATGCCTGTAGGCAGAGAAATATGCTTTACACACGCCCACCCACCAAGGGGGCTTGGATAATGCTGACTTTACCCCGTTAAAGTCAGATATTTATGATGTTTTCAGCTTTACCCAACAGTGGATATTATTCCCTTGTTTGCGCCAACAGGGTAAATCTCCGTCTGCAAATTTTCATGTAGTGTCGTTATTTCGGCGCAATATTCCCGGGACAGACACTGAGCACCTCGCCCCGGAATGCAGTGCTGGGATACTCACGGTAACGATTCTGTGCCACGGCGAGTACCACCTCCTGGAGTACAATGGACTCCATGGAGGGTGGTGCTTGTCGGACACGAGCCTGTGCGATGTCACTGAGTGATCACGGCAGGAGACTGGGAAACATTTGTTCCCAGTTTTCCTTTCCTCTCCCGGTGACGGGAAGCGTCAGATCGGGTCATCGTTCTCAACGCAGGATGAGAGATGAATGTGGGATGTAATGAGGGAGAGGGGTTTAAGGGTGTTAAATGATTCTGTAAATGCAGAATCATGTCGCGCCACCTTTTAGAAGGCGCCAACATTTGGCTGTCCGCATCCCTGCGGGACCTAGCGCCTGCACTATGCAATACCTTATTGAACCGCTAACGTACATTTGTGCACCCCATGTTAAGGGTGCAAAAATACAGTAAGGTCACGTAAAAAATTATGTGCCAACAGATTACTAACAGGGGAAGCGTCAGGAATGTAATATAGGTGGCATGCGTTAAACACATTTATCCTGGCGCTAACACTTACACAGAGACACAGGTTTGGGCAATACTAAAATTACCTGGGTAAAGTCCGAAATTTTCTTTCTCAGGTAACTTTACCTAGCATAGAAACATAGAAACATAGAAAATGTTGGCAGATAAGAACCTTTCGGCCCATCTAGTCTGCCCAATTACATGGATACTTTACCTGGATTTATCTTTTGTTTAGGATAACCTTATGCCTATCCCATGCTTGCTTAAATTCAATTACTGTTTTGGCCTCTACCACTTCAACTGGAAGGCTGTTCCATGTATCCACCACCCTCTCAGTAAAATAATGCTTCCTGATGTTACTTTTAAACCTTTGCCCCTCTAATCTAAGACTATGTCCTCTTCTTTTGCTACTTTGTTTCCTTTTAAATATACTCCCTTCCTCTACCTTGTGGATTCCCTTTACGTATTTAAATGTTTCTATCATATCTCCTCTGTCTCGTCTTTTTTCCAAACTGTACATGTTAAGATCATTAAGCCTTTCCTGGTAACTTTTCTCCTTTAAGCCGTACACCATTTTAGTAGCCCTTCTCTGAACTCTCTCTAAGATGTCTATATCCTTCTGGAGATACGGTCTCCAGTACTGCACACAGTACTCCAAGTGAGGTCTCACCAGTGCTCTGTACAGTGGCATGAGCACTTCCCTTTTCCTACTGCTAATACCTCTCCCTACACAACAAAGCATTCTGCCAGCATTTCCTGCTGCTCTATTACATTGACTACTTACCCTTAGATTCTCTGAAATAATAACCCCTAAATCCCAACCCTCAGATGTTGAGGTTAGGACTGTATCAAATATTCGATATTCAGCCCTTGGGTTTTTACGTCCCAGGTGCATTATCTTGCACTTATCCACATTAAAACTCAATTGCCACAGCTCCGTTTAGTTTACCTAAATCATTTGTCATTTGGCTGATCCCTCCAGGAACGTCAACCCTGTTGCAAATCTTTGTGTCATCAGCAAAAAGACATACTTTACCATTAATACCTTCTGCAATATCACTAATAAAAATATTAAAGAGAATGGGTCCAAGTACTGACCCCTGAGGTACCCCACTGGTAACAAGACCTTGCGCCGAATAAACTCCATTTACCACAACCCTCTGTTGCCTGTCACTCAGCCACTGCCTAATCCATTCAACAATATTGGAATCCAAGCTCAAAGATTGCAATTTATTGATAAGCCTTCTATGCGGAACAGTATCAAAAGCCTTACTGAAATCTAAAGAAGCAATGTCTACTGCACCACCTGTGTCTATTATTTTTGTTACCCAATCAAAAAAATCAATAAGATTAGTTTGGCATGATCTCCCTGAGGTAAACCCATGTTGTTTCTGATCCTGTAATCTATGTGTTTTTAGATGTTCAACAATCCTTTCCTTTAACCTGGTTTCCATTAATTTCCCCACTACTGACGTAAGACTAACTGGCCTATAGTTCCCCGATTCCTCCCTACTACCCTTCTTGTAAATGGACACAACATTTGCTAATTTCCAGTCTTCTGGGATGACTCCCGTTAACAAGGATTGGTTAAATAAATCTGTTAACGGTTTTGCTATTACACCACTGAGCTCTTTTAATAATTTAGGGTGGATCCCATCAGGCCCCATTGACTTATTTGTCTTTACTTTAGACACCTGCTGTAGAACCTCCTCCTCTGTAAACTCATATGTAAATGTCTCTTTAGTGTTTCCTCCTAACTGAGGTCCCTTTCCTTTCTTTTCTTCTGCAAAGACTGAACAAAAATATTCATTGAGGCAGTCAGCGAGACTTTTATCCTCTTCTACATACCTTCCTTCCTTTGTTTTTAATCTAACTAATCCTCGTTTTACTTTTCTTTTCTCGTTTATGTATCTAAAAAATGTTTTGTCCCCCTTATTTACTGACAGAGCTATTTTCTCTTCTGCGTGTGCTTTGGAAGCTCTTATAAATTGCTTTGCCTCTTTCTGCCTAATCTTATAGGTTTGCCTATCTTCTTCACTCTGAGTTTTTTTTATAATTATTGAATGCTATCTTTTTGCAGTAACGGATAATGTCAGGATTACCCAACTTTGGACTTTACCTGTAACATAAATTCTACTTTGATTTAAACGGTCTCTAGCAGTGACCTATATTGCATCAGGCATACTCTCACAGACTGGCCTCCATCTCTCTCTCCCTCTGCACCCTGAAACCTGCATCAAGGCATCCAGGATTCAACATGCCACCCAACACTATGTTCCAGGCTGCCATATTCTTGCAATTGTATTTTTTTGTCTGCATTTATTAATAGACATATTTTAAATCTCCCTCCAATTCTCTTAGAAAAACTCTGATTCTCCCTCCCCCGCCCCCCAAATGTCGCAAATGGTTAGCTATCTGTGCATTTTGACCAACCTTATACTCTTTCCACAGCATACTCTCACAGACTGACCTCCATCTCTCTTTCCCACTCCTGTCCCAATCGATTCTCCCACCCAGGGCCAGTCCCTTATTTCAGGTCTCCTTTCCAGCTGTCTCCACTTCTCTCTCTATTTACTCTAACTTATTCCAAACCTTTGGTCCTTCCCATGCAATCCCTACGATATTCTTTTGGCCACCAGTTTCACCTTCTCTCTGCTCCAATTTGATTCAGCTACACCTGTCCCTTAGATTGTAAGCTCTTGGGATGTCTGCCTGAGCACTTGGTTTAAAGTGCTGTATTACCTGGACAGTTATCCTAAGGGCAGTTTTGTCTTTCCTCCTGTATCATGTACGTCTCCGGTTTGTGCTTTCCCATTGTAAAGCGCTACGGAATGTGTTGGCGATGTGTAAGTACTCGTAACTCTAACTAATTGTAGAGAATCCTTCCTGGTACAATACTTTTGCAAATAAATAAATAAACAGTCCCTCATCTACAGATAGATATAATATTGAGTTTTTTTTTTTCATTCATCCTGCAAATGAATAGAGATTCTTTATGATCCATTTAATTTTTTTTCATTTATTCATTTTTTTTCTAAACCAATGATCTGAATTTCTAGAGAAAAAGAAATGCAACAAAAATATCTACTGTAAGCATTTGCTCGCGGCATTATATTAAGCAGATTTCTGATGACTGATTGAGCAGTAGCTTTTCATAGGTTCTCCAGTATCTGTAATGGTCTGAAAGCAATATTTTCCCATTCTAACGGAAGCCCGTGGGTCTCCGCAATGTTATTTAGTAATTACTTTGAGTATTGATGTTTCGCCAGAGAAGACATACCAGGCAGACTATGTATCTACACGTTTTCATTAAGTACGTTTGTCCTTTTGAGTGGCTGTAGGCAAAGCAGAAATTATTCCATGTTTTCATCTTTTCTCGAAAAAACACTTTTCAATTTTCAATGATTCCAAGAGGAAAAACAACAACAACAATAGCAAAATAACAACAAGATGTGAAAACACCCCATGGTTCTAAAATCCTTCAAGAAATTCTCTCTCATATCAGGCTAAATTTTTATTCCATTTTTATTAAAAAAGTTCAACATTTTTGTGCACTGATTCTTACTGGTATATTAACCTTTTCACTACCAAAAATGCATATACATGGCTTTTCCATTTAAAACCAGTAATGCAAAGTAAACCCTGAAACAACACCTACATACCTTTTTATTTAAAGACAAGATTGATGTAATGAACATGTGTTTTTATTTCCATCATCCTGCATTACTGTGAAAGAGCTGGAATAGGAAACACCCACTTTTTAAAAAAAATGGTACAATAAAAGATTAGGCAAACTTTACTGCTGCATTGGAGCAGCCAGGCAGAGGGCAAAATACAGGAAGAGCTCTGAGGTCACGCACTGCTGTACAGGGATAAGATTCAGGGGGTTAGAATCAGTGACAAATTGCCGTACAGTACAGATGCAAGGTGTTGCTGTATTTGCCATACACAGGCATTATGCAGCACATACAGATACATGGTGTTGCTGTAATTGCCACACACAGGCATTATGCAGCATATACAGATACAAGGTGTTGCTGTAATTGCCACACACAGGCATTATGCAGCACATACAGATACAAGGTGTTGCTGTAATTCCCATACACAGGCATTATGCAGCGCATACAGATACAAGGTGTTACTGTAATTGCCATACACAGGCATTATGCAGCACATACAGATATTGCATTGCTAATAATCTCATTATGATCATTACAAACCCCCATAAGCAGGAGATCTCACCATTTTATTATCTATATTTATCACATTCCCAGTATTTGATGTAAAGGACATGTCTGCCTGTATGCCGATAATGCAGACCTCATCTAGGGTTTAGTATATGATTGACTTGCAGGGCCTTTTTTCCTTCACAGAGCTAAAGAGCCCAAGCTATAGTGGCAATTTAGCAATCATCGGCCAGCAGAGAGGACTTCATGTCAAAAACGGCTGATGTACAGGGAACATATATTCAGGACACATCTGTAGGTCCCATCAGTGGTTTTATGGAGGGGTGGGATCATTTGGTAGTGAATGGGGTTAAACTCATTAAAATGATTTTGTTAGGATATATATCCTATAGTTTATAAATTAAATAGATGTGATTTAGGATAGGTAGCTTAAGTTCAAGGTGACCCCGTTTTTATCATTCAGTACTAGACTACGGGGGGCCCTCCATATCACCTTTCCTTTGTTTCATAAGGATTAATCTATTCCTGTTTTTTCTTGTAATCGGATTCAATAAAAGATTATATTTTTCCCCGAAAATAAGACCTAGCGTGCTTTTTGATAACTGCTAAAAAGACCTACCCCAAAAATAAGACCTAGTTGTAGGGCAACTTGAAGAGAGAATCAGTGATGCCGGCGCCAGAGGAAACGAGGCGGCAGCGGGGGGAGCAGAGCCGCATAAGGCTGTGGTCACACGATCGTTCTTTGAGCAGAAGGAACTTCCGTGAGAGAGCGTCCGCTCCTTCCACTCTGATGCCCTTATGACCACCTTGCTGAGCGCAGTTAGTGCTCCTATGGAGGATCGCTCTTTGTAGCCCCGTCTATGTCCATCATAGCTTTTTGACAGGGAGGATGAAATCAAGTCCGGTGGTAGAGCACGCAATTAGTGCACACACTTCACCATGTGGCCCTCCCCGTCCATCCTTCACAAAGCTGCGACGGACGCAGGGAAGGGTGGTCACACGGATGCACTCCTTCTGCTCAAAAAACGCTTGTGTGACCGCAGCCTTAGCGGATGCTTCCTCTAGCACTGGCTTCTGTAACAGGCAGATACCAGACGTACACCGCCAAAAAAAACCATAAAAAAAAAGACCTACCCCCAAAAAAGAAGACGTACAGGGTAATTCAAAGAGATCCGAAATGCTTGAGAAAGGTAACCGAATGCTGAAAACCAGCGTTCGGTTACCTTTCTTGGCTTTTTGGCTATCCAGAGAGCAGGTAATTCGCCAAATCCTGGCGAATTGCCTGCACATATGGTGCCTGTCCGGTGCCTGTTCGAGGGCAATGAAATCCCCATAAAAAAGCACTGCTTCGACTATTCAGAGAACACAAACCAGCAGTGAAAGGTTCCCGAAATGCCCTGCCATTCGGTGGTTTCATGCGGCAGATTTATTCAGGCTTCAATGTTAAAAATATTTCCATTTTAATTCAATATCTATTAAACCGTTCATTATAAAATTCTGCAGTAAAGAGTCTCTTTATTTATAGATTTTTTAAGCATTTTTCTGTATTTTTTTTTAATTTACTTATTTTTTCTGTAACAGCCCTTTTTATTCTCATTCATTGGATCTTATATGTAAATTTCAGACATTTTCGCTCAGTAGTTTCTTTACAAACAGTGTTTCACTTTTCAATCATTCATACAAACTGTTTTGCTAATTTATTCACTCCATTCGTCTGCGTGTCGGCTTTTTCCGGCGGCTTCGCTGCGTGTGATCGGCTCCTGCTCGGGTTTTTCCGTGGTTTTCGGCAGGTTAATCCAGATGTTTTTGCGGGTTTTCAGCATGCATTCGCCTGGTTTTGCGGTTCGTTTTCGTCGCGTTTGCGGCAGCCTTTCCCTGTAATTCGGGGGCCCTGTGGTGCTTGCTGAATACACCGCAGGGTCAGTGAAATGGGATCGGCAAAACAAACCGAATTGAAGAGAAAGAAAAGTCACAGAACGTGCGGTGACTTTTCGATTCTCTTTGAATTACCCTGCTAGTTTTTTTTTGGGGGGGGGGCAAGAAAATATAAGACAGTATCTTATTTTCAGGGAAACACGATATATATATATTATATATACAGACACAATATTTTGACAATCATCATGCAATCCATGAATTACTCCAGGCCATTGTTTATTGACTGTTTATTGTGATCCATTGTTTTTTAATGCATTTTCTATTCTCTGTCTTGAGGAATGGGCCACTTATTTCAAGGATTTATTTGCTCTTCATTTTTATCTCTGTAAACCAAAATGTTTTATGTCGATAAGCATAATCCCTTTGCCTTATTCCCCCTACAGGAATAATGTAGACAATTCAACGCGGATATCCATGCTGTATGTTTGTAATTGGTGCAACGAGGAAGCCGACAAGACAGAATCTCCTGCTTTTATCTTGGAAAATTGTTCGCCATTATATTCTGGGGGGGGGGATAAAAATGGTGCATAGAGTCTAATGCTACGGAATTGGCATTAAAGAAACAATAACTTTGTAGTTTATGGAGTTCTAGTGTAAGGTTAGATATTGTGATACGTACATGAGGTTTATAGACTGCAACATTGTAGGATTTACAAATAGAATTATCAAAACAGATTATCTAAATGATGGGAGGGAAGGAAAGCGCAGAAAGGAAGGGAGGGAAGAATAGGAAAGAAAAGATGGAAAAAGAGCGGGATGGAAAGAATTTAAGGAAATGATGGTAAGGAAGGGAGAAAGGAAATGGCAGAAATAAAGGGGGAGGATGAAGGAAGGAAAGAAGGAAGGGAGTGGAGGAAGAAAGCAAGGGAAGTGAAAGATTCCATTACTATATTATAGTGGTGATTACATACCAAAATACACAAACAACCTTTTCTTGATTGTTTCGTAGTCTCTCCGATTTTTAACCTCTTCACTACTGAGTGCTTTTTGTTGTCAACATTGTTATTATAACATTTACTTGAAACACGGGATGTGAAGTTAACAATACAGGGTAAAACAAAAAATTTCCAGAGAAATTGTTTTGAGAAAGTTAAAAAAAAATTAAATAACGTAAAATGTTTAATTGTTTTATGCATTGGTTTATCCATTACAGAAATACTGCTGGGATGAAAGGTTCTAAATTCTAGATGGCCTCTCTTATATTGCACAATGTCACAGGGGGGACTGTGTTAACAGCATACAGGTACGAATGGCTTTTGTGTCAAATACATTAAATATGACAAAGATACAAGATATTAAAAATGGTGAGATCTCCTGCTTATGGGTATTTGTAGAGATCATACCGAGATAATTAGCAATGCAACTTCCAAAAATACCAATATCTGTATGTGCCTGCATAACCCCCTGAATCTTATCCCTGTACAGCAGTGAGTGACCCCACAGCTCTCCCTGGATACTGCCCTCTCCCTGGCCACTGTAATGCAGCAACAAAGTTTTTGAACCATTTGTTACAGTGAGGTTTGGGACTGCTAGTTGTAGCTTATTTACATTGATGGAGGGTGACTGGATAAATAAGGCATTTATATTTCTCTTCAGTGGCCCACTAGTCTTGCTTTAAAAAGAGGTGCGAAAATGGGACTTTGAAAAGCAATATATTGGCATATCTACTGTATGTATCACATTGCTAAAACAAGTTAAGCGAATTTGGCAATGTAAGTGTTAAAGACGTTGTGGATTATTTGATAAAGGCTCTGCATGAGCCGAAATGGCGGTCATTATTAATGTAGCTTAAATAAAGATTATTTTATCCAAAACTGGCTGCCTGCCCACATATATACTGTGTGTGTGTGTGTGTGTATATATATATATATATATATATATATATAAAGGGTCAAGAGGTCCCGCACTCCACATACCGAACATTTCTTGCTCCGGTGCAGTCAATCCAGCTGCAGGTAGAGAAGAGACCAAAATCCAGACACACACGGAGACTTCTTTTCAAAGATTAAATAAAATAAAACTTTATTCTGGCATCAAATTTCAACGTTTCAGTCCCCAGAGGGACTTTCCTCAGGCAGTCCTGAGGAAAGTCCCTCTGGGGACTGAAACGTTGAAATTTGATGCCAGAATAAAGTTTTATTTTATTTAAACTTTGAAAAGAAGTCTCGGTGTGCGTCTGGATTTTGGTCTCTTATATATATATATATATATATATATAGCAATCGTTGACTCTTGCACTCCGAATATAGGTTCCCATGCCCGGTGCTCGCCTGGCTCACATAGAATTCCACCTGCGAAAGTAGCAGTAGCAGCATTCCTGGTCTTTGTTGTGGAAAATGTATTGTATAAAATTTGACGTTTCAGTCTGATATCTGCAGACTTTCATCAGGATACATTAAAACAAACACATAGGAGTATGTTGGGCATAATCCTTGATACCTTCTTGTAGGATAAGTAAGGATAAGATGTAGTTTACAGATGGTATATTTAGATGTATGATTAAATATTTCTCTAATAGCCACATAGGGCCTAAATATGGAATGGGAAGACCAGTTATCCACAGTTTGGAGTGGTCCCCCATATAGCCTTTCAGTATTTGACTACTATGGTATAAGATTCCCCCTTTATATCCCTCATATTCTTCAGATTTTTTAGATCTTTTCCTTAGCTGTTATTTTCATATAGTGCTGTACGAGTTTCATGTGGGTCAGTTGTGGTTGTTCTTCTGTGATTTGGGGTCTCTACAATATGGTCACTAGAGTTGAGATTTACTATCTGTCCTAGGGATCTCTAGTATCTTGCCGCTTTGTATGTACATACATATATACATTTTTACGTATGTCCAATTATGCATCAGTGATTTGCAGGTCATTTTGGATCATCCCATTATGTGTTTTTCAATGTTTTTTAAGCCTAGCTGGATCATGGAATGAACCAACACTACGGGATAAATAACCAATCAGTTACCCAGTTTATAGGTTATGGAATGAATCTGATCTTTGCTTGTATAAAGCACTTTATTATTATGTATTTTGGAATTATGCTGCTTTTCCCGCAGGTTCTTTTTGAAACTCCAGTGCTTCGGGGGTTTCTGGCATTAGCTTGCCATGGTGAAGGGTGGGTCACTCATAGGAACCGTCATTCTGGCGTCATTCCTACGGGACGGCGTCTGTTCGGAGATGGGAGGGGAAGGCACAATCAATTGGTGAGTACGTTATATGTTATGTTATTTAAACGTCCTATGTGTTTGTTTTAATGTATCCTGATGAAAGTCCGCGGATAGCAGGCTGAAACTTCAAATTTTATACAATAAATTTTCCACAACAAAGACCAGGAATGCTGCTATTACTACTTTCATAGGTGGAATTATATATATATATATATATATATATATATATATCAGAAAAATACAGTTTTGCACCTATTTCCTTCCAGGGCGACTGAGTAAACTAAAAGTATCCAGCCCACTTCCAACACCTAAACGCGTTTCGCGAGAGACCTCGCTTCCTCACACCTACTGAGGAAGCGAGGTCTCTCGCGAAACGCGTTTAGGTGTTATACCCACTTTCCTGTTTTATTTATTTTAATAAATTTTGCCATTATAATTAATATTTGGCGTCCAACTATTATTGGAACAACAAGACTACGAATCCTGGGGGAAATCCGGCATTCCCATTCAAAACTGCCGGTTGCTCGGAGCATCTAGTGTCTGATTGAGACACATAAAAATGTGAGTGTTCCTTTTCTCTACTACTTCCAGCTGTATAATAAGTTTAGTACGCTATGGTAGCGTTTCTGTTTATTTTAAAGGCATACAGAGAAGAAGACACTTTTTGAAGGAAGCGCTGACTCGATCGTCCTTTTTCCTTTGTCTGATTTATTATCCTCCGGTGGGTTTGGATATACCACCTTTCGAAAGAGACAGCAGCTGATTCAAAATAAGAACTGTTTTCACCCTTATACAATCACTGATTTTATTCACATACAAGTAGTGTTTTGTGGAACATTTCACATCCATTTCCTCTAGGTGGCGCCATTGATACAGGCTTCCTTTCATAACAAGAAAAAAGGTTGTCATTTGCACCCATCGCTCTGGCTCCATACATATTTGAATGTCCATTAACGTTTTAAGCCCACCCACCACATCACAGCAACCTCTGGTTAGGTGGGTCCTTCCTAATGAAACCAAGAGCTGCTTTCTAAGCAACTGCATGTCAGACAGGCGGATTTATATTTATACCCTCACCAGGAACAATTTCCACTTTGGGATTAAAAAAGAAAACACGGAAAGGGGCAGCAGCAAAAAAATGACCTGGCTGGGGAGAGATATCTACCTATCTAACCCTTATTCAAGGACCACTGAGCTGTTAATTCAGTTGTAACATAGGCATTTTGAACTCGCATTTGGCCCTGAATACATTGTATACTTTAAAAAGGCAAAATAAGTGTTTGTGAAGCCAATCAAGAGTCAACGTCTCAGTGAGAAGAATAAATGTGGAAATGTTTAACTCAGGTTGAATTTTGTAGAAACAAATTCTATAATGAGTGCATGGTCCATATCAGCATTCTGATTTTCTCTGCTTTGGGAACTTATTTTGGTAAAAAGCATAATGAATGAAAAACCAAATCCTTCTAATCCTACAGCTATAAGAAAGAGCCATGATGATTGACAGCCTGCTAGTGTACTTTCTTATCCCTGTGCTATAATATTTATAGAAGCCATGATCCTCCTGGGTCTGTATTGACCTCCAGCTAACAGCGAGTCTCACCGCTGAGAAAATAATTCACTTCCCAAGCAGCCGCACAGAGCAGCGCTGCTTATCTTCTTAATAATGTTAATGCGTCTGTCATGTCACAAATTTATTAGGATCCAGAGTCCATCGTAGTAACTATCATTTCCCTAAATCTAGAACATCTGCCGAAGGACCATGCTTGTTCTTGCTGACTTCATTACTCTCCATTCTATGATAGAATCCACTAACATTCTATTGGTAATGTTTGTCAATAAAGGTAAATGTTTGGGAAAGTTCCAGACAAGATTTCTGGATATATGTGCGGATAATCTTTAGATCAGGGTTTCCCAAAGATGTCCTTAGGACCCACTAACCGGCCAAGTTTGCAGGTCATCTGAAGCACAGGACAGGTGATAGTGGATTCACTCTGCTTTTCCCCAAAATCTGGCCTGTTAGTGGTTCCTGTGGGCAGGTTTGGGGAAAAAATGCATTAGAGACCCAATAAAAGGGGAAAGTATAGGAATGAAGAAAGATCTTTGATTTATGGAGTTTCCTTTGGAACCCAAAGGTCATAAAGACGAAACCATCGCAACACAATCATGCCTAGTCCCACTGCAAGCTGGAATTTATGAACTATGGTGTTATCGGTCTCAAAGGTAGGTTGCGCGCCTTCATTTTTTTCCACCCCCAGGAGATCAGAGCCAGGCCAGGATTATCTCAAGCCATTCCAAGTGACATTTGAGACCCTCACACTGGGAAGCCATCTCCTTCTTCCAGTCATCCAGTCAGACGTAATTCAGAGAGCTGTTTCACTAGAAGAGACCTTCTCTAGGGATACCCAGGACTAACTTTTTTTTATTATTAAATAAAGCCTTATATTGGAAAATAATCATTTCAATGTGGGAACAAGTAATGGACATTTTATACCAAAACCAACAGTAACAAAAAAAAGGAAATAAAACTGAGGAGATATCAAGGGAATCTCGTTACAGAATATCCTGTAAGATAGACATGTGCACAAAAAAAAAATTTTTTTGTTTCCTTACGTTTTTTTAAATTTGTTTTGGTGCGTTTGTTCAGTTACCGTGACTCATTTTTCAAAGCGATTCGTTATTTTGGAATGGTGAAACCGATGAATTACTATTCGATTAAGGTTAAAAAAAATTCAGGTTAAAAGAAACGTATTCCCCCTGTCCTTGGTGCTGAAATATGTTTCAGCACCAAGGACAGCACCGCCGAGCACAGCCGGACTGAAGTAAAAAAAAATACGTTGTGTACATCAAGGAAAAAAAGCCTTGTTTTTTTAAAATAATTGGCAATCCAAAAATTTCACCAATAAATAAAAAGAGTAAACGGTAGAATAAATATTTAATAAAAACTGTTTTTTTTTTTACATTGAAACCTATAGGATTCGCCTGTTTTAACCTGTCGAACTAAACCACTAGAAATCAGGGAATTTCACTGACATTTCGGTGTTCTCTGAGTAGATTAATCATTACTTCTCTATGGGGAATTTTACTGCAGCCGAACGGCACTGTATGTCGCTGTCCCTGTGGTGCTGAATACAACAGATTCAGCACCACGGCCAATGGACAGGGACAGGCAAGTCTAAGACTGGGGTCAGACGAACGCAGTGCGAACATGCGTTTAGCCGCACTTTATTACGGCCGTGGTAGCAGCAAATGACGTCCAACGCAGGCCCACACATGAAGTACGACCACACAAAAGTTCGGCCGCGCAACGCAAGCGGCAAACGAACGCATTTTCGCAAGAAGGTTGAACCGCTAGTACTGACGTACAGAGTGCGCGGCGTCCGCATAGTGGCGTCCGTGCGTGATTAGGAGAAGTCAGACGCTGCTCATGTCCGGCCAACATAACGTCCAGACACCCAAAGTTTCCTGGTTTGGATCAGTAAAAAATCACGGCCCAAATTGCCCATCGTATGACCGCTATCGCGTCTTCCGTGAAAAAATGCGTTCAGACGCATCAACGCACTTTTTGACGGTAGACGTGAAAAATGCGTCCGTTTGGCCCTAGCCTTAGACCTGAAACAGTGTAACGAATCGCTTTGTAAAAACGCAATTTGTTTCATACCGTTTCGGACTAAATTGATTCGTTATTTCGGAAGTGCTTCCGAAATATGAATCGGTATAATTTTGTGCAAAATGTGATTCAGAAAGAAACGAAATGCACAGCACATATCTATTGTAAGACTCCAACTCAAACAACAGGAGTTCCTGCAATCCCAGGTCCATGTCATGCCTCACTTCAAGAGATACAATAGAAGAGGGTCCAGGCACTCTGTCTAAAACGGATTTCAAGGCAATGTTTCGTTTGGGAAACTGAATAGTTTTGGCTTATCTTCGGCCTTACTAGTGTAGTGCTATACAGGCTGGTGCCCCCTCCCCAGTTGAAAACGTCACCAGCTGCCACTGCTGCAAACATAACCAACTGAAATGTTTTCAAAACAGTTTATATTCACAGATGTTATGTAACAATGTATTTATTAGTAAATATAAATAACCATCTATCTTAATAGCTATAAATCACAGCAGGTCACAGTTTGTCACATGTAAGGCTGGGTTCACCTCAGCGTTTTTCATATCGTGTAATACACGCGTTTTTGACGCGCATAACGCGCAAACTTGAAAAACGCACATTGCAGCACGTTCACGCTGCAGTCTATGGCTGCGAACGCACTGCAATATACCCCAAAGAAGCTCCTGTACTTTTTTGGGCGTATGGCGTTTTACAACGTGTTCCTACACGCTGTAAAACGCCTAGGTGTGAACGGGCCCCTTAACAAATCATGGGATTTCCGTGTTTGGGCGTTTTACAGCACGCAGGAACGCGCTGTAAAACGCCCAGGTGTGAACGGGGCCGCGCAAAAGCAGGGCTGTCAAACTCACTGCCCCCTAGATGTTGATGATGCCTACAATTCCCAGAATTCTTTCAATGCAATAGATTGCCAGGGAATCATGGGATTTGTAGTTCAGAAACATCTGGGGGACTGGAGTTTGACAGCCCTGCCTTAAGTTCTGTGGACTTCTAATAACAGAAGCAAATTACATTTTTTTAGGCTGTATTTACTCTTTATCAGGAACAAAATGATGACATTTTGCATACATGATTTTTTTTCTGTTATGGTATACATTTAGTAGAACCTATAGATCTTTGCCAAGGAATTCCCTATATCCTTGATTTTCTTTTTTCCCCCCGATTTCCACACCCTGCTCAATTAGTCTGCCTGGCTAACAGTTCATTAATTACTTGATTATTACTGTCATACAAACAAATTCCGGTACAAGCATGCTAATTAATTTAGGGAGACGCCTGGGATTAGCCACTGAAAGCACAAACCAGATATTACGAGGGTACAACATATTCCAAAATAAAAATTAATAACTTGTGTCCAAGGAGCCATTAGTTAAAGACCTGATGGTGTAATCAAATCTCAGCGCACAGGTAATAGAACACTTTAATTGGAATAGTTCCTTAAAGGGCCAGTACCACCATAAAATGAAATATCCTTATTGTGTTTATTTGATGTTGCTGATATCTTACATGTGTTTTGTTTTTCTCTTGTATGTTTAGTTAAGGAAATATTTTCCTCTATATGTGCCATTGGGTGCATCCATTGTGTGATATTTTCCTCTATGTGTCACTGGGTGCATCCATTGTGTGATATTTTCCTCTATATGTGTCACTGGGTGCATCCATTGTGTGATATTTTCCTCTATATGTGTCACTGGGTGCATCCATTGTGTGATATTTTCCTCTATATGTGGCACTGGGTGCATCCATTGTGTGATATTTTCCTCTATATGTGTCACTGGGTGCATCCATTGTGTGATATTTCCCTCTATATGTGTCACTGGGTGCATCCATTATGTGATATTTTCCTCTATATGTGTCACTGGGTGCATCCATTGTGTGATATTTTCCTCTATATGTGTCACTGGGTGCATCCATTGTGTGATATTTTCCTCTATATATGTCACCGGGTGCATCCATTGTGTGATCTTTTGTGTTGTAAACTAACCCCGCCACATGCACAAACACAGTATCTTTACATCATTTGACCTCACTGTGTAGTTTTGGCCATAGAATGGAGTAAATGGTTTTATCACCAACTCACATCAATGTATTGTGTGGGATGTATTCAAAGGACATCTCCACGGGATAGATTAGAAGTCTTTTAAATTCCCTGTCTTGTCTCATTCAGCGACATCTGTTATCTCATTTAGCCTGGAGAACAATAGCTTCCTGCAGCCTTATCTAAATATTCCCTATTCCACTTCATTAACCCCTTCACTACCAATATCGAGATATCTCGGGCTTCAAAAAAGGCACCAGTTGGTGCCCCGATATCGAGATGTCTCGATATGCTAAACTGCAGCCCAAAAGCAAATGAAATTTGTTTGCTGTAGATCGGTTGAACCTGATTCTCGTAAACTCGAGACTTCTCCAAAGTTGTATTGGAAGGGTGTGCTGAATGGTATTTTGACTTGCTTCTCCGCAGTCATTTCCCATGCCACAAACAAGGTCAGTGTTTTATACATAGTCGATTTATTCATAAAACACAATGAGCCAAAATACAAGCAAAAATTCATGTGTTTTTCAGTTTTCGTTAACCTCTTCCTGACCGCAGATGTACATCGTACATCCTGAGGGAAAATCCCCTTAACGACCAAGGACGTACTATGTACATCATGGTCGTCTAACCCCCCCTCCTTTATATATACTTACCTCTCTGGCCAGGATCCTGCGGCGGTCTGGCAAGCTTGGAGTTTGCCCCACATATTCATGGGGCCCGGCCATCACGATGATGTCATCACTGTGCGTGGAGAATAGGAAAGGGGAGGGGGCTCCTTTGAGGCCTTCCCCCCCAAACGGCTCCACCTAGGCAAAAATGAAAGGTACCACTGGAGAGTGGAGAGGGCAGAGTCTGCCTTTTCAGCGGTGCCTCTGTTTAACCCCTTGTGATTCAAATCCAGAAGTGGCTGGCATCTTGGTTGTCAGCCAAGCCTACGGGTCACCCCCACCCACTGACGTCATTGCCACATGTGCGATGATGTCAGTGGGCCAGTTAACCCCCTAGCTGCAAAGTGGAGATAGATGGATTCAAAGGATTCCCCTATCTCCTGAATGATCCATGGCAGCTAGAGGCCTGATCATGGCCTTTCCAATGATACCAAACATGAATTGGTTTGGTGTAAACAAAAATGCAACTAAAAAAAAAAATTGTCTTGGTGGGTTTAATAAAATATGACTTCAATTGACGTTTAACATGAGGCGCATAAAACGGTCAAAATGAGCTCAGCTCACAGAGGTGAAATGGCTCAGCCGTGAAGGGGTTACGAAGCAAAAACATGTAAAAATTGGGTATTTCTAATCTCAGGACAAAACTTTGAAACTATTTAGGACATGACATATACATAGAATAATGATAATGCTGAAAATAAGGATATATAACTTGTCTGGGTTCTGCAATAAAACATGGCTTCAAATCTTATTTAAACATGATTAGCACAAAATGGTCAAGATGAGCAGTAAAATTGCTCAGCAGTGAAGGGGTTAACAAATCCATTACAAGCCAGTTTTATATAGTTTTAATGGATAGGACATGTAATTACACATTTTACCTTGTGATTTTAAATTAAGCTTGTTATTCTAGATGGGATAACATGGTTGTATTGTAGGAGCCATGTCCGACACGTGTCATGCGTAGATATATCAGGACGTTTGTTTACGCCGTACACTAAACTTCCCAGTTACCTGATAAGACACTAATCTAGCGGAAAGGATAGGAGATGACCGCTCAGAAGGAACATGCCAAAAATATTCTGATAAAGTATTTGTTATACGTTGGAACAGATGTTTCCACCGTCCCAGCAGCAATTGGACAAGCTTTTGCTGACAGGACCATATAAAGCAGCTGCAGTTTATTTATTTTCTGCTGCACGACCGCATGCGTCGCTCGGTTAATCAATCACAGGCGGCGGAGGTTTGACAGCTGCAGCTTATGGGCCTTTCTTCATCTGAAAGCCATACTCAATTTCTGACTCTTACATCCCGTTTTTCAATTAATGGGACACAAATAGCCAGGTCTGGGAAGTGTGAACCTGAGCAAGTCTCCGTCACATGATATCAACCAGGGAATCGACAAGATCACACGTGTCACAAGTCAGGCTCAACAGCCGTTACGCCCGGCTACTCCTTGCAGGCAGTCGCATCATTCCAGTGTTTGGCTGCGTGGTGTTGCCACATTGCTCCCGTCTGGTGGCATTAATGATACATTGGCGGCAGATTTTCTTAGCTCCCCTTCCAGTGCATCAGACGGATGACGCCAATCGCCAACGTTTCGATGCACGAAGATGATGTGGCTCAATGAAACCCAAGAGCGCATTACTTGTTATATTGGATTTCATGTGTACCTGGCTTGTATTTTGACTTTCCTGATCTCCGTATTCCTGTGAGCCAAGCCCATATGGCTACCCTCATTGTGTATGACCTTTGGATTGATTGATCCGGTCTAAAATCTTTTTATTGTTTGTATGTCCTTCGTAAGTCGCCCACTGATGACGTACGCAATGAGATAAATAAACAAAACACAATGAAAACACGAATACTGTACTGTGGAATGATATATATTTATTATTGGCCACAGCTATAAAAACCCCACCAAATGTAAAATAACATATACAATAACCAATAATAGACAGTGCTGACAGGGAACTCTACACTTACACCATACCTCACCCAAACCATGCCAACTAAACTCCGCCCCCATCTCCCATACACCTAATCCACCAAATACCACCTTAAATCAAGCAACCCTACCTCAGCACTGCCTACCAGCCCAAAGGTAGGGGAAAAAGGGGAAAAATTAAAAAACCTAGAACCCAACCCAACACCCCCATATAAACCAAAAATAAAGGGAGGGAGGGTGGGGATTTCCTTCACAAGTTTACCTCAGGATAAAAAGGTGCACCGAGCACGCGCCTTTTATACTCTACTGGAAACCCCGCCCCTAAAATTCCCGCTCTAACTCCTACACGCGCTAAACCACTGCTCACCTAAAAATCCTCCTTGCACCCTGGCATCAGAAATCTGACGCCATTCTGGGGTCAAGAAGGAATTTTTCCCAGTATATTGCATATTGGCGAGAGCTTCACACTGGGTTTTTTGCCTTCTTTTGGATCAACAGCAGTAGGTGATGTGTGAGAGGCTGAACCTGATGGACGCTTGTGTTTTTTCAGCCTATGTACCTATGTAAGATCCCCTAACCTGCAGTAACAAGGAAAGAAGCGAACCCCGGACTACTGGTCCTTATAATAACTGGGTAAGAAATACAGCACTAAAGTGGTTATTCAGAATGCACCGAACTGTCAATGCTTTGTAGTTCATCACACTTAGGTGCGCTTTGAAGATAACATTTCATCAAATTTCAATGCCGAAAACCGTAACCCTGTGAGCAGGGAACCAGGAAGCAGGACGCTACGATCGGACGGGGGTGAATGCGGGAGGACATCGAGAGAACACAGGGACAGGTATGTATCAGCCCGAGTGTGGATTGGGGTTACGGTTTTCGGCATTGAAAATTAACCCCGAGCCACACTCGGGAATACCGCCAGGGGGCTGAATAAATGTACCGATTTTGACATATAAAATATGTCAAAATCGAACTGCCAGGGATGTTAAAAAAAATTGGGAATCCAAGTTTTTGTAAAAAATAAAAAATACAAAAATGTGTTTTAAAAAAAAAGTTTTTTGCTGAAAATGAAAAGAATAAATGTATTAATAGAAGAACAAAAAACGATAATATTGTTTTATATTAAATCCTATGGGATTCGCCTGTTTAAACCAGTCGAACTGAAACACAGAAAATCAGGGCATTTCATTGACATTTCGGTGTAGTTGGTTGTCCAGCAAACTCCTAGGGGAGTAATGGGCAATGGTCTTGATACTTTTGGATACCTTGGGTCCTATTCCAAAGTAGGGATGTGCGTTTCGGGTGTCGGAATTTCGGAATTTTCACGAAATTTCCCGATTCGTGTCTTCGGATTCGGTCGAATTTCCGAATCGGATCGGACCCAAAAACCGATAGATCCGAAAAGTTTTCCGAGCCGAAACGAAAAAATTTCGGATTTTTCGAATGGACTTGAAATGTGTCAAATCGAAATTTATTTTTGCTCTATTCATGATTTCGGTTCCATTCGTGATTTCGGTTCCATTTCGGTAATTCTGGACATCGTATATTTAACTATTATCGGTTATATCGCTGATTCTGTAAATTTTGTATTTGTAAATGCGTATCACTTGTTTCTTGTGGCATTCGGGTCAGTTTAGCGTTTTTTAAATCGTTTTGTTCATTTTTTTTGTTCCTTGGCTTTCATACCATTTTAATATGATTAAATAAAGTTGTGAAATGTATATTCAATTATTCATAAGAAAAAAAGGATCTTTATTTAATAAAAAAAAACACGATAGAATCTCCAGAATTATCGTAGACACTTTGAAACGAGGAGAACAGACGTTCCGAAAAAACGAAAATTTCAGAAATTTCCGAAAAGTCGATACAAAAAACGAGCAAAGTGACCCGAAAATACGAAAAATGGTCGATATACCGAAAAAAAAATGTACACGAAAAACGAGCCGAACCGAACCGAATCGAAACAGAAATCGGTCGAAACGAGCCGAATCGAAAAGTTTAAACATCCGAACAAATCGAACCGAAAAAAAAATCGGTGCACAAGCCTATTCCAAAGTTTGTCCTAGCTTACCCAGAGCTGTTGTAAACTATAACAACCCAATATACAATAGATGATCGATGGATTGATAGCGGTCTCGAGCATTTTTATGATCTGAATGTAGATTGTAGTGCAGGGGGGAAAAATGCCAGTGCAGAAACAAATATTTTCTTTTTATTAAAGGTTGACCTTTTCATAACACATTTTCCTTTCTTTTCTCCTTTGAAAGACTATAGCCAAAGTAATTAATTCAAACACAGAGACGAAAATTAATCCAAGAAGAAATTGGATTGCCATTTTGGCTTTAAAATGGATTTTCTTTGTGCCCTTTGAAGTAAAATACACTAGGTTTAAAACTATGTGGCTCAACATAAAACCAAATTTGACAGACGTGCGGACGGCTTTGCCTCTCCAACTATTTTACACGTTAGTATTTTCAAATAAAATAGAGGAAAAACAACAAAGAGCAAGGAGCGAGCGAGCGGTCCTGAACATCAAATTACTAAAAAACTAATAACCTTCATACAAAACTTATTTACAGCGTTATTCAAAGAGAATCGAAAAGTCACCGCACGTTCGGTGACTTTTCGTTCTCTTCAATTCGGCGCGATTTGGCGATCCCAGTTCAGCGACCCTGTGGTGTATTCAGCAAGCACCACAGGGCCGTCGTAGAAAACCTGCCGAACACTCACCGCAAAACCCAGGCGAACGCACACCGAAACCCGCAAAAACATCTGGATTAACCCGCCGAAGACGCCAGAGAAACCCGAGCAGGAGCCGATCACAGCGCAGACCAGCCGCCGGAAAAACCCGACACCGCAGACGAATGGAGTGAAAAAATGAAAAACGGTTTGCTTGAATGTTTGAAAAGTGAAACTCTGTTTGCAAAGAAACTACTGAGCGAAAATGTCTGAAATTTACATATGATCCAATGAATGATAATAAAAAGGGCTGTTACATTAAAAAGAAAAAACGTTTACAAAAATGTAAAAAAAAAATCGGGACATTTTTTTTTTTTCAAAAAAATCCTGAAAAATGCTTAAAAAATTCTAAAAAATCTAGAAATAAAGAGACTCTTTACTGCAGAATATTATAATAAACAGTTTATTAGATATTGAATTAAAATGGGAATATTTTTAACATTGAAGCCTATGGGATTCTCCTGAATAAATTTGCCGAATTAAACCACCAAATGGCAGGGCAATTCAGCAACTTTTTGCTGGTTTTTATTCTCTGAATAGCCGAAGCATTGCTTCTCTATGGGGATTCACTGCCCTCGAACAGGCACCAAACAGGCACCGTATGTGCAGGCAATTCGCCAGGATTTGGCGAATTGGCTGCTCTCTGGATAGCCGAATGGTAACCGAATGCTGAATTTCAGCGTTCGGTTACCTTTTGGCCCCAATTTGGTAGCTCTTTGAATAACCCTATTAGTTTGTATTAGAATGCAAAGATGCAGATACATTTGTTTTTTGATATACAAATAGTAAATATCTGCTAATATAATATTAATATACAATTATACATGAAAACTAACAGGGTTATTCAGAGAGCGGTGAAAAGCAGGCGAATGACTGGAGAATGAAAAATTCTAGGTCAAAATAGCCAAACCAGAAAAATTCTCCCTTTCATCTCACTTTCCAAATCGGCTATTTTGACCTAGAATTTTTCATTCTCCAGTCATTCTCCAGCTTTTCACGCTCTCTGAATAACCCTGTATACTTCATTGTTTTTCAGTAAAATACTCAAATGAAGATTATTTTTTTTTTATTATGGAGCTTAAAAATATTCCATAATAATTTTTCATAGCTGTTATCGTGTATAAAACCATGTGGAAATGTGCTTGGACACACGCACACTTACTGGTACTGGTGGATTGAGATCAGGTGACAGAGGGATAGAGGAAAAAAGGGGCACTGCTGTTCAACAGGAAAAAAATAATAATACACTTAAACGTGAAAAATAATCATTAATTGGCAAGCCTATGTAGCATTAAAAAAGTAAATAAAAAAAGAGTCACAACGCTTTTGTTTGTGTTTAGGATGCATTTAACATACAATTTAATGCTGCAAGAATCTCTCTTCTTGCTTTTTTAATGCATTATACGTCACTTTTCATAAATGTTTTGATTGGACATATTTATCTCCAGCTGAATTATCCTCGTAATCACTTTTTAATATTTACAGGGTTATCCAAAGAGATTCGAATTGCTTGAGAAAGGTAACCGAACGCTGAAAATCAGCGTTCGGTTACCTTTCCTGGCCATTCGGCTATCCAGAGAGCAGGCAATTCGCCAAATCCTGTCGAATTGCCTGCACATACGGTGACTGTTCGGTCCCTGTTCGAGGGCAGTGAAATCCCCATGAAAAAGCACTGCTTCGGCTATTCAGAGAAACAAACCAGCAGTGAAAGGTTCCCCTAATGCCCTGCCATTCGGTGGTTTAATTCGGCAAATTTATTCAGGTGAATCCCATAGGCTTCAATGTTAAAAATATTCCCATTTTAATTCAATATCTAATAAACCGTTCATTATAAAATTCTGCAGCAAAAAGTCTCTTATTTATAGATTTTTTAGGATACTTTAAGCATTTTTCTGATTTTTTTTTTTTTTTTATTAAAAGTCCGATTTTTTTTTTTTTTTTTTTCAGTTTACTTATTTATTTTGTAACAGCCCTCTTTATTATCATTCCCTGGACCTCCTGTGAAAATTTCAGACATTTTCGCTCAGTAGTTTCTTTGCAAACAGCGTTTCTTTTTTCCAGATTCATACAAATGGTTTTTCTAATTTATTCACTGCCTCCTCTACGTCACAGCTGCTTCGGCTCTGTGTGATTCGGCTCATGTTCGGCTCCTGTTCGGCTCCTGTTCGTCTTTTTCAAAGGTTAATCCAGATGTTTTTGCTTGTTTTCAGCGTGCATTCGGTTAGTTTTCGTCGGGTTTACGGCAGCTTTTCCCTGCAATTCGGGACCCTGTGGTGCTTGCTGAATACACCGCAGGGTCACCGAAATGCAATCGGCAAAAGGAACCGAATTGAAGAGAACGAAAAGTCACCGAACGTGCGGTGACTTTTCGAATCTCTTTGGATAACCCTGTTAGTATTTAGCCTCAGAGCGATCAGGATATTGAAACTTAGTACAGCGCATGTTGCTATGCGGTGACATCACAATGCGCTTCTCTTTTCCCTGCGTTATTGGACATGCATCAGCATGGTTCATGACATCTACTTACTCATCTGATTACTTATGTTTGTTGCTAATGTCTTTGACATGTTTGTAAAGGGATTTTGATTGGCATATTGTCCTCTTCATTCATAAGGTTTCACTTGATTGCTTGTTGTATGTACATTTGTTATCTACTTACTGCACGTTCAAGTACATTTTGATTTGCATCTATAAAGAGGAGAGATAAGATTTTCTTGTACAATTTAGGAAAGGTTAACTTTTCCATTAACCCTTTTCATTCCCAATAAACCACTGATTGGGGCCAACTGTTATTTTTTTTTAATTACTCCTTAACTCTGTATGTGTACACACAAACACACACACACACACACACACACACACACACCTGAAGCAAAGTCTAAAATTAAAGGCACTTTAATCATTACACTGCATGTCCTGTACTGCATACAGTCTCTAAATGCAGAGGCTCCCTCTGCTGTTCACTCCTGATATTGCAGCTTTAACTGCCTTTAGTCTCTGAAGGAGACTTAGGCTAGGGTCAGACGAGCGTGATTTCTACGGACGCACGTCAGTACGGAAGACGCAGTAGTGGCCACACAGTTCATTTATTCACTGACGTATATTTTGACGGATGTAGGAGAGAAAATAAAATAAAACGCAAAACCATTTTGTCCGTGAAAAATGCTGGACGTATAAATGCAGTCCGTCTGACCACGTTCCATCACTCACACACAAAGCTATGTGGACGTTGCGGACGCAGCGCACTTTGTGCGGCCGTTCTAGGGGTTGTACGTTCTTGCCTGCCTTGTGTCCGTGGGCCGCAGCCGTCGTGCGTCCGCAGTTCAGTGTGGACGTACTTCATGTGTCAGGCTCCGATGGACTTTCTGTCATGCTATCACGGACGTACTTATAGGCGCAATCACGGACGTGAACACTACGCTCGTCTGACACCAGCCTTACAGGGTAATTCAAAGAGATCCAAATTGCTTGAGAAAGATAACCGAACGCTGAAAATCAGCGTTCGGTTACCTTTCCTGGCCATTCGGCTATCCAGAGAGCAGGCAATTCGCCAAATCCTGGCGAATTGCCTGAACATACGGTGCCTGTTCAGTGCCTGTTCGAGGGCAGTGAAAACCCCATGAAAAAGCACTGCTTCAGCTATTCAGAGAACACAAACCAGCAGTGAAAGGTTCCCCTAGTGCCCTGCCATTCGGTGGTTTAATTCGGCAGGTTTATTCAGGCGAATCCCATAGACTTCAATGTTAAAAATATTCCCGTTTTAATTCAATATCTAATAAACTGTTGATTATAATATTCTGCAGTAAAGAGTCTCTTTATTTATAGATTTTTTACGATATTTTAAGCATTTTTCTGGATTTTTCTTTTTTTTTAAAAAGTCAGATTTTTAAAGTTTACTTATTTTTCCTGTAACAGCCCTCTTTATTATCATTCATTGGATCATATGTAAATTGCAGACATTTTCGCTCAGTAGTTTCTTTGCAAACAGTGTTTCACTTTTCAATCATTCAAGCAAACTGTTTTGCTAATTTATTCACTTCACTCGTCTGCGGTGTCGGCTTTTTCCGGCGGCTGCGCTGCGGGTGATTGGCTCCTGCTCGGGTTTTTCTGTGGTTTTCGGCAGGTTAATCCAGATGTTTTTGCTGGTTTTCGGCGTGCATGCCCTGGGTTTTGCGTTGAGTTTTCGTCGGCTTTGCAGCGGCCTTTCCCTGCAATTCGGGGACCCTGTGGTGCTTGCCGAATACACCGCAGGGTCACCGAAATGGGATCGGCAAAACTAACCGAATTGAAGAGCACGAAAAGTCACCGAACGTGCGGTGACTTTTCGAATCTCTTTGAATAAGGCTAGGGTCAGACGAACGCATTTTCACGTTGTCTGTGAAAAAGTGCGTTCGAACGAATGGACGCATTTTTTCACGGAGTACGCGATAGCGGTCATACGATGCGCATTTGCATCCGTGATTTTGTACGGATTATCAATAAAACACTTTGTGCATCTGGACGTTATGTTGGCCGGACATTAGCAGTGTCTGACATCTCCAATTCACGCACACACGCCTCTAGCGGACGCAGCGCACTCTGTACAACCGTACTAGAGGTTTTACGTTCTCGACAAAATGCGTTCGTTTTCCACTTGCGTTGCGCAGCCGGACTTTTGTGCGACCGTACTTCGTATATTGGCCGTCATTGCCTGGCACTTGCTGCTACTACGGCCGTGATTAAGTGCGCCAGAACGCGCGTTCGCACTGCGCTCGTCTGACCCTAGCCTTACCCTGTTAAGAGTTCGTGTACATCAGTTGTCATGTCAGGACATATCCTGGAGCCCATTTGCACAAAACAATGTTCTAAATATATAAAGAATAATTATTGAATAATCTCAATCTTAGAATCGGATGATGCTTTCAAGATCAAGTTAAATCAACTGTAGCGATGAAAATTCACAGAACGCATTCTGTTTACATTGTGATTATCTTTAAATCTGTAAAAGGTTCCCCCCCTCCTCCAGGCTGAAAAGGGTAAACAAAGAAATGACAAATGTTTTTATTTTACTGCTCAGTTTTCGGTCTCTAAACTCTGTAACCTGATATCAATCATTCCACCTGCACGTGACAGCTGAAGCTCCACTCACACAAAAAGGAAGATAAAGAGCAGACCGTTGAATCTGCAGCACCGTGAAAGCTTCGACCTACAAGGGAGTTATTCCTGTTTATTCTGTATGTATGTTTAACGTATCAATTGATAGAATGTTTCTTTCTCTGGCTGAATATATTAATAAGGGGCACACTAAACATCCCGACCACTTTAGTATTTAGTGGCCTGACTATGAAGAGTAGGGATGTGCGGTTCGGGTTTCGGAATTTTGGAATTTTCAGGAAATTTCCCGATTCGTGTTTTCGGATGCGGCCGATTTTCCGAAAGTTTTTAGATCCGAAAACGGCAGATCCGAAAAGTTTTCCGAGCCGAAACGAAATATTTTCGGAATTTTCGAATGGACTTGAAATGTGTCAAATCGAAATTTATTGCTTTGAAACGAGGAGAACAGACGTTCCGAAAAAACGAAAATTTCCGAAATCACGAAAAGTCGATAAAAAAAACGAGCAAAGTGACACGAAAATACGAAAAATGGTCGATATTCGGAAAAAAAAATGTACACGAAAAACGAGTCGAGCCGAACCGAATCGAAACAGAAATCGGTCGAAACGAGCCGAATCGAAAAGTTTGAAAATCCGAAAAATCGAATCGAACCGAAAAAAAAATCGGTGCACAAGCCTAATGAAGAGTCCCCACCTCCCCTGCCCTCCTGCCGTCTTTTGACAGGAAACTAAAGTGGGGGAGTTTTCTCTGCCCACAGGCATGTCACCTGGCAGCCGGGATTTTTGAATTCCCGGCTGCCTGTCACCAGATCGGCCACTGGTGACATCAGCACATTCTGAGTGCTGGCATCACCCTCTGTCAGGCCACACATGACAGCGAGCTCTCTGAGAGAGGCAGCCGAAGGAGCAGTTCTGTGCATGCGCGCAGCTCTGATACATCATCCTGCTAAGGCTAGGGTCAGACGAACGCATTTTTTGCGTCGTCCGTGAAAAAGTGCTTTCGAACGAATGGACGTATTTTTTCACGGAATGCGGAATGAGCATTTTCGTCCGTGATTTTGTACGAATCATCAATAAAACATTTCTTGAGTCTGGACGTTATGTAGGCGGACATTAGCAGCATCTGACGTCTCCTAATCACACACACACGCCGCTAGCGGACACAGCGCACTCTGTACGTCAGTACTAGCGGTATCACGTTCTCGAAAAAATGGGTTTGTTTGCCGCTTGCGTTGCCCGGCCGAGCTTCGAATATTGCCCGTCATTGGCCGTCATTTGCTGCTACTACGGCTGTGATAAAGTGCGGCTGCATGCGCGTTCGCACTGCGTTCGTCTGACCCTAGCCTTAGTCGCTACTTAACTTGTGTACAGAAAGTTCGCAAGTTCAGAGCAATGTGCATTTTGCATATCCTGTACAACGCAAGTATGCAAATTACATAAAAAAAGCTGCAGGGACTTACGGATTTCGGAAGCCCAGAGGTGACAGGGAGGAGGTACGCGCGCCGAGGGAGAAAAGGTGAGTATTTACAGCTGAAACAAATTAATAATTGAGCAGATATTGTAAGCAGCGTCTTCCCAATTAGTTAAGAGCAAAAGAATTTTTTTTTATTTTTTTATTAGAGTGGCCCTTTAAATATTAAGTTACCAAGGCACATCACTGCCTGAATGAGGCGAGTCTAGGCCACTGTCCAGGGATAAACCACTAATTTGTAGAACATTGAATTGTTACAGTAAGTACAGAAATACAAAGTAATAAAATGCAAGATATTAAAAACAAAACACAAATATACAGATTAACACAGAAAATAAATATGAAAGAAATACATTCAATATGTTACGGGGCTCCATTACATTCTTCACGCAAAAATGCACGGTAAACGCGTGAATTTTTCCGCGAAGCGTCAAATGTTAACGGGCGTAAATCAACGCTGGTATTACAATCCTCGCGCATTTTTTCGTCCATCAAAAAATAACGAGTATAAAACGGGCGCACAAAAATGCGCGCGCAGTAACGTTGCGTGCAGAAATCAGTGTGCAGACCATTTTTTTCACGCGATTCAGCCAATCGGAATTAAGAACCTTAATTGTCTCACGTTACGTTTTTGCAACTATTAAAGTCAATCTGCGCATATATGCTGCATCAATAAAAAAAACACGCACAACTTCTCAATTTATTGGTTGGGTATGTGTAGAATGTGTAATTATACTTTGCTGCGTATTTTTTTTTGTGCTGGTGTATTTGGTTTCGGCCAGGTTGATAGAATTTGCCGTTAACACCAGCTTTTAGGAATTGCAAAAATTATGCGCACATATCTGTGCGTAACAAACTGTGCATAGATTGTTATATTATCCGTGTACCAGCGCGCAAACGCATTTTCGCTCACAATGTTAAGTACAAAATACAGTAAGCTCGAGCAGCATTCACGCAGGTTCACCAGTGGTAGACATATACGCGCATTTGTTGCACTGACATTGCCCCTCGCGTAAGGCTGGGGTCAGACCAGCGCATTTTTAACGTGCGTTCTGGCGCACTTAATCACGGCCACACTAGCAGCAAATGACGGGCAATGACAGCCAATATACGAAGTACGGTCGCACGAAAGTCCGGCCGTGCAACGCAAGTGGAAAATGAACTAATTTTTTCGAGGACGCAGAACCGCTAGTACGGACGTACAGAGTGCCCTGCGTCCACTAGCGGCGTGTGTGTGTGATTTGGAGACGTCAGACCCTGCTCGTGTCCGGCCAACATAACGTCCAGACGCAAAAAGTTTCCTGGTTTGGATTAGTAAAACATCACGCACGAAAATGCGCATCGTATGACCGTTTTCGCATAATCCATGAAAAAATACATCAATCCGTTTGGACGCACTTTTTTACGTTCGCGTGTAAAAATACTTTTGTTTGACCCTAGCCTTAACGTTTGCGTGAAGAATGTAATAGGGCCCTACATGTTTACAGAATGCACCTATAAACATGTAACAGTGAATATATTTCTTACATATTTATTTTCTGTGTTAATCTGTATATTTGTGTTTTGTTTTTAATATCTTGCATTTTATTACTTTGAATTGTTACAGTAAATACAGAAATACAATGTTCTTGAACCCAAGACATACTTGAAAATGATAGAAAACTCAATGTATCCTTCCTGGTAAAATACTTTATAAATAAATTTAGAAATTACAGGGTTATTCAAAGAGATCCGAATGGCTGGAGAAAGGTAACCGAACTCTGATTTTCAGCGTTCGGTTAACTTTCTTGGCCATTCGGCTATTCAGAGAGCAGGCAATTCGCCAAATCCTGGCGAATTGCCTTCACATTCGGTGCCTGTTCGGTGCCTGTTCGAGGGCAGTGAATCCCCATAAAAAAGCACTGCTTCGGCTATTCAGAGAACACAAACCAGCAGTGAAAGGTTCCCGAAATGCCCTGCCATTCGGTGGTTTAATTCGGCAGATTTATTCAGGAGAATCCCATAGGCTTCAATGTTAAAAATATTCCCGTTTTAATTCAATATCTAATAAACCGTTCATTATAAAATTCTGCAGTAAAAAGTCTCTTTATTTATAGATTTTTTAAGATATTTTAAGCATTTTTCTGTTTGTTTGTTTTTTTTAAAAAAAGTCAGATTTTTTATTTTTATTTTTTTTAACTTTACCTATTTTTTCTGTAACAGCCCTTTTTATTATCATTCCCTGGATATCATATGTAAATTTCAGACATTTTCGTTCAGTAGTTTCTTTGCAAACAGCGTTTCACTTTTCAATCATCCAAGCAAACTGTTTTACTAATTTATTCACTTCACTCGTCTGCGGTGTCGGCTTTTCCGGAGGCTTCGCCGCTTGTGATCGGCTCCTGCTCGGGTTTTTCCGGCGTCTTCGACGGGTTAATCCAGATGTTTTTGTGGATTTTCGGCGTGCATTCGCCGGGTTTTTGGCAGCTTTTCCCTGCACTTTGACAGCCCGGTGGTGCTTGCTGAATACACCGCAGGGTGGCCGAAATGGGATCGCCGATTTAGAAACATAGAAAAATGTCGGCAGATAAGAACCTTTCGTCCCATCTAGTCTGCCCAATTACATGATTTGCACCGAATTGAAGAGAATGAAAAGTCACCGAACGTGCAGTGTCTTTTCGAATCTCTTTAAATAACCCTGTTAGTGTTTTATCCCTTGACAGTGGCCGCCCTAGACTCGCATCATTCAGGCAGTGAAGTGCCTTGGTAACAAAGTGATACTTACAAGTCTGCCCTCTTCCTCCCGAACTGTCACCACCATCTGCTGCAACAGCATTTTACTGGCCATGTCCACCATAATGGACTGCATCCCACACCTAGTAGGGATGTGCGTTTCGGGTTTCGGAATTTCGGAATTTTCACGAAATTTCCCGATTCGTGTTTTCGGATGCGGCCGAATTTCCGAAAATTTCGAGATCCGAAAATGTCAGATCCGAAACGTTTTCCGAGCCGAAACGAAATATTTTCGGATTTTTCGAATGGACTTGAAATGTGTCAAACGAGGAGAACAGACTTTCCGAAAAAACGAAAATTTTCCGAAAAACGAAAATTTTCAGAAAAACGAAAATTTTCTGAAAAGGAAGATTTTCCGAACAAACGAAAAGTCGATACAAAAAACGGGCAAAGTGACACGAAAAATACGAAAAATGGTCGATATTCCGAAAAATGTACAATTCCGAAAAACGAAAATTTCCGAAATCACGAAAAGTCGATACAAAAACCGAGCACAGTGACACGAAAATACGAAAAATGGTCGAAATTCCGAAAAAAAAATGTACCCGAAAAACGAGCCGAATCGAATCGAATCGAATCGAAACCGAAATCGGTCGAAACGAGCCGAATCGAAAAGTTTAAAAATCCGAAAAATCGAACCGAATCGAACCGAAAAAAACACCTAGAGCCCCTACGCGAGAGCTTCAGGGTTAAAATATATAATATATATATTACCACTGACAAGTCCCCCTTTTTTAGTGAATGGGCAGCAATGGCATTTTGTGCTTCGTTATTCAGACTCCTCACCAAAATTCCGGATGAATCAGGGTTTGTCTGTATATGAACATACAAGGTTATCTGTTGATGTGATATCATATGGGCGTAATACACAACAGACAAACAGAATTTTTTTGCACTTATTGGGAGGTTTCCTCTTTTTTACTACATTAGAGAAAATCAGAGGTTTCCCACAGTAGTGGCAGCACACCATATACCAGGCCTCAAAATATCCACTCGCCTACTAGCATTTGGCGAGTGAAAATTACATGAGGGCGAGTGGGAATGCAGATGCAGGCAGGGCAGGATAGGGTTAGGTGGGGCAACTAGTGGCGAGTAATTCTTAAGGCCTGGCTAGTAGTTTGGGACTTGAAATTTTGAGCCCTGCCATATACCATGGATCATCCTATTGTTAGATCACTCTATAGACAAGGTAATCTATCTCTGGAAGAGTTCCTTTAGAACAGGTGTCAGCAACCTTGGCCTCTACAGATGTTTGGAAACTACATTTCCCATGCGGCTCAGCCAACTTCATGAGTGGCTGAGAATCATGGGAGATGTAGTTCCAAGACATCTAGGGCCCTATTACAATCTTCACGCAAACGTTAACGCGGGCGCAAAAACGTATTAACGCGAGGGGCAAAATCCTTTGCTCTGAAAGTCGTATTACAACGTCCGCGCAAAAAATGTGCGTTAACGTCTACCGCGGGTGACCCTGCGCGAACCCTTTGCGAGTGTATTATACTGCGCGTGTCCAATACTTAACATTGTGAGCACAAATGCGTTTGTGCGCTGGTACGCGGATGATATTACAATCTTAGCGCAAAATTTAACGCACAGCGTTTGTGCACATAATTTTAACGTCTTTTAAAAGCTGGTGGTAACGGCAAATCTGAACGTCCTGGCCGAAACCAAATACACCAGCACGGAAAAAAATACAGCAAAGTATAGTTACACATTCTACACATACCCAAACAATAAAATGGATAAGTTGTGAGTGTTTTTATTATTGCTGCAGCATATATACTCAGATTGATTTTGACAGGTGCAAAAACTGAACGGGAGACAATTGTGGTTCTTAGCCCGCTCACACTGTACGATGCGATTTATCGCGCGATTTTCATATTTGCGACATAGAGCGATAATGTCGCGCGATTTTGCAAAGCACCACCAATGCAAAACGCAAATTGTAAAACAAGGGTCATGTACCGCGACATGCTACCACGACGCGCGACATGGCGCGACGTTGCACGGCAAGATGTGAACAGCTCCATTGAAATGCATTGGAGAAGCTACATAGCGCGACGTCGCACGGATTTTGCTGCGACGTAGCGGCAAAATCCACGCGATAAATCTCATAGTGTGAACGGGGCTGAATCGCGTGAAAAAAACATTGCGCACACTGATTTCTGCACACAACATTAATGCGCGCGCTTTTTTGCGCGTCGGCCTTACACGCGCTATTTTTCAACGGATGGAAAAATGCGCGAGGATGGTAATACCAGCGTTAATTTACAGGCGTTAACGTTTAACGCTTCGTGCAAAAAATCACGCGCTGCGCGAGCGTTTTAACGCGAAGAATGTGATAGGGCCCCTAGAGGGTCACGTTTGAAAGCCCTTGCTTTGGAAGGAAACCAGTTATTATTAGTAGTAGTAGTATTCTTTATTTATAAAGCGCCAGCATATTCAACAGCGCTGTACAATGGGCACAATACCGACAGGGTTACAATAGATTGACCAGCATTTTGAGAAACCAGTACAGGAGGAAACGAGGGCCCTATTCCCGTGGGAACTCACAATCTAGAAAGTTGTGAACATAACCAATCTTCTGTGTTTCCAAACACCGAGGAAAGCGCCGGATACGGCACCATCTTATTTTTTAAATAATATTTACCTCTGGTATGAAATGATATCCTGAAGCAGTGAGAAATACAGCATTATTCACTCCTATTGGGTCTAATCGCATATTTTAAATAAAATTAGAGCGCTAGAGCAGAACCCGTCCTCTCTTTTTATCTCTCCCAATCAATTGCCGATAAATAACTCGGCACGATTTATGACAGACTGCTTAATGCAAAGAGAAAAAAAAAAAAAAACGCATTAAATACAATCCATATCTGTGCAAACAATTTTTTTTATTATTTATGCTATAGCAAATGTTGCATTCCAGATGTTTAAGTCAACCTTGCAAATCTGACAAAGAATATGTTCTGGATCATAAATAAAAGGCAATTGTTGTTGCATCCACATTCTGCATTTACAGCTCAGTGCCCGTGTTTAGTAAATAAATGGAAGCCGACACCAGGTACTGAATATGAAACGGGGGAAATTATGCTGCAGTAATAAAAAACAAAGTTACGAAGAGATGTAAAACTTTCTGTGAACTTATTGCCAAGCTTGTTTGTTTTTATTCACGCGCTTACGGATGATAGAAATGTTTATTAAACATGGGAGTGGGCTAAAAAAAATGACAGCCTCCACCATGACTTGGGCTCTGCCATGCCAAGGCTGCTGGTTCTATCCCGGGGTGACCATCTCACCCCCACACCTACACGTATAGGCCCGCTAAAACAGGGACGCTAAGGAGTAAAACCTGTGCCTGCAGGATGCTCCTTAGTGTCCCCGTTGTAGCTCCATATTACGGGGCAGGCGCCAAATCAGCATCCCCTCCATGTAGTCCATAGGACTCCATTGAGGCTTCGACTGCCGGTCACATGACTTGCAGGATCCAGCAGGTCGGCGGAGTGAACGCGGAGGTAGACTGGGGATTTTTTTTCCCCCAGTCTCCCTCTGCTCCCGGCAGCCAGAAGAGGCAGATCGTCCCTCCATTCTCGCCGCGGGATGGGAGGGGAGTTTGATTTATTTTGGGGGCGGGGGTTTACGGCTGGTGATAACGGATTTTGCAGAAACCGTATCAGTTACCCACAGCTAACTTTTGAGTTAACTGCAGCGGGTCGTAATTAACTCTTTGCGCTCCCCGTGTTAAGCATAGAGAGCGCAAAGTACAGTAAACTCGTGCTGAAAAGCGCAATATCGGAATCGCTGACGGCTTTTTTTAACCCGTTAGCTCTCAGAATGTAATATGGGTGGCCCGCACTAGGACCACTTAACTCTACGTTAACACTCACACAGCTAACATCAGGGCCCATAATTCTTATATATATTTTTTCTTTCATACTTGGGCATTTGGTTGTTGTGTTTCCTCAGAGGACTTTAGTCATTACCACTAAAAGCTGCAAACGTTTTGCTATAGAACCTTGTTTATTTTATTTTTATTATTATTATTGTTTTATTTCCCCTTTCCCTTCTCATTACAGTTCATAAAGGCCAACTATGAAGACCATCTCTTGTTGAGTGTTATTGTATTTTGAGGACAGGTATATTTTATAGTCTGTAGGTCCTACATGGCTACTTTTCTCACATATGCTTGAAAACTCTCGAAATAAAGATTTCCCACCAAAAAAAAATAAATAAAATAAATAATATATAAATAAATAAGTAAATAAACACATAATTGTTACGTGTCGCCTCAATTCTTAAGGTTTGGTCTGATATATATATATATCTTACACATGCACACACTTTATTAAAATATTGAAAAGTAATTTTTCAAAAACACACTCAGGGTAATTCAAAGAGAATCGAAAAGTCAGCGCACGTTCGGTGACTTTTCGTTCTCTTCAATTCAGTGCGATTTGGCGATCCCATTTCGGCGACCCTGCGATGTATTCAGTAAGCACCACAGGGCCATCGTAGTGCAGGGAAAAGTCGCAGCAAAGCTGCCGAACACTCACCGCAAAACCAGGCGAATGCACACCTAAACTCGCAACAACATCTGGATTAACCAGGCCGAAGACGCCAGAGAAACCCAAGCAGGAGCCGATCACACGCAGCGAAGCCGCCGGAAAAAGTCGACGACGCAGACAAATGGAGTGGGAAAAAAAAAAACTGTTTGCTTGAATGTTTGAAAAGTGAAACGCTGTTTGCAAAGAAACTACTGAGCGAAAATGTCTGGAATTTACATATGATCCAATGAATGATAATAAAAAGGGCTGTTACAGAAAAAGAACTGACGTTAAAAAAAAATAATTTAAAAGCAAAATCAGAAAAATTTGTTTGGCAAAAGAATTCCGAAGAAAATGCTTAAAATATCTCAAAAAATCTATAAATAAAGAGACTTTTTACTGCAGAATATTATAATAAACGGTTTATTAGATATTGAATTAAACCAGGAATATTTTTAACATTGAAGCCTATGGGATTCGCCTGAATAAACCACCGAATGGCAGGGCAATTCGGCAACTTTTCACTGCTGGTTTTTCTCTGAATAGCCGAAGCATTGCTTCTCTATGGGGATTTCACTGCCCTCGAACAGGCAACGAACAGGCACCATATGTGCAGGCAATTCGCCAACATTTGGCAAATTGCCTGCTCTCTGGATAGCCGAATGGCCAGGAAAGGTAACCGAATGCTGATTTTCAGAGTTCGGTTCCCTTTCGGCAGCCATTCGGATTTATTTGAATAACCCTAACTGGTTCCTGGTAGTGGATTTATGGAAACCACTTGATAATGAAAGGGTTAAGGGCTCCCCTTAATATATAGCATCATATTTCAGGGTCAGTGAGTGACAAATCCATGAATTGTGTATTAACCTCCCTGGCGGTAATCACAAGTTTGGCTTGGGGTTATCAGTACCAAAACCGGTAACCCCGGTAATACACTGTAGTGTAACTTACCTTGTCCCCGCGATCCCCCGATGTTCTCCCATTGTGTCCTCCGGCCGATGCTGGAGATAATGATATAATCAGACCGCCAGGGAGTTTAAGGATATATTTAGTGCTTGTTGTTCATCCTTAAACAGTTAACGTTCATTTTGTTATACATTTAATCTGTCCCTTTGCTCGCTCACGTAACTTTTTTCACCTATTCTTCTATCGATGGAGACAAGTACTGATTGTGCTAACAAGTTGTACTTTAATAGAGAGTACGACTGCTAGAGGTGGAATTAACACAAGTGATGGGATTTATGATGTACCGGGTAACTAATCTTTATTCATATTGTCTCCCTCGTAATGAGAGGCAGAAATATTAGTCTCATCTGACACAGATCATTATTGCTTTGATCCGGAGCTTTTAAAATCCTGTGCAGAGGATGAGCGCAAGAAACAGTGCGGGTTTTATGCAAGAGACAGTTAAGGGCAGTGTCAGATGACTGATAACCAAAAGAAAAAAAAAATACAATCCCGCCCTCCCGACTTCACTGTTAACCCCTTCCCTACCAAGCACTTTTTCATAAAAAAATAACATTATTTCAAGCGTGAGATGTGAAGTTAATAATTAGAGCAAAATAGAAGTTTTGCAGAAAAATTGTTAAAAAGTTACAATGATATAAATCTGCTCGTTTTTAGTTTCACCTTTATCTGTTTATCCTTTACAGAAATACTGCTGGGATGAAAAGTTGTAAACACTAGATGGTGTCCCTTATCTTACACAATGAAAGTAAAAGAAGCAGGATCTCAAGCCGAGAATAGTGGCGGTAGAAGTATATTCAAGGGGGGCCCAAACCCCCCTAAACAACGGATGTTCCAGCCAAAAACATCACCTGTTTATTCTCCGATTGAGATCCTGATTCTTTTACTTACATTTGATGGTGTTTGGGGCAGCGGAGGCCCTTTTAGGCAGTGACCTCGCGGGGGACCTTTGTGCGGGCTCACACTTTGAGTAGGCGGAGGCACTTCTGTTTTTTTATCTTACACTATGTCACACGGGGTCTGCATTATCAACATACAGTCAGAAATTATCTGTCAAGTACAGTAAATGTGATATAGATATATAAAATGGTGAGATCTCCTGCTTGTGGGGATTTGTATTGATCATAATAAGCATATTAGTAAAGCAGCTTCCAAAAGATACCAATAGAATATAAAAATGATATATGTATTGAGGAAGGCTCGTGTACACCCGAAACCTCAGCAACTTTTTCCTATAAAAAAGGTGCTGTTGTTTCAAAGCTAAAGGGGTTATTCAAGCGGCGAGTGTGCCACCGAATTGCACTGAACGGTGAACTTCAACATACGGTGCAATGTCGTGACAGTTTGTCTATTCAGGAAACTGTCAATTTGTCAAATACTGGTGAGTTGACAGAAAGATACGGTGCACTTCACCACAATTCGGCAATCTTCGGCGGCAGCAAAATTGTCCAATAGAAAAGTAATGGTTAATCTATTCACAGAACGAAGTGTCAGTGAAATGCTCTGATTTTCAGTGATTCGATGCAACAGGTTTAAACAGGTGAATCCCATTGGATTCAATGTAAAAACAGATATTGTTCCTATTTTTTGTATTCAACCGTTTATTTTCATTTTCAGCAAACCATCTTTTTATTTATTTTTTGGAACATTTTGATGTATTTTCTTAAAAAGGCAGTTTTTTTAAACTCTGTAACAGACCATTTTATTAATTGTTAAAGGACCTTTCTTTATTACTGACACGCATTTTCATTGGTTTAACCTCGCTGACGGTATTCCTGAGTGTGGCTCGGGGCAAATTTCAGTGCTGAAAGCAGTAACCCCGAGCCACACTATGGCTGGTACATATCGGTCCCTCGATGTCCTCCCGCAGTCACCTCAATCCGATCGCAGCATCTTGCTTCAGGGTTCAGAAGACATATCTCATTTTGTTTGTTATTTTACTTTTACATAAAACTAACCTGATTGGATTTGTCACCATTGGAAGGGCCATAATCTGGCCTTTCCAATGATACCTCATATGTCCCTCTAGACCTCAGGGCTTCAGAGATAGTGGTCTAAATGACTATAACATTTAAAGAATTTTTTAACAAAAAACATCTGTAGGCACCTGCCTACTTTGCCTTGTTATAAATCCGGCCCTGGGCATGAGGCTGCCAACCGCTTTTCTCCAAAGGACACAGAGTCTATATGTAGTACGGGCAATGCTGTGAGTGTCCGCGCCCGCCAGTCTCAGACACTTGGAATCTAAATCTTTCAAAAGGTGGCAGAAGCTTCTGTCACAGTAGCCATTCTGCTTTTGTTCAATAAAATGACAGTAGCTACTTCCATGGATAAGTCTTTCCTAAACAATGTTGTTGCTCTCCTCTTCAGTTATTCCCATGATTGGGTCTTTTGTATTCAAAGACATCTTAATTCATGCTGAGACATTCGAGATGCATTGATAATATGCTCCTTGATGCGAGCGTTGGAGAAAATTCATCACTCGTTTGTTGTTGTTGTTGCTTCTCTATTACCGTGTTTGAGTTCCTGCAATTATTACCAAAATACTACTCATGCTGGGATTAAATATTTTATAAGCAGGATAAGATATTAATATTGTCTGAGCGAAACGCGCGTTGTAGGAGCTCGAATGAAAAAGTAATCAAGTTACAGTGTATCAATGCAGATGTATTGCAATGTATACTCCATATCTGTCAAAATCTCACAAAAACGAAAGAAAATTATTCACCTACAATAAGAACCAAGGAACGAGCAATCTCTGAACGTAATTAAACATGTCACTGCGCTGATGAATTGTAAGAGAAAGGTGTTTGTCAAATCATATTTAAAGAAGTTGACATTCACGAGGTCTCTGAAAAATGTTATCATTAGGTTTGAGGTTATACACGTGAAAACTGACGCTTTCAAGCCGGCGTAAGAATCTTGAGAGGTTATTCACAAAGCATCAAAATTTCAGTGCTTTTCACTTTGCCGAAACTAGGGTGAATTCACTATTCATCGTAGCGAGATGAAGATGGAGTGGCCGAGGCCTCATGAAAAAGTTGACAAACTGCCCTTGACGAAGTCCATGAAACTGCAAAAAAAACCACGTAGCTCTCCAATAGACTTAATAGGTGTTTAAAGCAATTAAAATGTCTTTAAAAAGGTGTCTGAATGCCAAAAATGGACATTTAAGGAATAAAAAGGTCTGTTACAGAATTTTGTTTTTAAAAAAGCACCTTTTAAAAAATGGGAAAACGAAAATTATGTCTAAAAAAACCCAAAAAAGGTGTTTTAAAAAAATAAAACAAAGGCTGTTTGATGAAAATTTAAAAAAAAACGTTTGATTACTTTTTTTACATTGAATGCTATGGGATTTGCTGGTTTAAACCTGTCGAACTGAATCACAGAAAATCAGGTCAATTCGCCGTTCTCTGAATAGATTAACCATTATTTCTCTATGGGACAATTTCGCTGCTGCCAAAGGTCGGCGAACTGCACCATATTTCGCTGTCGATACGCCAGTATTTGGAGAATTGACAGCTTTCTGAATAGGCGAACTGCCATGAAATTGCACTGTACGGTGAAATTGACCATTCGTGTCCTTGGGTGACAAGTTCAGGGCTCAGTGAATAACCCCTTTGGTTTTCCCAGGTGTTTCCGATCACCAGATCTCAAGCCAATAGAGCACCTTCGGGATGTGGTGGAATGGGCGATTTGCATCATGGATGTGCAGCCGACAAATCCATGTCAATATGGAGCAAAATCTGAGGAATGTTTCCAACACCTTGTTGAATCTGCGCCATGAAGAATTAAGGCAGTTCTGAAGACAAAAGGGGGTCCGACCCGATACTAGCAAAGTCTACCTAATAAAGTGGCCGGTGAGTGTATATACACTATATTGCCAAAAGTATTCGCTCACCTGTCCAGCTCCTGATTTGGATGGGTGAGCGAATACTTTTGGCAATATACAGGGTGATTCAAAGAGATTCGAAAAGTCACCGCACGTTCGGTGACTTTTCGTTCTCTTCAATTCGGTTCCTTTTGCCGATCCCATTTCGGTGACCCTGCGGTATATCCAGCAAGCACCGCAGGGTCCCCGAATTGCAGGGAAAAGATGCCGCAAACCCGACGAAAACTAACCACAAAACCCACCGAATGCACGCCGAAAACCTGCAAAAACATCTGGATTAACCTGCCGAAAACCACGGAAAAACCCTAGCAGGAGCCGATCGCAGCTGCTGGAAAAATCCCGAGACCGCAGAAGAGGCAGTGATTAAATTAGGAAAACAGTTTGCATGAATGTTTGAAAAGTGAAACGCTGTTTGCAAAGAAACTACTGAGCGAAAATGTCTGAAATTTACATATGAGATCCAATGAATGATAATAAAGAGGGCTGTTACAGAAAAAATAAGTAAACTTAAAAAAAAATAAAAAAAATGACTTTTTAAAAAAAAAAAAAAATCCAGAAAAATGCTTAAAATATCCTAAAAAAATCTATAAATAAAGAGACTCTTTACTGCAGAATTTTATAATGAACTTAGATATTGAATTAAAACTGGAATATTTTTAACATTGAAGCCTATGGGATTCCCCTGAATAAACTTGCCGAATTAAACCACCGAATGACAGGGCATTTCGGGAACCTTTCACTGCTGGTTTGTGTTCTCTGAGTAGCCGAAGCAGTGCTTTTTCATGGGGATTTCACTGCCCTCGAACAGGCACCGAACAGGCACCGTATGGGCAGGCAATTCGCCAGGATTTGGTGAATTGCCTGCTCTCTGGATGGCCGAATGGCCAAGAAAGATAACCGATCGCTGATTTTCAGCAGTCGGTTACCTTTCTCAAGCAATTCGGATCTCTTTGAATTACCCTGATAGTGTATAAACACACACACACACACACACACACACATACACATACACACGTAGAGCATGAGAAACACAAATCTTCATATTTAAGAAAGCAAACCATGACGTCACTTATATTCACTACAAAATACTATTGTCCCTCCTGCACACGCGGCGTGTAAATGAGAATTCTGCGATGCACAGGATGTCATACTGTCTCCCTTGTAACAAGTGACAATATTAAATATTGATTATTTTGAAACATTTTATCAATGCTTTGTGAAGAAGGTACTGCATATAATAATTCATTGCGCTCTACTATAATTGAGTGAAAAGACTGACTGTTTAGAGAATTGAAAATATAGTCTGTAAGTAAATATTGTCCTGATTGAAATGGATCGGACTTTGGCTTATTCGAGGCTAACATCGGTTACTTTTCACCCGAGCAGTTAATCTCTTGCACATTGCAAGAATCGCTTTTTCCCCAGGTAATTTAGACACTTTACTAGGGATGTGCATGGCTGAAAAATTCATTTAGTTTAGTTTCGATTCGTTAAGTTCTTAAATAATTTCGGTTTCGAAATTTCTTAACTTATTTAGTTTCGTATTTTGTTTCGTTTTGAAATTTTCGAATCGATTTGAAATTTTGAATCGATTCGAATTTCATATATCAATTCGATAGTTGATATCAATTCGAAATTTGGATCACTAAATAAAACCCCAATTAATCTAATTTTGCTGTTTAAAGAAAAGCTAGGGTTAAATTTTAAGCTGTGTCACAGATTTAGTATTTGAGTCAAATTAAACAGTGAAACAAAATTAATTTGTTTCATAAAATCCTTTGCTCACTATTACTTGTATTGTAAGTTAACATCAATTCGATAGCTGATATCTATTTGATAGTTCATTTCAGATTCGATAGTTGATATCAATTATTCAAATTTTTCTTTTATGATGATTACAGTGTAAAACGAAATAAATTTTTTATATACCGTTTCGTTTTGAATTCGTATCGTATCGATTCGTTATTCGGAAGTACTTCCGAACTACGAATTATCAAATTTAGTTACAAATTCCGAATTTTTCCGAAACGAATGCACATCTCTACACTTTACCCCCTGTATCAATCCAAGCACATTTATTGTTGATGTTTTGTGCATATCCCTGTAGACATCATAATTTAATAATCCACCAGCATAAATTCATTAGCGCCTCCGTAGACCCACTTTTTCTACAATTTAGACACTTTAAATGGTTTGCTCACATTGTCTGTTTGTGGCTGACAACTTAACCCCTTCTCAGGCGTATTTTTTGAGGAAGAAAAAAAACACACTATAATTTAAATCTTACATGGTCAACCTCTTCACTATCACGATCAACGGTAGCAGACGCCCAATATCGTTCAAACATGATCTTGGGCTACACTGTATGATTATAAATGATACACATTTGCTTCTGAGCTCCAGAAGGTGCCCGCAAAGTTTAAGCCCTGTGGGCACAATGCCCAGGTGCTGAAAGTGTTTAATATTGGCTTGGGAATGTCCAAATATCTAAGGGTTTCCTAAGCCGATGCACAGAGCCATGAATGCAGTAGCTAATTTCGGCCAGTAGATGGCAACATATCCCTGCCAAATAGGTTATTATAGTAGGGAATACATTGGGAATATTCCAAAATATTTATTACTGTATAATTAAAGATGACGTTTTAAAAACCCACTGGTTCCTGACAGTGGATATTTGTAAAAATCACTTGGTAGTGCAGGGGTTAACACCTAAATGTACTATATAAGGAAAATCTATTTTGCATTTTGATTGTTATTCTGAAATATTTTGAATGGTTAAAATCTACAACAAATGCTCATTCTTGATTCCTCGTCATTTATTAATAATTTTTTTAGGAACATTGCTGGAATAAAAGCTTCTGGACACTAGATGGTGTATATTAACCGGCAGAATTTCAAATAAGCTCCACATTATCATCATACAGGCAGGAATAGGTTTTGTTTCTTAAACTCTGTATATGTGCTAATGATGGATACATAAAAACAGCCAGATACCCTGGTCATAAGTATTTATTAGATTCAACAATGCTTTACAATACAGGCAACAATTTATTTATTTTGTCTTATGAAAAATATATTGCGTTTTTTTCACACTTACAAACTTTATTAAGTTGACTGACTATTTTTAAGTGAAACGTGGGAATAATTCATGGAATATCTTGGTGAGGAAAATGTTTTGCATATTAAAAGTCTAATTAAAATCCTTATTAATTCTTGTGTGAGGCCATTTTGAGGTCATTTGCCATTAGTCTAAAGCAGGGGTTCTCAACCTGTGTAACCTCAGTACCCACATTTGTCCTTGGCCATTAATGTGCAACTCAAAAATAGCTTCATTTACAAAAATTATTATTTAATGCACAAAAACTACTTGTGCGGAATTCCACAATGAATAAGTGCACCTTTAAAACAGTAAACAAACAGGACATCTGAGGAGTCTCTCACCTAGTGCAGTGGAAGGCACCTCCAGCCCAAAGAGAACTGCAGCCCACTGGGAAATTTCCCAGTAGGCCTGTTTCACCCTGCAATTGTGACCCACTGAACATGGGGTTGCAACTAGGGGTGGGCTGCCGGTTCGAAGTTTGATTCGAACATCGGATGTTCGAACTTCAAACTTTTCGGAACGTTCGCTGAAAGTTCGAAAAAAAGAAAAAAATTCAAAAAAATGCTTAAAAGATCCTAAAAAAATCTAAAAATAAAAGAGACTTTTTACTGCAGAATATAATAATAAACTGTTTATTAGATATTGAATTAAAATGGGAACATTTCCCACTGATTGTTGGTCAAACATTTCCCACTCGTTGTTGGTCAAACATTTCCCACTGATTGTTGGTGAAACATTTCCCACTCGTTGTTGGTCAAACATTTCCCATGGCTTCAAATCGCGTTTAAACATGAGCAAAGGCAGTAAAAATGAGCTCAGCGCACAGTGGTGAAATGGCTAAGCACTCAGCAGTGAAAGGGTTAAAACCTTTTTTTTTTTTTACTTTTTTTCATTGTTTCCTGTCCCCCAGGGCAGCACCCGGACCCCCATACACCTTTTATGGCCAATATCTTGCATATATGCCCTCTTGGAGGGGACCTTAATTTTCGAACGTTCGAGCCCCATTGACTTTCATTGTGTTCGCACTGTGTTCGAGTTCGTGGTTGAACTTTTCAGGTGTTCGGATGCCAACCGAACACAGGGTGTTCGGTCTATCATTAATTGCAACCCACTTTAAGGTCCTGAACAAGTATTTGAGAAGCACGTTTCTAAGGGATATCAAAGTGGATTTAAAAAATGATCAACAACTACAGACTCCAAAAAGTCCAGAAGGTTTCTCGGACGCTTTCATGGTAATTAGGGACAATCGATAAGAGGGTTCCCTAAAAGTGCTGTATTAGAAACATAGAAACATAGAAACATAGAAACATAGAAAAATGTCGGCAGATAAGAACCTTTCGGCCCATCTAGTCTGCCCAATTACATGGATACTTAACCTGGATTTATCTTTTGTTTAGGATAGCCTTATGCCTATCCCATGCTTGCTTAAATTCAATCACTGTTTTGGCCTCTACCACTTCTACTGGAAGACTGTTCCATGTATCCACCACCCTCTCAGTAAAATAATGCTTCCTGATGTTACTTTTAAACCTTTGCCCCTCTAATCTAAGACTATGTCCTCTTGTTTTGCTACTTTGTTTCCATTTAAATATACTCCCTTCCTCTACCTTGTGGATTCCCTTTACGTATTTAAATGTTTCTATCATATCTCCTCTGTCTCGTCTTTTTTCCAAGCTGTACATGTATTGGTCCACGGATTGCTAAAGCAGTAACATTGCTAGTGTAATAAACCTATTTATAGGCATTATGTCCACACAGAGACATTATCCATAGTCTGATGGAATTAAGCTGTTCATTTGATTAAAATATCATTAACCCTTCACTGCAGAGATCATGATAACTCGGGACATCAAAGGCACCATATGGTACCGATAGTAATCTCAATCTGCAGCTCTGAAGGACAAAAGCTAATTAAATTTGTTTGCAGCAAACATTTTTTGTTTGCTTTTGGGTTTCAGAAGGTGCCCCCAAAGTTTTAGCCCTGTGGGCCTAATGCCCGAGGTACTAAAACGGTTTAAAATCTGCTCAAGAATGCCCTGACATATTGGACTTTCAGCAGCCGATGCAGGGAACCACGAGCTGCAGCTGAAACTAGTGTAACTCCATTTGGCCAGTAGATGGTGCCTTCTGCCTGTAAAATAGGTTATTACAGTAAGGAATACACTGGAATATTCCCAGATATTAGTGTGTAAAAATAAAGGATTTTTCAAAAAAACACTGGTTACTGATAATGTTTTTTTGGAAAATCACTTGGTAGTGAAGGGGTTAAAAGCGGATGAGTCATTCACATCGCTGGTTGCTGACATTACCCATTTCCTACAGGCTACCTATTCTGATCTCCGACGGGTAAACATTGGCAGCTGCGATTGGACTTCAGATTTCTGTGCCAATGCCATGACCAAGGTGCCCTGCAGGCAACTATGACAGGTGAGCTTTAAAGGTGGAATCTAAAGTCTCACAACATCCAAAAAGTCAATAGCCATGACTATTCCATCTGCACAAACACCAGAACTCTAGAATAGGGCCATCAAAGTCAGATGTCGATGCCTACAATTCCCAGAATACTTTCAATGCAAAACGTAGCCAGGGAATCATGGGAGTTGTTGTTCAGAAACATCTGGGGTGGGCCAGATTTTGACAGCCCTGCTGTAGTTGACTGTCACACTTTTGCTGCTTGAATAAAGCTCTAGTTTCCGTCTTTAATTGGTAATTATTTGCAATGGATAACAATGTAAACAGTTTGTTTAGAGTTTTTCCTTTTTTAAAAAAAAATAGTTGCTAGTTAGCCAAAAATTACAGTCTGCTGTCACACGTCGACCGAACATTTCCTACGTTCAGCCAATAAATGCCCCCTCACTTTTTGATGCAGCTAATTGCAGAAAACAGCTCTGCAGACATTAAGGACGTAGAATCATACTCCGATTTTTAACTTGTTATTCCCTACTGAAGCTGGAGATACTTGGCCGGCTGCCGTTTCCTTTCTTTCCAGGTGTTCTTGAGCAGAAATGCCAGTGAATTTTAGCAGCAGAATTAGCTCGTGTTCCAGATGTGCTGTGATTACAGTCTGCAGAGCTGTCACTAATGTTCCCTTCATGAGACTCACAGGGAGTCGGCAAGCCATCTCTATTCTGGGTGCAAAAACCCGCAATACGAAGGGAAACTGTTCATTCCGCACGTATCATTTTATACATATAACACATATAATATTTTATACATATAATCAGGGCCGGCCCAAGCCACTGTGCTGCCTAGAGCGACGGATGAAATGCTGCCCCCCCAAATAAAAAAAAATAAAAAACACGTATCCAGAGCTCCACAGCATACACACCGCACATTACTGTCAGTATTATTGCTGTGGAGCTCAGTGATACACTCATAAACACCACACATTACTGTATCACGGAGCTCCACAGCATTAAAACTCACAGTAATGTGCGTATGAGCGTATCACAGAGCTCCACAGCAATAATGTTCACACTGATGCACACCACACGTTACTGTGAGTTTTATTGCTGTGGAGCTCTGTGATACAGTAATGTGCGGTGTGTATGAGCGTGAGTTTAATTGCTGTGGATCTCTGATACGCTCATACACACTGCACATTACTGTATCAGAGCTCCACAGCAATAAAACTCACGCTCATACACACCACACATTACTGTATCACAGAGCTCCACAGCAATAAAACTCACAGTAACGTGTGGTGTGCATCAGTGTGAGCATTATTGCTGTGGAGTTCTGTGATATGCTCATGTAGCGCTCACTCCCGGAGGAGCCGCTGAATTTAAACCTCGGGTCAGTCTCCCCGCACTAGGGAATAAATATACTCCAGCACCGTCGTGGATTTTATAAATTATATAGTTTACTGAATAAACTGGCATATAAAGAGTAACACGGTATACATATATATATTTACAGTAGTTCGTATTGCGAGAAACGCGTAGCGGAAAAGGAAAAGGAATTTTAATCCCTTCGTGGTTGGAGTGTGAGTCCCGTACAGGTTGTGTCTCAAGAAAGTGTAGGTGTATGCATGTATTGGTACCGGGTACAATATTCAACTGGCCAGTGAATGATTTCAGGTGTATCTTTGACTAGTCACGTTGGGGCCCTGTAGGTTTTGACAAAACTGCAGCGTGCTTTATTATTTTACGGTGGCCGGGAAGGCCTCTCACCCATCCGCCAGATACTCTTTGCTACGCTCGACCCAGCACGTCTCTCCGCTCGATCTTGACTGGGATTCTGTGCCACTGGATCCGCTGTCTTGCTTGTCTGTGTCTGCCACAAGATGTCCAGCTCATCGCCTGCACTCCCTGTTAGATCGTATGCTGTCTCCTAACTCGGGGTCCTTCAGCTTACTCTGTATCTGTGTAGGGTTACTAGCGGTGGATCACTAGGTCTTCGACCAGCAAAAGGGGAAACCGATCTCCAGCTCTACTAGGCCGCACCTGCGCTCTGGCCTGGTCGCGATCGCTATCTCCGTCACTTGCGTCTTGCTCTTCTCACTCCTCGGCGCGCTCTGCCTGTTCTCTCCACGAGGCTGCGGATGTCAGTCTCTCTTTTTCCCACCCACTTCCTGTTCCCGCCCGCAAAGCATGCTGGAAAATGTAGTCCCAATGTCCAATGTCTTACATCGCGCCTGTCTCCCTCTGGTGGCCAAAAGCGAGTACTACAATGACAGTGAATTAAAACCAGCGCTACACTCATATGCACATTACTGTGAGTTTTAATGCTGTGGAGCTCTGTGATACAGTAATGTGTGGTGTGTATGAGTGTATCATTGAGCTCCACAGCATTAAAACTAACAGTAATGCCTGGTGTATATGAGCGTATCACAGGGCTCCACAGCAATAATACTCACGCTGATACACACTTCACATTACTGTATCACTGAGTTTATTGAGTTATACACTCATACACACCACACATTACTGTATCACTGAGTTTATTTTTATCATCATGTAAGTTGGGCAGTGTAGCTGCAGCTCCTGTATGATCATCTGGTGTCATCTCTGTAGGGACCTGTGGGGTATCTACCTCTGGCAAAGAATCTAGGGATGCAGCAAGACGGAATATGGCACAAAGTGACTCAAACCTCCGATTCAATCAGGGGCATCACAGCTGAGGCATCTCTATCCTTCAGGCTTTCCTTCACAACTGCCAAATAAGCCGGCCAGCACACCTTTGCTTTTAGCTCACCGCACAAATTGAAATTCAGCCAACAGCACGGCCAGGTCTCCCCTCGGCACTAGTTGGAAGCCAGGGTCATGCCAGGATGAGCCACGGAGTGGCTCCGCTAGGTCCAGTAACAATACCACAGGGGCCACCGGATGCAGCAGCAATCTTTAAATCCTCCTCCCTCCATAAGTCACCAACCAGGATGCTCACCAATAGATGAAGGACTCCACAGCAGAAACAGGCACGGAAACACGCAGGAGCACTTTTCACCACCTGGTCAACAAGATGGCCACTATATGGCGTCATCAGGAAAATGAACATCACAGGCCAACGGCTTAAAATACAGACGTAGCCCTTGTTCATTGAAACACTCCTATGCAGCAGTAAGATGGGAGCTGGAACAAGAACATTTGTCATATATCATACTTAATAAAGATAAAGGCCACTGAGAGCACAGAAAAGTACGTTCGCTCGTCTCGGCATCCAGCCACGGTATCTAGTATATAGTATACTTCTTATAGTTCTAATGATATATTACAAACGGTAACTTTTTCTATGTAAATCCACGCTGCTGCCAGAAACATCACCGTCTACTGGTCGATTCAAATGAAGCCCCGCAGACCCGCAAATCCGAACAGGAGTAAAAATATTTATAAAATGTACGTGTTTTCAGCCAAATCATTTCCATGAATATGTAAAGATTAATTTTCAGTACCTTCAGGAATACAAAATACAATGTTCTCGCTATACTCATAAACGTTAGCTGGCAACATGCTGCCAACAGCGGTGATGTATCACCAGATTACATCCATTAAGGCCCTTCATTTACAACTAAAATCAGTCTGGACTTGCAGGTGCCAGCCTGTGATATAGCGCCAGCCTAAAAACTAAGTGCAGGGAAAGGTGTCCGTCACTCACAGACGTGGCACGATGACAACTCTGAGCTTGCAACGCCGGGGCTGAAAGACAAACGCAACGTGCCGAGAATTTACCTGCAATAATTGCCAGTTGTGGAAGGAAAGGTAAACATTTCAGATTTGATTTACTTCCATTAATAGGCCCGAATGTATAAAACCTCTCAGAGCTGCATAATTAAAAGGAGGCCTTCGATAAATACAGTATCATTGTCTACAATTTACTCCTATTGGGTTGGACTGAATTTTGCATCTCAAGCCGTCATCAAAAACACGTATTATCACATTTACCTTTCATCACTTTTTGTGGGAAAATAAATCGTAACAATGACTGTATACCATATACCTAAATATAAGGTAAAATATATATATTTGCTTTATCATTTTGAGACTATTAAAAAATTAAAGCAACACAAATTGGCATATTTACTATTTCTCTTCCCCCCCAATTATCCTTTTACAGATATTTTGATGGGATCAAAGGTTTTAGACACCCAATAGAGTCTTGTTTTGCAAAGCTTTGTATTGGGAAAGATCCCTGTGTAAAGTTCAGTGTGTTTAAGAGAGATGTATCTAGCATATACACCCCCCCCCTCTTTTGCTTTGGGGATAGACCAGACCACAAAGTACAAAAACAATAAGATAAAGGGTCCTACAGCCATGCTTTGTTATACTCTTTGGCTATCTTTAAAAAAGCCCATACGGCATAGACGTGCTCACAGGGATTGCCTGGTGTGCCCAGGCACAACCTATTGTTGAGAGATTAATCTTTGAGCCCTACATTGGTATCTTGGATGTTTTGGCTGTTCATTATCCTGTTCATGATAAGAAAAGTATTTAAGTTGACTGCATCGCTGTAAAGAAATTGGTTATATCCAAAAATAACTGTTCCGTGCTAAATAATCTGGACATAAAAGCATAATTAACAAATATTCCATGGATGGAAACTCTAATAAAATGGGCTGCGCACAACATTGCTGTCTAGTAATAGACCATAGTTCTTCAGAGTTTAACCCCTTGGCTGCAGAAGACTTGTGGGGGACATCATGGGGATTCCCCTTACTCGTTATGGATATCCCCCCATCCTTGAGGGACACCTCCTCGGGTATGGGTGGGAATCCTGCAGTGGACTGACTTCCTGGAAGTCAAGCCATGCTTTGGAACCTCCCCCCACCCACTGACATCATCACGCATGGCTGCAAAGACTTCAGAAAGGGACCTTCCCCCAATCGGGCAGGGAAATCTATATAGGACAATCCTATCTCCTGAACCATACAAGGTTACAGGGTCATGCTTGGTGTCATTGGAAAGATATAAGCATGGCCTTTCCAATGATACCAAACATGACCAGGGTATTCTTAAAAATAAAAATCAGTAAAAATACATATTTTCTTAATTTTTATAATGCAGCACTATTGCACAATTTTCAGTTATAAAGTGAACATTGATGCTGCAGTAACTCACCTTCCCATTTCCCATGATGCCAGCAATGTGAAGGCAATGGAATAATGCGTTATTATGCACTGGTTCATCGAATACCTAAAATGGTGGGCTGCAGCGAGAAGTTCAGGGGGCCCATTGCAACCCAGCATCTCTGATTTTTAAACTGCAGAAGGTCAAGTGAAGTGTCATTCAAAAGGTTAGAGTCTGGCCTTTCCAACAATACCAAATATGACCTCGTAATGTGTAAAAATAGTAAAAAAAAGAGTAAATTATGCATTTCATATTTTTTATTTTTTTCATTTCTGAAGGCAGTAGCATTATGTGCTTTTAGTTATAAAGCAAACACTACCACTTCCTAACTCCTTCCTTCCTAACTAGCTTACCTTCTTATTTCCCATGCCGGGACCAGATTTGGAGGTGATGGTATTGTTAAACATTGGTCCATCTAAAACACAAGCCGCTTCAACGCTGCAAGGAGAGCAGGTGTCCTTTGGACCCCTGAACCTCCATTATATTTGGTGTCATTGGAAAGGCCAGAGACTGGCAGAAACATAAAATAATTATTTTAAAATGTATTTTCTGTTCCAAAGCGATGGCATTGTCCATTTGTCACTTATAAAATGAGCAATACCACTGCCATTACTCACCTTCTCATTTCCCATGCCTCGAGCAAGTTCAGGGTTTTATTTTACATCATATTATTCATAAAACACAATGCGGCAAAATACAAGCGAAAAAAGAAGTTTCAGTTTTAGTTAAAATAGTGTATTTTCTCATAAAAATGCAGCAACAGGTTTCCATTTCTAATTTTTTTTTAACAAGAGTACACCATAGAACATAAAACCGCAAAGGTTTGGATGATAAAACGTGAAAAAACTAATGTTACACGCTGTAAATCATTGAAATCTGAATGGAAACTCACATTTTGTTTACAATTTTTTGTAGCATTCTGAGAGGACGTGACGTATACATATAATAATGATATATTGTGAATCTGCCGAGTCTGCAAAAAAGGATAAATAATTTATCTGGGTTCTGTAATAAAACGTGACTTCAAATCACGTTTAAGGCTGGGGTCAGACCAGCGCACTTTTAACGTGCGTTCTGGCGCACATAATTACGGCCGCACTAGCAGCAGATGACGGGCAATGACGGCCAATATACGATGTACGGCCGCACAAAAGTCCGGCCGTGCAACGCAAGCGGAATTTGAACACATTTTTCTGAGAACGCTGAACCGCTAGTACTGACGTACTGAGTGCGCAGCTGCGGCATAGCGGCGTGTTTGCGTGATTAGGAGATGTCAGACGCTGCTAATGTCCAGCCTACATAACGTCCAGACGCAAAAAGAGTTTTATTGACGATCCGTACAAAATCACGCCCGAAAATGCGCGTCGTCTGACCGTTTTTGCGCATTCCGTGAAAAAATACGTCAATGCGTTCGGACGCACTTTTTCACGTTCGCGGGGAAAAATGCTTTCGTCTGACCCTAGCCTAAACATTTTCAGCACAAAACGGTCAAAATGAGCTCAGCTCACAGGGGTGAAATGGCTCAGCAGTGAAAGGGTTCATTTTTCTTCCTTTAAAAAATATGCATTTTTGTGAACAATTTTCTTTTGCAAATTTTTTTGCATGTTTGCTAAATCGATGTGAAAAATATTAAACATGTGTAGCGCTGCTTTAAAAACACTGTATTCTGGTGCATTGAACTATTGCTGCCACCAGAGGGAGACAGAGACATTGTTAGACTATGCTGGACAAAACTGAACTACACCTACCATCATCCTTTGCATGAGGACAGGAAGGGAGTGGTACAGGAAAAGGAAAGAGATCAACAGCCTCGTGCAAGGCAGAAGCAGAGTGAGCAGAGCAACAAGAGACGTAGGATGCACGCTGGGGCTGTTAGGGTTTGAAACCAGGCCGGAGTGTGGAAGTTGTTACAGTCCTGTTAAAGATCGTGCTGTTCCCTGAGCGTTGAGAGTACAGAGTGTGCATCGGTCGGCTGTGTGCTACGCTGAACTGTTCGTGACAAAGTGCGGTTTGGGAGAAGAGGGACATCGTGTGAGGAGAGACTGCAAACTGGAGAGGAGTGCTGGCAGCCTATGTGTTCGTGTTCTGGCAGAGGAGAACTCGATCAGGAGTGCAGCGGTTAACAGCGTCGAGTTCCAAGTGACAGCGAGGACAGATCCTCTCTCGAGAGAGATCCCTTTCTTCAGCGTTCATCAGTCCAGGACAAGCGGTTACACCGTGCTGAGTGAGAAGGCTTTGGCCTGGTGAAAACACAGAACATTGCGCACTTGTTTATCTGTTCCTTTAAGGGCCCCAACGGTGACTAGTCGAAGATTGATTTGTTTCATTCACTGGCCAGTTGAATACAGTACCTGGGTACCCAAGACAACACACATACATATTATTGAGCTATTATTCACGGGACTTACACTCCAGAACTGAGGGGGGTAGAGGTTTCTTTTACCGCCGCGTGTTTTTCCCGGGTTACGAATTCTTGTTACTCAAATACCGTATATGCGTATTATATGCTGCTTTATTGGGATCAGTAAAGAATATAATATATAAAAATCCACAACAGTGCTGGTGTATAGTTATTGTCTAGTGCGGTGAGACTGACCCGAGGTTTATTCAGCGGCTCCTCCAGGAGTGAGCGCTACACATGCATAATTCTTCAACATAAGAAATGTGAAAAAGGTGGGGTCTGAATACATTCTGTATTCGCTGGATATGGAAGTGTTAAGAAAAAATGTATCCATAAATGTAAAGCCTCCGCTCAACAGTATTTTTTTTATTACTTTGAATTCAACTTTCATCCTTTTTCTAAATTAACAGCATCTGTCTGGAGTTTTGTAGAGAAGGAACATATGCAGAAAAACATGTCTAACAGCCCTGTCTTCAAACCACAAGGCGATCCTGTAATTTAGGGAAGCATTGAAAAGATTTACATCTCACCGTCGAGTGATAAATTATTTAGAAGCCCATTAACAGATCGTTCTTGTGTGCTCTGCATATTGTCAGACAATCATACCTTTACTGCACCTAAAAGAAGCCTGGAAGGAAAGGAAATATGCAGAAAAAAAACGCTCAGAAGCCGAAGCTCACTGCGTTACATAGGCTGACAAAAAGACATGCGTCCATCGGATTCAGCCTTTCGCACATCACCTACTGCTATTGATCCAAAAGAAGCAAAAACAAAAAACTCAGTCTGAAGCACTCGCCAACATACTGGGAAAAAAATCCTTCTTGACCCCAGATGGCGTCAGATTTTTCCTTGGATGAAGCAGCTTTTACCCACATATTAAATCTTATAACCCTTAATATTTAGTTTTTTCAGGAAGTCATCCATTCGTTGTTTAAAAGTCTGTACAGTCTCTGACCCAACCACCTCAACAGGCTGAGAATTCCACAGCTTTATTGTTCTCACCGTGAAATAACCCTTCCTATGCTTTAGGCTGAATTTCTTTTCGTCCAGTCTAAATGGGTGACCTCGTGTCCTGTGTATAGTCCTGTTAATGAATAGGTTTCCAGACAATGGTTTATAATGGGAAGAAAAATGTCAGCTGCGCTTATTCCTATTACACCGTGTGAAACAAAACACAATTAGAGGTTTCACATGGTGTAATAGGAATAAGCGCAGATGACATTTTTCTTCTTGTTATGTTTTATACATGTTGCTGGCTGGATACAATTTGGTGGTTGCAGCCGCCCCATCAGGGAATAGGAGTGATAATGGTTTATAATGGCCCCGTATATATTTACATAAAGTTATCAGATCCCCTCTAAGGCGCCGTTTCTCTAAACTAAACAGGTTTAAGCTTGTTGGCCTTTCCCCTTATTCATTTAGTCGCCCGTCTCTGCACTTTTTCTAGCGCTATAATATCCTTTCTTAAGACAGGTGCCCAAAATCACACGGCATATGCAAGATGCGTCTTGCCATTGAATTATAAAGATGCAAAATAATGTTTTCATCCCGATAGTGAATTCCCTGTATAATGCCGATACCTTGCTGGCCTTGGCGGCTGCTGTTTGACATTGTGCATTGTTACTTAGTTTGAAGTCTATTATTATTCCCAAATCCTTCTCCTGCTTGGATTTCCCTAACTCTGTACAATTTAGGGGATAAATTGCTTGTGTGTTCTTTACTCCAAAGTGCATAACCTTGCATTTATCTACATTAAATTTCATCTGCCATTTAAGTGCCCAGTCCCCCAATCTATCTAAATCCCTCTGCAGCGAAGTAACATCCTGCTCACATTGTATTACTTTTCCTAGTTTTGAATGGAAAGGAACTGGTGGTTCTCGGTGGACTTAGGCTGGGGTTAGACCAGCGCACTTTTAACGTGCGTTCTGGCGCACATAATTACGGCCGCACTAGCAGCAGATGACGGCCAATGACGGCCAATATACGATGTACGGCCACACAAAAGTCCGGCCGTGCAACGCAAGTGGAATTTGAACGCATTTTTTTGAGAACGCTGAACCGCTAGTACTGACATACTGAGTGCGCAGCTGCGGCATAGCGGCGTGTTTGCGAGATTAGGAGATGTCAGACACTGCTAATGTCCAGCCAACATAACGTCCAGACGCAAAAAGAGTTTTATTGACGATACGTACAAAATCACGCCCGAAAATGCGCGTCGTCTGACTGTTTTTGCGCATTCCGTGATAAAATACGTCAATGCGTTCGGAAGCACTTTTTCACGTTCGCGGGGAAAAATGCTTTCGTCTGACCCTAGCCTAAAGAAACAAATTCCTTTGACCTGTAGGACCTTATTCAAACCACATCAAGATAATATTTGAAATGGTCCAAATCAGTGGTTATGTGACCCGTGTCCTCTTACCTCTTCAACCAATCATTGCATCCACCTCGCAGACATAAAGGGTTATCCACCAACATCAAAATTTGAAACCGAATTGCACCAACTGGTGATTTTCCCCATAGGTGCAATTTCGGGGCAATTGGTCCATTCACAAAGATTTCATTTCGCCAAATACAGGTGGATCAACAGTGAAATACTATGCAATTCGAGGCAAATCAGTGCGATTCGGCAGCACCAAAATTGTCCCATTGACAGAACTATAGATTTGTCTATTCACAGAATGCCTTATTGCCCCAAAAATACCTGATTTCAGTGTTTCAGTTTGACAGGTTTAAACAGGTGAGTCCAATAGGTTTCAATGTACTAAAGGGAGTATCTTTAAAAAAAAAAATAAGATAAAAAGAAGAAATTATTTTGTTTTTAATTTTTTTTAAAACCCTTTCTGTATTTTTTGTAGTTTTTAAAAGAAGTTTTTGTATTTTTTTTTTAAAGACATTAACTTATTTTTAACGGATTTTTTTTATTATTTAGATAAATTTTTTACTAAATTTTTATTGATTTTACCTATTAAGAGAATACGAGACTTCCTATTCTCCTCCCCCCTTTTCCAGTGTGGTGGAATTCACTGAGGCCAAATTGGCCGTTATCAGTGCTTTTCGCCAACGTCCGATAACTGCTTCCTCGATTTTTGACAAAGTATCGTGACCACTCGATAGTGAATTCACCAAATTTCCGAAGAAATGGAATCGAAGTGAGCTGAAAATTGAATGCTTTGGGAATAGACTCCAAAATATGTCATCACATACAAAAATTGTAATTTTATAAAATCTGTGTTACACTGTATGTCTATGAATACAAAGCTATTTTCCCATGAATATTTCTGCTGAAGCTGCAACCTAAGCAGCAATATTAGCAATTAAAGCTATATAGCCATGGGTACCATTTCTGCATTTACTTGCAACAGAGAGTGAACTGCGAGGAACGTATTCAGGGAACGGAACCAGCACACATTATATGGTCTTTGATGTTGTGAACCAGCAATAGGGGACCCTGTAGGATAAGTTTTAATAGCCCAGGTATCTCCTAAAATATGGCTCATTTCAGCTATTCTTTCTTGAGAGAGTATGACGTGACTAGAAGGTAAAAGACTACGGATGTGCTGCTTAATATGCTGAATATTAAACAGGAAAACTCTGAATAACCAGGAGACATGCTTTCTGAAATCTACGTTCTACTTACCAGGCTCCAGACACGGGTTACAAAAGTCTTCAGGTTTAGCCTTGTAAGGATGCTCATTTAGGATACCTTCATTATTAAATCAACACAAAACTACAGGTCCAAAGCAAATCAGGTAGCTTGTTTATAAACAAGATTGTATAGTGGACAAGGTCATCGTTTGACCCCTACACTACAAAGGGATTTTTCCATAAAGCTACGGTCAAAAATAAGGCAAATTTTCAATGTTTTCTTATTGCAGTGGCCCTATTTGACAGACAGACATCGCCATCTGCTGGCCAAAAAGCACTACTGCAGCTCTAGGGCTCTATGCTGAATCAGCCGTGTTTTAGGCGCAGAGTCCCAGCTGTTCAAACGGTTTTAGCACCTTGACAGTCATGCCTGAGGCAATAAAACTTTTGGGGCACATCCTGGAGCCCATTTGCAAATGAATTTCATCTGCAATAAATAAAATTCCATTGCATTGTTCCAGAATGACTTTGATATTGGGGCACAAGCTGGCGCTCTCAATATTGAGTATACTTGATTTTGGTAGTGAAGAGGTTCAAGGAAAGAGATTTTAGCTAGAGTAAAAGAGTGGATTCTCAATGGTGCAGTGCACTTTCGTGTAGAGAAGACTTCCTTTGCACTCAGCTTGATTTGCATATTTATTTATGTATATATAAAGTGTTTTACCAGGAAGGATACATTGAGATTCCACTTGTTTTCAAGTATGTCCTGGGTATGGTAGAGCAGTGGTTCCCAACCGCAGACCTCAAGTACCCCAAACAGGTCAGGTTTTCCAGATACCTGAAGCACAGCACAGTTGATATGATTTGATGCTCAATGATTGCAGGATTCAGTCCTAATTTCTAAAAGGTGATCCGTAAAACCTGGCCTGTTAGGGGTACTTGAGGACCGCGGCTGGGAACCACCGTGGTAGAGAATCTTCTTTAATGTCAACGAGCCAAAATTTTATGAGACCTGAGCGGGGACCCTCCGAAGGGCAGGCCATTTATGCTGTTTCCCCTTCTCAGTGATCTCATAAAATTTTCTTTGATCCTTAACAGTATTACCAATACAGCTGTGATATTACATAGAATACAGCCCAAGAACCTTCAAGATGCTCTGCAGGCCATGCAGTGTGTGCAGGTAGTGGGGTTATGATACACCTCTTCCCATCTGGTTCCTGTCCTGGCTGTTCCTGCGCTTACTGAAAACAGATCAATCTCAATCCAGGAGGCACCTCCAATAGACTCCAGTGGTGGTATGGAGGGACACCAGAGTTAGAAATATTTTAGGAGAAGCAGCTCAGTATGCTGCCCTCTATTTGAAGAAGCCTTAGGCAGCTGCCTACTTCACCTAATGGTCACACCGGCTCTGGCTCTAAAGCAGCTATACGAACAATAAAGCTAGCTAAAGGAACAAAAGACACTATTAAAAACACAAGCCAAGATGCTGTGTTCCCTTTGGAGGCATTTCTTGTGTTAGAATAGTAGAGCAATATGGTGTGAAGTCACCACTTTGCTATGTTAAAGGGTCATTCCAGGAATTTTTAAGGTAAGCCTCCATCCTGACGAGTCCTAACAAAGCCGAAATGATAGACAGGGGTTGCTGCACCTCTCATGGAAAGTTGTCTTCCTTGGCACGCCAGTTCTGGCCATCGTTTTTGGGTGATAGCCTCCCATTTGCATGCAGCAATGTCTTCTCTGTAATGGCACCATCGAGCTAAAACCTTGTGAGGCCTGAACTGTTACCCACTGTAGGGCATGACACCAGCGATGTTGCTTGTTGTTAGGACCCTCACAAACCTTGGTTTTGCTCACCTTTATCTAGTCTTGTAAAATATATTTATAATGGAGGAAATATTAACCTATGAAATTGGATTTGACGAATGTTAATGAGTTTAGAATAGTAAAAAAAACCAACAACTTTTAATATTAAGAAATGGATGTTTCTCAGACTTGATGGGGATAGTATATACACATGCTGGGATTATACTGGATGACTGTAGAGCGTCCAGAGCAGGTTGATTGCTGATCAGCCGTTACAGATCGTCCTTTGGAGAATCAGCACAGTGTCATGTAAAATGCATTTCAACATGTTCTAATGGAATTTAATGTATCAAAATAAAACAAGTTTAAAAATAGAATTCCCAAAGTATCAGGGAAATTTTTGATTAAGTTGAAAATGGTGATCAGTTAAATAAAAAGAGAAGAAAAAAAAAAGAGAGAAAAAAGATAAATATATTCATATTTTGCAAAAAAGAGATGGCAAGCGCCCATTGCATGCACCATCACCAAAACCCCGAAGCTAGACCAAATGATTAGTGGTTTCCCCTAAACCAGAAACATGAAGAATGTATACGTATCTGGTCAGCGCAACCTGGATCACTTTCAGGGCTTAGATGGCTCCCTCACATAACATAATCCACATGGATGTATACAAAGAAGAAAAAGAACATATAATAGTGCAGCAAATCACAATAGAATATACAAATATAAATAGCATATAGTCGCTTCACTCACAAACATAGAGCCCTATCACTCACCTATCTGAGTTGGTCTATGTTTGTGAGTGGAGCGACTATATGCTATTTATATTTGTATATTCTATTGTGATTTGCTGCACTATTATATGTTTTTTTGCTTCTTTGTATACATCCATGTGGATTATGTTATGTGAGGGAGCCATCTAAGCCCTGAGAGCGATCCAGGTCGCGCTGACCAGATACGTATACATTCTTCATATTCCTATTTTATTCACATGAACGTATTCAAGCTTAGAGATGTCCAGGCCATTCAGATTCTCCCCGTTTTACTATTTTCCTGAATTACGTTGAATAAATAGTTTTTCAGACGGATTCACCCACGTCTCTGCTAGCAAGTGAGTTTTTTGTTTGCGGTGAATTACTTTGTAAAACGGAGTTCAGATGAGGTAACGCAAGATAATGAAATGGATACAAACTCCTTACACCACAGTCTCGATGGAAATGCAGCGAGAGGGAACAACGTGGAATTCTATTAGGAGATTTTTTATTTATTCCTTTTATTTCTGTATCAGAGGATTATTCCTGTCTTTTCCTACATGTATTATTTACTGTAAGACGTTGAACCTTGTTTGTACGTCTTGCAAACACAGATACAGTGTATAGAGTTTAACTGGGACAAGAAAGTAGCTCCAGGAGGGGGGCTGGATGTTCTGGTTGCATGACATTATGCTTAGGATGACTAAAAAAAAAAAATAATAATAGTATCTGACTCTATGGTTATTAAAAATAAAACGTATAAAAAAAAAGGTGAAGATTTTATATAAAATGTATTAATTTTAAAATTAAAAATAGCTTTTTTAAATATAGATAAGTCACATGACTCCTAGTTAACTAATGGTCATAGTTGTATAGAAAAATGTATTATTCTTCTATACTGTGTTTTTTTTTTCTCTAGGTTAAACAACTATCAGGGTAATTCAAAGAGATCCGAATTGCTTGAGAAAGGTAACTGAATGCTGAAAATCGGCGTTCGGTTACCTTTCTTGGCCATTCGGCTAACCAGAGCAGGGACGTGCAGTCAGGGGTGGAAGGGGAGGCGGAGCCTCCCCTGCCATTCCACTAAATTCATGTGCTCAATGTGCTGTAATGATGTGTGTGTGTGTATTTATACTGCAAATAAATGATTATGTTGAAAAAAGTTCTCATACTCACCTCTCCACGCTCCCTCGCTGTGCTGGCTTCTTCTCTCTCTCTCTTCCGCTTTTTTTTCACTTCAGTTTTCCGGCTGCTGTGTGTGTGTGTGTGTGATTCACTACACAGACAGCAGGGGCAGCACTGAGCCAGCCTAGGCTACACAATTTGCGCAGCTCTACGCTATGCTGATTGTGCAGCCCAAGCTGGTGGCAGGCACTCTCTCCTGGGCCTCCAGGCACAGAAAGCACATGATAGCTTCAGCCAATGGGAAAGCTCCCATTGGACTCAAGCATTTCCTTTTCTAAAAAAAAAAAAAAAACGTCACCATGGGAGGCAGAACTCCTCATGGTTTGATTGACGCAGGACAGTCATGTGACTGTCCTGGTCAGTCATGGGGACGTTGCCATGGTGGCCCATGGGATGAGTACTTTTTTCATCCTTAGAAAATAACAAAGCCCCGTGGTTAACAAGTGACACTGACTGACAACATCATCTACAATGTGAGTAAATGTTATTATAGGGATTGCCTTAATCAACCTACAATGGCGGTGTTGGTTTTACACACATGTGTCTATCAGTCACATCAGAAAGCAAATAGGAGCACATGCTTATGGTTAAAATAATCTGTTCTGATTCCAACTGATCACATAAAATCCTAGAAATCTCCTCTTTCACAAAGAGTCAGTTTTCCTGCGTTGATTGAAATAATTTATTACAATGCTGCCAGTAAATCTATGAGTCCGCACACCTTCATAGCAAAACCCCAAAAAAAGGTTCTTTTTTTATTTTATCCAATATTCTGCAAACTTGATATCATCTGGTCCCATAGTGATAGACAGTGTTTTTTAAGTTTGCAGTTGATCCTACTGGGAAAAAATTGCAATCCATCACAAAAAAAGAACAAATAATTAATTGGGGTGGGTGGGAAAAAAATTAAACCAGTTACGATAACAAGTCTCAGCTTTATCATAAATAGGGGTTATCACATGGACTTGGTGGATTTTAAACGTTACATATATATTAGTGAGTGAACACAAGTTACTGTTTAGTAAACAAACCCCTGAATCTCTCCCTCTTGCTGTGCCAATAGATGGAGTGCATTTGGATGGCACCTGGGTGAGGGGTGAGCAGATCTGCAGCTTCCAGCTGGAATTGGTGACTTCCCTATACCTTACTTAACATGTTGATGTATCACATAGGGCAGTAATCCCTGCTGGAGTAGATGGCGGTGGCAGTTTGGGGTTTTATAGCTGAACAAGGTGGAAAGCCTGCCCAGAGGGCAGTCTATTGTGGATATAATGCCCCAGCTCATGGATATATGCCCCAGCTCGTGGATACTGCCCCAGCTCGTGGATATACTGCCCCAGCTCGTGGATATACTGCCCCAGCTCGTGGATATATTGCCCCAGCTCGTGGATATATTGCCCCAGCTCGTGGATATATTGCCCCAGCTCGTGGATACTGCCCCAGCTCGTGGATACTGCCCCAGCTCGTGGATATTGCCCCAGCACGTGGATATACTGCCCCAGCTCGTGGATATTGCCCCAGCTCGTGGATACTGCCCCAGCTCGTGGATACTGCCCCAGCACGTGGATATATGCCCCAGCACGTGGATACTGTCCCAGCTCCTGGATATTGCCCCCCCAGCTCCTGGATACTGCTCCAGCACGTGGATATATGCCCCAGCACGTGGATACTGTCCCAGCTCATGGATATTGCCCCCCAGCTCCTGGATATTGCCCCCCAGCACTCATGGATATTGCCCCCAGCTCATGGATATTGCCCCCCAAGCTCTCATGGATATTGCCCCCCCAAGCTCTCATGGATATTGCCCCCCAAGCTCTCATGGATATTGCCCCACAGCTCATGGATATTGCCCCCCAAGCTCTCATGGATATTGCCCCCCAAGCTCTCATGGATATTGCCCCACAGCTCGTGGATATTGCCCCACAGCTCGTGGATATTGCCCCCCAGCTCATGGATATTGCCCCAGCTCCTGGATATTGCCCCCCAGCACTCATGGATATTGCCCCCCAGCTCATGGATATTGCCCCCCCAAGCTCTCATGGATATTGCCCCCCAAGCTCTCATGGATATTGCCCCACAGCTCATGGATATTGCCCCCAAGCTCTCATGGATATTGCCCCCCCAAGCTCTCATGGATATTGCCCCCCAAGCTCTCATGGATATTGCCCCCCAGCTCATGGATATTGCCCCCCCAAGCTCTCATGGATATTGCCCCCCAGCTCATGGATATTGCCCCCCAGCTCATGGATATTGCCCCCAAGCTCTCATGGATATTGCCCCCCAGCTCATGGATATTGCCCCCCAGCGCTCATGGATATTGCCCCCCCAAGCTCTCATGGATATTACCCCCCAGCTCATGGATATTGGCCCCCCAGCGCTCATGGATATGCCCCAGCTCAGACCCCAGACCAGACATGGGGCGGCTGTTCGAATGCTCTATCGGCATTCGGACAGCCGCCCCATGAGCTCGGCGCCATACTTACCTTTCCGAGCGGCGCCGGGGAAGCGAAAGTGTCCTCACTTCCGGTCTTTGAAGGACCCAAGCCGCGGTCACGTGACCGGGGCTTGGGTCCTTCAAAGAGCGGAAGTGGGGAAACTTTCACTTCCCCGGCGCCGCTCGGATGCGCTCGGCAGCCGGGTAGAGGCTGCGAGCGCAGCCTCTACCTGGCTGCCGCGCGCATCCAAGCCCCGAGCGGCGGAGGGACCTTTCCCTTCGCCGCTCGGGGGTTGGATGCGCGCGGCAGCCGGGTAGAGGCTGCGAGCGCAGCCTCTACCCGGCTGCTGTGTGCATCTTGTAACCGCCGCGGCGAGCCGGCAGCCGGCTCGTGCCGCAGCGGTTGCATGCGCGCGCAACCAACCGCCGCTGGTTGCGCGCGCATGCGCAGAGTAAGGCTTGGCGACGGACACGCCAAGCCTTACTCTTTTATAGTATAGATAAGCAGGGGAGGGGGGAGGGATCTGTCTGCTAGAAATCTGTCTACAGTTGATTTGTTTTGATTTTTTTTTTTTTTGAGCGAGAAGTGTTGCTGAAATCTTAACATCCACATTCTTTTTACAACCGTATCCAGTTACTCCACTGGCAAAGCGAGGGCAGGAAAAATAGCAAACAAGCAGGATCATTTGGGGTTTAATTGCCAAAGCCCCACTTAACACATTTCATTCCTAACTTTGGCACATTCCCCCCAAGTTGGATTGCACCCCAAGAGTTGCATGCTCTTAGAACTGTAAAAAAAGAAAAAATGCGAACTTTACTTTATAAATAGTGAATCTCTATTCTCCTATATAACGATAATCAAATGCGTAAATTGTGACTGCGTAACCCTGTGTATGTCTGGCTCTGATACTAGCCAGTGCCTCAACGGCCACTGACCTCACCGCACGTCACTGATCCAGAGAGCAGGCAATTCGCCAAATCCTGGCGAATTGCCTGCACATACAGTGCCTGTTCGGTGCCTGTTCGAGGGCAGTGAAATCCCTATAAAAAAGCACTGCTTCGGCTATTCAGAGAACACAAACCAGCAGTGAAAGGTTCCCGAAATGCCCTGCCATTCGGTGGTTTAATTCGGCAAGTTTATTCAGGAGGATCCCATAGGCTTCAATGTTAAAAATATTCCCAATTTTAATTCAATATCTAATTATCTGTTCATTATAAAATTCTGCAGTAAAGAGTCTCTTTATTTATAGATTTTTTTAGGATATTTTAATCATTTTTCTGATTTTTTTTTTAAAAGTCAGATTTTTTTTTGAGTTTACTTATTTTTTCTGTAACAGCCCTCTTTATTATCATTCATTGGATCATATGTAAATTTCAGACATTTTCGCTCTGTAGTTTCTTTGCAAACAGTGTTTCACTTTTCAATCATTCATGCAAACTGTTTTCCTAATTTATTCACTTCACTCTGTCTGCGGTGTCGGCTTTTTCCGGCTGCTTCGCTGAGTGTGATCGGCTCCTGCTCGGGTTTTTCCGTGGTTTTCGGCAGGTTAATCCAGATGTTTTTGAGGGTTTTCGGCGTGCATTCGGGTTTTGCGGTTTGTTTTCGTCGGGTTTGCGGCAGCTTTTCCCTGCAATTCGGGGACCCTGTGGTGCTTGCTGAATACACCGCAGGGTCACCGAAATGGGATCGGCAAAAGGAACCGAATTGAAGAGAACGAAAAGTAACCGAACGTGCGGTGACTTTTCGAATCTCTTCGAATCACCCTGTATGTCATTTTAGAACATTTCTATACTTTATTTAACCACTTGGCTGCTATGGACGCGTTCAGCCAAGTGGTTAAATAATAAAGTTCTCCTGTGCTATGGACGCGCTGAGCGGATTCCGGCAGATTGCTGCGCCCCCTGGTGCGGGCTGACATCTTGGATGTCAGCCCAGCACTCGGGACCCCGGCGGAGCAATTAGATGTCATCTAATTCAGGCGCCCCCCCCCTGCATGTGCGGAGGAGGTGCCTGAAAGGGAGGGGGGGAGGTCCTTCGGACCTCTCTCCCTCCCGATCGACGGGGGGCATGGGGTTAATCCAGGCTCTGTTTGGAAGGGCACAGCCTGCCCTTCCAAACGGTGGCTGTCATTAACCCCTGGGGAGCCGGATCATGAATCGGTGCAGAAAAGCGCCAGTTCGTGATCCTTTCCCGGAGCTGGCCGACATCTTGGATGTCGGCCAAGCCTCCGGGAACTCCCCCTGAGGACTGGCGTCATCGTGCATAGCACAATGACGCCAGTCTTGGAGTTAACCCCTAGCTGCCACCAATGGTGGAGATAGGGGTTCATTGGAACCCCCTATCTCCTGATCCGTGGCAGCTAGGGGTTAATGTTTGATATCGTTGGATCAGCCAGAGCATGGCCTTTCCAACCATATCAAACATGATAATGAAAAAAGTTTTTAAAAAAAATTAAAATTAAAAATAAAATATATATATTTAAAAAAAATTCTAAAAAAAATAAATAAACAAGTTTTTTTTTTGTTTTTGTTTTGTTAATGCAGCAATATTGTTCCCATTTCAGTTATAATGTGGACAATAATGCTGCACTTATGATTTTTGTATGCGGTGCATTTGTTAAAAATAGCGACATTTTCCCCAAAAAAAAATGTAATGAGTCCCCATTTCTAATTTTTTTAACAAGCGCACCCCATACAAAATATAACCGCAAATGATCACATGTTAAAATGTGAAAAAAAACACTTTACACATAATAAATTATTGAAAATTCAAATTTTATTGCATTTTTTGTTATAATATACAGACATTACATAATGACATATTATGAATCTGTGGAGTCTGCCGGAAAGAACGATATATAATATGTCTGAGTCATATATCAAAATATGGCTACAAAACGCGGTTAAACATGATGAGCGAAAGCGGTAAAAATGACCTCAGCACAGGGGTGTGAAAAGCCTCAGCAGCGAAAGGGTTAATGATGGACATTTTTCGATTTTGTAAATCTAATTTCTACCACAAGATGTTCAGGTGTTTGTGTGTTTTGTGTATTAATATTGTGGTATTCCAAAGTTTATTAGGGCTCAGAATGTTAAAAAGGAAAAATAAATAAATGAAATAGAAGACCATCAAGGAATCAAAAGAGACGGAGAAATAGATCTATGATTGAACGAAGATTGGTAGAACTCCTGGGAGGTTTTCTAAAGGAATATTGCATTTAAAATAATATTTTATGCTCTTTGAATCTTGGTCCCGTTGCAGATAAGGGTAGATGATAAAATAAAGAGCTTGGAGAGTGAGCTTTGCAGCACTTCCATATAGACATGGGGAGGGCCCTGTTTAATGAGCTGCAGGCGAGGCGCCCGTCTGAGCTTTTATTATTTTTTTTTCCTCAGCGGTCAAAAGTTTCCCAGAGTTTACAAGCGGAAGAATCCCTAGATGTTTAAATAAGAGGACTTAAATGGTTTGATGTGCAGATCGGCTTTTCCTCCGCAGGACGGATTGTCTAGCGATTCAGACGTGGGCTCCATTCAATAAAAACCTCTGCTGGGTCTACAATAGAGCCTGAAAAGTCTCCCAAGAACTTATTCAATATTTTATTTTCGAACAAATAAGACGGAGACCTGACAGGTTGCTAAACCTCTCAGCCAACCTAGAGATCTTTGTTTTGGCTGTAGTTAATAAAGTGTCGACGACAGGACCTTCATCAAGGGGGTACTACCAGTACACTTATAAAAGGGTCCAGGCCCTGAACAATGACCTGTTTTCCCAGTGCAGGGCCGCTATCACACCCTATGATCTGATCAGTATCTCAGTAGCTCCTCTCAATGTCACTGGGGGCTTGGGACCCCTGGAGCCCATGACCGTTCTACTCAAATCATTAGTGGTCTGGTGGAACAACTGCCTCGGCCCCTTCAGCCTCTACCATGCCTAGTTCCCTGGTGGTCTGGTGGGGGAGCAATGTAATCTGCACCTCCATTGGACAAAGACTCTAACTGCTCTCTTTTCTAATTCGGACAAAAAAAAAAAACGCACAGGTCTACCATCCCACATCACCACATCTGGAGGCGTCTCACGGTCACCATGCCGATATTCACTAAACATGCAGGTTTTAAGTAATAAAAATTGGAACAATATTGACCAAAATTAAACAAATGATAGTCATAAATATATTACAAGAAAATAGATATTAATGACAATAGCTAAAAATGAGGATCAGAATTAATATTAATTAAAAAAATGTCCCCATCATTTTTACTCTGATGCTAAAAGGTTTGCGCTGAAAGGTTTGATGAGGTGTAGAGTTGTTTCCACGTTCACTAGGACTCAAGGTGAAGACATTAAAAGCTTTGGAAAAAAAATAAATGACAAAGTATGGCGCCCCATCCACTATAAACAACGCTCATTTCACGCTTAGCCATTCTGACCAAACATGATGGCAATGGTAAATCAATGGAGTAAACGGGTGCAGTAAATGGAGTGTCAGAGATTGTATATGGAAGGTTTTGCGTACCAACAGTTTTTCCAGTGTGATTTAATACACGGTGCAGAATCGGAACTAATCATAATCCGTGGTCGTGAGGTCACGGGTGGAGAGGGGCAAAAAGGTTCCCTAGATTAATCCCCCTTTATCTTGTGGTAACATGTCCGGACCACTTATTAAGTGTAGCGATTGCAATAACTGGTTTTATTATTTGCCGTTGCACCTTAATATAGTTTGACACTAAGAGATTCCGATTTCAAAGAAGGGGGAAAAGAAAAATCAAGTTCCCTTTAATAGTAGCAGGAAAAATGAACAATGTACTAATGTAAACTTTGCAGGTGCCATAGATGTCAGACTCCAAGCGGTGTTAATGGAATGTCACGAGGCCCTGATTAACTGCCTCTTCCATTTGGTTCATCTTAAGAGAGCTGGAAAGTTTGGGGCAGCGGTGTAGCTGGATCATGACTGTGAGCCGCTTCAAGGAAACCATTTATGAAGAAGAAGAAGGGAAAAAAAAAAAAAGGTTGTTAAAGCACGCTCGAAAAATCAGAATCACATCCGTTTGTGACGGCTTCGCCCGACTGGATGCAGGAGGATAGAGCAAAGTGCACCTACTGCAATGCAGATCATTAGGCAACATCGCGGGGACCCTAACCTACATATATAAAGTGTCAATTGGAAGGAAGAGTGAGCGAGAGAAAAGCATCGCTGGCCCCCTGTCTGTCCCTAAGCTGCTTGTTTAATCTCAGCGACTTCTTTAATTGCCTGCGATTACGCAGTTATAGCACTGGTACCACGTCCCGCGGAAACATGGAAAATGATGCAGAACCTCAATCAAGCAAACAACAGTCATTTAACACCTGTTAAACACCAACTACAGCCTTGTTCCGATTTCACAGAACAAGCAGGGCATGTTTGTAAAGTACATTTCTAGGGGGAAGGGGGTGAGGGGTTTCTTATGTCAGCTAATTAGTGAATAAATGGCTTGCTCCGTTTCACAGTTAAGCAGTATGGCTGTGCTTTACCATATCTGATACACTTATATCACATATTGAAATGTACGGTTGCTCAAGTGACTGGGAATAGTCTGCCAGTTAAAATGTGTGGAGTGTTAATGTTTGATAAAGACCCCCCAGTAATTACTAAAGGGGCTTGTATCAGAGCTCCGTACATGTACCTCCCCCTCTGCCGGTCCCTCCATTGGCTTCCTGTATGTTCCAGGATACAGTTTAAAATACTGACACTCACGTTCAAATCGCTCAATAACTCATCTCCTCCCTACATTTCTTCATTACTCCGCAAGCACGTCCCATCCAGATAACTTCGGTCAGCGGCAATCTCGTCCTGTTATCTGTCTACACGAGCACGGCCAACTCTCGCCTCCAAGACTTCTCATGGGCAGCTCCAATCTCTTCAGATTAGCGTACCACATCACTGACGCAACTCATCCCTCTGCTCACCTACTCACACATGATTGAAGCCGCTTCTATGGCCCCACCATTCCCAAACCATTGTGTAACGGTAGCTATATCACTTACCCAAGAGTAGCGGAGTTGGGATCTTTGAGGGCAGAAGTATCTGCTCGAATCATACAAAAAGTTTTCTAAACTACAGACTGTAACAAGGAGACACAAGGACTAACTGAATTGTCTCTAAGTTCTGAAGGTTTCGAGACCAACAGATTACCTAGGACACATTCAGAAACAGAAGACGTGGAATGACAGTCCGTGAAGTATTCAAGGTGCAGGGCAGTCAGATGCAGAAACCAATCATTTTGGTACAAACAAGGACTAACTGAATTGTCTCTAAGCTCTGAAGGTTTCGAGACCAACAGATTGCCTAGGACACATTCAGAAACAGAAGACGTGGAATGACAGTCCGTGAAGTATTCAAGGTGCAGGGCAGTCAGAGATGCAGAAAACAAAACAGAAATAAACAATAGTTTGTTATTGTGGTCTTAGCAAAACCATAAACATAAGTAGTAACCTGGGTAAAGGGAACCCCGGAGGGTTGAAAATGACAACCCTAAACGTGAAGGGAAAGAACCCAAAACAGCGAGTGATAAACCCAGCAACCAGCAGTGGGTTGAATCACTAAAACAAGTGATACAGCGTAATAAACACAATAGAGAGAGAGTAGTCTAAGCCAAGCCGGGTCAAATAAAAGGTGAAGGGATCTCATACAAGGAGGGTCGTCAACAGTAAGGTCAAATAGATATTCGCAGTAGCGGTGCGTGAATAACTCCATAACAGGGCAATGAGGCCATTCCTAGAGCCCTGTTTTAAAGCCTGTGGCTCCTGGTAACCACACCTGACCCCACCCCCTCAGATGCTGATCTGCCAGCAGAAAGTGCTGGCATCCGACCAGCCAGCATTCTTTCTTCTTGCCCAGACCCCCCAGGGCACAAAGCAGGGGCTGAGGATGTAACACATTGGCACTCATGATCCTGCCATCCAGTAAAATTCCCCTGGTCTTCCTCAACCCCAATCCCTCTAGACTGTAAGCTCCTATGAGCAGGGCCCTCCACACCTCTTGTTTCCACCATATGTCCCGTGTATCTCATTCCCTTTGGATATTGTAAAGCGCTGCGGAAACTGTTGGCGCTATGTAAATGATGACCTTATTATTATTATTATTAAGGGGTCATAGGAGTTAATTCTGCATCCTCGCCAGACCCCCATTCTTCCACCAGCAGTCTTTCGGGTCTTTCACCAGCCCTTAGCCGAAAAATAACGATAGGTACACTCAAAGAGCCGCAATAGATTCCCCAGAAATGAGGCACCATGCAGATCTGGAGGTTGTTAGTACAGTCAACTGCTGAACACCTTTATTGAGCTAAATATATACAGTCCGAGGTGGAGCACGGCAGTCAATGGAAAATGACAGCCTGGCGTCTTCCAGCACTTAATTATTAATCCATTGTGATTTAATACACGGTGCAGAATCGGAATTAATCATAATCCGTGGTCGTGAGGTCACGGGTGGAGAGGGGCAAAAAGGTTCCTGAGATTAATCCCCCTTTATCTTGTGGCAACATGTCCAGACCACATATTAAGTGTAGCGATTGCAATAACTGGTTCTATTATTTGCCGTTGCAACTTAATATAGTTTGACACTAAGAGATTCCGATTCCAAAGGGGGGGGGGGAGAAACAAAATGCCCAGAATGCAAAGCTGCACCGAAAAGCTAGAGAAATGCCCTCATTTTCGGTGGTTCAGTTTGACAGGTTTAAACAGGGGAATCCCATAGGATTCAATGTAAAAACATAATATTTTTAATTTTTTTAAAGACCATTTATGCTTTTAAATTTCAACAAAAAGCTATTTTTTTTTTCGAAAACCTTTTTGGATTTTTTTTAACAACATTTTTGGTCTTCTAATTTTCTAAAAGACTTTTTTATTTTGTAACGGACCTTTGATTTTTTTTTCTTAAAGGACATTTTTATTATTTGGACACGTTTTATAGATTTATAAAAAAATAATTAAGAGAATAGGAGTCTTCACTTTTTTTTCCTTCAGTTTGGCAGATTTTGCCGATGCCAATTTGGCAATTATCGGTGCACTTCAGCGTTTTTGGCCGACTCCATCTTCGGCGCAATACGGGGAATAGTGAATTCACAGAAATTTTGGCTAAATGGAATTGCCAAAGTGAAAAGCATCAAAGCCTAGTTGAAATTTTGGTGCTTTGTGAATAGACCCTTAAGTATCAATGTCATTTTTACATGCATACTCCCAAAACCAAACTTTTTTCAGATAATCAAATGAATACGTTCAAAATAATCCGTACATACATGCACATCTTCTTTCTCAGTGTCCTTTCCTCCCCTTCAATTGTGTTTCCACCTCAATAAAACTGGTTTATTAGATGGCATGTCTTCAACACACTCGTAAATGAAATGATCATTTCAATAAAAGTATAAAAAGAAAATTGCCTTATTAAAGTCCATGTAATTTTATACAATGACATAAATAGCCCAGGGCTGAAAAAAAGTAATTTCCAATAGGAAACCCATTCACTGTCCGAGTACAATGGTTCGTATTTTACATTTCACCTTTTTAAGGACACAATTTTGATGTCCTAGACATAGAGAACGGCAGAAAAGTCTAACATATCACCTTAGATTATCTGAAAGTATGTCACCCAAATATTCATAAATTTAAACTCTACGGATTAATTTATAAAAGATCGTTTTCCTTCAATTGAGATTACAATTACAGCCCATAAACATTATGCTTGTTATAAAAGCCTGGGTTATTATAAAATACATATTTGAACAGTTACTATATTGTTCATAATACTTTAATGAAGTTTGGTATTTGTGTGGACTTGGGTAAAATGCGGATATGGGCTCTTTAACAGATCTCAGCAACCCAGTTAGGTCACATATGCTAATGATGCTCCCTTCACAAACCCCCCCATTCTCCCACCAGCAGTCTTTCATGCCCTTCTCCAGGCCTTAGACAAAGCTTACCGGTACAATGACAGAACAGTGATAGCATTCCCCAGAAATGAGGTAGCACTCAGAACTTGGTGTAAAACAGACAGACAGGCAGACTTTAATGAAGCACATCAGCCAAATATACACAGTGCCAGGAAGGACCTAGAGACCAATGGAAGGAAAAAAAATCACACCCTGCCCCTCCCCGCCTTCTCCTCAAGTGAGCTAGTCTCTAGCCATAGCCCTTTACTTTCAAGACTTAAAACAATAGAGTGCCATGTAATCACAGCCTGAGTGTCACACTGTCTGAACATGTTAGATAATGGATAGGAGATTAAACAAACAGACAATCTATACCTGTAAAAACATTTTCTCCGTCGCAGCGCATCCGGTTTCTGTTCGCTGCACGCGCAGCCAACAGAAGCCTGATGCGCAGCTTCGGACAAACGCTGGATCTGCGCGCAGCCTCTACCCGTCGGCCGCACGCGCATCCAGGAGAACAGGATGTGCACGCAGCAGCCGGGTAGAGGCTGTGCATGCAGCCTCTACCCAGCTGCTGCGTGCGCATCCTGTTCTCCTGGATACGCGCGTGGCCGATGGGTAGAGGCTGCGCGCGGATCCAGCATCTTTGAGCTGGGGGCATATATATCCATGTGAGCTGGGGGCAAATATACCCATGTGAGCTGGGGGCAATTATACCCATGTGAGCTGGAAGCAAATATACCCATGTGAGCTGGGGCAATTATACCCATGTGAGCTGGGGGCAAATATACCCATGTGAGCTGGGGCAATTATACCCATGTGAACTGGGGCAAATATACCCATGTGAGCTGGGGCAAATATACCCATGTGAGCTGGGGGAAATTTATATATCCATGTGAGTTGGGGCAAATATACCCATGTGAGCTGGGGCAAATATACCCATGTGAGCTGGGGCAATATATATATATCCATGTGAGCTAGGGGCAAATATATCCATGTGAGCTGGGGCAAATATATCCATGTGAGCTGGGGGCAAATATACCCATGTGAGCTGGGGCAAATATACCCAAGTGTTCTGGGGAAAATATATATATATATATCCATGTGAGCTGGGGGCAAATATACCCATGTGAACTGGGGACAATATATATACCCATGTGATCTGGGGTAATATATATACCCATGTGCACTGGGAACAATATATATACCCATGTGCGCTGGGACAATATATACCCATGTGAGTTGAGGGCAAATATATCCATGTGAGCTGGGGGCAATATATATATCCATGTGAGCTGGGGCAATATATATATATATCCATGTGAGCTAGGAGCAATATATATATATATATCCATGTGAGCTGGGGCAAATATATCCATGTGAGCTGGGGGTCAGAAACTGGGTGCGATAAACAGCCACATCATTGGGAGCACTGGGCAGCCATATGCTCTACAACAATAGACTGCCCTCTGGGCAGGCTTGATACCTGGTATTCTAATAAGTGGTAATGTTTGGCAAACAATGACTATTCAAAATTCAAACCTTTCACAGATCCTTAAACATATTGTATGCAAGGGTAGTGGGTTGGAAAGGGCTGTGGTGACACACACACAGTAATGTATCAGAAATAAAAACAGTTGCATATAAACACAGACAATAACAATGTATTTAAATATTGTTAATAACAAAGACACCCTGAGACTTTATAGGCACAGTGTGACTTGGACATATGACAGGGTTGAGGGGATAAAATGATGTGTCGGGCTCCCTTCAACCCACTTGGGGTACCTTTTCCCAGGTGGTAGAAGGTATGGATGATGGCAGAAGATGAAAAGTTGTGAGAGATACACCGCCTGGCAAAAAAATTAAATAGTTAATTAATATTAGGTTGGACGACCATTTGCATCAATTCGATATTTTTTTGGCCAGGCATTGTATATAAACAGGGCTGGACTGTGAAAAACAAACAGCCCTGGGCTTCATCCAGAATGGCCCCCTCCTATTATGCAAACACACATAATCTCCCGGTAGTCCCAATGGCCAGTACATGCACCAGGAAATGCATTACTCGCCTCACACGTCACCTGACTGACTGGATGACCATTGGAAACTAATCCCTTTGCATTTCTCCAGTATCAGAACACATCGAGTTTACTCTATCAGGGCACTTGCAGGTGCTTTTAAAGATCAAGTATACTTGCGCTTGGTAGTTAAAGGGTTAAAAAGATTGATATTTACGAAATGGAGAATTTACTAATTAAATTACCTTTTACTGTGAAAGTTTAACATTTCCGTCAAGTTATACTTTCACATAGCTAAGGACACACAAGTAGCCAAGAGGTGAGTATCCTCATTCCTGACGGGTAACTAGTCCATCCAGCCGAAAAGGTTAATCAAAGTGTTTTGAAGAAGAAAGGGGAACCCTGCTGCCTGTAAGTTATAATCAAATGTTTAACTGAAGATTGATTAATTGTAGATGATTAATTGAATAATGAGGTAGCACCTAATCAAAATGCTAATTAATAAACGTGCGCGCCAAGGGATCTCACATTGTTGCATACATGAAGGCAATTACCTAATATTTCCATCGCCTTCCTTAATTGTAGATATCATTTCCATATCGTTTAATGGAAACAATATAGGATTAATTATGTTCACATTGAAACCTAGATTGTCTGAATTCCACAGATACATTACGACTTCTTTAATAAAAGTAATATATTAAAAAAAGAATTCTGCAGCATGTAGACACACAAACTGAAGGACATTTATTCAAGACAAAGAAACCGTGGTGCGCGGACCAGAAAATAGGAACAAAGTTGCAAACGGGGCAGATCCAACCACCAGTTTTAGGAGGGGCACTCTACCACTTTTGGCTGAGAACTGGGGTTCAGTTCGCAGTCACAGTCAGAGCAGGAACCGGACCCCAGGCTGCACTCATCACATTCAGTCTTTCCAGAACATTACTGCACGGAGTCTGTCCTCCTCTTGCTCAAGTGACACCTGAGAGACCCCGCAGAGCAATGCTCTGCAGTCTGCATTCTGGCATATGCTCTGCCTGTCTGAGAATCAAGCACCACCAGAAGTAACATGCGGAGGGTCCAAACTGATACCCAAGAAATATTAAATATTTTAAAAACATGTGAATTAGAAATAAACTACGAAGTTTTGCTTACAAATTGTGATCATATACTGCATAAGCCTGCCACAACGTCAATGTACTCCACCACAGCAGGTCCTAATGACTGATGAGGTTTGGTTTTTGCACCCCTCCCTGTCACAGTTGCTTCATCACAGGACCTGACTGGACCCCTTGGGGTACGAAGGAAAGTTCACCTCATATGACCAGACACTAGGTTAGGCAGGATACGACCTGCCAGGGTGGATACAATAATGTTGTGTCAGACATACGAAATGCATGATCAGGTTCTGCAACTAAATCTCCATCGTTAAATTAAGGCATTTTTAAAAATCTTTAAAAGACTATCAGGGTAATTCAAAGAGATCCGAATTGCTTGAGAAAGGTAACTGAACGCTGATTTTCAGCGTTCAGTTACCTTTCCTGGCCATTCGGCTATCCAGAGAGCAGGCAATTCGCCAAATCCTGGCGAATTGCCTGAACATTCGGTGCCTGTTCAAGGGCAGTGAAATCCCCATGAAAAAGCACTGCTTCGGCTATTCAGAGACCACAAATCAGCAGTGAAAGGTTCCCGAAATGCCCTGCCATTCGGTGGTTTAATTCGACAGGTTTATTCAGGCGAATCCCATAGGCTTCAATGTTAAAAATATTCCTGTTTTAATTCAATATCTAATAAACCGTTCATTATAAAATTCTGCAGTAAAGAGTCTCTTTATTTATAGATTTTATAGGATATTTTAAGCATTTTTCTGAATTTCTTTTTTGTAAAAGTCTGATTTTTTTTTTTTTTTTTTTAAGTTTACTTATTTTTTCTGTAACAGCCCTTTTTATTATCATTCATTGGATCATATGAAAATTTCAGACATTTTTGCTCAGTAGTTTCTTTGCAAACAGTGTTTCACTTTTCAATCATTCATGCAAACTGTTTTGCTAATTTATTCACCTCCCTCTTCTGCGGTCTCGGCTTTTTCCAGCAGCGAAAGCTGCGTGTGATCGTCTCCTGCTCGGGTTTTTCTGTGGTTTTCGGCAGGTTAATCCAGATGTTTTTGAGGGTTTTCAGCATGCATTCGCTGGCTTTTGCGGTTAGTTTTCGTCGGGTTTGCGGCAGCTTTTCCCTGCAATTCGGGGGCCCTGTGGTGCTTGCTGAATACACCGCAGGGTCACCGAAATGGGATCGGCAAAAGGAACCGAATTGAAGAGAACGAAAAGTCACCGAAAGTGCGGTGACTTTTCGAATCTCTTTGAATTACCCTGTATATTGTAGTGGACTGCTGTGAATCCTGGGTCTATTTCCACCAGTGACCTTCAAGATGTTACTCTAACCATCAAGATTTTTCTTAAGGTGCTAATATATGTCTCAGTATCAATGGGAAAGAGGCTGAATATTTAAACATGAGGAAATATGGAAGGGGAGGCAGGAATAGACTGATGTTTTGGTACTTCGATTGAATTATAAAAATGGATATTTTGGTTTTAATTTAAAAGCTAAACATATAATAATTAAACATTAGTTTTAAAATATATTTTGCAATGCATAATGTAATAGGTTGAATTGTAAGAGACAAAGAGACTCGATCTAAAAATTGATTTTTTTAAATTAAATGTTATTATAAAGAATTTTACAAGTCATAAGATATTTATAAAAGGTTATATATCATTTTTTATAAATGAATATCTTCTACTATATAGAACTATAAAAATTTTAGTAATTTTTTTTAAATGTTCTATGGGAAAAAATTAGAAATAGAAAAATATATATATATCTAATTATATATTTTACCTGCCTTTCTACTTCTATAAGTGACTCTATGTATAAAGTATAAGGTGATGCCTGGCAATCGCTTTCACAACCAAACTCCTAGCTTAGCAATTTCCTTACTGCGATGGGTGACCCTGCTTATATTTGATTCATTCCAAGCCCTGCCCTTCCATGTACTGTCACAAAGATATTTTATGAATACTTTGCATTAAAGTACATGATGAATAGTGCCAGCACATAAGAGCAGAGATAGGTAAATAAAAAAACACAGCCTTATAGGTTGTGCAATATATGTAAAGTAATTAGTAAGAGCAGCAACATTCTATAAATCATGGAGTATTCTTTATACTTTAATGATGACATTAACTTACATTATATTCTGGTAAGTAGCATTAAAATAAACATAGCACATGAAACAAGGGATGCCGGACAAAATCCCGACAACCAGGTTCCCGAATCCCAACATCCCGACAGCCAACTTCCTGACAGAAATATTGTCCGACAAACCAACTCCCCAACATCCAAAATCCCAGAAGGTTAGGGAGTTAGGGTTAGCCCTCAAGAATTTGGAAAGTTGGCTGTCCAGCACTTGGCTCATCAGGATATTGGATGTCAGGACATTGGCTGTTGGGCACTTGGTCCATCAAGATATTGGACGTCGGGATGTTGACTGTCGGCAATTGGCCCATTGGGATATTGGATGTCGGGATGTTGGCTGTCGCGCACTTGGTCTGTTGGGATATTGGATGTCGGGACGTTGGCTGTCGGGGACTTGTCTGTGTCAGGTACTTGGTATTTCGGGCACTTGGTCCACCAGGATGTTCACCATCGGGATGTTGGCATTCGTGAACCTGGTTTGTCCATCGGAATATGTGATGTCGGGCACTTGATTCATCGGGATATTGGACGTCGGGACGTTGACTGTCGGGCACTTGGTCCATTGAGATATTGGACGTCGGGATGTTGACTGTCGGCAATTGGCCCATTGGGATATTGGATGTCGGAATGTTGGCTGTCGGGCACTTGGTCTGTTGGGATATTGGATGTCGGGACGTTGGCTGTCGGGGAGTTGTCTGTGTCAGGTACTTGGTATTTCGGGCACTTGGTCCACCGGGATGTTCACCATCGGGATGTTGACATTCGTGAACCTGGTTATCAGGATTTCGACCTAAACCCGTAACCAAGAGCTGGTGTAAACCTAGACTGTAATGGCTCAGAAAAGTTTACACACCTCTGGTTAAATTCACGCCAGGGTTGGTTTAGAGCCCTAAAGGGTTTATTCTCAAAGCACTGAAATTACGGCGCTTAGAGGTTTGACGCAATTCACAGATTCCATTTTTGTGACGAAAATACAGTGAATTCACCATTCAGTGAACGGTCACCGTATTATGCCAAAATTGGAGTTATCAGATGTCAGCCAAAAGAGTTGAATAAGTATTGTCAAATTCCATGCTGGAAAAAATAAAATGGAGATTCCAATTCTCCTTATAAGAATATAAATCAATAAAATGTGTTCAAATAATAATAAAGTCCTTAAAAAAAATTAAAAAGTCTGTTGTTACAAAATATAAAGTCTGTTGTTACAAAATAAAAAAAAAAGACATCATAAAAAGTAAGAAACTCAAAAGTTTTGTTTAACCCCTTAGGGACCGGGCGGTTTACACAAATCTGTCCGCTGCTGTTTTTACGTTTCTGCGCTGTTCGTGTTTAGGTCAAATTTTACTCTTACTCGTTTATGCAATCCACACATATTATACTCCGTTTTTCCCGCCATTAAATGGATTTTCTAAAAATACCATTATTTCCATCATATCCTATAATTTACTATAAAAAAATAGGAAATATGATGAAAAAATGGTAAAACCACACCTTTTCGTAATTTAATCCCCAAAATCTAAAACCACCAAAAAAGACCCCGGCTAAATAGTTTCAGAATTTTGTCCCGAGAATAGAAATACCCAATTTTTACATGTTTTTGATTTTTAACCCCTTCACACTGCTGCTCCAGTTCACCTATGAGCGCTGAGCTCATTCTGACAGTTTTATGCTCATTATTTTTAGATGAAAGCCTAGGTCCTATTTAACTAAACCCCCCCCCCCCCAGACAATTTAAAAAAAAAAAAAAATTAAATTTTTTTTTATTTATTTTTAGCTGTATTTTACACTGAACCTAGGCATGTTATCATTGGAAAGGCCATGATCAGGCCTTTCCAATGACGTACAACATGACCCTCTAGATTGGGAGATAACTGGATCCAAATGATCCCCCTAACTCCCCTTGGCAGCTAGGGGGTTAACTGTCCTACTGACATCCTTACACATATGGTGGGGATATCAGTGGGTGGGGGGGTGACCTGGAAGCTTATTGCGATTTGGTGCAAATTTGCGCCGAATCGTGATCCGGCAGCGAAATGGAGACTCTCCCCTTTCCAGCGGTGCAACTTACATCACTCTACCTTCAATGGTTGGGGAGATAGAGGGCTCCGAAGGAGCCCAATCCCCTTCATTGATTTCAATGGGGACGCCTGCTGATGACGTCACCACGCAGCGTGGTGACGTCATCGAGGTCACCGGCCCCTGTAAATCACGGGGGCAGGCTTCCTCCCTGCCAGATCTGCGAGGGATCCAGCGAGGGAGGTAAGTATTGGGCGGGAGGGAGGTTAGGATCCGCTGACGTACTATGTACGTCCGCGGGTCTAAGGGAGACCCGTGGGCGGAACGTACATAGTACGTCAGCGGTCCCTAAGGGATTAAAAAAATACAAACAGGTGTTCTAAAAATATAAGAAGGGTTTTTGGAAAAAATAATTTAAAAAAATAAACGTTCTTTAAAATAAAAAATGAAAAGAGACATTCCATTTATTGGATTGAAAACTATGGAATTTGTCTGTTTAAACCTGTCGAATTGAAACACCGAAAATCATGGCATTTTGGTGCAATTTAGCGTTCTGTGAATAGAAGATACCACAGTCTTCTATGGGGCAATATCGGTACCGTCGAATTGCACAGAAGTTTGCTGTCAATTTGCCTGCATTTGGTGAATTGATAGCTTAGTGAATAGATGAATTGACCCAAAATTGCACCAAAACTGTGAAATTCATCGTCTGGTGCAATTCAGGGCCAATTCAGAGGTTAGTGAAAAAACTCTTAAGTGTTCCATTTGGAGGTCTACTTTCATTTTAGCACCTGCTGTAACCAGGTCCCCTTTGTCCAATTGGGTTGACATCACATTTAGCTTAAGTATCAATATCTCTCATCCCTTGAGATATCGAAGCTGGTACTTACCTGGTTCCAACCTCAGCTGCCACCATGTTTCCCCCGTACTATGCCGTCCAAGTGGTGGGTGGACCTTAATGCTGCAGGGCGGCATTGTACACCCCGCTAGCATCTATGGGCCGTGACAGTCCCACCCACCAGTTGGTGCATGGCGCATCATGGCCGTACCCCCTGCAGCCAATGACGCACTGCACAAGTCAGCTCCGTAGACAGGCTGGAGAAGGGGTCCGCCGCAGCAACCAACAAGCGGGGCATACTAATAGCCTCGTCACCGGGCACCAATCTCCTGGGTGTGCCTCCCTCTTTTGAATTATAGATATAATGTTTTTATTATTAATATTATTAATTATTATTATTATTAATAGGGCAGAGGCTGTCGGCAGCAATTGCCCTATTAATTAAGGGCAAAAAAGAAAAGATTTTTAATTGGAGTATCACTTTAAGGACTTTATGGTCTCCATAATAATGTGGAATTATTGCAAAGTAATTGCACAGATTAAAATCCATTGTCTCTTTGATCATTCACAGCAATGCAGAGCCATTGCAGCTTTATAAACTTTTGCAGCTTTTCTACTTAAATCCCTTTACGGAAAAGCATGTTCTGCAGTTTATCAAAGCACTAAAAGGCGGAGATGTTCCAAGCTATTTCCACCGTTAACCGACGTTTACTGCACTGTAAGCAGGTAATAAATGCCTACAGGCTTCTAAATATTCATGACTAGCGGCCTTTAAACAGGGGCTCCTCCAACACTTTATTTTTCAGGTTTAATCTCGACACGATGCGAGGTTGCATGAGATTGCGTAATCTTTGATCATTCTGATATTTTTTACGACTTCTAAAGTTTTTCATACCCTGTGGTACAAGACGAGCCCGTAGGTGTAAGATTTTACAGAAAAGGTGCTGAACCAAGGTCAAGGATCTCCGTCAGCCGTTAGAAGACTGAGAGATTTGGGAAAGTGTTTTCCCACGCAACATGAAAGAGTAAAACCATTGAGCATGATCTGGCTTTGTGTCTCTGGGGGATTTAGCATCAGGAGACATAGGGTTAGAGGGTTTTGCTCGTTTCTGAGCGCTTTTGTTTCCCGTGTTGACGCTGTTGAATGTAACTCTCTTTATCACTGGAAACCGCGGAGAGTTAATCTTTGGAACTCAGAGATGTGCCATAAGAATTGCAAGTTTTAGCGCGCAAGAAAACTATGTGGGGCCTTATACAATGATGAGATCGATTTAATTTGACTTGATTGCCGAAATCGACTGCTTCTCCAACTGAAGTTTGGACATTTTTCAGTTTAGAACCTTTAACTCGTTCACTGCAGGCGACTATATACAGACAACATCCGTTTCTCCTGATGTGGTATGGATGACACCTGTATCTCATCGTCGGTTGCGTGCACCAATGGTTGGTTTTGCAGGTGGTTTCCCTTACCAAGCGGACTTCCTAGAAGTAAGAACTCTCTGATGGATGATACCTGAGGCACAAAGTGATACCGGCATTGGTACCAGTAACCACCACAAACCACCACAAACATCGGCTCCTGGAATCAAACGCAACTAGCTGGATCATGCAGAACTAATACTGGGAAATATTTGTTCCCCGTCTCCGACTGTTCACGGCAAGAGTAAGCGGCAGATTGCACCTCCCTTTCCATTACAATTTGAGAGGCAAGGGATTTTTTTGGCCACTTTATTTTATAGTGTTAATCACTTATCACCAGGCTCAGAGGGTCTGTATTGTGGAGGGTCTGAGAAATAGCGGCTCCAGAGAAGATGAACAAGCTACCTTGCAATAACTCGTTCTTCTCCACCTAGGTGCAAATTAACAGCTTCATCTTTATATAGCGCCATAAGTTCCGCAGCGCTTTCCAAGATCAGTGTACAAGGGGTTGATACATTAGAATACCACACATGGATGATGACCTGATTCAGGGGGACCCTGTTCCCAAGGGAACTTACAATCATGCGATGGCTGATATAGAGTCTATATTTGAATTACACTGCTGTATGTTTCACAGTAGCATATACATTCCTCACAGGAAGTGCATGCAAAGTGTGCATCTACATTTACTGCCACCAATAAATCTATTGACATTCCAATGGAATGATGGTGTTACGTGTATATGTTAATTATCAGCCACTGCACCTGACATAAGGTGATATTTATTTTGTGCTCCCTGTCAAAGAATTACAGCCCCATATAGTTATTAAGATGTGAAAGCTCAGTATGTCATAGAGTTGTCCACTTCACATCACCAACTTGCAGCTTCACGCTGGTAACAAGGTTAATTGGTTTCTTCAGTCCAAGGAAAGGGGTCATAACACTGCTATAAATCGCACGCGTTCTCAGTCTTGCCCTAATATACATTATATCCACTTGGATAAATATATTTAAACAGTACAACCCAAGGTAAAAAATGGCTGGCCAAGCTATCGATTTGGTGATAGCCAAGAATACGTTTTCCAAAAGATACGTAACTTCGAGTTTTGGAAATTACATCCACCCTTGGCATCAACAAAGGCCAAGATTGATATCTACATGGCACGCATGTTGTATGATTTAAATGTCATGGGATAGCTGGTCCTTCATTTAGGACATTCATGGATTGCCTATGGACTCCTAGTACCATCTAGTAAAGTCTGAACAGTGCTGGGTTAAGAGCATGAAGGGTCTGTATCTAAAGAGTTTTGTGGGTCTTTATCTGGTCCCCATCTACTCTATTGTGCTAATGTGCTTTTGTACATAGGTTTCACTGTCCATTCACCCGTCCGCCCTCACCTTCCTTTCTGCATTGTACCAGCCTCACTCACATTCGATTGCTCCATCCCAATGGTGGGTGTGAATACACACACACGGAAAAAACACAAAGGCACTAGTTGTTACACATATATTTTACACACTGCCTGGTCTAAAAAGAAGTCACACTCTGTAATATTTGGTTGCTGCGCTTATTTGCTGTGCCATTGTTTCAATAAGCTCATGCAGTGTCACAGCATTTATTTGCGTCCAGAGTCGCATTCATTTGTGGTTAAGATCTTGTATTGATGATGGGAGAGTCGCAGCGCTGCGTAAAGTCTTCTCCAGCACATTATCCCAAAGATTCTCAATAGGGTTAAGGTCTGGACTGTGCAGTGGCCAATCCATATTTGAAAATGATGTCTCATGCTCCCTGAACCACTCTTGCACAATTTGAGCCCGATGAATCTTTGCATTGACATCTTGGAATATGCCCGCGCTATCAGGGAAGAAAACACCCATTGATGGTAAAAAAAATCTGCTCATGCAGTATATTCAGGGAGTCACATGACCTCATTTATTGGGAAGATAACATTGCTGAACCTAGAACAAACCAACTGAAACAACCCCAGATCATAATGGATTGTACAGTAGGGTGTGACTTTTTTTGGCCAGGCAGTGTACACACACACACACACACACATGAGTGAGATATGATAAAATGCTCTCTATGAATATAAACATGCACACAATGTATTCGCTCCGAAGATCAGACCCTGATATACATTAATATAGGATTTAATATCATCATAATGAACAATTTGTATCTTCTACAACAATGATGTAACACTGGATAGTACATATATATTGTTCTCCCCTCCATTGTACTGCCTGGGCTTAGTTGGACTATATGGATGAACACAGCAATGGGTGCAGTTAATTTTTGTGAAGAATCATTGTGTTTGGTAATGTCACGTTACTCCTCAATAGCATCTGATCCCTGTACGCAGCACAACTGTCCTACACGTCCGATCCTTTATATTGTTGGTACATCTATCTAATATAGAATCGGAATGTCAGAGGAATGCCAAGGGTCGTATGCCAGAGTGGGTTATCAGATAAAGCCAAGAATCATATGCCAGAGCGGGTAGTCAGAATAGCTGGGGTCGAATGTCAGAGCAGGTTTTCCGAACAAGCCGAGAGAGTCGTTAATGGAATGCCAAGAGTTAAGAGCTGGGAGAGACGTCAAACAAGACATGGTCGATACAAAAAATCAGATAAACAGCAGAAATACTAACGAGCACCGAGAGGAGGTGAAAACCACGTCAGGGCAATGAGCATGTCTCAGCTGAGCTGTTTTAACCACTTCAATGCTGAGGACGCGCTCAGCGCGTCCTCAGCATTCCCGCTGGTATGCGAGGACGCGCTGAGCGCGTCCTCCCATTGGGGTCAGCGTTCGGCCAGGTTCCGGCCGATCGCTGCCCCCCCGGTGCGGGCTGACATCCTCGATGTCAGCCCGGCATCCGGGACCGCAGCCGCTGGAGTTAGGTGTCATCGCGGCAGCGCGATGACACCTAATTCAGGCGCCCCCCGCATGTGCGGAGGAGGCGCCTGAAAGGGAGGGGGAGGTCCTTCGGACCTCTCTCTCTCCCGATCGGCGGCTCTGCAGGGGTTAACCCAGGCATCATTTGGAAGGGCACAGCCTGCCCTTCCAAATGGTGCCTGGCATTAACCCCTGGGGAGCTGGATCGCGAATCGGCGCTTGGATGTCGGCCAAGCCTCCGGGAACTCCCCTGAGGACTGGCGTCATCGTGCGTAGCATGATGACGCCAGTCCTGGACTTAACCCCTAACTGCCACCAACTGTGGAGATAGGAGTTCCAATGAACTCCCTATCTCCCGATCCGTGGCAGTTAGGGGTTAATGTTTGGTATGGTTGGATCGGCCAGAGCATGGCCGTTCCAACGATACCAAACATGAAAGTGAAAAAGTTTGTCAAAAAAAAAAAATGAAAAAATAAAAAAAAAAAATTAAAAAAAAATTATAAAAAAAAAAAATAAACACTTTTTTTTTTTTTTTTTTTGGTTTGTTAATGCAGCAATATTGTTCCCATTTCAATTATAATGTGAACAATGATGCTGCACTAACGATTTTTTGTATGCGGTGCGTTTGTTAAAAATAGTGTAATTTTCCCCAAAAAAAAAATGTAACGAGACCCCATCTCTAATTTTTTTAACAAGCGCACCCCATACAAAATACAACCGCAATTGCTCGCATGTTTAAATGTGAAAAAAAACACTTTACACATTGTAAATTATTGAAAATACATATTGTATTGCATTTTTTGTTATAATATACAGACATGACATAACGTATACATATAATAATGACATATTATGAATCTACCGAGTCTGACGGAAAGAACGATATATAATATGTCTGGGTCATATACTAAAATAAGCCTTCAAAACACGTTTAAACATGATGAGCAAAACCGGTAAAAATGACCTCAGCACAGGGGCGTGAAACGCCTCAGCAGCGAAAGGGTTAAACTCGGCGGCCCCACAGCATTATGCAGCGACCCACCTACAAGCTGACCATGTGACTGGAAGGGACCTGCATATCACTCAGCACCTGGGAAACGAGCAGCAAGGACAGTGCTGCTGGGCGCCGGAAGACGGCGTGGGACGTGACAGATAATCACATGGAAAAGCCAAAATCTGCAGTCAAAGCTTCCGCAAAACTAAAATATTGTTGAGTCACATGAAAAGTATTTATAATTTTTCTACGCTTTGAGAGTAACGTCAGCCTGGTAAAAAGGGCCGTCTTGTTTGTGTACACACGTTACAATTTGAAAATTGCTCTGGCAGCTGACTCCAGGCGATAATGAAAGAATTTATATGTTTCTATACCTGGCTCTTATCTAATAGAGCATGCTTGGGTTAAAAGGCAATATGCTAAATGTTCGCTTTCTCTCTAACACACGCTCTTACGCTCAGTCTTCCTCTCTCCCTTTCCATGTTACCTTTTCGCCTTCCTCTCATTCGCTTCACCTCCACCTCCCTTCTTCCCTCTCATTCGCTTCACCTCCACCTCCCTCCTTCCCACTCATTCACTTCGCTTCACCTCCACCTCCCTCCTTCCCTCTCATTCACTTCACATCACCTCCACCGCCCTCCTTCCCTCTCATTCACTTCACCCCCTCCTTCCCTCTCATTCACTTCACCTTCACCTCCCTTCCTCCCTCCCTCTCATTCACTTCACCTCCAGCTCTCTACCTCCCATTCACTTCACCTCCACCTCCCTCCCATTCACTTCACCTCCATCTTCCTCCCTCTCATTCACTTCACCTCCACCTCCCTCTCATTTACTTCACCTCCAACTCCCTCCCATTCACTTCACCTCCATCTCCCTCCCATTCACTTCACCTCCACCTCCCTCCTATTCACTTCACCTCCACCTCCCTCTTATTCACTTCACGTCCACCTCCCTCCTATCTGCACACACACTAAAGAAGATATTAGAGATATGCTAAATGTTCGCTTTCTCTCTAACACACGCTCTTACGCTCAGTCTTCCTTTCTCCCTTTCCATGTTACCTTTTCGCCTTCCTCTCATTGGCTTCACCTCCACCTCCCTCCTTCCCTCTCATTGGCTTCACCTCCACCTCCCTCCTTCCCTCTCATTCATTTCGCTTCACCTCCACCTCCCTCGTTCCCTCTCATTCACTTTGCTTCACCTCCACCTCCCTCCTTCCCTCTCATTCACTTCGCTTCACCTCCACTGCCCTCCTTCCCTCTCATTCACTTCACCTTCACCTCCCTCTCATTCACTTCACCTCCAGCTCTCTCCCTCCCATTTACTTCACCTCAATCTCCCTCCCTCCCATTAACTTCACCTCCATCTCCCTCCCATTCACTTCACCTCCATCTCCCTCCCTCCCATTAACTTCACCTCCATCTCCCTCCCTCTCATTCACTTCACTTCCATCTACCTCCCTCCCATTCACTTCACCTCCACCTCCCTCCCATTTACTTCACCTCCATCTTCCTCCCTCTCATTCACTTCACCTCCACCTCCCTCCCTCTCATTCACTTCACCTCCCTCTCATTCACTTCACCTCCACCTCACTCCCATTCACTTCACCTCCACCTCCCTCCCATTCACTACACCTACACCTCCCTCCTATTCACTTCACCTCCACCTCCCTCCTATTCACTTCACCTCCACCTTCCTCCTATCTGCACACACACCAAAGAAGATATTAGAGAGCACCGAATTTTCAGTGCTCTCTCGATCGGCGCACTTCGGCAATTTAATTCATCGACATTGCAGTCAATTCAACATTCCCTGCAGGGTCCCCAAAGTGCACCAAACGGAATCCACCGAACGCCGTAAAAAAAAAAGGCAGAGCAGCCACTGAACTGGGGTAAAATAAAAAAAAGCCTAAAAAATCCAGAAAAATGCCCAATTTTATTTTTAAATTGAAAAAGGCTTTTTGCTCAAATGAAAAGAAAATACGGTTGAATAAAAAAAATAAAAATGGTATCTTATTTTTTTTTAGATTGAAACCTATGAGATTCGCCTGTTTAAACCTGTCAAATGAAGCACCAAACATCAGGGAATGTCACTGACATTTCAGTGCAGTTCGCCGTTCTCTGAATAGATTAACCTTTATTTCTCTATGTGAGTATTTCAATGCCACCATAGGTCGGTGAATTGTGGTGATCTGCACCGTATTTCCCTGTCAATTTCCCAGTATTTGGTGAATTGACAGCTTTCTGAATAGATGAACTGCCACAAAATTGCAACGTACAGAGAACTTCACCGTTTGGTGCAATTCGGTGGCAAGTTTGCCGCTTATTAACCCTTTCCCTGCGGAGGACGTGTAGGGAAGGTCCTCATTGACACCCACTATATGCAGGGGATGTTCCCCACATGTCCTCCACTTGCGGGAGCCCCCTGCGGAGGACGTGAAGGGAAGGTCCTCATTGACACCCGCTCAGTGGCGTAGCGTGGGGGGGCTGGGGGGGCCGTGGCCCCGGGCGCAGTTTTGTTAGGGGCGCATTTGCGCCCCTAAAACTGGCCCGCGGGTTGAGGGGACCCAGATGCCGGGCAGCGGGAGTGCCTGCCCGCCGCCCGGTCCTGAACAGTCCATCCTGTTCTTGAAGGGGATGCGGCTGCATGCAGGCGCAGCCGGTCACGTGGTCCGGCTAATCAGGTGGTACTGAGTCTCTGTACCACCTGACTGGCCGGACCGCGTGACCTGCGCACGCACGCAGCCGCATCCCCTTCAAGAACAGGACGGACTGTTCAGACCGGGCGGCGGGCAGGCACTCCCGCTGCCCGGCATCTGGGTCCCCTCAACCCCTGCCGGAGCAATATCCAGGTGAGAGCTGGGGCAAATCCATGAGCTGGGGGCAAATCCATGTGTAAGCTGGGGGGCAAATCCATGAGCTGGGGCAAATACATGTGTAAACTTGGGGGCAAATCCATGAGCTGGGGCAAATACATGTGTAAACTGAGGGCAAATCCATGAGCTGGGGCAAATACATGTGTAAGCTGGGGGTCATATCCATGAGCTGGGGCAAATACATGTGAGAGCTGGGGCAAATACATGAGCTGGGGGCAAATCCATGAGCTGGGGCAATATCCATGGGAGAGCTGGGGCAAATCCATGAGAGAGCTGGGGCAAATCCATGTGAGAGCTGGGGCAAATCCATGTGAGAGGTGGGGCAAATCCCATGAGCTGGGGAAAATCCATGAGCTGGGGAAAATCCATGAGAGAGCTGGGGCAAATCCATGTGTGAGCTGGGGCAAATCCATGTGTGAGCTGGGGCAAATCCATGAGCTGGGGCAAATCCATGTGCTGGGGCAAATCCATGTGTGAGCTGGGGCAAATCCATGTGTGAGCTGGGGCAAATCCATGTGAGAGCTGGGGCAAATCCATGTGAGAGCTGGGGCAAATCCATGTGAGAGCTGGGGCAAATCCCATGAGCTGGGGCAAATCCCATGAGCTGGGGCAATATCCATGTGAGAGGTGGGGCAATATCCATGTGAGAGCTGGGGCAATATCCATGTGAGAGCTGGGGCAGTATCCATGTGAGAGCTGGGGCAAATCCCATGAGCTGGGGCAATATCCATGTGTGAGCTGGGGCAATATCCATGTGTGAGCTGGGGCAATATCCATGTGTGAGCTGGGGCAATATCCATGTGAGAGCTGGGGCAATATCCATGTGAGAGCTGGGGCAATATTCATGTGTTAGCTGGGGCAATATCCATGTGAGAGCTGGGGCAATATCGATAACGTGTCCACAGGTTGGGGGGGGCGCACAATTCTTGGCTGGCCCCGGGCGCTGACAACCCACGCTACGCCACTGCACCCGCTATATGCAGGGGATGTTCCCCACACGTCCTCCGCTTGCGGGAGCCCCCAGAGAGATACTTACCATACTTACCTCTCTGTCCGGGGTCCCGCGGCGTTCTGACTTTCTGGAAGTCAGACGCCGAATTTATACCCCTCCCGACGTAAATGACGTCATCGCGCCATGCGGGACGCCTGGCAATTTTTAATTAGAGTTGCCCTTTAACCCCGTCACGAAAGGCTGGCATCACCCGTTGGGTAGGGGTTAATGATGGCAAGGCATCCAGGTAAGCCTCGCCACCAGGTGCTGCTACGGGCCTCTAATTTAGCCCACCCATGCAGCCGATATGCGTCACTGACTGCAGGGGGCGGTCTGAGTTCAAGCCTACTCTCTCTGCAGTCACTGAGGCACGGCGCATGCTGGCTACAGGGTGGGGTCGAAGCGGCCTGTTGAAGACAACGGGGTGTACATGTATTCCCTGCGTCTTCAAGGCCCACCCGCTGCAAGAACGGTATAGAACGTCCTACAGCGGGAAGGGGTTAATGCAGTTGAATGATCGTTATAAACTCCCCTCAAGTGAATGCATTTGGTGAAAGCCATTGAAAGTAACATGGCCCTGAATCGCATCTTAGTGACGCCTCATCGAGCCAGAATATACGGATATCTCACCAGCTATCTCCAGCTCGTCATGGCCGCCGTCACTTTGGAGTTTGCGCTGCAGAATAATTCTTCCAAAAGGTGCCGCGTGCATTGAGATTGTTAGAAAGAGCCTTTTAACAAGACGCATCAGGATGCTTACATCGATCGCCCTAATCCGCCTTTCTGTGGAATGTTGCCCAGCTTGTAGCGTTCACACGTTACCGAGCACGTCTGATGACTCCCCGTCACAACACCTGATGGTTCTACAGCTTTCTGATTAAATACATTGTATAGAATTTCAACAAACGATGACAAAAGAATAACATACGGATACATGGGAAAGATAATGATGCTTTAACCGTAGCGACTGCACAATGTTTGCACAGGAAATATGCTATGGAGAAAAAGCCCTCGAGGTATCAATGACAAGTTCTCGGTAGAGTGAGACGGAGGACAGGGAAGCAGCCTTTCCCCCGTGGGAGGCATGAGATGCGGCTGAACTATGATTGAGACATGTAGCCTGTGTTGCTGTTGAACCAAAGCTCTCATTATTTTTACTACCTGGTACAGGGTCATTGGTTTATTTTTGAGGTAGGCTCGGGTAGCCCGAGTCCTGTGTGTCCCTGACATGATTTATTGGAAGGCATTTATCATTCTGCCACGACAAGGATGCGAGGTGAAGACAAATTGAGTCGCTAGGCCTTTATCTTCCCATGTCCATGCCTGCTTGTCAAGTGAAATATAGATAAAAATATATATATATATATAACGTGTACAAAAAAGTGCAGTTTAGAAAAAAGGTCTGTTTGTTTGTATTTGTTTTGTATTTTTTCTTTTCTTTAGATTTTTTTTCTCCAAGAATCCAAACAGCTTTTCGGCATTTTTATTCCAGAGGAACAATCATACTGTATATATTAGTAGGCGAGAGGTCGCTTTTGACGTCCCTGCAGCCACGTCCGTTCCTGGAATTGTAGGCCTTTGCAAACAGGCAATAGAGGTAAAAAAAAAAACATAATAAAAAAAAAAATGCACTTGAAGGATCTTCAATTCTAGAAGGATAATGAGTTATTGCAACATGAATTTCAAGGACCTCTATCCGTCACATGACCAAGTTCAGGTCATTGCCGACTGCTCCAGTCAATCACATATGGGAGATTTATGTCACATTTACAATGGTCCCCCCTAGACATTTCCATAGCCTGTGCTTATCTAATTACCTTTAAATATGGTGATGAGGAACAAAATGGGACATTGTGCTCTTTGGCCGGACTTACAGGGTTATTCAAAGAGAATCGAAAAGTCACCGTACGTTCGGTGACTTTTCGTTCTCTTCACTTCGGTACGATTTGGCGACCCTGCGGTGTATTCAGCAAGTACCACAGTGCCGTCGTAGTGCAGGGAAAAGCCGCCGAAAAACCCGCCGAACACTCACCGCAAAACCCAGCGAAGGCACACCGAAACCCGCAAAAACATCTGGATTAACCCTGTTGAACATGGCGGAAAAACCCGAGCAAGAGCCGATCGGAGCGCAGAGCAGCCGCCGGAAAAACTCGACACCACAGACGATTGGAGTGAGAAAAAAAAAAAACGGTACTCTTGAATGTTTGAAAAGTGAAACGCTGTTTGCAAAGAAACTACAGAACAAAAATGTCTGAAATTTACATATAAGATCCAATGAATGATAATAAAAAGGAATGTTACAGAAAAAAGAAAAAACGATTAAAAAAAAAAAACAGAAAAAAATGTTTGCAAAAAAATCCCAAAAAATGCCTACAAGATCCAAAAAAATCTATAAATAAAGAGACTTTTTGCTGCAGAATATTATAATAAACGGTTTATTAGATATTGAATTAAAATGGGAATATTTTTAACATTGAAGCCTATGGGATTCGCCTGAATAAATCTGCCGAACGAAGCCACCGAATGGCAGGGCATTTCTGCAACTTTTCACTGCTGGTTTGTGTTCTCTGAATTGCCGAAGCATTGCTTCTCTCTGGGGGTTACACTGCCCTCGAACAGGCAACAAACAGGCACCGTATGTGCAGGCAATTCGCCAACATTTTTTTTTTGAGAAAGGATTTTACCAAGAAGGATACATTGAGGTTTCTCTCGTCCTGGGTGGCGAGTATGTACTGTATTCGGCGAACTGCCTGCTCTCTGACTAGCTGAATGGCCAGGAAAATTTCAGCGTTCGGTTACCTTTCGCCAGCAATTCGGAGCTCTTTGAATAACCCTGTATGTCCTGAAGACGTCACAGGCCCTATTCCCATGGAGCCGTAAATAGCAACTTGCCAATGGATACATTGCACGAAAGTCGTTATCCATTTTTCGGCTAGCTATTCATGACCATTCTCCTGTATCAGGACACGTGCCATTTCGTTTGAACTGATAAAAATAAAAAAATAATAATCATTAAATAAAAATAAACTGACGAAATATCGGCAGTTTCGGATCGATTCGAATTACTGATGTCTGAACAGAATGTGTTTCCAATTAAAATAAAATTCAAATCCAAATTATTCCAATTATGAAATCAGAAATTCTGGACTTCATTAGAATAGAAAAAAAAGTTCCCCTAATAATAAAATACAAAGAAATTGTAACCGTAACCCGACAAAACACAGAAACTCTAACCCTAAACGTATACAACTTTTCAGTGTTGCATGACATGAATCTTGCTGTCCTGCACTTTTCATCGCATACGTTTAGTAAGATTTTATTGGGGGGGATAATTTTTCCTTTTTGCTCATTTTTCAGAAAACTTTCCAATGGCTCCGATCCAAACCAGCGGAAGCTTCAGATATACCAAATCACCCTCACAAACCTCTCTTTTCCTCACTATCAGGGTTAATCAAAGAGAGTTGAGAAGTCACCGCACGTTCGGTGACTTTTCGTTCTCTTCAATTCGGTTCCTTTTGCCGATTCCATTTCGGTGACCCTGCGGTGTATTCAGCAAACACCACAGGGTCCCCGAATTGCAGGGAAAGGCTGCAGCAAACCCGACGAAAACGAACCGCAAAACCCAGCGAATGCACGCCGAAAACCCTCAAAAACATCTGTATTTACCCGCCGAAAACCACGGAAAAACCTGAGCAGGAGCCGATCACACGCAGCGAAGCAGCCGGAAAAAGCCGAGACCGCAGACAGAGGGAAGTGAATAAATAAGGAAAAAAGTTTGCTTGAATTTTTAAAAAGTGAAACGCTGTTTGCAAAGAAACTACTGAGCAAAAATGTCTGAAATTTACATATAAGATCCAATGAATGATAATAAAAAGGAATGTTACAGAAAAAATAAGTAAACAAAAAACAATCGGACTTTTTTAAAAAAAATGCTTAAAATATCCTAAAAAATTAAGAGACTCTTCACTGAAGAATTTTATAATGAACAGTTTATTAGATATTGAATTAAAACGGGAATATTTTTAACATTGAAGCCTATGGGATTCTCCTGAATAAACCTGCCACATGAAACCACCGAATGACAGGGCATTTCGGGAACCTTTCACTGCTGGTTTGTGTTCTCTGAATAGCCGAAGCAGTGCTTTTTCATGGGGATTTCACGGCCCTCGAACAGGCACCGAACAGGCACCGTATGTGCAGGCAATTCGCCAGGATTTGGCGAATTGCCTGCTCTCTGGATAGCCGAATGGCCAAGAAAGGTAACCGAACGCTGATTTTCAGCATTCGGTTACCTTTCTCAAGCAATTCGGATCTCTTTGAATTACCCTGTATAAGTTTACAGGGTCATACAGATGTGGACCCTTTGCTCGAGGTGCCTAGATGGGTGTCAGCTATACCCTACTGACAAGGTCTTAGAAGGCCGAAATGATCGTCAGGGGTTGCTGCACCTCTCGTGCAGGGATGACGTCCTTGGCGTTTCAGTACAGGCCACCCTTTCTGGGTGATTACAGTCTGATTTTCATATGGAGCAGTTGTCCCTGTAATGGTACAATCAAGCTAAAACCTTGTGAGACCTGAGCATGCCCCACCGTAGAGCAGGCCACTAGTTGCTCGTTCTCAGGACCCTCACAAACCTCTCCTTTTCGCAATCCAAATCAGCTGATAAGGATTATTTCGGATTCTATATTTTTGGATTCTGAAATAATCCAAACTGAACTGATTTTTTTTGGTGCTGCACATGTCTAGTCACTATATTTGGGAGCCGCTCGCCGATGCCTGGTGACAAGTCCTTGTGTCCGTAGGACTCCATGGAGTAAAGCGCCATCATGCATAAGCTCAGGGCAAGTAGGGTCACACCAGAGCCACGGAAGGACACTGGGGGTTTTCTGTTCCCAACGTTCCACTGCATGTGGCCAGAAGAACCAGCGGATTGCATCGCCTCACTCTGCAATGGGATCAGAGGTAAGTCTGGGATTTCTTTTTATGTAAAATTCACTTTACACCAGAGCCTGAGAGTCGGAATTCTTTGCAGATTATTGTCTCGAGCTGGGAAGAACACATTACGTTGGACTAGCTTATAAGCATATTCTTCTCTAGCTACCTGCAACTTAATGGCAATCAAAGTGTACGGCTCCATTCGATCAACAGCTTGAGCCATTAATGCCTGCAGCCACAATATTAACAGTCCACATGGAATAGGGCCCCATAGGTGAAAGAGATGGGGAAAGTATCCTTCCCTTCGTTAACTGTTAGTCCGGAGGACAGTAAGGACTCAAGAGACTTGTAAACAGGGGTCATGTCTGGGGGAACGCATATGAACATGGTTCCTCCACCATATCTGCAAAGGGAACACATGGGAATTCAGTTCCTCCATCATTTCCGCAGAGTGAACGCATAGGAACACAGATCCTCCACCATTTCTGCAGAGGGAACGCATAGGAACACAGATCCTCCACCATTTCTGCAGAGGGAACGCATAGGAACACAGATCCTCCACCATTTCTGCAGAGGGACCGCATGGGAACACAATTCCCCCATCATTTATGCAGAGGGAACGCATGGGAACACGGTTCCTCCACCATTTTTGCAGAGGGGACGCATGGGGAACACCGCACCTCCACCATTTCTGCAGAGGGAACACATGGGAACACAGCTCCTCCACCATTTCTGCAGAGGGAACGCATTGGAATACAGTTCCTCCACCATTTCTGCAGAGGAAACTCAGTTCCCATTGGTCCCACACACCATAAAGCTTGTACCTTGCTGTTCAATCTTTTCCTTGTTAAGTCACAATATTTGATTTATCATGTATTTTTGCTAGAATCCACATATATACATAAATATATCAGATTTGAGTGTGTGTTTGTGTTAAGTATTTTCTGTGTTAATCTGTATATTTGTGTTTTTGTATTTAATATCTTGCATTTTATTACTTTGTATTTCTGTATCTACTGTAACATTTCAATGCTCCTGAACCCACCCAGGACATACTTGAAAATGAGAGAAATCTCAATGTATCTTTCCTGGTAAAATACTTTATAAATAAATAATTGTTAAAGTATAATTGCTTATTGGGGGAGAGAAATCTTGGAGAGATCCAACACTTATTTTTTTAGGACTCGACCCCTGCTTGTAAACTTCTACTCATTATTTGGCTGCACCAGAGATTGTCACTGGATAATTACAGCGAAATATCTACTTTTTTGTCGCATACACATACGTTTTCTCTATTTCCCAAATCCCGAAGGCTTTCTTTGAAAGGAGATTTCAAGTCATGTCCAATTATGCAAGCTAAAGAAAGGAGCACAAAATACATTCCCCTCTATTTAAGCCAGTTTTAACCTTTCAACTGATGTATTCAGGTCAGTGAATATTCAGCAGATCCATGCAAGTACAAAGTGATAAGTATTTAATATATGTTAAGCCAAAGGAAAAAAAAAACTCATGAAAATCGAGTTAAAAAAAACAAAACGCATTGAGTTGCTACTGAACTAAATGTGAAATATCAAAAGTAGCTACAGCAATATGTAGGTCATTTTGTGCTGATAGAGGTCCTTGTTGGTCGACAAAAGTGCATTGGAATGTCCTGTCCATGGACAGTTGGTAAAAAAAGATAATAAAATTAATACAATTAAATACAGTTAAAAAGGTTTATTTCTTTTAAGTTCTAAAAACAGGGACATTGCCATTGCCCCCCCCCAAAAAAAATTTATGTAGCTCCATTGGTTATTTTATCATTTATATTTTAATATATTTAAATGTAATTTTAACATACAATTATTCTAATATATTTTTATTTATATTATAATTTCAATTAAGCATATCAAAATGCAGTATTTTATTAAAATATAACTTTAGTTTAATAAATAATAAATTAAATATAATTGTTCTTGAGTTTTATTGCTGCTGAGCTCTGTAATGTGCAGTGTGTACAAGTGTACCACTAAGGCACACTATCGTATAAACCTGAAAGCGAGCGGCAGCTTCCCAGGGAACCCATTAAACGTTATAAACATTGGTAGAGCAGCAGTAGCAACAAATGAATAGAAAAAATCCTTATTTTCCTTAAAATCAACTTTAAAAATCATAATATAACTACCGGAACGCGTTTCGCCCGTCATCGGCCTTGGCTTCATCAGCTGGTATCGGTCTCTAAATCCGTTGTTGTATAAATCGTCCATCCCATATCCATAATCTAAAGCAGCCGTCGTATACAGCAACAGTGGCATGGATTTAGAGACCGATACCAGCTGATGAAGCCACTGAAGATTTAGGGCGAAACGCGTTCTGGTAGTTAGATTTCTGATGCTCTTTGAATAACCCCTTTAAATTTAAACAACAAATTTTTTTTTTTAATCTATTATCTGTTTGTTATTGTATCACTGCAGTCACTGTTTAGTGTATAGACCCCCTCATTCTTGCAGCGGTTTGTTTGCTCACTATTAGTTTCAGCTGACACGACCCCATTAATACGTTATCATTTGAAACAGTAGCCGCTCTACTTCCATACGACAGGCGTACAAGGAGCTCTGAGAGTTAGTGGTAACAAAGAGGATTATCATTGATCACTGTCAAGGATCCGCAGTGATTATAAGTACAAAGAAAACTGCAGCGGTTGTGTTTTATGGTGCACTGGTTAAATACTGGTCTTGCGAACCTAAAACCTCCATGCCTTGCTATTTTCCTGCACCCAATACTTAAAAATTACATATTTTTTCAAATTGCAGCTGGAAATGACATATAATCTCAACTTGAGCTCCGTGATCTTTATCCTTTATTATAGATTCTTTTCCTTTTCTCGCTCTTTGCCCTTGCGATCATAACAGTGTCCCGCCAGGCTGCTTCCCCGGTTAATAATGAGTATTATAGAACCTAATGTTTCTCTTCACTCCAAAACATAAGTATACAGTTGTTAAACACATACTGCACTTGAAAAATTACTGCTTTGACTGTATTTGTGACGTGTTAGGGAGACCTGTATTTTTTTAGAACATGCACGTTAGTTAGTAAACTATTTAAAAATGATTACACGCAGAGGGAGAGTCTTAAAAAAGTATTTCCGTGTTGCATATATTTGCCATTGCCAAGGTACATTTAATTTCTCTGCGTTGTAAGTGACACAAACATCAGGAGGGAATCTCAAGAGCTCCAAGTGTTGTTTCTGTTGCTAGCATGGTTTACTTTGCGGGATTCAGGATTAAACTAATAGAAAAATGATATATATATATATATATATATATATAAGATATAGATAGAAAAATGATATATATATATATATCTATATCTTAATATATATATATTTTTTTTCTATCTTTAATATATGCAATTAAAAATAAATTTTTAATATATAAAAATGTTTATTTTTTATTTATATTAAAAAAAATAATAATTGCATATATATATTAAAAAATGATAGAAAAATTATATATATAACCCCCCTGTGGTTTGTTTTATAAAATGTTTTAAGATATATGCATAGATATATATCTATAATTTATCTATCTTAGAAAAATATATATATAATGTTCTATTTTTTAAAATATATATATGCAATTATATAATTAAAAATATATATATATATAAACAATCCAAAGGGTGCCTGGTTTTCAACCCTTTACAGCAGAATATATGTGCTCTGGTGCTGCTATACCGTATAAACAGGAATCATGGAGGATGAATAACGCACTCTGGAGACTTAATAATAAAGAGTAAATATTTATTTAAACAAGTCAGCGTTTCAGTTTCAGTCCATCTGGACTTTTCTCTCTCTATATATATATATATACACAATGATTTAAATAAATAAAATAAAAAGCACAGAATATATCCACACACTCATACACCAACTACACTTAGGCTGGTATGTGAAGACTAGCATTCAGCACAGCCTCAAATGAGTGACTGCAAACCTTAGCACCCCAGATATTTCTGAACTATATGACCCATCATGCCTAGTCACAGAAGATGTGACTCATCATGGGGCATGTAGGTCAGAAACATCTGGGTGGGCCCAAGGTTTGCCATCAGTGACATATATGAAACCGTAAAATGTCCCAATTACCAATGTATAATAAGTAACAGAGGTTTCAAGTCACAACGTAGCAGCCCATAAAGTGTAAGCTCACCTGCCGGTGTAGGGCAAATCCAGTGAGCCAAGTATTTATGCTTTACCGGCACACTATCCGAAGACTAATATGAAAAAGGGCAGTTCCCTCTCTCCATATATTGACCTATTTAAGGGTAATTTTGGGAGTTACTAGTGTAGCGCTGCTTTAAAAACACTGTATTCTGGTGCATTGAACTATTGCTGCCACCAGAGGGAGACAGAGACATTGTGGACTATGCTGGACAAAAACCGAACTACATCTACCATCATCCTTTGCGTGAGGACAGGAAGGAGGTAGTACAGGAAGAGGAAAGAGATCAGCAGCCTCGTGCAAGGCATGGGCAGGGTGAGCAGAGAAGTGAAAGGTGGTGGACTTACGTTGGAGCTGTCAGGGATCGCAACCAGGCCGGAGTACAGACGCTGTCTTACTAGTGCTGGAGATCAGGACAGTAATCGTTTTGAGACCTACATGCGCAGCGCTGAGAGGTCTGGAGGAAAAGCTAGATCCGGCAGGACCCCGAATTAGGAGACCGTGCTGATCGATTGGGAGTGCAGGCGGTGGATCGTTGTTCCAGTTGCGGAGATTTGGCAAGCAGGGAGCAGATTCAGTGGCATGGAGTCCCAGTGCACAGCGGAGAAGATCTTTTGATCGAGGCATCGAGTGCTGGACAGTTTCGTTCATAGGATGGGTGAGAGGCCTTCAGGCCACAGTTCCAAAACAGAAACGCACGCTGCAATTTTGTTTAAATTCACAGGGCCCCAACGGTGACTAGTCGAAGATTGTTTTTGTTTCATTCACTGGCCAGTTGAACACTGTACCCGGGTACCTGAGACAACACATACATATTTTTGAGCTATTATTCTCGGGACTTACACTCCAGAACGGAGGGGGTTAACCGGTTTCTTTAACTGCCACGTGTTTTTCCCGCGTTACGAATTCTTGTTACTCAAATACCGTATATGCGTATTATATGCTGCTTTATTGGGATCAGTAAAGAATATAATATATAAAAATCCACAACAGTGCTGGTGTATAGTTATTTCCTAGTGCGGTGAGACTATCCCGAGGTTTATCCAGCGGCTCCTCCGGGGGTGAGCGCTACACTAGTAAATTTAGCCCTGGTTTCATATGATTGAGGGCTGAAAGAAGCCAAAGAGTTTGGCATCTGGACATAGAACATGTGACGTTTTTGGGTTTTAATATATAACCACAGAAGGGGAGGTGGGTTAACAAAACACATAGCAAAAACATAATTTATTTATTTATTTATTTATTTGCAAAGTATTTTACCAGGAAGGATACATTGAGATTTCTCAAGTTTTCAAGTATGTCCTGGGTATAAGTAAATATTGCAGTCAAAATAATAATGCAATTATATAAGAGATCACTCACAAAGAGCACTTCATGCAGCTCCCTTGGTTGGGGAGGCAGCTGGGAGGGCTGATTCAGCCCAACCAAATACTAGAAACTTGTTCCAGCCCAGAACCTGAACACTGAACTCAGTTCCCAAAGGTCCAAAAGCTTGGAACCAATGTGCCACCAGTTAGACTAGTTGGACGCTTGCTTGAGCATCAAGCCCTGCCGCCCCCACAATCACGCAACATGCTGTAGCATTAGAGGTAGCCTGATGCTGGATATAAAGTCAATTTATAATGTGACTAAGAGGTCAAAGAGGAGGGGTGCGGAGAGGGTCAAGGGGGTGCAGAGAGGGTCAAGGGGGTGTGCGTTAAGGTTTAACCTCTCTTCCCTCCACCCTTTAACATTGCATTTCACTTATAAAATGCCAGAAGTCATTAAGAAGTGAGGAAGATTTATATTCTAGTAATGGTCTAAAAGTGCGAGCAGAATTCTGCTGTAAATAAATAAAAATATATATATATATTTCCTCATCAGTTTTCCGTTACTTTATTTCTTATGCTTCCAGTTGGCTGTCACATGTCCCTATTAATCCTTGTCAAAATTGAGTTGATAAAATTTGTTATCTGTCACGAAAAAAATGAAATGTTACAGCACTCAGGAAAATGTAACAGAAATGAACCAGCGACATCTAATGTGCCTGTATTATGAGTATTATAAGCTGAAGGCCTAAAATCAAAAAGGTTCCCATGCCAAGTATGCAATGTACACTATATTGGAAACATAGAAACATAGAAAAATGTCGGCAGATAAGAACCTTTCGGCCCATCTAGTCTGCCCAATTACATGGATACTTTACCTGGATTTATCTTTTGTTTAGGATAGCCTTATGCCTATTAGACATGTGCATTCGTTTTAGTACTAAAACGATTTAGTCCGAATTTTGGGATAATTTAGATTTCATATGACTCAAGAGAAACGAAACTGCTCAGTCCAAAAAACGAAAGAAACTAAAATAAAATGCACTACATTTTAGTTTCAGTCCTTTTTGTGATATTACATTGATGAGTGAAGGAGACCAGCAATGAAGAGCGCAACATCGCAACATCCGAAGTTCTGCACCCTCCACATGCCAATGCAGTAGGAAGTTCTATACAGAGAGGGGCATTAATTAATGCAGGAGGAGGTTCTATACATTATACAGATAGGGGTATTAATGCAGGAGGATGTTATATACATTATACAGAGAAAAGTATAATTGAGGAGGATGTTCTATACAGAGAGGGACATTAATTAATTCAGGAGGATGTTCTATATATTATACAGAGAGGGGTATTAATTAATGCAGGAGGATGTTATATACATTATACAGAGAGGAGCCTTTTTTTTTTTAGCCCTTTAAATCCAGTGGCTGTGAGCACTGAGATCGGCTGCTTGTTACATTGTACTGAGAGATAATGAATCAGGCTCAGCTGTTACAGTAACTGACTGTAACAGCGCTCAGAGTTTCAGTAAAACAAGGAAATAATATTCTTCTAATCTCTTATATATAAAAATATTATTTACTAGTTTTACTGAAACTCTGAGCGCTGTGATGAGCAGCAGTCAGTTACTGTAACAGCTTTGCCTGACACAGGGCAGTATTACAATGTTGGTGCTAACTTAACCAGAGCTGTTGTAAACTGAAAACCTCCATAGACGCCACTACAATAGTAATTGTATCCACTGGTTTTCGGATGAATGAAATTAGTTTTCATACTAAAGAACTGAAAACGAATTTCTTTAGCAACTAAATAAATTGCATTTTAGGACTAATCCATTAGTTCAAAACGAAATTTTGTGCTGTGCACATGTCTAATGCCTATCCCATGCCTGCTTAAATTCAATTACTGTTTTGGCCTCTACCACTTCAACTGGAAGGCTGTTCCATGTATCCACCACCCTCTCAGTAAAATAATGCTTCCTGATGTTACTTTTAAACCTTTGCCCCTCTAATCTAAGACTATGTCCTCTTGTTTTGCTACTTTGTTTCCTTTTAAATATACTCCCTTCCTCTACCTTGTGGATTCCCTTTACGTATTTAAATGTTTCTATCATATCTCCTCTGTCTCGTCTTTTTTCCAAGCTATACATGTTAAGATCATTAAGCCTTTCCTGGTAACTTTTCTCCTTCAAGCCGTACACCATTTTAGTAGCCCTTCTCTGAACTCTCTCTAAGATGTCTATATCCTTCTGGAGATACGGTCTCCAGTACTGCACACAGTACTCCAAGTGAGGTCTCACCAGTGCTCTGTACAGTGGCATGAGCACTTCCCTTTTCCTACTGCTAATACCTCTCCCTACACAACCAAGCCAAAAATAATTTCCTCACCTGCCTTGACTCGCATATGAATTTAAGAGACATCCCATTCCTAATCCATAGGGTTCAATATGACGTCGGTCCACCCTTTGCAGCTACAACAGCTTAAACTCTTCTGGGAAGGCTATCCACAAGGTTTAGGAGTGTGTTTATGGGAATTTTTGACCATTCTTCCAGAAGCGCATTTGTGAGGTCACACACTGACGTTGGACGAGAAGGCCTGGCTCTCAGTCTCCGCTCTAATTCATCCCAAAGGTGTTCTATCGGGTTGAGGTCAGGACTCTGTGCAGGCCAGTCAAGTTTATCCACACCAGACTCTGTCATCCATGTCTTTATGGACCTTGCTTTGTGCACTGGTGCACAGTCATGTTGGAAGAGGAAGGGGCCAGCTCCGAACTGTTCCCACAAAGTTGGGAGCATGGAATTGTCCAAAATGTCTTGGTATGCTGAAGCATTCAGAGTTCTTTTCACTGGAACTAAGGGGCCAAGCCCAGCTCCTGAAAAACAACCCCACATAATCTCCCCTCCAAACTTTACACTTGGCACAATGCAGTCAGACAAGTACCGCTTTCCTGGCAACCGCCAAACCCAGACTCGTCCATCAGATTGCCAGATGGAGAAGCGTGATTCGTCACTCCAGAGAAGGTCTCCACTGCTCTAGAGTCCAGTGGCGGCGTGCTTTACACCACTGCATCCGACGCTGTGCATTGCACTTGGTGATGTATGGCTTGGATGCAGCTGCTCGGCCATGGAAACCCATTCCATGAAGCTCTCTGCGTAATGTTCTTGAGTTAATCTGAAGGCCACATGAAGTTTGGAGGTCTGTAGCAATTGACTATGCAGAAAGTTGGCGACCTCTTTGCACTATGCGCCTCAGCATCCGCTGACCCCGCTCCGTCAGTTTATGTGGCCTACCTCTTCGTGGCGGAGTTGCTGTCGCTTCCAAACACTTCCACGTTCTTATAATACAGCTGACAGTTGACTGTGGAATATTTAGGAGCGAGGAAATTTCACGACTGGATTTGTTGCACAGGTGGCATCCTATCACAGTTCCATGCTGGAATTCACTGAGCTCCTCAGAGTGACCCATTCTTTCACAAATGTTTGTAAAAACAGTCTGCATGCCTAGGTGCTTGATTTTATATACCTGTGGCCTTGGAAATGATTGGGACACCTGATTCTGATTATTTGGATGGGTGAGCGAATACGTTGGGCAATATAGTGTATAATAATCTGACAACTATGGAGGACTAGGTTATTTTTTTTGTAATTTAGTAAACATTTTTAAACTTCGAGATTTTAATATTAATGTCATGATAATAAATAAATGGTAGATAAATGCTAATTAAGGATTAAATAAAAGAGAGCAGAAAGTAGGTAAAACAAAAAGGAAAATACCTAGATGGTATTTGAGAAAAGCCCCAAATATAAAAAAATAAAAAATATAATAGGAGTATAACTAAAAGTTGTTTTTTGAAAGAAAACAAAAAACACTAAAACAAGGGGGAGGGGAATTTGAGCCTTTTTTTTAAGAAAAAAAATATATATAAATAGAATAACTAAGGTCACTTTTGCATTGCTAAATTATAGATAGGAGTGCTTTCTGAATGGTGACAGGACGATGCTCTTAATGCATTCTTAATACAGTCATCTTACCGTGTTTAACAGATCGGAATTTTTGGAAAAGCCTAAATGTTTCCAAGAAAGTTAGGTTAGACTTAGAGGAGGTTCGGAAAGGTGGAGTTTTATTTAGGATGGGGTCTAATTAGGGGAGAAGGGGGAGGGGTGTAACATTAAAAGGTATTTTGGACCGGGCAGTCCAAACGCCCCAAAATCTGTTATTTGGGATACCTGGTCATGAGATTGATTCACTACCTATGATGCCGGCATCATTTATGCTATTTAAGACACAAGGAACCCGATTTTCATATAGTTGGTAACAGGGATCTGATTAGGGGACAATATCGGTGCAAGCTAGGGATGTGCGTTTCGGGTTTCGGAATTTCGGAATTTTCACGAAATTTCCCGATTCGTGTTTTCGGATGCGGCCGATTTTCCGAAAATTTTTAGATCCGAAAATGGCAGATCCGAAAAGTTTTCCGAGCCGAAACGATATATTTTTGGAATTTTCGAATGTACTTGAAATGTGTCAAATCGAAATTTATTGCTTTGAAACGAGGAGAACAGACGTTCCGAAAAATGAAAATTTTCGAAAATACGAAAAGTCGATTCAAAAACGAGCTAAGCGACACGAAAATACGAAAAATGGTCGAAATTCCGAAACCATTTACAATTCGGAAAAATGAAAATTTTCGAAAATACGAAAAGTCGATACAAAAACGAGCTAAGTGACACGAAAATACGAAAAATGGTCGAAATTCCGAAAAAAATGTACACGAAAAACGAGTCGAGCCGAACCGAATCGAAACAGAAATCGGTCGAAACGAGCCGAATCGAAAAGTTTAAAAATCCGAAAAATCGAATCGAACCGAAAAAAAAAAAATCGGTGCACAAGCCTAGTGCAAGCCTAAAACCAATAGCGTCTCCCTGTTACCAACAATTGCAACTGAGCCACTGTTCTAGAGTTTGAGGCTTAGTATTAGGGAGCAGCTCTCTGCTACTGAAAGGGACTACGGGAGTCCATAGGATTCTAATGCTGGAGCAGCAGAAGGACTCTGGGAACTGTTTGTTCTTAGTGTTCTACTGCGTGGCCAAAGGAGGTAGAGGATCATTGGACCTGATGATAGTTAAGGACTTTTTTAATATCCTTAAAATCTTGCTTTTGCTAAATCACTTAACACTACAGTAGACTCAGAGAGCCACTATTCTTCTCTAAATATCATCGAGCCGAGAGAAATGAGCTATCAGGAAATATCTCATTACTCGCTTTGAGACATCATTAATTGCTCTGATACAAAAGTATGAGAGCGGAGAGTGAGGGACTGTTAATAATGGAATAAATGGAATAATAATGGAATGTTAGGTTAGCAATGTTGACCCTAGAGCTCACAGAGAATTGCTAGAGGAACCACATCACAATGGAAATTGTACACCAAAAAAACTAACAGGGTTATCCAAAGAGATTCGAAACGTCACCGCGCGTTCGGTGACTTTTCGTTCTCTTCAATTCGGTTCCTTTTGCCGATTGCATTTCGGTGACCCTGCGGTGTATTCAGCAAGCACCACAGGGTCCCCGAATTTCAGGGAAAAGCTGCTGAAAACCTGACGAAAACTAACCGAATGCACGCTGAAAACAAGCAAAAACATCTGGATTAACCTTCCAAGAAGCCGAACAGGAGCCGAACAGGAGCCGAACAGGAGCCGAATCACACAGAGCCGAAGCAGCTGTGACGTAGAGGAGGCAGTGAATAAATTAGCAAAACCATTTGTATGAATCTGTGAAAATGAAACGCTGTTTGCAAAGAAACTACTGAGCGAAAATGTCTGACATTTTCACAGGAGGTCCAGGGAATGATAATAAAGAGGGCTGTTACAAAAAAAATAAGTAAACTGAAAAAAAATAAAAAAAATCGGACTTTAAGCATTTTTCTGTTTTTTTTTTTTTTTTTTAAAGTATCCTAAAAAATCTATAAATAAAGAGACTTTTTGCTGCAGAATTTTATAATGAACGGTTTATTAGATATTGAATTAAAACGGGAATATTTTTAACATTGAAGCCTATGGGATTCTCCTGAATTAACTTGCCGAATTAAACCACCGAATGGCAGGGCATTAGGGGAACCTTTCACTGCTGGTTTGTGTTCTCTGAATAGCCGATGCAGTGCTTTTTCATGGGGATTTCACTGCCCTCGAACAGGGACCGAACAGGCACCGTATGTTCAGGCAATTCGCCAGGATTTGGCGAATTGCCTGCTCTCTGGATAGCCGAATGGTCAGGAAAGGTAACCGAACGCTGATTTTCAGCGTTCGGTTACCTTTCTCAAGCAATTCGGATCTCTTTGGATAACCCTGTATGTCTAAAAATCAGTGGGTTTTAAACTAGATTTCATGCAATCACGAAAGTTCTGACATTAATATATATATATATATTTTTAACTAATAAGCTAGGTACCCACATATTCTATTTGGAATATTCTAAACATACAAAACTTTCACTCTGATTTTGTTCTTCTATTACCATGTGCTAAAAAATCAATAAAAGTGCAGCAAAGTTCTTTAAACACCAGTAGTTTACTGCAGATGATATGGGAATAGGTTAGTATAGTAATACGATCAATTCTGTGCAGACAGAACCAAATAAGCCCATTTCCAGATCAATACTAATCATACCTGGAGAATGGAAAATCCTCTTAGAAAGCCACTTCTGCACCTTCCGAATATTGGACTTAACCCCTTCACTGCTGGACCATTTCACCCCTGTGTGTTGAGCTAATTTTTACGGTTTTTGCTCATCATGTTTAAATGCGATTTGAAGTCACAATTTATTATATAACAAGGAAAAAGAGTGTCATCTGCGCTCGTTTCTATGTGTTCCATGTACAACAAAAATGGAGGTTTTTGTTTGTTTCAATGGCCATTGCAACGTAAGCCCACTCGCCACTTCAAGGCACCTCTTTAGAGTGGGTACCTAACAATTGTAACCAAAAGGCCGCTCTACTGAGGGGCTTGGAGCTGCTCAGTAGAGCGGCCTTTTGGTTACAATTGTTAGGTACCCACTCTAAAGAGGTGCCTTGAAGTGGCGAGTGGGCTTACGTTGCAATGGCCATTGAAACAAACAAAAACCTCCATTTTTGTTGTATATGGAACACATAGAAACGAGCGCAGATGACACTCTTTTTCCTTGTTATGTTTATGCATTGACTGGGCTGTTACTCCTGGCAGTTGCTGCCACTCCGAAAATAAGTGAGTATGAGCGCGACGCCATTTTTTCTACAATTTATTATATGACCCAGACAAATTATATATCCTTTTTTTCGTCAGATTCATAATATATCATTATTATATGTATGCGTCATGTCCTGCCAGAATGCTGCAACAAAAAAATGTAAAAGAAAAATCTGAATATCCAATCCTATTCTACAGCATGTAAATTTATTTATTTTTTTCCTGCATTTCATCATCCGAGCCTATGTGGTTATACTGTATATTCTATGGGGTACGCTCTGTTAAAAACTTAGAACTGGGAGCCAGTAACTTTATTTTTCTGAGAAATTACAGGATTTTAGATAAAACCGGGGGGGGGGCGTTAGTGCAGAATCATTGTTCACATTATAATTGAAATGTGAACAATAGTGCTGCATTAATAATAAAGCAAGATGTCAGCCACCTCCGGGAGAGGTCAACGATCCGGTGCCGGATTGTGGACCGGCACCTCAGGGGTTAAAGAGGCATCGCTGCGAAGGTCATACTGTGCCTCAATTTTACAATATCTCCTCCTCATTGGGAGGGAGAGGGTCCAACGGACCCCTCTCCTTTCAGGCGCTATGCCAGGGGGCACCTGAAACTGACGTCATCGTGCCCATCGCGATGATGTCAGTGAGCCGGGAGGGAGTATAAAAGCGAAGTCTGATTTCAAGGAAGTCAGACCATTGCGGGACCCCGGAAGGAGAAGTGAGTATAAGGAGGGAGAGCCCCCTTAGAGGATGACATGTGAGGAACGTCCTCTGCATATAGCAGGGAATCCCATGACATTCCCCACACGTCTTCTGCATCCAAGGGGTTAAAGTCCATGTTTGAGACAAGGAACAAGGGTTCTCTGGTTTGAAATTCAAAAAATGTACAAAAATGTGTATTTATGGACATTAAGTGAAAATAATAAGATTTACCTGTATAGGTTTATGAAAGGCAGTTATAAATCGTTAAATAAAGTGGTGATATTGAGACTTGAACGTTTTTTTGTTGAAGACTTGTTACTGTTTGGGTCTCTTGATAGTTTTTGGAGTGTGTATATAGGAGGGATAGTTGACTATGGGTACAGATTAAAGGTCAGAGTTCCATAAATCTTGCCTACCTTAAAGATGAGTGGCATTTATTATGTGAGGCATGAAAATTCCTGGAGTTGTCTGGAGAGCTCATACTCTCACCCCAGTACACCCACCATGACAGTACTGTACATGGATTTTTAGTAATTATAACCCCCTGTGTGTTACCTCTGTACAGTAGTGAGTGACCCCCGAGCTCCCCCTGTATTCTGCCCTCTCCCTGGCTACTGGAATGCAGCAAAGTTTCTGAACTTCTTGTTACAATGGATGGAAGAGCTGCTCCTTGTAGCTTGTTTACAGTAAGATATAGTGAAAAGGAGAGAGATAATATTGCTTTAAATGCTAATATTGTTTAAAAAAGGTTTGACCTGCTAATGATTGCTTGTTAACTCTATTTTAGCAGTGAAAGGGTTAGAAAGCGCTGCATGCACTCTATGTGGTTAGCTCTCACAAGAGCTTTGTTACCGGTGTTAATGTCCCTTTGCCATCTATACACGCACAGATGTTGCCACAGTAGTTGAAATGAGGATTTCTTTGTTTTTTGCTGTAGATCCTTTTTCACATTTTTGTTAACTTCAAGACAAAGAATCTATGGAATATTAGAGTCAAAGGCCAGACTAAGTACAGCTCGCTGCTCCAGTTAACAAACTGTGCCGAGCCGGCAGAATTTGAGATCTCGTTTTCTTCAGCGAGGAAAGGAATTTGTCAAAGACACAATAACCCATTCACCGTGTCCTCTGATTTTAACTAGTGCTGAAAGCAGGATTCACTTACTGTATCGCATTATCATTATAATGGAACGAGGGGTCACGTAGCTTTTTGTTTCTGGAATGCTTTAATTTTGTCTCCAGGGACGCTGCACCTTTGTGATCATTGTCTACACTACGTAGATATAATGCGTATCAAATGTTCTAAAACAAAACACAAAAAGCCAAAAAATAAAAAAAAATGTCCAACGATTTAAATTATGACATAACCGTAACTCAAGTGAATTCACAGACGAAAATGTTCTGTGAACAAATGACTTGGATGTTGAATCATGGTGGAAGTCAAGTAGCCTTACTAGCAAAATCTCTTAACCCCTTAACGCTGGGGTCTATAGTGAGGCAGGTATGACTAAATGCCACCACCCGGCTCTCCAGCAACTCCCCAGGCCCAACTCCTTAACTTGCGGCGGATCGACACAATTGACTGTAGACAGGAGGACTGCCCGAACACCAGCAGCCCGCCTACAGCCGATTGTGGTGATCGGCAACTATTAGAGGCGCATGTCATGCCATGCTGTCATTCAGGTCCTACCAGCCACAGGGGTCAACACTGGTAGCAGAGCCAGAATTTATTTTTTAATACTGGTTAAAGACAATAAAGAGCTACCATGAAATAACTAGTTATTCTCCTGCTGGCCTCAAATTAACACTTCCTGTACAAAGTATACCAAGTACACAGTGTATTAATTGATAGTAGCCAACCGTAACAGCCAAGACACAAAGGGCCCTATTACATTCTTCGCGCGCAAAAACGCATTAACGCGAGGGGCAAAACCCTTTGCGCTGAACGTCGTATTACGACTTCATGCACAAAATGTGCGTTAACGTCTAACGCGAGTGACCCTGCGCGAACCCTTTGCGAGCGCAATTTATTGCGCGCATCCTATACTTAACATTGTGAGCGCAAATGCGTTTGTGCGCTGGTACGCGCATGGTATTACAATCTTAGCGCAAAATTTAACGGATAACGTTTGCGCGCATAATTTTAACGTCTTTGAAAGGCTGGTGGTAACGGCAAATTGTAACAACCTGACCGTACCAAACTGCGGGATCACGACAGAGAACGTCGATGCACACGTTTTTTTTACTAGATCCATCAAAAATGACGACCACTACCTTGTCTTCTGTCAGAACGTACGTCTGTTGTACGCAGTCCGCACAAAATGATGGACGTTAAAAATCACATTGCGCTCACTGATCTCTGCGCGCAACGGTAATTTGCGCGCATTTTTGCGCGTCGGTTTTACGAGCACAATTTCCCGACTGATGAAAAAATGCGTGAGGAATGTAATTCCAGCAATGATTTTCGTGAGTTAACTTTTAACTCTTCGCGCAAAAAAACTCGCATTTAGCGTGCGTTTTTGCATTGAGAATGTAATAGGGCCCAAAGTTTATGGCTCGGCTGGAATTGCAAGGGAGCCGTTACTGTAAGCGAGTGAACTGTTAAGTATTACAGCCCCACACATAATAAAATCCTCACCCAACAATTTTTATTTGGATCCTTAACCAAAGGCATTTCCCGCCTGTGTGCTGAGGTCATTTTTACCGGTTTCGCTCATCATGTTTAACAGCATTTTAAAGCCTTATTTTATTATATGACCCAGACATATTATATATCATTCTTTCCGGCAGACTCGGAAGATTCATAATATGTCATTATTATATGTATACGTTATGTCCTGTCTGTATATTATAACAAAATATGCAATAAAATTAGAATTTTCAAAAATTTACAACGTGTAAAGTGTTTTTTTTCACATTTAAACATGCGAGCGTTTGCGGTTATATTTTGTATGGGGTGCGCTTGTTAAAAAAATTAGAAATGGGGTCTCATTACATTTTCTTTGGGGGAAAATTTCACTATTTTTAACAAACGCACCCCATACAAAAATCGTTAGTGCAGCATCATTGTTCACATTATAAATTAAATGGGAACAATATTGCTGCATTAACAAAACAAATAAAAAATAAAAAACTTGTTTATTTTTTTTATTATTTTTTTTTTATTTTTATTTTATTTTTTATTTTTTAAAAAAAACTTTTTTCACAGTCATGTTTGATATCGTTGGAAAGGCCATGCTCTGGCCGATCCAATGATATCAAACATTAACCCCTAGCTGCCACAGATCGGGAGATAGGGGGTTCATTGGAACCCCCTATCTCCACCATTGGTGGCAGCTAGGGGTTAACTCCAGGACTAGCGTCATCGTGCTATGCACGATGACGCCAGTCCTCAGGGGGAGTTCCCGGAGGCTTGGCCGACATCCAAGATGTCAGCCAGCTCCGGGAAAGGATCACGAACCGGTGCTTTTCGGCGCTGATTCGTGATCCGGCCCCCATGGGGTTAATGCCAGGTACCATTTGGAAGGGCAGGCTGTGCCCTTCCAAACGGTGCCTGGCATTAAGCTCAGGACCCCCGCGATCGGGAGGGAGAGAGGTCCGAAGGACCTCCCCCATCCCTTTCAGGCGCCTCCTCCGCACACGCGGGGGGGGGGGCGCCTGAAATAGATGTCATCGCGCCGCCGCGATGACATCTATTGTGCCCGCAGCGGTCCCGGATTGACGGGCTAACATCCAAGATGTCAGCCCGCCCCGGGGGGCACAACGATCAGCCGGAATCCGGCCGATCGCAGGCTGCTTTGGGAGGACGCGCCCAGCGCGTCTTCCGCAGCCAACCCTTCCTGCGGCAGGACGCGCTGAGCGCGTCCTCCGCAGCGAAGTGGTTAAACATTGAACCTCTTCACTACCAATTGAATTTCCAAAAATACACTGCCAGTGGTTTTTGGGAAAATCATTTTTAATTATACAGTAAGAAATATTTGGGAATATTCCCAATGTATTCCTTACTGTAATAAGATATTTTGCCATCTGCTGGCCAAAAGGAGTTACTGCAGTTAGAATTGCTTTAAGTGGCTTCGGTTGTCAACTGGGGAACGTCTGATAAATAACATTCCTTAGCCATATTTAGCACCTTGGGCATCATACCCAGGAAGCTAAAACTTTGGGGGAACCTTCTGGTACCCAAAAACAAACTAAATTAGTTTGTAACAACCAAATTCCATTTGTATTCATACAGCATAGTTCCAGATTGTGTTAGCACGATTCATTAAGTGCTGCTGTGTCAGCTACTGTTGATCGCGTATACACAATCAGGGCAGTGATGGGGTTAAGTCATTTAGTGGAGGTTTTAGTTTTTCTTTTGTGTAGTGGAGACCACCACGTTCCCATTGAATAACTATTATTATGGCACATACTGTGCTTTATTAACGCATTCAAATGTCAGAGTCAATGTGGAAATGTAACGCTGAACGGTTCAACGAATCTGTATCGAAAGGTCAGCCAGTCATTTGTGGGAAAGACAGTACAGCCCCGTTTACCAGAAGCGTACCTAGTGTCATTTGTGCCTAGTGTCCTTTCCTAACATTTTCAAGTCAACATTTAATGACTTGATGTCACACGCTTAATTATTTGCGCTATCCTTTGCATCATGTCTCTTTGAAGAGCTGTGCCGCTTGCTGCATACCATTTCAGATATGCAAGTTTATTCCGCATTCTCCCTATTGGTGCTTTTCAGAGACTTTGTGACTTTTATCATTGACATTTCCATCTTTAAAAATGGAACTGTGACGGATTAGGATTTCCAGTTAGTTCTCACCAGGTCTGGATTTCCAAAAGGGTTAAGTTCTCAGACTGTATGACACCCCAATATATTTTTTGGCTGACTTTATTCTATTGTATGGATTTCCTGCAATCACACAAGATACAGGTTTGCTGGCTGTGGATATTGTTTGTTTATTCTGTTTTTTTTAAGCTCCCTCCAGAATTATCAGATACTGTAAATTCGGACTCATCAGTTTATCACCTCCATCTGCTATTGTTCTCTGGGAACAGGAAGACCTTGTCCTGTAATACATTTGTTTTATTATTTGTTGATGGGATTTTCGATATAAATTTGTGTCCACTCAACCGTGTAAACATCAGTCATATATTGCCCGACTTATCCATGTCTCGACTGGTTCTTGGGTAAAGCTGCATTACCCTACATCAAGCTTTGGGCTGATGTCTGGGCATAAAGGCGATTGGTGATGGGCCGAACATCCCCGTGTTCAGTTTGCATTTGAACACGAACATATGAAAAAGTTTGACCGCGAACTCGAACACAATTCGAACACAATGCAAGTCAATGCGGCTCGAACGTTCGAAAATTAAGGTCCCCTCCAGAGGGCATATATGCAAGATATTGGCCATAAAAGGTGTATGGGGGTCCGGGTACTGCCCTGGGTGACAGGAAACAATTAAAAAAAAAGTTAAAAACAAAACATTTTTAACCCTTTCACTGCTGAGTGCTGAACCCTTTGACCGCTGTGCGCTGAGCTCATTTTTACCACTTTTGCTCATGTTTTATCACCAACAAGTGGAAAATGTTTGACCAACAATGAGTGGGAAATGTTTGACCAGCAATGAGTGGGAAATGTTTGACCAACAAGGAGTGGGAAATGTTTGACCAGCAATGAGTGGGAAATGTTTGACCAGCAAGGTGTGGGAAATGTTTGACCAACAAGGAATGGGAAATGTTTGACCAACAAGGTGTGGGACATGTTTGAGCAACAAGGAGTGGGAAATGTTTATGAATTCCATAGGCTTCAATGTTAAAAATATTCCCATTTTAATTCAATATCTAATAAACTGTTTATTATTATATTCTGCAGTAAAGAGTCTCTTTATTTTTAGATTTTTTAGGATCTTTTAAGCATTTTTTTGAATTTTTTGCATTTTTTTGCATTTTTTTCGAACTTTTAGTGAATTGTCCCGAAAAGTTCAAAGTTCGTGAATTTTCAAACGGCCGATGTTTGCTTCAAACATTGAACCAATTTGAACCAGCAGCCCATCCCTAAAGGCGATACCAAGCGAGAGGCTCAGTGATCAGAGTAGTGGAGGTAGCAGACATTCCCACTTGGGGTAAAGAGGTCTTCTATAGCAACCCTTAGGGAATCCATCCAAACTTTGGTGGTTTTCACCTGTTTAAGGCTGATGGATCCCTAGAAGATCTCATGGCTCATTTTGCAGATCTAGCAGGGAGCCCTAGTGAATGTAGCCCAATGATATAAAAACAGAAAGAGGTTTTCCAATTAGGACTCGGGGGAATGTAACCCACGTCAAATATTTATCATCCATAAGGGATTTTCTGGAATAAAACTGCAGGAAAAAGAGCAATTAGCCCATTCAAGGAACCATGTGACTCGTTCACTCCATAAAACACTCCATATTTCTTTATTTCTCACTTTAGAGCATTACATAATGTATCTTTCGCTTTACTGGTTACCCAATACATATTTTTTAATCCATTTTGTAAGAGACAGCCTGCCTTAACATTAGTCTTCTTTTTGACTGTTAAGGCAACCGGTCAAATAAATCATTTTTATAGCTAAAGAGAACAATAAACCCCGCTGTAAATATTTATCACCCTTTGATGAATCTAAGCCCAGGAGAATTTGCCGAATAAAAACACAGCGTAAAGGTTGAAACAGAGTATAGAGAAGAAAATGACGAGTAACTCATATTTTCTGCGGGTTTTATTATCCTAGCAGATGGATTAAGGTGTAAAACGTAGTTTGAAATATGCATCCATTTGACAAGGAAGCCACCTGTCTGTGCGAGAGGAGAAAATGCAGAGGTGTTTGAAATAAGTGATGTAGAAGTTGAAAGATTAGTTAACCTTGACTAGCGCACGGAAGAATGAGACAATGTTTAGCAAAATTGACTGTCGATAAAAGATAAAAATATCATCAAAACTCAAGGGAGAGTTTTCCTACAAGGTTTCAGAGAGAGAAAAAAAAAACTGTAAGACACCATTTTTGCATTTTACTGTGAAGCTTAATGGCATCCCATATTTTGTTGAAAGTAGAACTAATCAGCTCCATGACAGTCATCAGGCAAAGTGGCAACCGGTGTTAGATACATATTTGTCACAGAATAAAAATATAATACAATTTAGTCCACATCTGGACAAAAGAATGTCGTGGATTGTTTTTGTAGAACACATTATTCGCTGGAGGTTCCATTCTGTTACAATGTATCTCAGAACAACGAGTGGGAACTGTAGCAGCTTTCCTTACTTTAATGATGTTTTAGACGATTTTTTGCTGCATTAAAATGGACAAGAAGAGTGAATCACAAACATGGGCTCTGGTGCAACATAGCACAGGACAGGCAGAAATTATCTGTACCTTACCGGGACACAGTGAGAGGAGAGACCCGCTCTGTCTGCGCATGCGCCAACCTCGCTGCTCGCAACACATCGCCAATATACCAGTGAACGGTTTTACCCAGGCTCTGCACCTGGACCAGGCTCCTGGAGATCCAGCCTGGGTCTTTCCTTTCTAGCCCTGGACTTCCAGCTGAGGCCTATCTGTACCTTAAACAATTCATAAACACTGGACCCCTAGAGCTCGGTGTAGCTCTTGAGAGGGTGAGTAACACTCCTTCCCCTGGGTGCTTTTTGTAACTTACAGTAAAGCTGCAGTACTATGCCATGTGAGCTTTTTCTCTTTTGAGTCCCAAAGGAGAAAAACAGCTAAAAGATTAAAGAAGCTTGGCGACTTCTGGCTGTCGGACTGGCCCAAAACAGTTCGAAGTGCGATGATAATAGAGCTAGGGAGCTCTTGAAAAGCGTGGGTGCATAAGATTTTAGCTACAATATATGTCAATTTTACATTGTTTGATCTGCACTATTGTATTTTCTTTTTTGTTCATTGGAGGTATTATGCGTATAATTACGTATCTTCATTAGAGGATTCTCCTCCAAGTAACTATCCCTCCATGGAAACGTAAGAATCCTGCCATCTTTTCTACCACTTTGAGGTGTTGTGGGGGTCATATGAGTGATTACTAAGGAGCGCTGTTCTTGCATCTGGTCCATATTTTTCAGAAATTATAGGTTGTTAAAGGAGATCCTCTATTTAAAAATCGAGTTCCCTTTTTTTACCCTTAAATACTAATTGAGCAGTGGAGGCTGAAAGCATCTGATCAAATATTTTAAGGGATTTTACTCACCTTTTGTCCCTCACTGCTGCTCTTCTTCAGCTCAAGTACTCCCAGATAGTGATGGGCCGAACACCCCCTTGTTCGGTTCACATTCAAACTCGAACACCCGAAAAAGTTTGACCTCGAACACAATTCGAACACCATGCAAGTCAATGGGGCTCGAGCGTTCTAAAATTAAGGTCCCCGCCAAGAGGGCATATATGCAAGATATTGGCCATAAAAGGTGTATGGGGGTCCGGGTACACCAACAATGAGTGGGAAATGTTTGACCAACAATGAGTGGGAAATGTTTGACCAACAAGGAGTGGGAAATGTTTGACCAACAAGGAGTGGGAAATGTTTGTCTTGCACCTAAACTGTGGTCAGCTGCAAGGCTGTAGCCAATTACAAGCTTCAGGCCAGTGGAAAAGTGCATTGTGGTCTAACATGCTGCTCACACGCGGAAATGTTCGAAGTTCGCGAACATACGAACTGGCGATGTTCGAATCGAACTCCGAACACATCGAACCGAACAGCTCATCCCTACTTGTTACATATATTTACAATCATATCATTACATTTTGTTTTAGTTAACTTTCAAACTGCATAGTTTTAAAAGGTGGTGTTTTACGTAGAACTAGTTGAGCAGAATTCTAAACATCACATAATCACCATGGAAACCTACAGCATCATCTGAAACAAAACATTAGTTCTCAGTGTCACCCAGGCAATTTTTTTTTTTTAGGACTCTGTCCCACATTTGCTCTTCATCACCCAACCATCTGTACAGCTTCTTCTGTTATGTTTTCAATACGCAATGTCAATGTAATGCAGGAAAGACTATGTGCGACAATGCTGCCTGTCATCGTGTAGTGTACATGGAACCGACGTGCTCAGCTTCTTCTACAACCCAATTTATGTTATATTAGCCATATGTTATTTAGGTATTAGATGTGCAGTATTAAAAACAGTGTATGACAGTAAATGTTTAACAAAAATCTGGGGAAAATAAATAAATAAGTGGTCCCCAAAAAAAAAAATAGATCGTATCTGCATTAACAGCATATTGTCCCTTACCTAGCCTGCTCTGAGATGTATTATGCTATTTATATGTAATTATCCTTGTCTCTTTTATTATCTATAGCATAGTTAATCACCATAATCTCTTACAGGATGTCACTATTTTTAGCCAGTCACATAAAACGGTGTTGGCAGGGAAATTGATTTAATATATATTTTCTCAATGATCCATTTAGATTGAGGTCATCAACACAAACTATTTTTTTTTCCCCAGTGCATTTTGAAAATAGAAAAAAAAAAAAATCCATTATTTCCCCAGGAGGAAATGAACTGATAACGCAGCAGCCACAGAAAGCTTCAATGCAAATGTCACCCACTGCACAGGCATGGTCTCTGCTTTTATTGTCTGCCGGCTATAGGACATACGTGAATGCTTGCAAACAATCAGAAAACACAGATCCTACATGTAAATGTCACACAGCTTTGGGAGCAAACGTATAGATCTCGAGGGAATGGGAAGCATGGATGGGAATTCTCTCGTGTTCTAACTTATCGCTGAGCCGCGTGTGATGCGCGCAGATAGCTTTGATACGTGATCTTATAAAGAAAGAAGATTTAGGAAAAGATGTAGTTACTTATTTTCTCTTAACCCTTTCGCCACTGAGGCATTTCACACCTCTGTGCTGAGGTCATTTTTACCGGTTTCGCTCATCATGTTTAACCCCTTCACTGCTGAAGACGTGTGGGGCACGTCCTCATTGATGCACGTTGCATGCTGAGGACGTGCCCCACACGTTATCAGCTGTGCGGGACCCCCGGCGGAGATACTCACCTCTCTGTCCGGGGTCCCACGGCGTTCTGACTTCAGCGTCCTCAGACGCTGAAGTCAAGCTCCTCCCGGCGTAAATGACGTCATCGCGCCATGCGGATGACGTCATTTCCAGGCGACCCCCCGGCAATGCCGGGAGATAGCCTGGAAGGGAGGGGGGGATCCGTTCGGATCCCTCTCCCTCCCGATCGGGAAGGAGCAGCGGTAAAAGCCAGGCACCGCTTAAAAGGGGAGAGTCTCCCCTTTTAAGCGATGCCTGGCTTTAACCCCTCAAGTGCTGGGTTGCACTTCAGCGCCTTGCGGCGCCGAAGTGCAGCCTATCTCCGGTGGGGGCCGCCATCTTGGATGGCGGCTCCGCCCCCGGGACTCCCCTCGCTGTCTGACGTCATCACGCATAGCGTGATGACGTCAGATAGCCGGGGAACCCCTAGCTGCCGGGGATTTCCCAAGGAAATCCCCTGGTGGAGATAGGGGGTTCTTGTGAACCCCGATATCTCCAGAACCGTGGCAGCTAGGGGGTCACGGAGGGTGTCATTTGAAAGGCCTGAGCATGGCCTTTCGAATGATACCCAACATGACTAGGTAAAAAGTAAAAACAAATTATAAAAAAAAAAATTCAAATAATAAATAAATTTAAAAAAATAAATAAATAAAAAAAACATGTTATTTTTTTGTGTGTTGTTTTTATTAATGCAGCAATATTGTTCACATTTCAATTATAATGTGAACAATGATGCTGCACTAATGATTTTTTTCTATGGGGTGCGTTTGCTAAAAATCACGTAATTCCCCCCAAAAAAAGTAACAAGTCCCCATTTCAAATTTTTTGTACAAGCGCACCCCATAGAAAACATAACCGCAAACGCTCATGTGATAAAATGTGAAAAAAACCACTTTACACACTGCAGATGATTAAAAATTCAATTTTTATTGTATTTTTTGTTATAATATACAGGCAGGTCATGACGTATACATATAAAAATGATATATTATGAATCTGCGTAGTCTGCCGGAAAGAACGATATATAATATGTCTGGGTCATTTATTAAAATGTGGCTTCAAATCGCGTTTAAACATGATGAGCGAAAGCGGTAAAAATGAGCTCAGCACACAGTGGTGAAATGCCTCAGCAGTGAAGGGGTTAAACGCGTTTTGAAGCCTTATTTTATTATATGACCCAGACATATTATATATCGTTCTTTCCGGCAGACTCGGCAGATTCATAATATATCATTATTATATGTATACGTCATGCCCTGTCTGTATATTATAACAAAAAATGCAACAAAATATGAATTTTCAATAATTTATAAACGTGTAAAGTGTTTTTTTCACATTTTAATATGCAAGCATTTGCGGTTATATTTTTTATGGGTTGCGCTTGTTAAAAAAAATTAAATTGGGTCTCATTACATTTTTTTGGGGGGAACATTATGCGATTTGTAACAAACGCACCCGCAAAAATCGTTAGTGCAGCATCATTGTTCACAATATAATTGAAATGGGAAAAATATTGCTGCATTAACAAAAAAAACAAAATAAAACTTATTTACTTTTATTATTATTATTTATTTATTTATTTTTTACAAATTTTTACATGGTCATGTTTGGTGTCGTTGGAAAGGCCATGCTCTGGCCGATCCAACGATACCAAATATTAACCCCTAGCTGCCACAGATCGGGAGATATTCATTGGAACCCCTATCTCCAACATTGGCGGCAGTTAGGGGTTAACTCTAAAACCAACGTCATCGCGCTATGCACGATGATGCCAGTCGTCAGGGGGAAATCCCGGAAGCTTGGCCAACATCCAAGATGTCGGCCAGCTCCGAGAGAGGATCGTGACCCGGCCCCCAAGGGGTTAAAGCCATGCACCGTTTGGAAGGGCAGGCTGTGCCCTTCCAAACGCTGCCTGCCTTTAATCTATGACCCCCGGCGATCGGGAGGGAGAGAGGTCCGAAGGACCTCCCCCCTACCACGCACTCGTGGGGGGCACCTGAAATAGATGTCATCGCGCCAGCACGATGACATCTATTAGTCCCGCCGGGGTCCCTGAGTGCCGGGCTGACATCCAAGATGTCAGCCCGCACCAGGGGGGCCAGCAATCAGCCGGAATCCCCGCTGATTGCTGCCTCCTGTGCATGGACGTGCTGAGCGCGTCCATAGCACAGGGGAAGCACTTGGCAGGATGCGCTCAGCGCATCCGCCACAGCCAAGTGGTTAAAGGAACCCTACTCGGCTTTCGAGATTGTAAATATCCCACCTGCCGTGGGACCAAATCGGGGACAGATAATGTCAACATGCCACCTGTCAAATAAGCTTACAGTCTGTAAAATATATTTAAAAAGATAATAATTTAAAAAAAGATACAAATTTAAACTGTCTGCAATGGAAAGTTTCCCATAAAAAAAATGAAATATAATAATAATAAAAAATAAATAACATAATAATAATATAATAATAATAATAGTAAAAAAATAAAGAAATAATATAATAATAATAATAAAATAAAAAAAAAAGAGAAAAAGAGGTTTGTGAGGGCAAGCAATGGCACCAGTGGCATGCTCAGGTCTCACAATGTTTTAACTCGATTGTGCCATTAGAGGGACAACTGCTCCATATGCAAATCAGACACTATCATCCAGAAAAGGCGGCCAGTACTTAAATGCCAAGGACGTCATCCCTGCACGAGACATGCAGCAACCCTGACGATCATTTCGGCCCAGTTGTTAGGCCTTGTCAAGATGTTATAGCTGACACCCCTCTAGGCACCTTGAGCAAGCGGTCCGCATCTGGATTACCCTTTAAACTTATAGTGAGAAAAATACTTTTGTGAGGATCCTGAGGACAAGCAACGGCACTAATGGCCTGCTCTACGGTGGTGCCGAAACGATTGTTGGGGGTTGCTGCATCTCTCGTGCAGGGATGATGCCCTTTGCATTCAGTACTGGCCGCCCTTTCTGGGTGACAGCGTCTGATTTGCATATGGAGCAGTTGTATCTGTAATGGCACAATCGAGCTAAAGCCTTGTGAAACCTGAGCGCCCCCACCGTAGAGCGGGCCACTAGTGCCATTGCTCGTCCTCAGGGCCCTCAAAACCTCGCTTTCATAAATCCACTGGGTCCTTAAAAACAATTTGCTAAAGTAGGGGATAATAAATATTATGCAATGCTTAGTCCAAGAGCCCAAAATCAAGGAGTGAAGAAAAATACTTTGCTCTGTTTAAAATAGTGGCGTTCGACAAAGCTAGTGTTTTAATAAAATATAAATAAATACATTAAATATTCTTGGGACAAAAAATAAATAAATCCACCTATGCCTGAATCTGTTTATAAACAAGACCATGAACACAATGCTCTACGTAAACAGAATAAGGCTGTGATACAAAGTATCAGTACCTAAGGGTTAATCTATTTTCTGTACGTCGGCAGTAAAAACTCAATGTTCGCCTTGGAAGACCTTCCCAAGGTTGCAATGTCTGTCTATGTAGGCAACACATATTATGGCAAAGCATTTATAAACAAATAGCCCCAGAATGAAATAATAGTAAATAAATAAAACTAACAAATGGGACTCGGAGGGTGAAATTTATTCCCCTGTATTTGGAGAGTAATAAATTGAGTTTGTTGCGTTATTACTTTTATGCTAAATAAGCATTGAGGGCTGTCTTCGGCGCAGCCATCATAATATCCATCAGTAGAAGTAATTCACAAATATTCTAAATAAGAATTGGAAGATTGATTTTTTGCTTGTGTGGGAAACGCTCTCGCAAGCTGTATTTCTCAGCCAGGAGGAAAAGGAATTTAGAATACTTTTGGACAAAAAAAAAAAAAAAAAATAAATATTGGATAAACTCTTTTATGAGCCGACTGAGAAGGACAGTAATTGGAAAAGGGTACTTTACTTAGGAGGAAGAAAAAAAGTGCATCGTGAAATATCCTTACCTAGATATATTGCAGATAACGTTCTAGAAAGAACAGCTTTATATAGAAATGATTTTATATTTTATATTTTTTTATGCTAGTAAAACTGTTTGAAAACTTGGGGGGGTGTTGGAGAATTCACCTATGCATCCATTTGTCAAAAAAACATTTTCTCAACCCCTCCATACACACCATATACATACACCTACACACATTAAACATAGCAAAGCCGAGTTTTAATTGTTAAGATGTGTACATGCAAGTTTGCTGGTATGATGGTTCTTTTAATTGCTATTAGCTGCACAATTGAAACATTTTATTTTGGAATTCTCATGTTTCTAAGATAATATCAGCACTGATTCATAGGGGGCGCCAGACTGGAAACATGAAGGTTTTTAATCATTAATAAAATGATGTCTATACGGACGATCTCATATATAGGGAATATAATGTATGTAACATATAGGGCTCTATTACATTCCCAAAGCAAATCTTAACGCGTGCGCAAAAACGCATTAACGCGAGGGGCAAAACCCTTTGCGCTGAACGTCGTATTACAACGTCCTTGCAAAAAAGTGCATTAACGTCTAACACGGGTGAACCTGCGCGAACCCTTTACGAGCGTACTGTACTTTGCGCGTCCTATACTTAACACTGTGAGCGCAAATGCGTTTGTGCGCTGGTACACGGATGGAATTACAATCTATGCGCAAAATTTAACGCACAGCATTTGCGTGCAGAATTTTAACGTCTTTTAAGGCTGAAGTCAGACCAGCGCACTTTTAACGTGCGTTCTGGCGCACATAATTACGGCCGCACTAGCAGCAGATGATGGGCAATGACGGCCAATATACGATGTACGGCCGCACAAAAGTCCAGCCGTGCAACTCAAGCGGAATTTGAACGCATTTTTTTGAGAACGCTGAACTGCTAGTACTGACGTACTGAGTGCGCAGCTGCGGCATAGCGGCGTGTTTGCGTGATTAGGAGATGTCAGACGCTGCTAATGTCCAGCCAACATAACGTCCAGACGCAAAAAGAGTTTTATTGACGATCCGTACAAAATCACACCCGACAATGCGCGTCGTCTGACCGTTTTTGCGCATTCCGTGAAAAAATACATCAATGCGTTCGGACGCACTTTTTCACGCTCGCGGGGAAAAATGCTTTCGTCTGACCCTAGCCTTAAAGTTGGTGTTAACGGCAAATCCGAACGTCCTGGCCGAAACCAAATACACCAGCCCAAAAATAAAAATACAGCACAGTATAGTTACACATTCTACGCATACCCAAACAATAAAATGGAGAAGTTGTGCCTGTTTCTATTATTGCTGCAGCATATATACTCAGATTGATTTTGACAGGCGCAAAAACTGAACGGGAGAAAATTGTGGTTCTTAATTCTGATTGGCTGAATCGCGTGAAAAACCAGTCTGCACACCGATTAATGCGCGCGCGTTTTTGCACGTCTTTTTTACACGCGTTATTTTTTGACGGATGAATAAATGCGCTCGGATCGTAATACCACCGTTAATTTGGGCGCGTTAACGTTTAACGCTTCGCGCACAAATTAACGCGATGCGCGAGCGTTCTTTGCGCAAAGAATGTAATAGAGCCCATAATGTTTAAACGCCAGTTTGATTATTTTTTTCTAGACATGCATTTCCCTTTAACCAACTATTAAAGAAAATATAATATAATTATTTGAGAGCAACAAAAAAGAAATGGAGGTGGGGGGATTTTTGGCCGGGGTGATTCTTTAAGATGTTGTGTTAATGAACGCCTCCGCCAGGTTAATTCACCTCACCCGCCGCTCTGTCTCTGCCGCTCCCCTCTGCGAGTCCCTTCACTGGCTCCCCATCCACTGCAGAATTAAGTTCAAAATCCTTATCCTTACCTACAAAACCCTCACTAACTCAGCGCCCCACTACCTGTCCTCACTAATCACCAAATACACCCCAGCCCGCTCCCTAAGGTCAAACAGTGACCTGCGCCTAGCTTCTCCCCGCATCACCTCTTCCCATGATAGACTGCAGGATTTCTCACACGCAGCCCCCACTCTCTGGAACGCTCTCCCTCGTACTGTCAGACTTTCCCCTAACTTCTCTTCCTTCAAACGCTCCCTTAAAACGTTCCTATTTAGGGAGGCCTACCACCCAACTCACTGACGCAACCATCAATCACTCTCACCTTACAGTCCTCTCCTCCTGTTTCCAACCCCAACCCTCCCAGATTGTGAGTTCCTACGGGAATAGGGCCCTCATCTCCTCCTGTACTGTTTGTCAAATGTTGTTCAATGTATTGTAACCCTGTCTATACTGTGCTTATTGTACAGCGCTGCGGAATATGCTGGCGCTTTATAAATTAATAATAATAATAATAATAATAATACTCTTCTCTGCATAATATGGAAAAGAAAATGACCAACCATTAGACCCGGGACCTTAATCATCCAGCGTGGTGGATGGGTCAAGGAAAAATGAGGATCAACAGCCCTTAAAGACTAAGAAGCGATACTTTAGGATCAGCATATTTTGAGGACAGATGGCTGGAATTTATTCATTCTTATCATCACGGTGTCATATCATTCATCATCACCATCCTCCTCGTTATGCCGTCTTCCTATGTTAGCGCGCTAGGATGCTGCTCATCAAAGCGTTCGGGTGATTTCATAAAAGCACTGATATTACTAACATTCCAAGGTATTAACGAGTCTAATTTCAGAGCTCACCATGTCAACAAAGTCTAGGACATCCAATGCATAATTAGGTGTTATTTCTAGTGACCTGGGGCAGGGTTACATTTTGTTGTTTTTTAATATCTTGCATTGTATTACCTTGTATTTCTGTAATAACTGTAACACTTCAATGTTCTCGAACCCAGGACATACTTGAAAACGAGAGAAATCTCAATGTATCCTTCCTGGTAAAATCCTTTATAAATAAATAAATAAATATAAGGTAGCCTTAAACTTTCATTCCCTCTTCTGGGTCTCATATTTTTATCTCCTTTGCAATTCTCTGTTAAATCATGACTTCGAGAAAAACCCTGAACAATGAAAGGATGCCGATTGCAAACGCACTACACGCAATTTTTATTTTAAATAAAGTATTCTATAATCCGTACGATTTAAATGAAACCCTCGACTCTCCCAAAAAAAAAGGAAAAAATATACAGGGTAATTCAAAGAGAATCGAAAAGTCACGGCACGTTCGGTGACTTTTCGTTCTCGTCAATTCGGTCCGATTTGGTGATCCCATTTCGGTGACCCTGCGGTGTATTCGGCAAGCACCACAGGGTCCCCGAATTGCAGGGAAAGGTTGCCGCAAACCCGATGAAAACTCACCGCAAAACGAGGGCGAACGCACACCGAAACCCGAAAAAACATCTGGATTAACCTGCCAAAAACGCTGGAAAAACCCAATTAGGAGCCGATCACACGCAGCGAAGCCGCCGGAAAAAGCCGACACCCCAGACAAGTGAAGTGAATAAATTAGGAAAACAGTTTGCATGAATGTGTGAAAAGTGAAACGCTGTTTGCAAAGAAACTACTTAGCGAAAATGTCTGAAATTGACATATGATCCAATGAATGATAATAAAAAGGACTGTTACAGAAAAAATAAGTAAAGTTACAAAAAAAAAACAAAAGAGAAAAATGCTTAAAATATCCTAAAAAATCTGTAAATAAAGAGACTCTTTAACTGCAGAATTTTATAATGAATGGTTTATTAGATATTGAATTAAAACGGGAATATTTTTAACATTGAAGCCTATGGGATTCTCCTGAATAAATCTGCCGAATAAGGCTAGGGTCAGACGAACGCATTTTTCACGTTGTCCGTGAAAAAGTGCGTTCGAACGAACGGACGTATTTTTTCACGGAATACGCGATAGCGGTCATACGATGCGCCTTTTCTTCCGTGATTTTGTACGGATCATCAATAAAACACTTTTTGCGTCTGGACGTTATGTTGGCCGGACATTAGCAGCGTCTGACGTCTCCTAATCACGCACACACGCCTCTAGCGGACGCAGCGCACTCTGTACGTCAGTAGTAGCGGTTTGACGTTCTAGAAAAAATGCGTTCGTTTGCCACTTGCGTTGCGCGGACGAACATTCGTGCGGCCGTACTTCATGTGTTCCCCGACATTGGACGTCATTTGCTGCTAGCACGGCCGTGATTTCGTGCGGCTAAACGCACGTTAAAACTGCTTTCGTCTGACCTTAGCCTTAAACCACCGAATGGAAGGGCAATTCGGGAACCTTTCACTGCTGGTTTGTGTTCTCTGAATAGCCGAAGCATTGCTTCTCTATGTGGATTCACTGCCCTCGAACAGGCACCGAACAGGCACCGTATGTGCAGGCAATTCGCCAGAATTTGGAGAACTGCCCGCTTTCTGAATAGCCGAATGGCCAGGAAAGGTAACCGAACGCTGAATTTGAGCGTTCGGTTACCTTTCTCCAGCAATTCGGATCTCTTTGAATAACCCTGATAGTGTATATATATTTATATATTTATTTATTTTCTTTCTAGAATAAAGTCGGCAAAGTAATATAAATAAATGGTTTTGCAAAATATAATATATATATATCAAAACCATTTATATTAGTTTGACGACTTTATTCTAGAGAGAAAGAAAAAAAACAAACAAAAGACCTCTCGCTCGTGTCAAGGACTCGGACATGGAAAGTATAGATAATTGTTCCGTATAACCGGATCACAAAATGTATAATCATTATAGGCAGAAAGCGAATAACACGGTCCATTAGTTGTTTAATAGGTTGTAGTCATCCAGTAACAGACAATTGTATAAAGACCTATATTCTTTTTCTGCTTTAATGTGCCCAACATGATAGATTAGTCGAGAAAAACTACGAAGGGAAAAAAGTAAAGCAACGTAGAAGAAAGAAAAAAAAATTACCTGAATATCTATACAATAATAAATATTCTTAATGTAGCAACGTCTGAATATATTCAGTGTTCAAACATTACGTGGCTCACCTCGTTCCACTTATGAAGATATCCTCACACGTGTGATCTGCAAGACAAACCTCCTTTTTTAGTCAATCTATTTCACCCTGGAGGAAAAAAAATTAATATAAAAATACCGAACATTAACCCATTCACTATAAGCTTGTGTTCCATAAAACCGCTGCAACGACCCACTTTCCATTACAGACAGTGTAAAATGGAATGTGCCCTTTTGTAAAATACATGTAGGAGACAGTAAGCTTATTTGACCGGCAGGGTGCTCACCCTGCTGGCCAAAAAGTGCTACTACAGTGCATAATATAATAATACACCTAGGGATCTTCCGTACCCCAAGTGGTTTCAAACAGCTTCAGCATCTTGGATGACATGTCCAAGGTGCTGAAATATTGCAGAGATTTTCTGCAGGCAATTTGCAAATGAATTTAGTTTGCAGTACACCAAATTTGTTTGCATTGCTCCAGAATATGACCAGATTGAGTATATTCGATATTGGGCTTCTACGGGAGATTTTGAAGATAGACTATACTTGTAAAGTGGGTGATCCCTGTTCACATGCAGACTGCTCCCCTTGCCGTAAGTATTCCGCAGGAGTACTGTTTCTGGCCCAAAACCCAGTGAAACACAGGAGATCCTTGCAGGTTGAAACCCCAATTGAAACTTGCTTCATTTTCACTTTACAATTGGAGAAAACACACACAGGGGAATCTACAGAAACAACGCCCAGCATTGAAACAAAGGATTATAAATCAGATAGCAATGATCTGGGTGAAGCTAGTTGCTGGGGAAGAGGGGGGTTGATGGAAGCATGTGAAGACAAAGGAGACCATTACTTACACGCAGTGGCGTAGCGTGGGTTGTCAGCACCTGGGGCAAGGCAAGAATTGTGCACCCCCCAACCTGTGGACACGGTAACAAGCACATGTATTGTAGATTAACAAAATACAGATATAGTAAATAAATGAAACACACATGCACCCCCGCTATGCCACTGCTACCAGTCACCGTGTCCCAGTATACCCTAGCATAGTTCCACTCTCACACTATGCCCAGTCACTCTCTCCCAGTACCCCCACTTTTTCCCAGTACCCCAAGTCTCTCTCTCTCCAAGTACCCCAGTCACTCTGTCTCTCCCAGTACCCCAGTCACCAACTCCCTCCAAGTACCCCAGTCACTCTCAGTACCCCTACTTTCTCCCAATACCCCCAGTTATTCTCTCTCCAAGTACTCCAGTCACTCTCTCAGTATCCCCACTTTTTCCCAGTACCCCAGTCTCTCTCTCCAAGTACCCCAGTCACTCTCTCTCCCCCGGTACCCCCCAGTCACTCTCTCTCTCCCAGTACCCACAGTCACTCTGTCTCCCTCTCACTTTCTCTCTCCAAGTACCCCCACTTTCTCCCAGTACCCCAGTCACTCTCTCTCTCTCTACCCAAGTATCCCCAGTCTCTCTCTCCCAGTATCCCCAGTCATTCTCTCCCCTAAACTCCAGTCACCCTCTCCCTGTACCCCCAGTACCCCCTCACTGTGTGTTGGTCAAGCTGCTCTGGTGTCATACAGTGTCGCCTACCTGCGTGGAGTTGCTGGTGGCCCGGGGGAAGCTGTCCAGGGGGCTTAGTGGAGACCGGATTTTAAATGCGCTGCAGGGCAGGCGCCTCCCTCCCTCCTTCCTGTTCAGCGGCTGCAGGCCTGCCAGCGGCAGGGGGGCTAGAACAGGGCTTCAAGGGGGGTTGACAAGCATGGTACAGGTGTTCCGTTGAATAATGCTGCACTGCTTCAGGTGACTCATGTCAGCATTAAGGAGGAGTCAGGACAGGACCAGAATTTTCTGTCCTGGTCCTCCCTTCTGGACGCTGAGTGCTAAGTCACTGCCAGCACTGCAAAACTGGCGGACACCTTGCTGATCCCTGCTGGAAAATATTAGTGGTTCAAATTTCTTTTGAAATTTTGCGCCCCTAAAAAAATTGCACCTGGGGCGACCGCCCCCACGGCCCCCCCACGCTACGCCACTGCTTACAGGGTGGGGTCTGCTATACAAAAACAGGATCATAATACAGAGGTTACACTATACCGAGAGAAGGCACACAGTATATACAACAATAAATACATACACAAGGTACTATTAATATAACACAGACATCAGGGAATATGGCACTGAAAACACAAACACCCAGCATCTACAGGTGTAGATACAGGGTGACTTTAACAAAGGAAACGGCAGGAAAACCAAATGAAACATCAGGCCCGCACCTCTCAAATACATTTCTAGGCCCAGGTATTTCAAGTCCAAATTGACGCACGTCACAATGCTCATGGTAATAAAGAGGGATAAAAAGGAACATTCTAGCCACCATGACCGCTTTATTAAAGAATGGCCCCTCTTGGGATGGTTGTATGAATTATATGGGTTAATTGCGAGAGGTGAAAATTTGGGTTATCACTTTCTATAGCAATTTTATGGCTGTCACACTGTATTCACCCTGAATAAGTTAATAAATCAATTGCAATCAGTTTCATTATGTGTCCCTGATAGGCATTGCAACAGGTTTATAGATGGCATGCAGTTAGTAAGAAAAAATATATAAAGATGTCTAAGCAATATTACTAAAAATTCACTAAAGGAATGAATGGACATTGTTGTGCTGTTTTCGCTTTGTTTACCTTGAAAAAGATATTTGTTGATGCTTTGCCCATATCGACGCATACAGCGAAAAATTGCCTTGTGCTACAATCCGGCCATCCTCGTGAGATACATTCCCTTTAAGCGGATTTGACACACATCGCAATTACATTTGTCATTGGCTCAAATATGATAAACTGCAAAACCCCATTTAAAGCGATCATTCTGGTTAGAGTTTAGTGTTCCATCATTTGCAGAAAACAAAGATAAATGGTCAAACTCAAATTACTTTTTTTTTTCCTCCGGAGATTGATCTATGGCGGCAGAAACGTGTAAATGTTATACAACAGTAACCAATTACAAGGCAATTATGCTATAAAGAATTACAATGTATGTACACTTTACGCCGCACTCGCTGGCTAAATGAAAGGGTTATCAGTTATTAAATGTGCCGGGAGCTGATAATTTAGTCATCCCAACTGCATTATTTATCATAAATCGCTCATACATCAAATTATTCCGAACACCCCTTCGGATTGGAAATTCCATTTAAATACTTCCTAGTCATTTATCATAACAGTCAGGACGAGGCTTTGAATTTGCGAAATAAAATTAATTGCATTTTTTATGCTCTTTCATTCAAATATCAATCTAAAATGATATTTTTCAGTGTTAAGTCTGCATTCTCTAACTATGCTCATGCAAACATGGAATGTGTTAAATTTGCCACAGACATTCTAAAAATTCAAGACCAGGAATTTTAGGGGAGACCAAGAAGGTTACTTACATAACAGCATGTTCAGATCAGAACTCACTCCTTCCCTTCCTTCAACGCCTTACCCATCCTGTCACGACCTGTGCCAGGGATTTGACCTGGCAGCGCTGTCTTTGCTGGCCGGGTGCCGAGTGACGTACACGTTTGTGGCGGTCACCTGGGTGGTCAGGGGGTGGAGTGCAGCATAATGACACGGCACCGACAGGTTTAAAACCAGTCTGCTCAGGCAGACTCATTGCCCTGACGGGAGTTTTGCTTCCCTCAGTGCTATTGGCGATTTATCATTACGTACATGATTCTGGCTATTGAAAACAAACCCTCTATGTGTATGACCACGGCTATTTCTGAGAACCCTGCTTTGTGTATGACCACGGCTATTTCTGAGAACCCTGCTTTGTGTATGACCATGGCTATTTCTGAGAACCCTGCTATGTGTATGACCACGGCTATTTCTGAGATCCCTGCTTTGTGTATGACCACGGCTATTTCTGAGAACCCTCCTATGTGTATGACCACGGCTATTTCTGAGAACCCTGATTTGTGTATGACCACGACTATTTCTGAGAACCCTGCTTTGTGTATGACCCCTGCTATTCCTGACAACCCTGCTCTAAATGTAACCCTTGGTATAAGGCTGACCATCTCTATTGGCATTAAGACCTATGTTATCGGGGCCAAGTCTGTTCTCCTATTCTGGGGCCTGTTAACCCTTGCTTGGTGCTACAAGATCAATTCCCTGAAGGTAGTTAGTTTTACCAACCATCCAAGGATCGGAGGGGTAAATAGTATACTTTGTACAGGGACCAGTATCGTAGACCCAAGGGGGATCCGTGACGCATTCCTTTTCTCATCTTTCCCTCACTCCTCCTCTCCTATTCCTTACCCACCTCCTTCCTTTACTCCCTTCCTACCCACCTTTCCTTTTCATCCTTACCCACTCTCTCCTTACCCAAAATTATTTTCCACCTTCCCTCACTCACTTCCTCCCCCCGATCACTCTCCCCATCCTTGCTGCCTCATTCTCCAGTCCCTCACTCCCATCTTTGCTTCCTCAGGTGACAGCCTTACACCAAATTATTTGCTTAAAAGAGGATTTGTCACTTCTTGTTAGGAGAAGGTAAGGATGAATCTGGAATGCGATGAAGCAAGGTATCTATTGGAAGATCCAAAAATCTAAATTAGGGCTACTCCAAAAGGTTGAGGGCGGGTGACGAGAATCAGAATCAGGTTATATAACGTCAAGGTTTGGTACAGAGATCAGGTTTACGAAAGGCGCAGGTGACTGTGCACATAAGTCTGAGCACCTTACCTGTGGACTGGATTTTAAAAATAAGCAAGCCTAGGTGCGCAAGCATTCTTCACCCAGAACGGGCCTACCCTGTCAACCTATCTTAGACCTCAGACACAACCCCCTTCCTCCTTCGACATTGGAGCTCCATCCCCTCTGCATGGCGCACATTCCTCATGGTGATACCCAGTGGAAAGGAAGATCGCGACTGCCAAGCCCAGACTCTACTAGAGGATGCTGAATGCCAGCTCGCAGGCCCAGTCTACATCCCGGGACCATGGGCAGCCACTGGAGGTGCCGGGGAACCAGTGTTTTTTTTTTTCTAATCATATGATGTTTTATTTTCATTTTGCTAAATAATGCAGATTAGATTGATGTTGTCACACCTGCATGTATCAGACCTCCTGCACAGACCTAGTACCTCCTTTGAATCTCCTATACAACATGTATCCTATTCTCCACCCAGAGTGGTGTTTTATCACATGGTGTTACCCTGAAAGAGAGAAAAAATAAAAGCTACACGAATGGCAAATAAAATGTACATTAATTTCAAAAAGAAGCTAAATAAAGCTTTTTTACCTTTTGATCGTGGACTTTCTTCAGTGTAACACATCTATGGCACGTCTGGAAAGGGACGGGACAAACATGACGTATAGGAGAAAGCAAAGGAGGGACTAGGCCTATACAGGAGATCAGTTACAATGCAGTTACGATACAATTCATCCAATCTTTATTCTCGATTGAAAAGTTAACAGCATCACTGGCAATAAACACAAACCGATCTCCTGCTGATGAGGGCCAATAAGCCTGAAACAACTATCCGGGAGTTGTGTATGCCTGGCTGTATCCCCTAACCCAGGGATCAGTAACCTTGGCCCTCCAGATGTTTTGGAATTACATTTCCCATGATGCTCACTCAACATAATGAGGGGCTGTGCATCCCGGGAGATTTGATTCCAAAATATCTGCAAGGCCAAGGTTGCTGAATCCTTCCCTAACCTATGCTTAAACTAAACAAACTTTGGCAGGTACTGAAGAGAGATTCAGGAGATAATAATGGTCAAGGAACCTATTCAGCACCAAAGACAGCAGTTCCATGGGTCCCCAGAGCAAAAGACCCCCATGTCCTTGGTGTTGAAACCTATTCAACACTGATATGATAACTCCATATATATTAATTTCCATCTTATCAGCATCAATGAAAGCAGTTCCACGGGCTTCCGAGCCCTGCGGTGTTGCTGACCTTGGTGTTGAATAGGTTTCAGCACCAAAAACAGCACTCGCCGAACGCAGCCAGACTGAAGGAAAGAAAAAAAGCCTGTTGCATTCAGCACAAAAAAGACTCGTTGTTTCAAAATAATTAGGGATCCAAAAATATCACCAAACGAGAGTTTAAGTGAAAAGAATAAACAGTTGAATAAATATTTAACCCCTTCCATGCGGAGGACGCACTCAGCCGCAGTCCTGCTGCATGGCCACTTCGCTGCGGAGGTCCTCCCTTTGCAGCGGCGATCAGCCGGGATTCCAGGTGATCGCGGCGGGCCCCCAGTGCGGGCTGACATCCTCGATCCCCCGCCAGTGCAGGGAAGGTGCCTGAAGGGGAGGTCCTTTGGACCTCTCTCTCACCCATCCGTGTGGGCCACTGGGAAAAGGCAGGCACCATTTGGAAGGGCACAGCCTGCCCTTCAAGCGGCGGCTGTCTTTGACCCCTAGGGGGCTGGATCCCAACACAGCGCCAACAGGCGCCGTATCGTGGTCCCCTCCCGGCGCTGGCCAACATCTTGGATGTCGGCCAAGCTTCCGGGATATCCCCTGATGACTGGCGTCATTGCGCATAGCGCAATGGCGTCAGTTCTGCAATTAACCCCTAACTGCCACCTATCTCCCAATCCGTGACAGCTAGGGGTTAATATCATTGGAAAGACCATGCCATGCTATCAAACATGACCAAGTAAAATTTTAAAAAAAAATTAAAATAAAAATAAAATTTAAAAATATTAACATTTTAAAAAAAAATTAAAAACGTTTTTTGGGATTTTTTGGTTTTATTATTGCAGCAATATTGTTCTCATTTCAATTATAATGTGAACAATGATGCTGCACTAACGATTTTTTCTATGGGGTGCGTTTGCTAAAAAAAAAGGAATTCTCCCCAAAAATTTAACAAATCCCCATTTCTAATTTTTTTAATAAGCACAAGCCATAGAAAATAAAACCGAAAAGGCTCGCTTGATAAAATGTGAAAAAAACACTTTACACAATGTAAATGATTGAAAATTCAATTTTTATTGCATTTTTTGTTATAATATTCAGGCAGGACATGACGGATACATACAGTATAATAATGATATATTATGAATTTGCTGAGTCTGCCGGAAAGAACGATATATAATATGTCGGGGTTGTATAATAAAATGTGACTTCAAATCGCATTTAAACATGATGAGCGAAACCGGTAAAAATGAGCTCAGCACAGAGGTCTGAAATGGCTCAGCAGCGAAAGGGTTAAATTAAAAAAAGGGGAATGTTTTTTACATTGAAACCTATGGGATTCGTCTGTTTAAACCTGCCACACGAACCACCGAAAATCAGGGCTTTTCGGTGCTGTTCGGCGTTCTCTAAATAGACTAACCATTAATTAACTATGGGGACTTTCACTGTTGCCGAACGGCACCGTCAAAGGCCTGTGGTGCTGAATACAACAGATTCAGCACCACGGCCAATGGACAGGGACATGGTGCTGCTGAATCTTTGAAAATAAAAATCGAAATAACGAATCGAGTCGTTATATTCCATTTCGGACAGAACGTTATTTGGAATGGGCTTCCGAAATCAGTCAATTTCGTAGGAATTTTGATTCAGAACGAAACGAAACACACATCTCTAGTCTTTGACTTGCCTGGTCTTGCAGATCTTTTTCCAAATTGACTTATATGGTTTCTTGTAACATGAATCTAAAGCTGAAAAGCTGTTGACACATTGTAACGTTTACAACGGTAATATTCACAGCCTTTCGCCATGAAAGAATTTCATTTCACCGTTCCGGCGGTAGTCACGAGATCCCTGGATAGATGTGAGGCATGCCAAGTGCCACAGAGAGTTGGCAATTGAACCTGGGACAAAAGTTTATCAAAAGGCTGTCTTTGTGGAAGACAGGCTTTTCCTTTCTTTTCTTGAAGCTCTGTGGGGAACTCCCTTTGCACTGCTCCCTCAAAGACAGCTCTGCGTTTGAATAGCAAGAGAGGCGAGGTCTGGGGTTGGACGGTGATTGCCATCCTTCCAAAGCCACTGCCATCAACAAAAGAAAAGGAAAGAAAAAAGACAAGGTTCTTCTAAACAAACTTAAGCTTGTATGGACTGTAAGTACCCAGAGACATAGGCTTAGAGAACCTCTCCGAGAATGCAAATTTCAGATGGGATTCAATGTTTATATCCTACAACCAAGTGTCACAGAGAGTTGACAACTGATACAATGGTGATTGACCTCTATAAATCTAAAAAAAAATAAAAGGAAAAAAAAAAACTTTTGTCATATTCCAGAGCTTAAAATTATTAAACGTAAATTAAAAGGTTCATATATTTACAGAGTGATTTGTATAGAAAACACAAAATAGAACGCTGTGGTGAATAAATCAAACACAGCAGATTTCACTATCACATATAGACACTCCTGCTAAGGACCAATAGAACTGCGCCCCAGATTTATAATTATCGAAGGCTTATCTTCAATCCCAATGGGACTGGTGATGTTAGTGTTCTTTCGTCCTTCTCCCTCTTGGACCCAACTTCTGAGGAATACCAGGGTGGAGACGGCTTGGAGTCAGGATGGAATCAGCAAGACAAATACCAGGATTGGATAAGCATGGAAATTACAAGATATCGATTTATATAGACCCAAACCCCAAGGTTTCCGTTATAGATCATAAAAGAAATTAAAGGAAATTAATGAGAGGTTCAGGAAACATACCTCCTCTTATGTTGAACACAGCAACAATGTTGCTGTCACTTGCCTTAGTGTGTAAGACTAGGATTAAGATCTAAACCATTGAAGAAGAAATATTGAGACCCATTTGCAACAACATGTGACTAACAGAAACTGGTAGCTGCTTCCAGCACAGGCTGTAATAGGATTTGCTTAACATAAAAGGAAGTCCGTTTTTCTGAAAATCTCATTATTTTCCTTTAATTCATGTAAAATTAAAAAATAGAAAAAATACTACTTTCGGTTCAGGTCTATATGATTTGCCCTATATTGATTTGTTAATTTCTAAAAAATTAATCATTCATCTATAACATGAGTGAGTGTTGACATGCATCTGCACCTGCTTGTTAATTATAACTTGGTGCCATTGATCATTTGTGGCAACACAGAACATTCTGGACGTCTTTGCTGCTTGGCGGAGGAAGACTAGATTCATTACAAATCTGTGCAAATCTGAAGAAAGTGACAATTTTATCCATTGAACCCCTTCACTATCAAGAGTGACTATACTCAATCTGCCCAGCACCTCCTGCTTCCCCGATATGGTGTATAATATGCAAGAAATTCTATTCAAAGAAAGGTGAAACTCAGGGGAATGACTGGAGAAGTGAAAATTCTAGGTCAAAATAGCCAAACCAGAAAAATTCTCCCATTTATCTCACTTTCCAAATTGGCTATTTGGTCTAGATTTTTCTCTTCTCCTGCCAATTCTCCTGATTTGAACCTTTCTTTGAATATACCTGATGGTGTTCCACAGAAGCAATGCAAGGGAATTTTGTTTATTGCAAACAACAGGTGTTTGCATCAGGGCTCCAGTAGGTGTCCTTAACCCTTTCACTGCTGAGGACGTGTGGGGGAACGTCCTCATTGACTCCTAAAGAAAGATAGGGGGTTCCTTTGAACCCCAATATCTCCCGATTGTTGGCAGCTGGCAGGGTCACGTTTGGTATCATTATAAAGGCCAGAGCATGGCCTTTCCAATGATACCAAACATGACCATGTAAAGAAAAATAATAATAAAAAAAAGATGTGAAATGGCTCAGCAGTGAAGGGGTTAAAGTTTGCACACCGTGGACATGATGCCTGAGGTGCAAACATGTTTTAAAACCAGCTGAGAATGTGTCTCACTCACATCTCCCAATCTGATCCTACACGGAGACCTAAACTGCAGTAATTCCTTTTGGCCAGCAGATGGCAACATCTGCCTGCCATATAGGAAATCTTTTCTACTCTATAATAAAAATGATTTTCCAAGAAAACCTTCTGGTTCCTAAAAATGGTTTTCTTGAAAATCCCTTGTTAGTTGACAGGGACTTGTCAAAGTACACAAAGTTGAGGTTCATTGGTTGGAGAATTAATGGAATTTGATTTGGGTTCCTCAGCTCCAAAACTATTATGTTATTTAACCACTTGGCTGCTAAGGACGTGCTCAGCACGTCCTGCCAAGTGCTTCCCCTGTGCCATGGACGCTCTGAGCGCGTCCATGGACAGGAGGCAGCAATAGGCCAGGATTCTGGCCGATTGCTGGCCCCCCCGGTGCGGGCTGACATCTTGGATGTCAGCCCGGCACTCCGGGACCCCGGTGGGACCAATAGATGTCATCGCGCTGGCGAAATGACATCTATTTCAGGCCCCCCCCCGCGAGTGCGGAGGAGGTGCCTGAAAGGGAGGGGGAGGTCTTTCGGACCTCTTTCCCTCCCGATTGCCAGGGGCCAGCGATTAAAGGCAGGCATCGTTTGGAAGGGCACAGCCTGCCCTTCCAAACTGTGCCTGCCTTTAACCCCTTGGGGGCTGGATCACGATTCGGCGCCGAAAAGCGCGGATCGTGATCTTCTCCCGGAGCTGGCCGACAAGAATCTCCCCCTGACGACTGGCATCATTGTGCATAGCGTGATGACATCAGTTTTAGAGTTAACCCCCTAGCTGCCACCAATGGTGGAGATAGTGGGTTTATTGGAACCCCCTATCTCCCGATCTGTGGCAGATAGGGGTTAATGTTTGGTATCGTTAGACTGGCCAGAGCATGGCCTTTCCAACGATACCAAACATGACCAGGTAAAAAGTAGTAAAAAAAAAATAAAAAAAAAAAAAAGTTGTGTTTTTTTTGTTTTGTTAATGCAGCAATATTGTTCCCATTTCAATTATAATGTGAACAATGATGCTGCACTAACGATTTTTGTATGGGTGCGTATTTTTAAAAATCGCATAATTTTCCCCCCCAAAAAAATGTAACGAGACCCAATTTAATTTTTTTTAACAAGCGCAACCCATAGAAAATATAACCGCAAATGCTTGCATATTAAAATGTGAAAAAAAAACACGTTATAAATTATTGAAAATTCTAATTTTATTGCATTTTTTTGTTATAATATACAGACAGGACATGACGTATACATGTAAAAATGATATATTATGACTCTGCCGAAAAGGACGATATATAATATGTCTAAGTCATATAATAAAATAATGCATCAAAACGCGGTTAAGCATGATGAGCGAAACCGGTAAGGTTGGGGTCAGACCAGCGCACTTTTAACGTGCGTTCTGGCGCACATAATTACGGCCGCACTAGCAGCAGATGACGGGCAATGACGGCCAATATACGATGTACGGCCGCACAAAAGTCCAGCCGTGCCACACAAGTGGAATTTGAATGCATTTTTTTGAGAACGCTGAACCGCTAGTACTGACGTACTGAGTGCGCAGCTGCGGCATAGCGGCGTGTTTGCGTGATTAGGAGATGTCAGACGCTGCTAATGTCCAGCCTACATAACGTCCAGACGCAAAAAGAGTTTTATTGACGATCCGTACAAAATCACGCCCGAAAATGCGCGTCGTCTGACCGTTTTTGCGCATTCCGTGAAAAAATCCGTCAATGCGTTCGGACGCACTTTTTCACGTTCGCGGGAAAAATGCTTTCGTCTGACCCTAGTCTTATAGTGAGCTCAGCACATAGGTGTGAAACGCCTCAGCAGCGAAAGGGTTAAGAGGAAAGCGTGTGAAGATATTATTAAAACAGAATTAGGGTAGAGGTGTCGAGAAAACAAGATCTTAAAATGTTACATATGGGGGGGGTGTTACCTGTGATACACATCATATGTAAACCAATCAAAGCTTTCCAGGTGATAATGTAGCCCGACGATGTCACGAGGACAGCCCAATATTACTCTACATATATTGCAACAAAGACGGGAACCATGTCTAGGAAGGAATTGAATCATGAAGTTATAAAGCAGTCAAAATGCTCGGGCCAGCAGTTCAAACAAATATAATATACTGTCAGAAGTATTAAAATGAAATGACAATCAAGCCGAGGAAAAACATGTCTTCCTAAGGATTTCCCATCACAGCTCAAGGCAAAGAGAAAATGCTTGTCATGGAAAACGGTTCTTCCTATAACCTGGATATATCAACTGAGAAAAATAGAACGCCCAGGACTTCTATAGACATAAATATTCATCACTTTCCTGACTCAGCAGAGCAAGTCACCCACGAGTCGCTGACGAGCCCGGGTTGTCATAAGGAGAGTTTGGATCGGCGGTACAAAATGATTACCTATTAAGATTGCTGGATTATAGTTATGAATGTAGGTGTAGGAGAACGTTCAGTCTCTCAGGTCTTCTAGACATGCGCGATTTGGTTAGGACCTGTTCGGAAATGGCCTGAAATATCAACCATTTGGATTGATCTAAAATTGACGATGTCCAATCAAGTCTCCAAATAATAAAAAAATTCGAATTAAATTGCAATGTTTCACTATTATATTTGGACCTGACTGATTATATAGATAGAGGCTGAAAAAAAGACGTGCGTCCATTGGGTTCAGCCTTTCACACATCATCTACTGCTGTTGATCCAAAAGAAGGCAAAAAACCCTAGTGTGAAGCACTCGCCAATATGCAACACACTGGGAAAAATTCCTTCTTGACCCCAGAATGTCGTCAGATTTCTCCTTGGATCCAAAAGCTTACCCACATATTAAATATTATAACCCTTAATATTCTGTGTCTGCAGAAAGTCATCCAGTCGTTTTTTAAAAGTCTGTACAGTCTCTGACCCAACCACCTCAACAGGCCGAGAATTCCACAGCTTTATTGTTCTCACCGTGGAATAACCCAGATTTCAGATAAAATTTCAGATTTAACCAAAAGAGTAAAAATAAATAAATAAATAAATAACTCTGGCGCTGATCATACGACAACCAGAAATAAACCTTAACCCTAGCTCTAATCATATAGCACACAGATACTGTTGCCCTAAGCCTAGTCCTAACTTAGTCGCCCCCAACCAATTTATTGTTTTAACGTTATACATAAAAGGTTCAGAATATCGGAAATGGCTGAATATATTGGATGTTTCCATTAATAATAATGAATCAGCCGATTCTGATGATTTCCGAACCCGATATTTTTGGATTCCGAAAAACAATCCGAACCAAATTTCTCAGTGTTGCACAGGTCTAACGTAATACAATCACCCTCCTATTACCATATAAGTGTAAGTATCTATAAATTAGAGCAGCATCAGCTTTACCGACAGGTTCATCTTGTATTAATCTGCAGAAGAAATTGCTGTATTTGGTGTTTTGACAACATCTCTTAGTTCATCTCAATTGACATACTGTCCCCATTACACAAAAGGGTCGGAAATCTAAGTAGTTATCAGAAATCATGTGTAGCTCTTTAACTCCTTCACTGCTGGAAGGTTTTGTTACGTGCTGACGAGGCATAATGGACCAATAAGCTCAGAAGCTAATTGCAGGTGAAATGACGCTTTATTAATAGACCACAGAGGTTAAAGGTCACTGTTGTCCACAGAGGGGCTGCACAACAAACAACTGCCCCAACTGTAACCAGAGAGGGCAAAGGTCACCATGAAACATTAACACTGCTATGTGATTGCTTGGAAACCACGACAGTTAATGGGACGTTCTGCTCACCTTGATCACTTGATTGTTATGAAGTTGTCAGGATGTGAGGAGTTCTCTCCCCTTCTCCTTCCTGCTCCAGGCAGATGAAAATACAGAGTGAAGTGGAAGAGTTCCCTTCACCCCACCCAGCATCACCAGCAGCCGTAAGTTTGAATTTCCCGCTTCCGGTCACCAGATCGGTCAATAGTGATGTATCATCTGAGTGCCGGAGTCCAGCATTGGACATGCTTTGCAGTCTGTGCTGGTAGCATAGATCACATTTCACGCCCATGGCCACTAAGACCACCAGGATTTAAAACAGGATGGCAGGCCAACCGGTCCTGGAGGCCATCAGCACACCAGGCAATTGCCCGGTACAGCCTATTGCCAGTCCTGTGCTGTAGGTAAGAAATCAAACAAGAATCCCAGGTGACCTGCCTTGATTTCCTTCCCACATGAGTTACACATGTTGCAGGGCAGCACTTTTCCCTATGCTCCCTCTCTGCATGAAATAGAAATGCGGCCAGGAAAACATGGCTGATTTGGAAACCCTACTTGCATCCCAAATGCTCTAAACCTAATTCACGTTGAGGTTTGAGGTTGAGGTGTACGGCTTGAAGGAGAAAAGTTACCAGGAAAGGCTTAATGATCTTAACATGTACAGCTTGGAAAAAAGACGAGACAGAGGAGATATGATAGAAACATTTAAATACGTAAAGGGAATCCACAAGGTAGAGGAAGGGAGTATATTTAAAAGGAAACAAAGTAGCAAAACAAGAGGACATACAGGGTTATCCAAAGAGATTCGAAAAGTCACCGCACGTTCGGTGACTTTTCGTTCTCTTCAATTCGGTTTGTTTTGCCGATCCCATTTCGGTGACCCTGCGGTGTATTCAGCAAGCACCACAGGGTCCCCGAATTCCAGGGAAAAGCTGCCGAAAACCTGACGAAAACTAACCGAATGCACGCTGAAAACAAGCAAAAACATCTGGATTAAAGCCGAACAGGAGCCGAACAGGAGCCGAATCACACAGAGCCGAAGCAGCTGTGACGTAGAGGAGGCAGTGAATAAATTAGCAAAACCATTTGTATGAATCTGGGAAAATGAAACGCTGTTTGCAAAGAAACTACTGAGCGAAAATGTCTGAAATTTTCATATGAGGTCCAGGGAATGATAATAAAGAGGGCTGTTACAAAAAAAATAAGTAAACTGGAAAAAAAAAAAAAATCGGACTTTTAAAAAAAGATAAAAAAATCAGAAAAATGCTTTAAGTATCCGAAAAAATCTATAAATAAAGAGACTCTTTACTGCAGAATTTTATAATGAATGGTTTATTAGATATTGAATTAAAATGGGAATATTTTTAACATTGAAGCCTATGGGATTCTCCTGAATTAACTTGCCGAATTAAACCACCGAATGGCAGGGCATTTCGGGAACCTTTCACTGCTGGTTTGTGTTCTCTGAATAGACGAAGCAGTGCTTTTTCATGGGGATTTCACTGCCCTCTAACAGGCACTGAACAGGCACTGTATGTTCAGGCAATTCACCAGGATTTGGCGAATTGCCTGCTCTCTGGATAGCCGAATGGTCAGGAAAGGTAACCGAACGCTGATTTTCAGCGTTCGGTTACCTTTCTCAAGCAATACGGATCTCTTTGGATAACCCTGATAGTCTTAGATTAGAGGGGCAAAGGTTTAAAAGTAACATCAGGAAGCATTATTTTACTGAGAGGGTGGTGGATACATGGAACAGTCTTCCAGTAGAAGTGGTAGAGGCCAAAACAGTAATTGAATTTAAGCAGGCATGGGATAGGCATAAGGCTATCCTAAACAAAAGATAAATCCAGGTAAAGTATCCATGTAATCGGGCAGACTAGATGGGCCGAAAGGTTCTTATCTGCCGACATTTTTCTATGTTTCTATGTTTCTATGTTTTCCCACGCCGGGTTCGGACTGTAAAGCATTATATTTTCCATTGCAGAACATCCTCATTTTTCCATATTGTCTCTCGGTTCTGCAGAGCGAGCAGGATGGAGCCGCTCAGTGGTGAGAGGGGAATGGGATACCAATGGGTGTTAATAAGAATTCAAATTGTTTTGGTTTGCGATCGAGCAGCTAATGTAAAAATGACAATAGGTTCGGTAAATAAGAACAGCGCTTCCATGCTGCTGCGCGATACTAAACTCATTATGCAGCCGTACTCTGCAACGCAGAATTAATCATGGAAAGAAGAAAAAGAAACGCTCATTTTACTTACAAATCTTGACCAAAACATGGCTTATTAACCTCGAGGGAAAAAAATTTAAATGCCTTCAAGAGTGTTGTAAGCGGCTGCGATGTAATAGAATTATAGCACACACTGCGTTGTGCTGCGCAACCCTAACTGCTGAAAGCTGTACTAATTGATAACTGAACCTGTAATTGATTCAAAATAATGATGCTGCCGTTTGAAGAGCGGGGAAGCGGATTATGATCTTTTTAACACATAAAAGCGTGTATTTTTTTTATTAATGTTGAGAAGCAGAGTGTGCGCATGATGAGCCTGTGGGTGGAAGTTGATGTAAATTCCGCACAATTAATATGCACCATACTGATCTGATATTTGTTACGTTCTAGAGCTTAATTGAACATTTCAAGTATTATTTCATGTGCGTTAAACTCGAAAATAGTAATTTTGCTCCAGCACTGTAATTATAATTATGCATGTTTTTGCACATGCACAGAATGGTTTGGGAATGTGTCTGGCCGTCTGTCATTCTATCTAGGGTTGTCAAATTGTCCTTGAGTTCCTGGACACATGTTATTTATTCATGCAGTATGTGGAAATCATACGCTGCTGGTAAGAAATCAAAAAGGAATCTCAGGTGACCGGCCTTGATTTCCTTCCTGCTTAGGCTGGGGTCAGACCAGCGTATTTTTAACGTGCGTTCTGGCGCACTTAATCACGGCCGCACTAGCAGCAGATGACGGGCAATGACAGCCAATATACGAAGTACGGTCGCACGAAAGTCCGGCCGCGCAACGCAAGTGGAAAATGAACGCATTTTTTTCGAGAACGTTAAACCACTAGTACTGACGTACAGAGTGCGCTGCGTCCGCTAGCGGTGTGTGAGTGTGATTTGGAGACGTCAGACCCTGCTCGTGTCCGGCCAACATAACGTCCAGACGCAAAAAGTTTCCTGGTTTGGATCCGTAAAATATCACGCATGAAAATGCGCATCGTATGACCGTTTTCGTATATTCCGTGAAAAAATATATCAATGCGTTCGGACGTACTTTTTTACGTTCGCGTGTAAAAATGCTTTCGTTTGACCCTAGCCATAGTGTTGCCAGATCGGCCATGTTTTTCTGGACGCATATAATTTATTCATGCTGATGGGCAGTGCGGGGGGAAGCAACCCTGCACCATGTAGGATTCATATGCTGTTGGAAAGAAAAAACTGAATCCTTGGTGACCGGCCTTGATTTCCTTCCTGCATAGTGTTGTCAGATCAACCATGGTTTCCTGGACACATAATTTATTCATGCTGATGTGCAGTGCACTGGGCCGGTGCTAGACTATTTTGCGCTCTAGGCAAGCCATCTACCTTCACCCCCCCAAGAAAAAATTGTCAGCTGTTGAAATGCGGGGGAACACACACTGTGCGCGCAGGGGGGCACACACTGTGCACGGACACAAACACACTGTGCACGGGGGCCGCACACGGTCGTTCTGTGCCCATCTTACCACTCCGCTCGTCGGGCCCGGGATCGGTCTGTGACTCTTCATTTCCTCTGCCTCTTTCTTTCTTTCCTCTGCCCTCTCTGCCTCTTTCTTTCTTTCCTCTGCCCTCTCTGCCTCTTTCTTTTATCTGCCTCTTTCTTTCCTTTGCCTCCTTCTTTCTTTTCTCTGACTTTTTCATCTGCCTCTTTTTTTTCTTTCTTTCCTCTGTGCCTCTTTTTTTTCGATCTTTCTTTCGTGACTTTCTTTTTTATTTATTTCTTTTGTGCCTTTCTTTTTTCTGCCTCTTTTTTTCTTTTATCTTCCTGCGCATCACCAAAAGACGCCCACCTTCTGGGCCGCTAGCGGGGGTCCGCATTGTGAACCCCCACTCCTGGCTACACAAGCAAACAATGAGGAAGGGGTGCAATAATGGAACCCGGGTTGGGGGTGGCAGTGCGCCCTAGGCGGTTGCCTAGCTTGCCTAGTGGAAGCACTGGCCCTGGCAGTGAATGAAAAAGCAACCCCACAGTATATAGGATTCATATGCTTCTGGTAAGAAATAAAAAAGGAATCCTGGATGACTGGCCTTGATTTCCTTTCTCTCTGGTTCTCTGAATCTGAATCTGGTTCTCTGGTTCTCTGAATGTCATGACATTGCACCGTACAGGTAAATTCACTGGTTCAATTCGGTGGCAAGTTCGGCGCTTATTGAATAACCTTTTATAGTAATGATATCGAGCAATCCCACCTTTTGCTGCATATTTTGCTCTTTAATGTGTTAAACATATGCACCTATTCATGATTTCTGGACTTTAGTAAATCGAAGCAAGATTTTCAACTTGTGTAACAAGTTCTCACTAGGAAAGACGTGAAACTCTTGCATTTGCAAAGCATTGTGTGCAGCTAGACAGGGACAGGGCAAGGTAGCCCATGTAAGGAGCTCATGGGTTTCATGGTGCTGGCAGCGTGCCTTTCCAGATGCAGCAAAATACCATATGATTCAGTATCTTGCTATAAGGCACAGCAGCAAATTAAAGATCAGCCACTTTCCTTTAAGCTGATTTTCTAGGGCAGCTTATTGCACATTAAAGTGATACTCGCTCTAATACTTCTCTCGAGTGGGCGAGTTAGCAGCGATGATAGTTAAAACGCCATTAATCAAAAGCCGGCAGTCACAGATGCTACTCGCTTCTCATTTTAGAATCTATAGAAATTAGGGCCGTGGAACTCTCTCTCTCTCTCTCTCTCATAATCCAGACATAAACTGAGCGAGGGCAGAAATGAGTCTTCATTATGTAGTAAATTCTGTGCAGCTGAGCAGATTTTATCCCATCACATCACACCTAGTTGATAAATAATAATTTCCCTGTTCTTATACATATAAAAGGTTATCGAAATATGCCACTTAGTTAATAAGCCCTTTTCTTAAATAAATGTAACTGTAGACTACTTGCTGTAGAAAGTCTCAGGAATGTGGTATGATATGACTTAGAAAGTCCCCCCTTCCCCCTCCCCTTTCTATGACCATACTATGACACGTGATTCTGGGCATAAAGAATGTTTTTGTCTAAACCTAAAAGTTAAATGTAAACCATGTGTGGTAACAGTGCTGACCATGCTAATTATCTGTGACGTTGAGAATATTCTGTTGTCTTGTAATCTGAGATTTTCTGTATGTCCTTATTTTCTATAAAATAACTGATCTAATAAAGGAACACCAGATATTTGAAGCATGAACTCTGCGTCTGTTGTCTTCATTTATCTCCGCTAGTTAGCGCTACGTTACGCCATGCCTTACATGATGGATTTAAGAGAATACAGAAATCTTCTAAATTGCATGTCTTGGTAAATATGAATAAATGAACACTAGTGTGTCATCCCTGGCCTTTTAGATTGTAAGCCCTTGAGCAGGGTCCTCGCTCCTACTGTCCTGTGTGTTTAACTTGTATGTATATTTGTTATTTTGTCTCACCCATTGTACAGAGCTACAGAACTTGTTAGCGCTTTATAAATATTTGTAACTCTAACTTGTAACTGTATCAAATGGGTCTCTGTGATCTACAGAGGGATTCCTATTACCGAATAGGTAATTTATGATACTTTGTAGCTTCTTGGCTACATTTCTTTTTATGGTTTTACATTCTAGAATCCATTAAACTGTCTGAACAAAGCACACCAAGATTTTATTGTATTTCATACATTGTAAGATAATAAATCTCAGCACATCTGCAGCGAGACGGTGGCTGATTTTTTTTTTTTTTTCTTCTTTGGAAAGTAATATTTGTTTTTCAGTGGAATAGAAAGCCATTCCCACTGTATAAGGCAGGGGTCAGCATCATTGGTCTTCCAGATGTAACGAAACTACATCTACCATGATCCTCACTCGTTAGGATAACTGAGCCTCATGGAAAACGAAATTCTAAACATCTGGAGGGGCAAGGTTGCTGACCCCTGGTATAAGGCGTTAATGGCTTATGAATAAGTAAGGAGAAATAAGTATCCTTGCAGTAAGGATATGACTGCTCTTTTAAAGGATGTAACATGTGCAATAGAAACATTTAAATATATATATTTTGGCTTACACCAGCAGTTACGAGTATTGACGATTACAAGTTGGGTACTTTGGGACCTAGAATGTTTATTAATATGCACATCACTTAGTAGACCAGGAGTCAGCAACCTTGACCCCCCCCCCGAAGTTTTGTAATTACATTTCCCATAATGCTCAGCCACTCATTAGGGTGGTTGGGCCTCATAGGAAACCTAGTTCCACAATATCTGGAGGGCAGTGGTATAAACGATAAACTATATTCTTCCACTGTGTGACTGTTTAATAAATCAATATTCCACAGGTTGCTTTTTAATAAACCATTCCAGTCCTGATGACGGAAGTGGGCATAAAGTTGGATAATATGCAATAAATTCAGCCAAATCCATGGCATTTTAGGAAAAATCGAGAACTTTCATGTTGGGTTTCTGAAACATCAAGTAAAAAATATAAAGAACCAAGATATGTCAGGTTTACCCGGGTTACGATACATGGAGGTTCAGCAAACAAATCCTGTTATTGTAAAAAAAAATCTATTTAAATGACACTATATGTAAATTAAAATGTTCCATCAGTTTCTTTTAGAGAATATAAACCCACATACTGTATATAGACTAGGCTTTTTTCCGTTCGGTTCGATTTGTTCGGATGTTTAAAATTTTCGATTCGGCTCGTTTAGACCGATTTCTGTTTCGATTCGGTTCGGTTCGGCTCGTTTTTCGTGTACATTTTTTTTTCAGAATATCGACCATTTTTCGTGTTTTCGGGTCACTTTGCTCGTTTTTTGTATCGACTTTTCGGAAATTTTCGTTTTTCGGAACATCTGTTCTCCTCGTTTCAAAGTGTCTACGATAATTCTGGCGATTCTATCGTGTTCTTTTTTTATTAAATAAAGATCCTTTTTTTCTTATGAATATACATTTCACAACTTTATTTAATCATATTAAAATGGTATGAAAGCCAAGGAACAAAAAAAATGAACAAAACAATTTAAAAAACGCTAAACTGACCCGAATGCCACAAGAAACAAGTGATACGCATTTACAAATACAAAATTTACAGAATCAGCGATATAACCGATAATAGTTAAATATACGATTTCCAGAATTACCGAAATGGAACCGAAATCACGAATAGAGCAAAAATATATTTCGATTTGACACATTTCAAGTCCATTCGAAAAATCCGAAATTTTTTCGTTTCGGCTCGGAAAACTTTTCGGATCTATCGGTTTTCGGGTCCGATCCGATTCGGAAATTCGGCCGAGTCCGAAGACACGAATCGGGAAATTTCATGAAATTCCAAAATTCTGAAACCCGAAACGCACATCCCTAATATAGACAGGATGTGCACCCTTTATCTGGAATGCTCGGGAACCAGAGCATTCTGGATCTTGGAATCTGGCTAGGATTATGAAGGAGAAGGGAGACATTGCAGGGTTACAGCTAGACAGCGAGCAACAGCCAAGAAGATGCTGCACAGTGTTTCGAGAGGGACATACTGTGGAGAGAGGAACATTTATGTCCCATGATTTTCCTTGTTGTACTGCAGTTCTTGGAGGAGCACCGGAGTGCAGGAGACCTGTCCGGAGTACAGAGAGGGAAGTATATATTGTGTCCAGAAAACTCCAAAAATTCCAGTTTTCAGAATACTAGATAAGAGTTTCCCAAATTATAATAAATCTGTGACTTTTTAGAGAATGCAGATTCCAAAAACCACCAGGATATATAAATGGCATCTGTGCACTGACAGCATTTCCGATACAGGTATGGGCAGGGCCGGATTTTTTTTTATTATTATTCTTTATTTATAAAGCGCCAGCATATTCCGCAGCGCTGTACAATAGGCACAGTATAGACAGGGTTACAATACATTGAACAACATTTGACAAACAGTACAGGAGGAGATGAGGGCCCTATTCCCGTAGGAACTCACAATCTAGGAGGGTTGGGGTTGGAAACAGGAGGCACAGAAATGAGGAGCGACCCTAACCCCGCCCCCAAAAAAAACAGAAAAACAAACAAAACCATGCCAAAATGGCTTTTTTAATTTTCGTTTCGGGGCCAACTAAGGCTGGGGTCAGATCAGTGCACTTTTAACGTGCGTTCTGGCGCACATAATTACGGCCGCACTAGCAGCAGATGACGGGCAATGACGGGCAATATACGATGTACGGTCGTGCAACGCAAGTGGAATTTGAACGCATTTTTTTGAGAACGCTGAACCGCTAGTACATACGTACTGAGTGCGCAGCTGCGGCATAGCGGCGTGTGTGCGTGATTAGGAGATGTCAGACACTGCTAATGTCCGGCCTACATAACGTCCAGACGCAAAAAGAGTTTTATTGACGATCCGTACAAAATCACAACCGAGAATGCGCGTCGTCTGACCGTTTTTGCGCGTTCCGTGAAAAAATACGTCAATGCGTTCGGACGCACTTTTTCACGTTCGCGGGGAAAAATGCTTTCGTCTGACCCTAGCCTTAAAGTATAGAAAATAAAAAAAATTAAAAACTGAAAAAACATTTCTCTCTGCGCTCAAATCAAAATGAGGAGCAGAATCTGGTTGCCTTAGTTCAGTTAGTGCAACGGCATTGTTTGTTTTAGGCTGGGGTCAGACCAGCGCACTTTTAACGTGCGTTCTGGCGCACTTAATTACGGCCGCACTAGCAGCAGATGACGGGCAATGACGGCCAATATACGATGTACGGCCGCACAAAAGTCCGGCCGTGCAACGCAAGTGGAATATGAAAGCATTTTTCTGAGAACGCAGAACCGCTAGTACTGACGTACTGAGTGCGCAGCTGCGGCATAGCGGCGTGTTTGCGTGATTAGGAGATGTCAGACGCTGCTAATGTCCGGCCTACATAACGTCCAGATGCAAAACGAGTTTTATTGACGATCCATACAAAATCACGCCCCGGAAATGCGCATCGTCTGACCGTTTTTGCGCATTCCGTGAAAAAATACGTCAATGCGTTCGGACGCACGTCTTCACGTTCGCGGGGAAAAATGCTTTCGTCTGACCCTAGCCTTATATGTAAAAGCATATATTGCCTCTGCCGGAGAACAGAAAAAAATAAATATTGCATTTACTTTTTCAGTTTATTTTTACACATTACATGGTTATGTTTGCTATCATTGTAAAGACCAGACTCTGACCTTTCCAATGATACCTCATTTAAGGATTCTGCATTTCCCCAAGATAATCTTTTAGGATCCCCTAGCAGGGCATATTTTAAGGACCAGTAGTGCGTACTGTTAGTGAGTTGTACGATGCTCCATTGAGAAGGTTTAACCAACCAGAACACCGTATGTGCAATTCACTATACAGTATATTACATGTGTATTCACTATGCTGTCAAATTTCCTGTTACAGGTCAATTGATATCAAAATACGGTGCATTTCGCTGCAATTCATTGTGATTCAACAGCATTGAAATTGTCTCAATGAGAACTATCGATTTGTCTATTCTCAGAACATCGAATTGCACTGAAATTTCAGCAAATTGACCTGATGTTTGTCGTTTCAATCAGGTTTAAAGAGGCGAATCTAATAGATTTCAATGTAATAAATGTAATATTTTTTTATTTTTTTAAAACTGTTTATTTTTAATTTAAAAACCTTTTTCACTTTTTTATTTTTTAATAGACCTTTCTCTATTTTTTAAAAATACATTTCTTATTTTTTTAATGGACTTTTTTATTAACCACTTCAATGCGGAGGACGCGCTGAGCGCGTCCTCCGCATTACCGCTGGTGTGCTGTGGACGCGCTGAGCGCGTCCTCCCATTGGGGTCAGCGTTCGGCCGGGTTCCGGCCGATCGCTGGCCCCCCCGGTGCGGGCTGACATCCTCGATGTCAGCCCGGCATCCGGAATCGCAGCCGCTGGAATTAGGTGTCATCGCGGCTGCGCGATGACACCTAATTCAGGCGCCCCCCCGCATGTGCGGAGGAGGCGCCTGAAAGGGAGGGGGGGAGGTCCTTCGGACCTCTCTCCCTCCCGATCGGCGGCGTTGCGGGGGTTAACCCAGGCACCATTTGGAAGGGCACAGCCTGCCCTTCCAAATGGTGCCTGGCATTAACCCCTGGGGAACCGGATCGCGAATCGGCGCTGAAAAGCGCCGGTTCGCGATCCTTTCCCGGAGCTGGCCGACATCTTGGATGTCGGCCAAGCCTCCGGGAACTCCCCCTGAGGACTGGCGTCATCGTGCGTAGCACGATGACGCCAGTCCTAGAGTTAACCCCTAACTGCCACCAACGGTGGAGATAGGGAGTTCCAATGAACTCCCTATCTCCCGATCCAGTTAGGGGTTAATGTTTGTATGGTTGGATCGGCCAGAGCATGGCCGTTCCAACGATACCAAACATGAAAGTGAAAAAAGTTTTTTAAAAAAAATTAAAATTAAAATTAAAAATAAAAATATATTAAAAAAAAAATTATAAATAAAATAAATAAACATTTTTTTTCTTTTTTTTGGTTCATTAATGCAGCAATATTGTTCCCATTTCAATTATAATGTGAACAATGATGCTGCACTAACGATTTTTGTATGCGGTGCGTTTGTTAAAAATCGCGTAATTTTCCCCAAAAAAAAATGTAACGAGACCCCATCTCTAATTTTTTTAACAAGCGCACCCCATACAAAATATAACCGCAATTGCTCGCATGTTAAAATGTGAAAAAAAACACTTTACACGTTGTAAATTATTGAAAATACATATTTTATTGCATTTTTTGTTATAATATACAGACATGACATAACGTATACATATAATAATGACATATTATGAATCTACCGAGTCTGACGGAAAGAACGATATATAATATGTCTGGGTCACATACTAAAATAAGGCTTCAAAACACGTTTAAACATGATGAGCAAAACAGGTAAAAATGACCTCAGCACAGGGGCGTGAAACGCCTCAGCATCGAAAGGGTTAATTAGACACATTTTTACAAAACTTTTATTGAGTTAACCTCGTATTAGATGAATAGGAGACTTCCTTTTTTCTTTCAGTTCGGTGGAATTCATTGAGGTCAATTTGGCGCTCATTGGCACTTTTTACCAACACCTGATAACTTTGGCGACTCCATTTACGGTGCAGAACGATGAACATTCGATAAATAGTAATGCACTGAATTTTCAAAGATATGGAATCGCGAAAGTGAGCCGAAATGCGCCGGAATTATTTATTTATAAAATATTTTACCAGGAAGGATACATTGAGAATTCTCTCGTTTTCAAGTATGTCCTGGGTATTGAAGTTGAACTCAAATTTGTGAACCTAGTGATTAAATATGTATCAGCTGTGGATTCCATGATGACCTTTGCGAGGTCCAACGTGCACCCATAAAGGATTGACGTCATATAACAACCACTTTATTCTTTGATTTCATTGAATGCAAATCACTCGGGCAAAAAATATTAACCCTTTCACTGCTGAGGACGTGTGGGGAACGTCCTCATTGACTCCTAAGGAAAGATAGGGGTGGAGATAGGGGATTGTTTGAACGCCAATATCTCCCGACTGTTTTCAGCTAGCAGGGTCATGTTTGGTATCATTAGAAAGGCCAGAGCATGACCATGTTTAAAGTAAAGAAAAAAAATAATAACAATAATAATAAAAAGTAGAAAAATGAGTTTTTTTTAAGACGTGAAATGGCTCAGCAGTGAAGGGGTTAAAGGCTGATGAGCCAACGTACAATGTGTGCTACATCTCTTACGTTAATTACCCTCTTTTAAATAAAGTGGCACTTTAATAGTATATCAGCCACTTGTCAACTAATTAGCCTCACAGCAAATCAAAGCGACGCCTTTCGGTCTTCACGAGTGAATATCCTAATTGCAGTTTTGCCACCAAAAAGGCACATGCTCTTAAACATGCAAATGTCATTACTATCTTTAATGAACAGAACATTTAAAAAAAGAGAGGATTGAGCAGTGAATATATATATATATGTTTTTTTTTTTTTACAAGTGATAAAGTTGGCTGCGAGAAGCACCGCAGAGAGTTCCAGGGAATATATAGTCAGAAATTATCCCCTTTCCTGACTCGCTCTCTGCAGTTCATTTATAAAACATTTATACTAAGCCTTCAAATCATTTGCAACAATTTGCATAGTAATCAAACCACGAGCGAAATACTTCTCACGGCAAACTCTTTAAATCTCAATCTGTCCACAAAGCAGGAAATGAAGCCTGATTGCGTAATAACCGCCGATACCAAAAGCAGGGACACGGATTATTAGCCGGGAACTTCCAATAATGTCTGACTTAGCGCAGATAGGTGGAAGGTGGAGTCGGCGAAGCAAATTAATAGGGTGACCACGTCAGCCATTTTTAACCCCTTAATGACCAGGCTGTTTTACCACTGTCTGTCCGAAAGTGCCGGCTGCTGTTTTTACATTTCTGCGCTGTTTGTGTTTAGGTCTAATTTTCCTCTTACTCGTTTATGGAACCCACACATATTGTATACCATTTTTCTTGCAATTAAATGGACTTTCTAAAGATACCATCATTCCCATCATATCATTTGGTTTTTTTTATGAAATATTATGAAACAATGGAAAAAACACACTTTCGAACTTTAATCTCCAAAATATACAGTACAACCGCTTAAAAAAAGACCCTGGCTAAATAGTTTCAAAATTATGTCCTGAAATTAGAAATACCTAATTTTTACATGTTTTTGCTTTTTAATCCATTCACTGCTGAGCCATTTCACCTCTGTGTGCTTAGCTCATTTTGAGTTTTATGCTCATCCTGTTTAAATGTGATTTGAAGTCCTATTTTATAATCCTCCCCAGACCATTTAAAAACAAAAACAAAAAACTTTTTAATTTTTTGTTATTGATCTTTTTTATTTTGATCATGCCTTTCTAATGATACCAAACATGACCCTCTATCTGCCTCGGATCTGGAGATATAGGGGTCCAAAGGACCCCCCCTAGCTCCACTTGGTCAACTGACTTCATCACACATAGGGCGATAACACTTGGCTGACATCCAAATGTTGGCCACCTCTGGGAGCGAATCGCGATCCAGCAACTAAGGGGTTAAAGAGAGATTCCGCCCAGACTCTGCCCTCGCCAGCAGAACCTTTTTTTTTTAAAGTGCTGCCGTTCGGAAGGGAGATGGGTCCAAAGGACCCCACCCCTTTCAGGTTCCCCACTGCAGGTGCCTGGAAATGCCATCATTGCACCCAGCGATAACGTCAACGTGACAGCTGGGGCCCTTAAAACTGTCGGGCCGGCTTCAAAGAAGCCAGACAGATGTGGAACCCCGCCCAGAGAGGTGAGTATAGGGAGGGAGGGGGTTAAAGGACCATGACATGCATAGTAAGTCCTTGGTCCTTAAGGGGAATTTTCCCCAGGACGTACTATGTGCATCAGTGGTCCTTATGGGGTTAAAGGGACATATAATATATTCATGCTGATGGTCAGTGCCACGTCAAGAATACTCGACAACGAGGCATCAACACATGCATGTTGCAGAATGAGAATACTAAATAATGGTAGTGAAGGGGTTAAGCGCTCGCTTTGATTCTTTGCCTTTGTGGCTTCTATATGCCAGCTGTGCTGGAAAAGGGCCAGGTTTTTTTTGTTTGTTAATAATTTCTGTAATTTCTGGGAAATTAAACTCCTTAAAACCCAAGGTTTACGTGGAGATGCTAAAGCGTTTTTATACTTTAATCCAGTGCAATATTTCTGGCCAGAGTGAAATATTATGATACAAATAAGAGTTTATTATTCCAAATGTTTTTCATCAGGCGATATTTTTGCAAAGAATAAATAAATGGAAACATAAAATATTAATTTACGAAATTGGACTTTGCGTTGGCATTTTTTGACTCCTATCCCCGGCAACCTTTTATTGTACTTTTCTTGCAATTTTACGCTATAGCTATGTATTCCTTGCCTCAAATAAAATATATACTGTTTTTTAATCATACAAAATAGACAGCGATAACCTTTTAATGGATACATCCCGATTGCTTGATTATTTTACAGTGGATCGTATATTTAGTTACGGCTTTCTTTCAGCAGTAATCATAGCTGCGGAAAAATTCATCGTTTTCTCGCTTTATTAGAAAAAAATGGCAATTACTCAAATTTAATGAAAATATATATTTATATATTAACGAGTGGAAGACAAAAAAAACGTTAAGTGCCCGGCTACAACGTATACTCTTCCGAATGGGAACATATTTATGGATCTGGGTAAACAAGGCAAAGATCTCTTGAGGTAAGATCATTAAACAGACAAGTTATCTGTGAAATAGCTCTCCATTCAGCTACAACTTCTAACCGCCAGACAATCTTAATTAATTTTCATTGAAAAGTAAGCACCGCTTCCTCCAATGTGATCGACCTATGCAAACACCAGATAAGATTTCACTGAAGAGCTGTGTTTGGATAAAAGGCGAGTTTTAAAATATTACCATAAATTATTAAATCGTAAGTAGAGAGAAGAAATGTCCAATTTCTAACTTTAAGTATGTGCACACACAGATACGCGTGTGTTCTATTGCTACATTTGCTTTATGGCACGCTTTGATGCAGACAGAAAGTGTTAAAGGGCCACTACCACAAAAAAATGAAATGTTCTTATTGTGTTTATTTGATGTTGATATTTTACATGTTCTTTGTTTTTCTCTTGTATGTTTAGTTAAGAAAGTATTTTACTCTATAGGGGTTATTCAAAGAGAGATTAATTGGACACTGAATTTCCCCGTACGTGCAATTTCGGGGCAATTCGGCTATTCAAAAAGCCGGCAATTTGCCAAATTCGCAAAATACGGTGCAATTCGGCGGCAGTGAAAGACCCCATTGAGAATTAATGGTTAATCTATTCAATGAATGCTGGACAGCAGCGACAAGTTGGCGAAATGCCCAGATTTTCGGGTGGTTTCGTTCGACAGTTTGAAACCCGTGGGATTCGCCTGTTTAAATGTAAAAAAAAATCCCCAGTTTTTTTTTTTTTATTCAAATTTTTATTCTTTTCATTTGCAGCAAAACGCCTCGTTGTTGATTTATTTTTTTAGGAATTTTCTTGATTTTTTTCGGCAAACTTTTTGATTCAGATTTTACATGGCGGTTTTTTTTTATTATTCTGTAACAGACCATTTTATTGTTATTCATAGGACCGTATATATTATTTTCATGCATTTTTCTTAAAAATGTCTGTTAAAAGTTGCATTTTTTTTTTACAACAAATGTATCTTTGTTCGGTTGCTGGTGGGCTTTATTCGGCGGCGTTTGGCAGCTGGTCGGCTTTTTTTCAGTGGCTGATCCGAGACGTTTAGTGGTCTGTTCGGCAGGTCGTCAGCTGCATTCGGCGGTTTATCGGATGCATTCGTTGGTTTTTCGGCGGTGTTCGGACATGTTCATTAGTTTTTCAGCAATTTATAGGATACGTTCGACAGTTTGCGGATGCGGTCATTGACAGCGTTTAACGTATCAGTTCGGTGCACTTCAGGGCCCCCCTGAATCGGTGGAATTTCGGTGCACTTTTAATAACCGCTTAGATGTTTCACTGGGTGCATCCATTGTGTGATATTTTGTGTTGTAAACTGCCCCCCCAGTATCTTTCCATCACTTGCTCCTCACTGTGTGGCTTTGGCCATAGAACGAAGTGAATGGGTCAATCAATGACTCGCATCATTGTATTGTGTGGGATGTATTCAAAGCACATCACCGGGGGGGGGGGGTAGATTGATTAGAACTCATTCAAGCTCCCTGTTTTATCTCACTTAGCCTGGACAACAATAACCTCCTGCCGCCTTATCTAAACATTCACTCCACATCATTAACTGTTAAATACTGTAGATTAGATAAACCACAGCAGCAGATTACAGCATAAAAAATCTATATCTGGTAAAAATATCCAGATATTGGTCACGGTGGGTCACAGCATATTTTATAGTTCTACATAACCCAACTGTTGTAAAATAATTGTATCGTCGAATTTCAAATGATAACTTTAACATTTTCGAGGGCAAGCTCTTTTTATTGAACACGGCATGACATTTCTCTAAACATGAGATACATAGGTCACACTTAAACATTGTTTAATCTTCTAATCACTCATCCTTAGCAGAACAGCTCGGGCTGAAATGTTCTACACACTAGATGGCGTCTCTTATTTTGCACAATTTTAAATGGGTTCTGCACTACTGTCTACATATGGAAATTACAGTAACACCTTGTATCTGTGCAGTTCAGAAATTATCACTCAATATAACCCCTGAATCTTATCCCTGTACAGCAGTGACTCCACAGCTCTCCCTGTATTCTGCCCTCTCTCTGGCTGCTGGAATACCGCAACAAAAGGGAGCTATAAAGCTGAAGGCTGCTCCTTCCAATTCCCTTTACAGTCCTACAGGGTGACATGAGTGTGTTAAAAAATAAAAACAAGAGTTTTGTTTTTACACTGTGAAAACAATAAAGTTTTAAAATGTTGTATGAGTGGGGTTTCCTTCCCTAAATTTCGACATTTCATGTTTTTCAGTGTTAACAACATGTATAAATGTTCTTGGTAATCGGGTTTCAATGCAGATTTTTTTTTTACATTGTTTCCATTAATGGCTCTTAAAGGGTTAACAAAAATCTTATTTTTGTTTTGGAAATGCCAATGCCCATTACATAACTTTCTTAAATGTGCACTGGTCTTGTAGGACTCTATTTGTAACATTAATAATAGGTAAATATTCTGACTCCGATCGTTGTATAGCGATTTATCCCTTGCAGAGACCTCTATGCCTGGCCTGTATAAGTAGATGCAATCACCGAGGACAATCCTTATCAGATAGCTGAACTCACCAAAACACTGTTTCTTTCCACGACTTGCTTTATTCCATATATCAGGTTACAGCAGATCACAGGATACAGCAGATAATGGAATGATAGGTTTTATGTGGTCAAAAGATGATACTGTCCTAGCTTGCAGATGAATAGACATGTGCTGCTAGATAACTACACCATGCTACAGCTCTTACTCAGAAAGAAGGGTGGAACTTCACACACACAGGAAGTGCATCATCATAAAGCGAGGGAAAAAAGAGAAAACATGTACAATACAGAAAGACCACTAGGTGGCAGCATAAGGACTATCTATACAATATAAATCCCCATCTAAATGAATATAACTGTAACAGCACAGTAAACATCAGTATTTTTATGCATAATTAATAAAGGAAACTTGTAGCCGGCTCGACGTGAACATTTTAGTTGCTTTGAAGAAGAGTTTGTAGATTAACCCTTTCACTACCACTGCCAGAAACCAGTGTTTTTTTTGTAAATCATTATTAATTATACAGTAATATATATCTATTACTGTAAATAACCTATTTGGCCAGTAGATGGTGCCATCTACTGCCAAATTGGGTTACAGAGGTTTGACCTGCAGATCTATTTTTTTTGCCTGCATCGGCTGCTGAAAGCCTGATATTTCAGAGCATTCGTCAGCTGTTTTTACAGTTTTAGCTCTTTGGGCATTATGCCCACAGGGCTAAAACTTTGGGGGCACCTTCTGCAGCCCAAAAGCAAATGAAATTCGCTTGCAGCAAACAAATTTCATAAGCTTTTGGGCTGCAGATCAGCAGATCAAGATATCTTGATATTGGGGCAACAGATGGTGCCTTTTGAAGTCTGAGAAATCTTGATCTCGGTAGTGAAGGAGTTAAACAGAAGATCCCTCCCTGAAAAATACTCTGGGCAGGAGCGATCCGCTCCAAAAAATATACTTTATTGAAAATATTCTTCTTTCTGCTGGGTATAAAAACCATACGCAGTTTATGAAATTAGCTTCCTTTATTCTTAATTGCTTATTTGATGTAATATATTATTTTTTAATGTGCTTTTTTAATTAGCGTTCCCACTGTCTGGTTTTTTGAGCATGCATTTCCAGGCTGTAGAAAGAAGTAGCCGAGATGATTGAAAGCTGTAATTTTATACCAGTGAAATAATACTGGGATTATCGGTTTAGTATGTCATTGCTGGAGATGAGAAAAATGTCTTTTTGTATGAGAAAAAAAAAAATAAAGCAATTTATTCTGCGAATTTGTGTTTACAATTGCTTTTAAATGGAAGCGCAAACCTTATTAGTTATTCATTGCATATTCCTCTTTCCCTTCCTTTAAAGCAGCTCATTTTGCAGCGAAACGACGAGATATTTTTAAAGTTTACCCCGATGTTAAAGGTTGAAACGAAGAGAAATGTTCCAATATAAATCTTCCAGCATCATTTGAGTTTCATTTCCTGTTCATAAAGAGCTCTATTGTTGCAGTCATTTAGCTTTTAAGTTAATTATTGAAACAGTAAGATATTTTCGGATGAATCTTTCACCCGGCACAAAAGGTTATGAGAAGAATAGAGCAAAATAAACACGTTAGAAATTGAACAAAATAGTTAGAGATGGATAAAAAGATGGGTCTTAGTCAACAAATCTTTGCAGGACCCTCTTAATTTCTGTGACTGTATCACAGAGCATCCACTGGCACGTATGCCGTTTTAAAATCATGGCGTCTTACTTGCCTGCCACTTTGGCATCTCTCTGGACAATAATGTAGCCACTGAGCTGTAAGGTAGACAATTGTGTTTACAAACGAAAAGGGGGTTGAATTTTCCTTTTAACCAATCACGTTTTGCATGTAATCTAAGATTAGTGTGCCCGCTGTGGAGTAATAAAGTTCTTTGTGAGATTTTCACTCCTGTTATCCTGTGTTACTGTAAAGAAGCTACAAAGAGCAGCCCCCACTCTCACTGTAGCAAAAAGCTCAACAAACTTTACTGCTGCATTACAGCAGCCAGGAAGAGCTCTGGGGTCATTCACTGCTGCGCAGGGTTTAAGATTCAGTGGGTTATAATGATTGAAAATCTCTTTACAGTACTGTAATTGCCATACACAGCATTATGTAGCACATACAGATACAAGGTGTTACTGTAATTGCCATACACAGGCATTATGCAGCACATACAGGTACAAGGTGTTACTGCAATTCCCTTACACGGGCATTATGCAGCACATACAGATACATGGTGTTGCTATAATTGCCATACACAGACATTATGCAGCACATACAGATACAAAGTGTTGCTGTAATTGCCATACACAGGCATTATGCTGCACATACAGATGCAAGGTTTTGCTGTAATTGCCATACACAGGCATTATGCAGCACATACAGATACAAGGTGTTACTGTAATTGCCATACACGGGCATTATGCTGCACATACAGATACAAGGTGTTGCTGTAATTCCCATTCACAGACATTATGCAGCACATACAGATGCAAGGTTTTGCTGTAATTGCCATACACAGGCATTATGCAGCACATACAGATACAAGGTGTTGCTGTAATTTCCATACACAGGCATTATGCAGCACATACAGGTACAAGGTGTTACTGCAATTCCCTTACACGGGCATTATGCAGCACATACAGATACATGGTGTTGCTATAATTGCCATACACAGACATTATGCAGCACATACAGATACAAAGTGTTGCTGTAATTGCCATACACAGGCATTATGCTGCACATACAGATGCAAGGTTTTGCTGTAATTGCCATACACAGGCATTATGCAGCACATACAGATACAAGGTGTTACTGTAATTGCCATACACAGGCATTATGCTGCACATACAGATACAAGGTGTTGCTGTAATTCCCATTCACAGACATTATGCAGCACATACAGATGCAAGGTTTTGCTGTAATTGCCATACACAGGCATTATGCAGCACATACAGATACAAGGTGTTGCTGTAATTGCCACACACAGGCATTATGCAGTACATACAGATACAAGGTGTTGCTGTAATTTCCATACACAGCGTTATGCAGCACATACAGATATTCCATTGCTAATAATCTCATTCTGATCACTACAAAATCCCATAAGGAGAAAATCTCACCATTTTTATTATTTATCTTTATCACGGTTACTGTATCAGCACAAAGTTATTTTCTGCCTGTATGCTGATAATGCAGACCCTGTTTGAAATTGTGTAAGATAAAGGACACCATCTAGAGCTCAGAATCTTACATTTCAACAATATTTCCGTAAAGGATAAACGAATAAATTAAAAATTAGCAAATTAATATTTTAATTTTTGAACTATCTCAGAATAACAATTTCTGTGCAAAACTTATTATAACCCATATTTAATTGTTAACGTCACATCCCATGTTTCAAATAAATGCTATGATAACTTTTTTTTTCTCAACAAAAATTTCTTGGTAGTGAAGGGGTTAAATGTGCATTCCATGCTTCAAACAAATCTTATAATTTTTTTTCAAAACAGCACTTGGTAGTTCATGTGTTAATCAGCAAGAGGCAACAATTCGTTGAATAGGACCCCTGGTAGTCACTGGTTCTAGAGCTCCAAGAAGTGGGGAAAAAACCTCACTGTATACTGTATTGGATACCAATAATGTCAACCGTATGTTACAGGTACTTATACAGCACCAACAGATTCTGTAGCGCTTTACAATGGGGAAACACAAGACAGATGACATAATAAATAATAAAACGTAAGGAACAGACGGCCCTGCCTGTAGGATAATTGATCTGCAAATGCAGCACTTTATACAAGTGCTCAGCCAGACATCCCGTGAGCTTACAATCTAATAGACTGAGGTAAGTGAAACAAAGGGGAACAGGGGGAGTGTGGAGATAATTACCAGAGAGAATATAGCAGACACTGCATGATGATAGAGCAAGAGCTTGGGCATGATGAGGTTAAACCGAGCAAGGATTGAAGCAGCTGAGAAAAGGAGGCTATATAATTAGGATAGGGGCTGGGTGGGAGGGTGGATGGGGGGCTGCTGGGACAGCAGAGGGAAAAATGGTGGTGGAGAGTTACTGTGGATGAAAACAAATACAGAGTTTAGAGGGGGTAGCTATTTGTTCAGAGTATTTACAACACTGAGGAGCAGAGCAGGCTGAGAATCAGCACAGAATTAAACTATCAAAAAAGAGGGAAGAAAAAAAATGACAGCTGTAACAATACGGCAAAAAATGTGTTGATTGAAGTATACCTTTCTGACTTTCTTGCAGAGGGAGAGATAGCCTTGAATATGGCTCGCTTGTGTTCAGGGGGAAAATGGTGGTGGAGAGTGAAAAGGAAAATAATCAAATATCTGATTTTCGTGGATACAACATACACAGACAGACATTCCGCATCTCAGAGAAAATAAATATTGTTGTTTATCAACATGTCGGAGTTAACGTCATTATGAAGAAAGCAAATTGAAAGTTTCACAGGAAAACCAGCGAGAGCGAGGAAGACTAATAATATCACTGGCCGACGCCTGTTTTTAATTAATTCAGAGGAAACACATTAAGCTCCGAAATACATTTTGATTAAACCATGTTTTAATTTGGATTTACACAGTTTGTAACTACTTTTTAATTAAAGCACGTATAAAAAACAAAAAACTTTAGTTTATTCACTCAGACTTATGCAGGCATCAGAAAGAAAATCCCTGTTTTGGTCAAGATAGTCACATTTTTGCCTATTTAAGCTTGAAAATCAGAACTCTCAAGTATATAATTGCATTTTAGATGTGTGACAGGACTGTATTACATAACCCCTCCACTACCAAAGGATTTTCCAGAAAACCACTGGCAGGAACCAGTGGTTTTCAGGAAAATTATTTGTAATTAATAATACAGGAAGAAATTGTTGTGAATATTCCCAATGTATTCTTTACTGTAACAATCTATTTGGCAGGCAGATGTCGCCATCTACTGGCCAAAAGGAGTTACTGCAGTTCTGATCTCTGTGTAGGATCAACTGGGGAGATGTCATGCGGACACATTCCCATCTGGTTTTAAAAAGTGCTAGCGTCCTAGACAACATGCATGTGGTACCAAAACCTTAGGGCCATGTTCTGAAGCACAAATGCATTTGCAAGAAAAAAAAAATCCTTTGAATTGGTGCTGTGGAACCCCTTATCGACTATACTCTATATAGGAGGTGCCTTGCAGATCAAGTATAATCAATCTTGATAGTGAAGGAGTTATGTCAGAGGTCAGCAACCTTGACTCATCAGATGCTTTGAAACTACATTTCCCATGGTGCTCACTCATTAGAATGGCTGAGCCTCATGGGAGAAAACCTCTAGACGGCCACATTTGCTGACCCCTGGCTTATGAAGATATATTTGTCAACTGAGGCTGAATGTTACCTAAAATTACTACTTTTTTTCCCCAAAAATCTACATGTTTTCCCTTTTTTCCCTTTTTTTCATTTTAATGAAAATCAGTAGATGTGGAATTTTCTGCCTGTTGAGGTGGTTGGGTCGGATACTGTACAGACTTTTAAGCATCGACTGGATGATTTCTAGCAAAAACATAATATTAAGGGTTATAATATTTAATATGCGGGTAAAAGTTTCTTGATCCAAGGAGAAATCCAGCGCCATTCTGGGGTCAAGAAGGAATTTTTTCCCCAGTATGTTGCATATTAGCGAACGATTCAGACTGGGTCAACAGCAGTAGGTGATGTGAAAGGCTGAACCCAATGGAAGCACGTCTTTTTTCAGCCTATGTAACTATGTAAGTACATGGTCATATTGCAATGGTCTCCCTAAAAACTGTCCGTTGGAGAATTGCAATGAAATTGTGAATTATAGCCCAAAATAGCGATATTAGCATTATTTCCGCTCAGCTCTTGCATTCCTTCAACCATTAACATTTTCTTACTGCAAACAACCATTTATCACACGAGCTGATGTTTGCATTTCCTGCTAAAATTAAAATTCCTGCACATTAAAGCACATGGTTTTAATAATTATTTATTGACTTGAAAAAAAAATGTGAAATGTGAAAGCTGGAAAGTGAAAATGAAAGTCTTGATTAATATGATTCATTTCTGCCTGTATATTAAATTCTCCGGGCATATTAGCTGCAGTTTAGTAATCTCCCCAGTCCCATTTACTGTTAATTTTAAAATCGTCGTGTAAGAGCTTTCCCGAAACGCGGCTTGCGCAGAATAGGAGCTTAAACATGTGGAGTGGCATCTTACATTGTGTTGTTCTATAGCACAATGATCACTTCACTTGGTCCTGGCTGTAAAGAGTTAAAGGGATACAATAAATAAATACAATTAAAAACAAAATAACCCCTTCACTACTAACAGGGTTATTCAAAGAGCTCCGAATTGCTTGAGAAAGGCAACCGAACGCTGAAAATCAGCGTTCGGTTACCTTTCCTGGCCATTCGGCTATTCAGAGAGCAGGCAATACGCCAAATCCTGGCGAATTGCCTGAACATACGGTGCCTGTTCGGTGCCTGTTCGAAGGCAGTGAAAAGCACTGCTTCGGCTATTCAGAGAACACAAACCAGCAGTGAAAGGTTCCCCTAATGCCCTGCCATTCGGTGGTTTAATTCGGCAAGTTTATTCAGGAGAATCCCATAGGCTTCAATGTTAAAAATATTCCCGTTTTAATTCAATATCTAATAAACCGTTCATTATAAAATTCTGCAGTAAAGGGTCTCTTTATCTATAGATTTTGTAGGATATTTTAAGCATTTTTCTTTTTTTTTTTTTTTTTTAAAAGTCCGATTCTTTTTTTTCTTTTTCTTTTAAGTTTACTTATTTTTTCTGTAACAGCCCTCTTTATTATCATTCATTGGATCATATGCAAATTTCAGACATTTTCGCTCAGTAGATTCTTTGCAAACAGCGTTTCACTTTTCAATCATTCAAGCAAACTGTTTTGCTAATTTATTCACTGCCTCGTCTGCGGTCTCCGCTGCTTCGCTGCGTGTGATCAGCTCCTGCTCGGGTTTTTCGACGGGTTAATCCAGATGTTTTTGAGGGTTTTCGGCGTGCATTCGCTGGGTTTTGCGGTGAGTTTTCGTCGGGCTTGCGGTAGCTTTTCCCTGCAATTTGGGGACCCTGTGGTGCTTGCTAAATACACCGCAGGGTCACCGAAATGGGATCGGCAAAAGGAACCGAATTGAAGAGAACGAAAAGTCACCGAACGTGCGGTGACTTTTCGAATCTCTTTGAATAACCCAGTGTGTGATTTTCCAAAAAGTGTTTTTTTTTTTTTTTTTTGGAAAATCATTTTTAATTAATTATAAAGTCAGAAATATTTGCGTTTATACCCATTGTATTTCTTACTGTAAATAACCTATTCTGGCCAGTAGATGGCGACATCTAATGTCAAATTGAGTTACAGCCGTTTAAGCTGCTGGTCTATTTTCTTCTTTTTTTTTTTCCCTGCATAGGCTGCTGAAAGCTCATTGTAAGGGCATCATCAGAAGGTTTCACACAGCTTTAACTCTTTGGGCTTTATGCCCACAGGGCTAAATCTTTGGGGGCACCTTCTGCAACCAAAAATCAAATGAAATTTGTTTTCTGCAAATGAATTTCATTTACTTTTGGGCTGCAAATCAGCCGATCGAGATATCTCGATATCAGGGCACCAGATGGTGAGTTTGAAGCCCGAGATATCTCGATCTCAGTAGTGAAGAGGTTAAATAATTGGAAAGGGGCTGCTGACAGCATCTAACCAATTTTTTTTAATGTATTTGTATTTTTTTATAACTTTGACCTAGTTCACTCCTTTTCTCCCTCGTCGAGCTCAGCTCCTCCTATTCAGCTCAAGGACTCCCGGACCCGTAATTCACTGAAGCTTTTCAGCACATTTTAATGCTCCTACACGACTTGTGTAGCGTAGGAACCGTAAATTGTGCGGCGTTACGAGACTTGCAAACTGACTTACGCGTGCTCTGTAGCGCTTGTGCAGAGCGATGGAATGGAGCCAGGGCCAGTGCTAGACTATCTTGCGCCCTAGGCAAGACCAGCTACTTGCACCCCCAAAAAAAAGAAAGCTCACATGGGTATATTTGCCCCATGCTCACGCATGGATATATTGCTCCCAGCTCACACATGGATATATTTGCCCCAGCTCACACATGGATATATTTGCCCCTAGCTCACACATGAATATATTGCCCTAGCTTTCAAATGGGTATATTTGCCCCAGCTCTCACATGGGTATATTTGCCCCAGCTCAAGCATGGATATATTGCCCCCAGCTCATACATAGATATATTTGCCCCCAGCTCACACATGAATATATTGCGCCAGCTCTCACATGAGTATATTGCCCCAGCTCACACATGGATATATTTGCCCCTAGCTCACACATGGATATATTTGCCCCTAGTTCACACATGGATATATTTGCCCCTAACTCACATATGGATATATTGCCGCAGCTCTCACATAGGTATATTTGCCCCCAGCTCACACAAGGATATATTGCCCCAGCAATTACATGGGTATATTTGCCCCCAGCTCTCACATGGGTATATTTGCCCCCAGCTCTCACATGGGTATATTTGCCCCCAGCTCACACATGGATATATTGCCCCAGCTCACACATGGATATATTGCCCAAGCTCACACATGGATATATTACCCCAGCTCACACGGATATATTTGCCCCTAGCTCACACATGGATATATTGCCCCAGCTCTCACATGGATATATTTGTCCCCAGTTCACACATGGATATATTGCCCCCAGCTCACGCATGGATATATTGCCCCAGCAATTACATGGGTATATTTGCCCCCAGCTCTCACATGGGTATATTTGCCCCCTGTTCACACATGTATATATTGCTCCCAGCTCACACATGGATATATTGCCCCAGCTCTTACATGGGTGTATTTGCCCCAGCTCCGTCTCTCTCACTCGGCACCTTGTCTGCTCTCCGACTCCTTCATGCCAGCGACTGATGTGAGGGCATGTGTGCTGCAGCCAGCCCCAATACGGGCCGGCGTTGCCACGTCAGCCGCTGGCGTCAAGGAGACGGAGGCATGGACTTGGTGCTGGCTGCGGCTAGTGTACGAGCGTGCCAGTGGTGCCACGCGAGCACGTGGCACCGCCAGCACGCTCGCTACACCAGTCGCAGCCAGCACCAAGTCCACACCTCCGTCTCCTTGACGCCAGCGGTGAAGCCGGCACGTATTCGGGCTGGCTGCAGCACGCGGTCGCCCCCAGGTGCCCCGCAGACAGGGCCGCCATCAGGGGGGTACAGGTATTACAGCTGTATGGGGCCCGGTGCCTCAAGGGGGCCCTTGAGAGATCACTGCCACACCTGGCTATGCCTAGCTGCCATGGATACCCTGAAGCTGCTGGGCTCCTGTTATGGGCGGACTGACACTATGGGCACTTGAGGGCCCGGATCGGCAGCAGAGCATGAGGTTTGGGGCCTGACACCTGCCTTTTCACAGAGTTACACGCTGCAGCAGGAAGCTGGCTGTGGCTCCACCCACAAATCTCACTGACTCGCAGGGCAGGCGGAGCCGAGAGTTCATGCAGAAAGGCAGTGAGCCTGGGCCCAGCAATGGAGCTCTCCTTCCTCCTGTCCCAGGCAGCAACAGAGGCAGCAGAGAGGATGCAACCACTTACCTGTGCAACTGTAAGTATCTGCTCTTGGAGGCTGCCCTGGGCTCCTCATTCAAATGCTGCTGCCAGGGCTGGTAGGTTGTGCAGGCAGGGGATGAAAGGGAGAGAGAAACTGCCCTGCACTGACATTCCCACAAACCCCACAAGGCAAGGATCCCCCATCTGTTTGGGAGGCTGATCCCCCTACTTTATACCCACCTTACAATCTCAATAGGGATAGAAAAATCCCCCACCTAACACACAGCTGCCCCCCCACTCAGCTTTCTCAGAGGGAAGATGCTTGGCAGGAGCCTTGTGGAGGATGAGAGTTACTCCAGGGTCTCCTGCTTAATGAGGAGGCCTTCCATGTGTAGTGTAGTGTGTGTGTGTGTGTGTGTTCAGCGTGTGTGTGTGCGTGTGTGTGTGTATGTGAAACACCTGTGTGTTAAGCTTGCTTGATGTGTGTGTTCAGCCTGTGTTTGTGTGTGACATGTGTGTTCAGTCTGCATGATGTGCGCGTGAACTGTGTGTTCAGCCTGCATGATGTGTGTGTTCAGCCTGCATGATGTGTGTGTGTGACCTGTGTGTTCAGCAGCATGATGTGTGTGTGACCTGTGTGTTCAGCCTGCATGATGTATGTGTGTGACCTGTGTGTTCAGCCTGCATGATGTGTGTGTGTGACCTGTGTGTTCAGCTTGCATGATGTATGTGTGTGACCTGTGTGTTCAGCCTGCATGATGTGTGTGTGTGACCTGTGTGTTCAGCCTGCATGATGTGTGTGTGTGACCTGTGTGTTCAGCAGCATGATGTGTGTGTGACCTGTGTGTTCAGTAGGGATGAGCTGTTCGGTTCGATCAGTTCAGAGTTCGATTCGAACTTTGGCCATTCGCAAGTTCGCGAACTTCAAACTTTTTGGGTGTGTTCGGTTCCAGTTCGCAAAAAAAAAAGAAATTTTGAAAAAAGTATAAAAAATGCTTAAAAAATACTAAAAAATCTAGAAATAAAGAGACTCTTTACTGCAGAATATTATAAGCAACGGTTTATTAGATATTGGATTAAAAACTAATGTGTACGTGCAAAGATTCTCACTTCTAAATGACCTGTGTTTTTCAAACGACATAACAACAGGTGTTTTTAGTCTGGTGTAATGAATTTGCTGCATTAATAAAAATAACACACAAAAAAAAATACGTTTTTATTTTTTTTTACTTTATACTTGGTCATGTTGGGTATCATTCAAAAGGCCATGCTCAGGCCTTTCGATTGACACCCTCCATGACCCACTAGATGCCTGGAGATATCGGGGTTCAAATGAACCCCCTATCTCCACCAGGGGATTGGCATGGGCAATATATATACGCATGATGTGAGCTGGCCTGGGCAATATATATACGCATGATGTGAGCTGGCCTGGGCAATATATATATATGCATGATGAGAGCTGGCCTGGGCAATATATATATATATACACATGATGAAAATTTGCAAAGGATAAGGCACGCAAAGTGAAATTTTGATGTGTCTGAAATTGAAACTTACGTGACAACTCTTATTTATTTTTTTCGTTAATTTATATTTGTTCAATACAGTTAATTTTAATTTGTTTAATAGAGTTAATTTAAAATGGTTTAATACAGTTTATTTATATTTATTTTACCTTTACTATTGGTGCTTTTCAAACTTTATTCTTAAATAAAAAGAAATTTAGCAGTTTCATGTTGTGTCGTTTTTTTTTGGGGGGGGGTGCAAGTAGCTGGTCTTGCCTAGGGCACAAAATAGTCTAGCACCGGCCCTGACCGCATGGTCCACCCCTGCACTCTTCCACAATACCACAGAGGGGTTACTGTATGATGGCACTTGCTGGCCTGGCACCAAAGGCACAATATTTGGCTGCACTGCCACTGATGCCTGTATCAGATTCATATCCTCAGAGGGGTTACTGTGTGATGGCACTGTTGCTGACGCTAAAGGCCCAATTTTAAAGCACCTATTGTTACTTTCATCCAAAGCCTGCATAAGTTTCACAATAATTTAGCCAAAAAATCACTAAACTTTTTCTGTGTGTCCGAAAATGTCTCCTCTTTTCATACAGACTGCCGCCCCAAGCAGTTGTTTATGGATAGATTAAAGGAAAAGCATTTACCGTCATTTGAAATGTCATTTTTTTGTTTTTACATATTTCTATACATCCTAGAAATCCGCCACTTCACGGGCAGGTTATGGGGACCTCCTAGGCACGATATTTGAAGGAATTTTTTGTTTTTATTTTTAACCCTTATTTCATGGAAAACTCACTGTCCCTTTAAAAACGTTTTTTTTAAAACTTTTTGTCCTTGTTTCCTGTCCCCCAGGGCACTACCCGGACCCCCATACACCTTTTATGGCAAATATCTAGCATATATGCCCTCTTGGAGGACACTCTAAAAATCTAATTTTCAGCCCCATTGACTTGTATTGAGTTCGAGTTCGAATTCGAACATTTGGAAAGTTCGAGTTCGAATGCGAACCGAACTCGGGGGTGTTCGGCTCATCCCTAGTGTTCAGCCTGCATGTTGTGTGTGTGTGTGACCTGTGGGTTCAGCAGCATGATGTGTGTGTGACCTGTGTGTTCATCCTGCATGATGTGTGTGTGTGACCTGTGTGCTCAGCCTGCATGATGTGTGTGTGACACCTGTGTGTTCAGCCTGCATGTGTGTGTGTGTGACCTGTGTGTTCAGCAGCATGATGCGTGTGTGACCTGTGTGTTCAGCCTGCAATGTGTGTGTGTGACCTGTGTGTTCAGCAGCATGATGTGTGTGTTCAGCAGCATGATGTGTGTGTTCAGCCTGCATGATGTGTGTGACCTGTGTGTTCAGCCGGTATGATGTGTGTGACCTGTGTGTTCTACCTGCATGATGTGTTTGTCTTCAGCCCACCTGTATGGGGGGGCAGGGTCTCCGTGTGCTTGTGTGCGAGTAATGCTGTATTTTTTTTAATACAAAAATAATATGTCTGCGGTGGGGCCCCGATCAAAGCTTCGGTATGGGGCCCCAAGATTTCTGATGGCAGCCCTGCCCGCGGACACAAACTATTTTTAAGTGGTCGTGCCCGGCTGCGCCCTAGGCAGGCACTGCACTCTAGGCGACCACCTAGCTTGCCTAGCGGAAGCGCCGGCCCTGAATGGAGCTGCGGACACATGAACAGATCCAATCGATCGACTGCCTCAGAGAGTGACATCGACACGCTCTCAGCATGCTGACATCACTAATGACCGATCAGGGAAATTCCAAAATCGTGGCTTCTGGTGACGCTGGGAGGGGGGACACCTCCACTTCACCAAGCATTTTCTGCCAGAATGGGGCAGCAGGGAGGAGGGGAGAAGGGGGGCACTCCTCACATCCCAACCACTAATAAAACAATAAAGGGGTCAGGATGAGTACAGAGTCCCTTTGAAAAATTATTAAATATAGTTGGTGTTACTGTAAGTGTTGAATTTGGGTGACCATTGGTAAATGTAATGTAAATTGTAAGCCAAAATTGTTGAAATTGAAAAAGCCCAGTCATTTAGCTTGACTGTATTGCTCTACAATTCCAAATTTTACCCATTTTAAAGTAGTACTTTTTTAAAACTGATACTCTTATATAAGAATATATATATATATATATAATATATGTGAAACATTGGCTACAATGCCATTAAATGTGATAACCTCATAAGAGCAGTCATTAAGTTAGGAAGTATAGGGCCTGCCACGATGGGATACATTGTCGTTGTTGCAGGCTTTTCCAATGTATGATCCGATTTTGTGACTAAATCCCCGTCGTTCATTTCTAAGTCCGGTGTTTTTAAAATCTTTAAAATAATAATATAGTTGAGTGCTCTGTATGTTGTGTTCATTGGTGTCAGAGGCACTCTTATGAAAAATGCATGTTCAGGTTGCGTGCAGCTATTCTGGTTTTGTCAGTGACCTCTTATCTGGTGTGTCTTCCTGGGTTGCCTCAAAGATTAAGTTGTCCATGACTGAGCTCTACCTAATTATCTCCTCTAGCTCTACTTCAACCTGACATTTCTGTCACTGTCGATGGTGGCACTATCTTCCTGTTACTCCACGTCTGATGCCTCGGGGTTACTCTTGACTCTAACCCGTCCTGTCCATCATCCCTCACATCCAATCACTTTCCTCGTCACGTCAAAAAACCACCAACACAATATTTCCAAAATCCATTAGTTTCTGATTGCTGACACCAAAAAGCAATTTCTCCACTCCCTTATCATTTCCCGTCTTGACTATTGTAATAACCTACTAACTGGCTTTCCTCTCTCCCACCTCTGCCCACACCAGGCTAATCTGCCTTACACACCGCTCTGTCGATGCTGCTCCTCTCTGTGAGACCCTTCACCGGCTCCCCGTTGATAGTGGAATTAAATTCAAAATCCTCACCCTGCCCTACAAAGCACTTAGTAACACCCCTCAAAAAGTAACTCACTCTCACAGTCCTCACCTCCTGTTCCTCCGACCTCCTACTCATCTAGATTCAGGGCCACCATCAGGGCAGTACAGGGGATGATGCTGTCCCAGGCCCAAGGTTTTCAGGGGGCCCAGCAGCAGCAGAGATCCCTGACATGTCCCCCAAATACCCTACCTTGTCTTTCACAGCCGGGCCCCCCTGAACGCCGAGTTTCCTCTAGAGACAGGCAGTGTGATTGGTAGCATATTACTTTGGAGCAGCTTAACTAGCACCTAGCCCCGGAAAGAAGAGTAGCACAAGCTGATACTTGCAGTGACTTCACGCCACCCTGAGAATCAGCTCCTGGAGTCCATAGGAGTCCATGGAGCATTACACATCCCAGCCGCGAGCTGTGCACTAGCTCAATCTCACGAGATCGTGCAGTGCCGCAGAGGAATCTAGGAGGGAGACTAGGATCTATTTGTTCCCAATCTCACTCTGCACCCAGTGAGATGTAGTGACAGATCGCATTGCCCTCTGCACTGCGGGATGAGAGGTGAGTATGGGATTTTTATTGGGATTAGGACAGTGTGGTAAGTGATTTTGCTTTAGCAGAAACACTTATACAGTCTCATAAAAACTGGTGTTATCACAGTGACATACCATCTCCCATGTGAAAGTGTAAACTACCTTGAAATAGCCTGTGATTCTATGTGGAGTCACAAATTAACACCTCTTATTCAGAGTATAGGAGTCATTAATTTACAGCAATCAAGTCCAAGGAATCACTACACTCGCCAAGATTGGAACAGCAATTCCAGGCGATGAAATAACTTCTCGAGGTATTATGTTTAGCGTCTTGAGGCGTTATCTTATCGCCAACCTCGGCATTGGGCCCATAGTTTATAAACAGAGAGCCACTATTGGGCATCGCTATCAATTTTTTTTTTCTTAATCTAACACCACATGCTGGTTGGGGTCAAAATCTCTACAACCAGGTTCCCTAATGCCAAAATCCCGACGGCCAGCTTCCAGATAGAACAAGTGCCGGACATACCAAGTTCCCTACACAGACAACTCCCTAACGGCCAACTTCCAGACATTCAAAATCCCAGTGACTGACCCTAATCCTAACACCCTAAACCCCAAAACCTAGCCCTAGCCCTAACCCCCAAAACCTAGCCCTAACCCTAACTCCCTAAACCTAGCCCTAACCCCTAAACCTAGCCCTAACCCTAACCCTCTAAACCTAGCCCTAACCCTAACTCCCTAAACCTAGCCCTAAGCCTCTAAATTTAGCCCTAACCCTAACCCCCTAAACCTAGCCCTAACCCCCCTAAACCTAGCCCTAACCCCAACCCCCCTAAATCTAGCCCTAACCCCAACCCCCCTAAATCTAGCCCTAACCCCTCTAAACCTAACCATAACCCCTAAGCCTAACTCCCTAAGGGTTAGGGTGTTCGTATTAGTCTTAGCCGCTGGGATTTTGGATGTCTGGAAGTTGGACGTGTAGGGAACTTGGTATGTCCGGCACTTGTTCTGTCTGGAAGTTGGCCGTCGGGATGTTGACTTGGCATTAGGGAACCTGGTTATAGGAATTTTGTCCGGCACCCGCTGGTTGGAAATATACAACATTTCCCAGCAGGCTAGAGGAGTAATCTAAATTACAAAGCTTGTTAGCCGTCCATAGGTGCCATCACAGGTATCACACACGTCTACCGTCTCATGAATATTATTACCAATAAATTCCACTAGAACCTATATTAAAATCATTCCCCCCCCACACACTCCCAGAGCAGAACGCATGCAATCCTTCACGAGCCGGGGGATTAATATACAATCTTGCCGCACAACGTCTGCTCAGTAAGTTATTTGTGTAATTTAAGAACTCACTAATGAGATACATTTTCATTTGTTGTGCAGCGTGCATTAATGATCCTTAAAAATCAAAACCACATCTTTAAATTGCTTTTAAATTGCACTGGTAAAACCCGAGGCTATAAATTAAGTCCATAGTTTATCTCCATCTTTGTTTTCAAGATGAAAAGGAAATTTATGTAAAATGAAAAGTCGTTTGACTTAAGTGAAGTGGGTGATGTTATTTTCTTTTGAGCGTTGTGTTGGAGGGGGTAAAGGAAACGAGAAATTAATAAACAGTGTTTGGCGTACTTTATTCCTGTGTTATACTTTAGCAGTGGCACTCGATCCTTTCATCTTTAACTATTTAACTTCTTGTAGCTTAGAAAAATCCTGCAAATGAAAACATAAACAAGGTTTGCTTTCTGTTATGTGACAAAGTAATAGAATTTTATATCTTGTTTATAAACTACAGGGATTATTCAGAAAGCAGCGGAATTTCAGTCAAATTCCGCTGCTTTCTGGTTCAGCGCGCTTCAGTGATTCCATTTTGCTGACTAGTGAATGAATTCACTGTTAACCGCAGAGTACCTGAAGTGTGCCAAACACGGAATCGCTGAACAGCGCAGAAGACTGTCGAATGCCACCGAAGACCGCCAAACGCCCCCGAACTGCAGAAAAGAACGAAACCCTGCTATTCTTCTAATGGGTGTTTAAAGCAATAAAAAGCATTCCGTATTTCAGATTCTTCTGGATTTCCCTAACCTGGACTTACTAAAATCTGCAATGCTCCAAGAATTCTAGTTTAAACTTTAGAATTCCAGAGTAGGGCTGCCCAACCAGTAAATAATCTCTATTCTGTTTAAGAATAACAAAAAAATATAATATAATAAAATATAACCAAAGAACAAAAAATATAAACTAATATACAAAAATATAAACAAACAACAAAATATAATAATATAATAAAATATAACCAAAGAACAAAAATATAACCAAAGAACAAACAACAAAATATAATAATATAATAAAATATAGCCAAAGAATACAAAATGTAAACAAACAACTAAAATATAATGTAATAATATAATAAAATATAACCAAAGAATAAAATATATAATATAACATACAAAATATAAACAAACAACAAAATATAATGTAATAATATAATAAAGTATAACCAAAGAACAAAAAATATAAAATAATATACAAAATATAAACAAACAAAAAATAAAATAATATATAACCAAAGAACAAAGATATAACCAAAGAACGAACAACAAAATATAATAATATAATCAAATATAACCAAAGAATACAAAATATAAACAAACATCAAAATATAATGTAATAATATAATAAAATATAACCAAAGAACAAAATATATAATAAAATATAACAGAGAACAAAATATAATATAAAATACATTATATTTAGTTGTTTGATTAAATATTGTAACAATATAATAAAATATAACCAAAGAACAAAATATATAATAAAAGATAACCAAAGAACAAAAAATATAATATAACATACAAAATCTAAACAAACAACAAATATATTACAGTTATTACTTGCAAAGCCAGCATACAGAGTGATACAGTTTACAAAAAGGAGCTTGACAGTCTAGCACCGAGAGGGTTAAACAGGTATTAAACACAGGAAAGTATCACTGGAGTCAGCTCTGATAGATTTAGCATTTAACAGAAATTGAAAGACTGACAAACACAATGGAAAAATCAAAGATTCCATCCTGCAGTTACTTCCGAATTGGAACTTTTACCGGTCTTTTTTATGTCATATATATATAAATATATTTTATTCTTTCAGCAAATCCACCGAGAACTGCCTCCTGGAATTGTGCCTTACTACCAACCATTTGAATGCGGAAACAGCATGTCGCTGAAAAAAAAGAAGAAAAGTAAAATAAAAATGAAAGGCATCTTTAAAAAGCCGTAGATAGTGGCTTGCAGTGTGCGCGTGGAAAATAAAAACCTTTTAATTAAAATAAAATATTTCATTTAAGTAAAGACTGTGCATGGGAGGGGGGGGGAAGCTTCACAAAAAGTCAAAGGCAGAAAGTTTATATGAAAAATATCACTGCGGAAGAAGAAGCTCTAAAGGTGATATGTTACCTGTGGTTTGAAAAACACAATCTACCCTTCAGCCTGTTTGCTTCAACGATCGTATCACGGTGAGAGCAAGCGATGAATATTCTAATTCACTTTGAAATAAAACGTCTGAAGCATTCTAAACTGCATGTTTTCCCCCAAATCCTGTATACATTTTTTGGGCGTATTTCCTACTTCGCGCTAATATGGGGATGCTAACGGGAAAAATCAATGTCTGCAGATTTCCATGTAGCCTCCCCATGTTACTGGGATATTTCGGGGCTGGTGCTAACTGTTGGGACACTCGTGGTAACACCTCCGCACCACTGCAAGTATCACCTCCTGGAGTCCATAGGACTCCATGGAGGGTTGAGCATCCAGGTCGCGAGATGCACAGTGACGCGGAGTGATTGCAGATGGAGACTGGGACAATGCTGTCAGCCAACCAGGGTCGTCCACTGGAAGCACCTGTGGATGACCCAGGTCGGCCGATGGACAGGCCGCTGTACGAGGAAAGTGAAAAAAAAAACGCTGTGGGGAAAAAACACCTTCCCCTTGTGCTGAAACGACATTTCAGCACCAAGAGAGCAACAGTGAAAGCTGAAAAAAGAAACCCCCTGTCCCTGGTCCTGGAATAGGTTTCAGCACCAAGGACAGCACCACTTAACACAGCCAGACTGAAGAAAGCAAAAAAAATAACACACCATGTTCGACCAAAGAAAAAAAAGTTGGAATCAAAAATTTTGCCAAAAGAATACTCAAAAAATTCCAAAAAAAATCAATGAATAAAAAGTATTTTTGCTGCGGATGAAAAGAATAAATGGTTGAATAAAAATCGAAATATTTTTTTACTTTGAATCCTATGGGCCGTCGAACTGAATCATTTCTCTACGGGTCAGTTTTCCTGCCGCGGCACGGCGGTTTAACTATACAATTCATTTTTTTAATGTAAATTGTACCAGATGATCTGATTTCGTCTAACAAATCCCATTGTAATGGGAAAGATTGCTAATCTCTGTTGTACTCTCATCTGAAGTCGTCCGATGGAAGTCAGATGCAGTGGAAGAGAGCTGATTCACCTCCATGTTGTGGGATCGGTCGGACAACGACAGACGATATCGGATGATGGCACCAACGCGGGAATACAGACCCAGTGGACGGCCAGCCTTAAAGCTGAAGATGTGATAGGATTTAATAGCTTAGATTACCATTGGTAACAATGTCCCACTTTCCTGTCACTGCTGTATTCAGGGTGTTGGTCCTGGTGAGAGGAGTCCTCTGTAGACGTGGTTGCTTTCCCTACTGTTAATTTTTGTTGCAACAGGTTTATTGCTTTCTAATGAAGATTATTCAAGTGCATTCAGGGTCATTCTTACATTCGTAGTGTGCTTCTCCATCTATAGGCCTGTTGACCAATGAGAACGTTAACATTGGTTAAAGCCTTCTCTCTTCTCCATCACCTCGTCTTGAAAAAGACAGAATAACCTAAGAATGATAAAAACATAAATAAAATAAATAGCAAGCAAATCAATAATAAAGTAAAAGGTTTATTCTATAAGGAAAGGTGCAGCTCCGAAGTATACAACATGTTGTCTTCTGTTCATGACTAAGGCCTGAATACCAAATGTTGCACAGTCCCTTGGAGTTGTGCCTCCCTTATCTTACTATTAAGCCACCTGAGTTGTTCTGCTACATTACAGCTAAGAAATCTGCAGTGATGGTGGTGATTAATGAGAGTGTGAAAACCGAGTTAATAAAGAGTAAATATTCAGGGAATGAGTAACATATTTATTTTTACTTTTATTTTGCTTTGGGAAGGAAGAAGGAAAGGGGAAAAGACAGGGAAGAGAGGATCGGGAACAGAGAAAGGGAGTGATGAAAGGAGAGGCAATGGAAATAAGGAGAAATGCGAGAGTATGGAAGTAAGGCAGGAAAGGAGAGAGAGGATAGACGTAAGGATGGAATGGGGAGAGGACAGAAATAAGGAAGGAAAGGAGAGAGGATGAAATAAGGAAGAAAGGGAGAAAAGATGGAAATAAGGAAGGAAAGCAGGGAGGACAGAAATAAGGAATGCAGAGAGAGAGGACAGAAAAAAGGAAGGAAAGGAGAGAGGATGAAATAAGGAAGAAAGGGAGAAAAGATGGAAATAAGGAAGGAAAGCACGGAGGACAGAAATAAGGAATGTAGAGAGAGAGGACAGAAAAAAGGAAGGAAAGGAGAGAGGATGAAATAAGGAAGAAAGGGAGAAAAGATGGAAATAAGGAAGGAAAGCAGGAGGACAGAAATAAGGAATGTAGAGAGAGAGGACAGAAAAAAGGAAGGAAAGGAGAGAGGATGAAATAAGGAAGAAAGGGAGAAAAGATGGAAATAAGGAAGGAAAGCACGGAGGACAGAAATAAGGAATGTAGAGAGAGAGGACAGAAAAAAGGAAGGTGGGGAAAGAAGACGGAAATAAGGAAAGAAGAGAAGATGAAAATATGGAGGGAAGGGAGAGAGGATGGAACTAAGGAAGGAAGGGAGGGAAGATGTAAATAAGGGAGGCAGGGACAGAGGATGGAAATAAGACAATAAACCGAGGAGGGAAATAAGACAATAAACAGAGGAGGGAAATAAGAAAGGAAAGGAGAAAGGACAGAAATAAGAAAGATGGAAGAGAAGATGGAAATAAGGAAGGGAGAAAGGAAGGAAATAAGAAAGGAAGGAAAAATGGAACGCAGGGAGAGAGGATGCAAATAAAGAAGGAAGGGAGAGCAGATGAAAATAAGGAAGGAAAAATAGAGGACAGAAATAAGGAATGAAGGGAGAGAGGACAGAAAAAAGGAAGGAAAATAGGAAAGAAAAAATAGAGGGGAGAGAGGATGGAACTAAGGAAGAAAGGCAGAAGCAAAGGAAATACGGAAGGCAGGAAAGAAGATGGAAATAAGGCAGGGAGAGAACATGGAAATATGGAAGGAAGAGAAAATGGAAATATGGAAGGGAGAGAGGATGGAACTAAGGAAGGGAGAGAAGATGAAAATATGGAAGGAAGGGAGGGAGGATGAAACTAAGGAAGAAAGGCAGAAACAAAGGAAATATGGAACGCAGGGAAAGAGTACAGAAATAAGGAAGGAAGAGAGGAAGGAAATAAAAGCAGAGAGAGAGGACAGAAATAAGGAAGAGAGAGAGATAAGGAAGGAAGGGGAAGGAGAGAGGAAAGACTATGAGAAGTCAGTAGTACAGTAGCTAAGGAAGAGAAGGAAAAAGGAAATAATGGAAGTAGGTGAGAGGGGGAAAAGGGCAGACGTTTAGTGGGTTGGGATCTCAGGAGAGAAAGATGGAGGAATTGAGGAAGCAAGTCAGGATAGAGTAGGAAATATGGTTCGAAAAAGATGAGGTGACGGAAGGAAAAAAGAAAAGAAAGAAGAATAAATATGAAAAAATGACAGAAATGGGCACACAGCGATGCAGAGACAGAAAAAGAAAGAGGTATAGACTTACAAAGAGAATGAGAGTGAAACAGGCATAGAGGAATATGAACACTGTGAGATATGGATTAGAAACAGACTGACACTGTTAGATATGGACAGACGGAGAGAGTTAAAGCAAGAAAAAAGATACATAGAGGAGACAGGGGAAAAGATACAATTATCAAAGAAAAAGGAGAGAATGAGAAATCGAAAGAATAAGATAAAGGGAGAGATGCTCAATACGTGTGGCAGTTTTGCGGCTTGGAAATTGCCTTGAACCCAAAAACAGTTCATCTAATTTAACCTTTAAAAGGCACGGAGATGTTTCCCTTCAGCCGATGAAATGCTAACAGACAGATGAAGTGAATTTTAGTAATCAGAATCAAGCTTTCTGCCCCAACGCACGGCATCGCTCACCATCTCTGTTTGTCAGATCCCTGATGAGTTTTGCAGTCTAGCATCCGAGTTTGACATTCCATGATTTTACGCCTCTGCATGGCGATATTGCTGTGCTGCGCGAGGCTCATTTTCCTGCCATGCTCTTGCTGGTGTTTCTCTGACAGGTCCTATAGCATATATCTATTCAAATTAGCAGCACAGGCATCATTGTCTAGAAGAAATAAAGCTATTGGAAAATAGAGAAAGGATTGTGCAAAAAAAAAAAGAAAAACAAGCCAACTTATTTCTTACATGATGGGATGGAGCATCTCAATCCAGCATTACGTTCTGTCACTTTCCAGACATGCCGGGGATGCCGTCTGGAGACATTTAAAGAGATTTATGTTTTTGCTGACAGCTGACTGCTAAGAGAACGGTATGAGATTTTCATAAATTATGGGTTATTTAATAAATAATTTCTGGAGAATTTCAGCCTAAAAATGGTCTAAATCGAGGGTCAGCAACCTGGGCCGCCCCAGATGTTTTAGAACTAAATCTCCCATGATGCACCACCACTTATTAGATTAGCAGAGAGTCGTGGTAAATGTAGTTTCCTAAACACCTGGAGGACCACAGCTGCTTATGAGATTATTAGCAATGCTGCTTCCAAAAAATACCAATATCTGTATGTGCTGCGCAATGCCTGTGTATGGCAATTACAGTAACACCTTGTATCTGTATGTGCTGCATAATGCCTGTGTATGGAAATTACAGCAACACCTTGTATCTGTATGTGCTGCATAATACCTGAGTATGGCAATTACAGTAACACCTTGTATCTGTATGTGCCTGCATAATGCCTGTGTATGGCAATTCCAGTAACACCTTGTATCTGTATGTGCCTCATAATGCCTGTGTATGGCAATTACAGCAACACCTTGTATCTGTATGTGCTGCATAATACCTGAGTATGGCAATTACAGTAACACCTTGTATCTGTATGTGCTGCATAATGCCTGTGTATGGCAATTACAGTAACACCTTGTATCTGTATGTGCCTCATAATGCCTGTGTATGGCAAATACAGCAACACCTTGTATCTGTATGTGCTGCATAATGCCTTTGCATGGGAATTACAGCAACACCTTGTTTATGTATATGCTTCATAATGCCTGTGTATGGGAATTAAAGTAACACCTTGTACTGTACAGGGATTTTGACTCATTATAACCCCCTGCATCTTATCCCTGTACAGCAGTGAGTGACCCCAGAGTTCACCCTGTAGAGTTCCTGTAACGGTAGCGGTAACGCTGCCACACGAATAGCGGAGTTGAGATCCCTGAGGGCAAAAGTATCTGCTTGAATAACAAAAAAGGTTCATAAACTACAGACTGTAACTTAATAGCCAAGGAGACACAAGGGCTAACTGAATTGCCTCTAGGCTCTGAAGGTTTAGAGACCAAAAGATTACCTAGGACACGCTCAGAAACATGATACGTGTGACGACAGTCCGTGAAGTATTCAAGGTGCAGGGCAGTCAAAAGAAATTCAGAAACAGTATGGACTGGTTTGAAATTGCAGATAGTAGATACCTGGCTAATACCAGAAGGTACTGACTTGCAGACAAGGTTGTTCTCACGAGTATATTCAGAGATGTGATTAGAAAGAACAAACGGCAGAAATAAACAATCTTTCTTAATCGCAGTTTAGAGCATGAGCTGTACGTTGGGTAACGGTACCTCAAAAGGTCACAAGCGATACCCCAAGACGAGATGGAACAGAACCCAGACAGTGAGCAATAAACCCAGCGGAAAGCATAGGGTTAAATTGTCAACGCTCACAGACAGCGATATACAAATGTGCAGATAGAGTGGTCAAAGTACAAGCCGGGTCAATTAACAGGAGAAGGAATCGCATACAGAAATGGGTCGGTAACAGGATATCAATGTAGGAATAAACTTAGCACTGCTGGAATCAAACTCCACATCAGGGCGACGAGGCAACCCCTCTTGCCTTGTTTTTAAAACCCGGCGGCTCCTTGTGACTACACCAGGCCCCGCCCCCTCAAATGCCAATCTGCCATCAGGAAGTGCTGGCAACCGACCAGCCAGCCACTACCATGCCCAGACCCCCCAGGGAGCACAACAGAGGCTGAGGATGTAACACTTCGCCCTCCCTGGCAGTTGTAATGGAGCAGTAATCTTTTTGAAATGTTTGTTACAGTGAGGTTTAGGGCTGCCATTTGCAGCTGGTTTTATGTCTCTCCAGGGTGCTTGGAGGGACATACAACAAAGGCATTACAATGCAAAGTCGAGATAACTCAATTTTGGGTGTGACTGGGTTAGCCCTTCACTATTAAGCCATTATTGTTGACAACATATTTATCATAACATTTATTTCAAACACAGGATGCAACGTTATTAGTTAAATATAAAGTAAAATAGAAATTTGTGCAGAAATTGTTCTTCTGAGATAGCTGACAATTTTAAATAATGTAAATTTGCTCCTTTTAATTTTTCATGTACTTGTTTATCCTGTACAGAAATATTGTTACAGTGAAAGATCCTGAGCTCTAGATGGCATAATTTATCTCGCACAATTTCCCTGTACTCTGCCCTCTCTCTGGCTGCTGTGATGCAACAATAATGTGTTTGAACTTTTTGTTACAGTGATGTTTGGGACTGCTACTTACAGCTTGTTTTATTTCACTGCAGGATGGCTGGAGAGAGATAAGACAGTGGATTTTTTTTCTGTACAGAGGGCATGCCATAGGTGTGTTCAGGGGTGGGGGGGATGCTGGGTGTGCCCAGGCACCCTAACGTTGGATGAAGAAATCCTCTTTCACTTACTATATTGACATTTTAGATTTCCTTTATCTGGCTCACGATGGATAGCATAAAACTGTTCTATCTCTTATTACATGCTTGTTTTTTCTAATGAACAATGTGAACAATGTGCATTTTGTGCAAAATCTTCTAAACATAAGTTATCGATTAATAAATGTTACATGGGTGCACACGCTAATGCACTGGGCTGCGTAGGTCAAGAGGGCACACTAATCTGGGTTTAAAAAAGTGTTAAAATTGGGTTTGATAAACTGATATGAGTGCCTTTCAATGTATTACAGTGCAAAATTGAGATAACCCCTTCACACCCAAAGTGGAGTTAAGTAAGCATTAGTCAGCCAAGGCAGCGACTCCTGCATTGAAACACAAAGGAACAGTAACGCCACGTTCCAGATAATTAAGAGGTTTAGAGAATTCTTTTAAAACATTAATAAAATAAATATTTTCATTAATGTTTTTTCTTTATAAATTATTTTGTGCTGGTGTTTTTTTTTTTTGATTGTTTTTCAACAACCGATCCTTGAAACCATTAGAGGAGGAAAACTTGCTTACAACATAATCTGATCTGAACAGTGGTGAACCCCGCAGAGTTTCTTGATGGAAATGACAAGCTAATGGTGTCAGCAGAGCAATGAGCCAATAAAAGGCAGAAGACGATGTCATCCACCAGAGAGCAGAATTACTCTCAGATGGATTCCAAAGAGAAGTGGAACAGATGTGACTTTGTTATTTATTATTATTTTTGTCCAATTGCTGGTGGTGCTGTTACTGTCTCCAGGTGTCCATGGATGGACATTTTGGTTATCCCATGGAATTATAAAGCAGGGATTTCAAACTCTGGACCATATACAACATAGACACCACGCAACATCTAATCAATAAAAACATCATATGGCCACATATAATGTTTTTATTGATTATATGTTGTGTGATGTCTATGTTGTATATGTATCTCTATGACAACGGCTGCGTACTGTTTTGTTTACACAATAGTTTCTGGAGCCAGTGAGATTGCCTTTAGCCTTATGCCTCGTTTTGGGTTAATTGGTGTGTGTATTTGTATGTAGTCATTGTTCATTTATGGTATCTTGATAAAAGTCCTGTATGGGACTGAAACGTCGATAAATGCAATAAAAATTCATCTGTATTTCTATTGAAGACTTTGTGTGTATCTGGATTCTTTCTAGATTATTATATTATTATTGCAGACGTCATTTACACATCCCAGCAATTCCGAGAACTGCGTCTCAGAGCTCACATGCTACATTCCCCATATGCAGCAAGGAACTCTGGGTAAGACATGCAAATGACATTCACAATTTCTAAAAAAAAAATTGCATCCTGTGTCTGTTTTCAAACAGAACCCTCTGGCTTTTTTTTTTTTTTTTTTTAGCAGAGAACAGGTTTATGCAATTGGTCATAGCCACTCCTGTACAGCTGTTTCGGGCTTGTTGTGCCCTCATCAGCAGGAGCTAGGCATGACCAGTTGCAGTTTAATGCTTAACCTCTAGGGCAAATCAATACTCATCTAAGTTGTGGCGGAGGGAAAAAAATTTGATTAAAAGCCTCCACACTGCAAATAATAAAGCTTATTATTGCAGAGGCCATTTGCACAGCACAGCAATTCAAAGAACTGCACACAGAGCTCATGCGCTACATTCCCCTCATGCAGCTCATAAGCCAGACACAGCTGTCCAGGAGTGACTGTGACTCGTTGCATAATCTGACTTTTGCTAAAAAGCCATCTAGTATGCATTGCACTGGCAAGGAGGGTTCTGTGTTAAAACAGACCCTGGATGCAAAAAAGTGAGAAAGTGGAGACCTTATTTGCATGTCCTGCCCAGAGTTCCTTGCTGCATATGGGGAATGTAGCACATGAGCTCTGTAAGCTGTTCTCTGAATTGCTGAGATGTGTAAATGGCTTCTACCATTAAAAACTTTATTTTATATATCTATATATATACAGTATATAGATATATAAATTTGATAGGCCATGTTAGTCCAGATGCCAAAATCACGAGTATAGCAGTATGTGGTGATACCTTTTTTATTGGACTAACGTTACATTTAAAAGACAAGCTTTCGAGAGAATACCTCTCTTTCTCAGGTCTGGATGCTCACTGATCAGTTCCTAGAATTGAACATTAGGACATTATGGGTCACATGGGTGGGGGTATTGGATGTCGTAAAATTAAAATCCTCAAAGGACATTTTAAAGACCACCGTGAACGCAAAACATATGAAATGAAAATGATCACATATTTTAACACTATAAATGCTGGACTCAATGTCGATTCTGGGTTTTTAACCCATTATCATAACGTCACATAACATTCTAAATTCTGGCTGATGTTTTGTTTTTTCTTGGTTTCCTTTTTTTTTTCATGTCTCTTTCAGCCTTCACTGTTTTCTGTTTTTGTTTTTTTCTTTTTCCTTTTTTTTTTTCTTTTTTTATTCTAAATTGTATGATCTTATCTCTGTTGTTTTATTATGGGCCCAAGATCCCTCATGCGTTTATTTTCCCATTTTGAACATACCATTTGACTCTCACTTTTTACAACATCCAATACCCCCACCCATGTGACCCTTAATGTCTTAATGTTCAATTCTAGGAACTGATCAGTATAGCTTCCAGACCTGAGGAAGAGAGGTATTCTCTCGAAAGCTTGTCTTTTAAATGTAACGTTAGTCCAATAAAAAAGGTATCACTACGTACTGCTATACTCATGATTTATATATATATATAAAAAAAAGATTTGAACAAGCAATGGTTAAACAGGTGTTTACAGCTTCCTGTCTAAGAACATTTTCCAGCTCAACTTTAAGCAATTCATTACTTTATATCTCATGAAAAACATAGCAGCGCTTTTAAGTGAAATGGGAAAAATGTCTTAACAGCAGTACATAAAAAATATTTACAGGTTTGGTGGGGGATAACATTTTATTTATTGACAGCACATAAAAAATGGAGTTGAATAAGGTTATTTAAGTATGAAAAAAAAATATTTTCAGTATAAAAGTGATTTATAAAAAAAAGCTAGGTCAGGGTTTGCTGAGTCAGCAATGCAAGTTACAAAGCAAGATACCAAAAAAGCAGCCATAAATGGAATTCAACTGTTGCAAAAGCGCTTGTGTGTACAGGAAGCGTATTCAATATTATAACGATTCCACGCTGTTACTTTGTGACAGGATGCTGAGGATTGCTGTGGAACAGAGATAGACTGTGGACAAGGACACATTTTATGTTGCAAGGACAACGCTCTTGCTGCTTCTTTACAGACCAGTGTTTTAATGTACTTAGGGACATAAAGTAATGCATGAACTCCGCTGACAAGTCCTGATCCTTTTATTTAAAAAAATAATAATAATACACTGCGACTAATATGAAAATATTAAAAATACAGAACGTGATGGAAATGACTTTATATAATTTTAGCTACTTGTATTTAGCTGGATCGTGGCATTTCTCGTTAATAATATTATGCTTGGTCAGCATCCTTGGCCCTCCAGATATTTTAGAACTACATTTCCCATGAGGCTCAGCCACCCTAATGAGTGACTGAATATCATTGGAGATGTACCCTAAACATCTGGAGGGCCAAGGATGCTGACCCCTAATATAAAGTATCTGGACTCTCTCCTTGGCCTGTGACAGTGTAACATTTATTCAGGTAACAAACTTTAGGGGTTATTCAAAGAGAGTCGAACTTGCCACCGAATCGCACCGAACAGTGAATTTCGTGTCAATTCGGCTATTCAGAAAGCTGGCAATTTGCCAAATATTGTCGAATTGCCAGGGAGATGCAGTGATGTTTGGCGGCAGTGAAATTCCCCATAGAGAAGAAATAGTTAATCTAGTCAGAGAACACAAAACAGCAGCGAAATGCCTTGATTTTTAATTGTTTTGTTCGACAGGTTTAACAGGCGAATCCCATAGGTTTCAATGTAAAAACCTGAGATGTAAGCTGAGCTAGCATTCGGTGCAACAGCCGAGATTCAAGCTGAGCTAACGTCCGGTGCAACAGCCGAGATTCAAGCTGAGCTAGCGTCTGGTGCATCATCTGAGATTCAAGCCGAGCTAGCGTCTGGTGCAACATCTGAAATTCAAGCTGCGCTAGCATCTGTTGCAACATCCGAAATTCCAGCTGCGCTAGCGTCTGGTGCAACATCCAAAATGCAAGCTGAGCTAGTGTCTGGTGCAACATATGAGATTCAAGCTGAGCTAGCGTCTGGTGCAACATCCGAGATGCAAGCTGAGCTAGCGTCTGGTGCAACATCCGAAATGCAAGCTGAGCTAGTGTCTGGTGCAACATATGAGATTCAAGCTGAGCTAGCGTCTGGTGCAACATCTGAGATGCAAGCTGAGCTAGCGTCTGGTGCAACATCCGAAATGCAATCTGAGCTAGTGTCTGGTGCAACATCTGAGATTCAAGCTGAGCTAGCATCTGTTGCAACATCCGAAATTCAAGCTGAGCTAGCGTCTGGTGCAACATCTGAGATGCAAGCTGAGCTAGCGTCTGGTGCAACATCCAAGATTCAACCTGTGCTAGCACCTGGTGCAACATCCGAGATGCAAGCTGAGCTAGCGTCTGGTGCAACATCCGAAATTCAAGCTGCGCCAGCGTCTGGTGCAACATCTGAGATGCAAGCTGAGCTAGTGTCTGGTGCAACATCCGAAATTCAAGCTGCGCTAGCGTCTGGTGCAACATCTGAGATGCAAGCTGAGCTAGCGTCTGGTGCAACATCTGAGATTCAAGCTGAGCTAGCGTCTGGTGCAACATCCGAAATTCAAGCTGCGCTAGCGTCTGGTGCAACATCTGAGATGCAAGCTGAGCTAGCGTCCGGTGCAACATCCGAGATTCAAGCTGAGCTAGCGTCTGGTGCAACATCCTAAATTCAAGCTGCGCTAGCGTCTGGTGCAACATCTGAGATGCAAGCTGAGCTAGCGCCCAGTGCAACATCCGAGATTCAAGCTGCGCTAGCGTCTGGTGCAACATCTGAGATGCAAGCTGAGCTAGCGCCCAGTGCAACATCCGAGATGCAAGCTGAGCTAGCGTCTGGTGCAACATCCGAAATGCAATCTGAGCTAGTGTCTGGTGCAACATCTGAGATTCAAGCTGAGCTAGCATCTGTTGCAACATCCGAAATTCAAGCTGAGCTAGCGTCTGGTGCAACATATGAGATTCAAGCTGAGCTAGCGTCTGGTGCAACATCTGAGATGCAAGCTGAGCTAGCGTCTGGTGCAACATCCAAGATTCAACCTGTGCTAGCACCTGGTGCAACATCCGAGATGCAAGCTGAGCTAGCGTCTGGTGCAACATCCGAAATGCAATCTGAGCTAGTGTCTGGTGCAACATCTGAGATTCAAGCTGAGCTAGCATCTGTTGCAACATCCGAAATTCAAGCTGAGCTAGCGTCTGGTGCAACATATGAGATTCAAGCTGAGCTAGCGTCTGGTGCAACATCTGAGATGCAAGCTGAGCTAGCGTCTGGTGCAACATCCAAGATTCAACCTGTGCTAGCACCTGGTGCAACATCCGAGATGCAAGCTGAGCTAGCGTCTGGTGCAACATCCGAAATTCAAGCTGCGCCAGCGTCTGGTGCAACATCTGAGATGCAAGCTGAGCTAGTGTCTGGTGCAACATCCGAAATTCAAGCTGCGCTAGCGTCTGGTGCAACATCTGAGATGCAAGCTGAGCTAGCGTCTGGTGCAACATCTGAGATTCAAGCTGAGCTAGCGTCTGGTGCAACATCCAAAATTCAAGCTGCGCTAGCGTCTGGTGCAACATCTGAGATGCAAGCTGAGCTAGCGTCCGGTGCAACATCCGAGATTCAAGCTGAGCTAGCGTCTGGTGCAACATCCTAAATTCAAGTTGCGCTAGCGTCTGGTGCAACATCTGAGATGCAAGCTGAGCTAGCGCCCAGTGCACCATCCGAGATTCAAGCTGCGCTACCGTCTGGTGCAACATCTGATATGCAAGCTGAGCTAGCGTCTGGTGCAACATCCGAGATTCAACCTACGCTAGCACCTGGTGCAACATCCGAGATGCAAGCTGAGCTAGCGTCTGGTGCAACATCCGAGATTCGACCTACGCTAGCACCTGGTGCAACATCCGAAATTCAAGCTGCGCTAGCGTCTGTTGCAACATCTGAGATGCAAGCTGAGCTAGCGTCCGGTGCAACATCCGAGATTCAAGCTGCGCTAGCGTCTGGTGCAACATCTGATATGCAAGCTGAGCTAGCGTCCGGTGCAACATCCGAGATGCAATTCAAAGCCAACTCAGAGGTTAGTGAATAACTTCTTAAGCAAAAATACATATTTGTCTATAAATGTTTACTTAATAAATGTTCCATGGGTGTTACGTCCTAAAAGAAAGGGGTAGCACTCTTACATGTCCAGAGGAAATGAGGGAAGACTGATTGGCATTGATTTGTGGTCGGCACAGATGCATTAAGTAGAAATATCAGTATTTAAGAAAAGGTTACTCAGACTAAGCTCTCAGTGAAACATACTTTTAATGATACTATCCGTACAGCATTAAACATATAAAGGGCAGTCATACACAAATGCACATGTTGTCTCTTTTTTTTTATAATGTATTCCTGGGATATTGCATTGTTGCTACTGGAGCTGCAGCATTAATCGAACACTTAGTTGCGCCAAGTGCCACCTAGTGGCCACCTTGAAGATTACTACACTGCAGCAAGATATAAGGGTCTATTCACTAAACACTGAATTAGCCACCGAATTGCACCAAATGGTGAATTTCACCGCTCGTTGCAATTTCGTGGCAATTCATCTATTCACTAAACTGTCAATTCCCCAAATACAGATGAATTGATGGCGAAATACAGTGCAGTTCGCCGCATTTCAGCATTCTTCGGCCGCAGCAAAATTGTCCCATACAAAAGTAATGATTAATCTGTTCAGAGGACCCCGAACTGCACCCAAGTGTCAGAGAAATGCCCTGATTTTCAGTGATTCAGTTCGACAAGTTTAAACAGGCGAATGCTATAGGATTCAATGTGAAAATGTAATCGTAATATTTTTTTTAAGGCATTTTATTTTCTTCATTTTCAGTAAAAGCCTTTTTTATTTTATTGTTTTTTTTTAACACATTTTTGTATTTTTAGACAACATTTTTATTTCCCAATTTTTTTAAAAAGCCTATTTGTTTTATTCTGAAACAGACTTTTTATTATTTAGATACATTTTAATAAATTGTTATCAGTTTAAACACTTATTGGGAGAGTTCTCGTTTTTTGGGGGGGTTGCAGATCGGTGGAATTCGCCACGGCCACTTCGCCGTTCCTTCGGTTCTCTTTGGCGCCGTACTCCAACTTTTTATGAGGCTTTTGGCAACTCCATCTTCAGCACTATGGTGACCATTCGCTAAATAGTGAATTCACCGAAATTTGGACGAAGTGGAATCGCCAAACGGCACCAACGTGAAAACCACTGAGATTTCAGAGAAATGTGAATAGACCCTATAAAGTAATAACAGCTGCAGAGAATAGATCAAAGTAGGGATTTCAAACTCCGTCCCCCAATGTAACTGAACTACAACTCCCATAATTCTCTGGGCATCTATTGCATTCAAGGATTTCTAGGAATGGTAGGCCAAAAACTAGGCTTGTGCACCGATTTTTTTTTCGGTTCGATTCGATTTTTCGGATTTTAAACTTTTCGATTCGGCTCGTTTCGACCGATTTCTGTTTCGATTCGGTTCGGCTCGACTCATTTTTCGTGTACATTTTTTTTCGGAATTTCGACCATTTTTCGTATTTTCGTGTCACTTAGCTCGTTTTTGTATCGACTTTTTGTATTTTCGAAAATTTTCGTTTTTTCGGAACGTCTGTTCTCCTCGTTTCAAAGCAATAAATTTCGATTTGACACATTTCAAGTACATTCGAAAATTCCGAAAATATTTTGTTTCGGCTCGGAAAACTTTTCGGATCTGCCATTTTCGGATCTAAAAATTTTCGGAAAATCGGCCGCATCCGAAAACACGAATCGGGAAATTTCGTGAAAATTCCGAAATTCCGAAACCCGAAACGCACATCCCTACCAAAAACATCTGTGATGCCGGTGTTTGACACCCTGGGATAAAATATGGAACTGTGGCTTGTGGTCTCTTTAACGCAAACACAAAGTAGTTCTGTTATTGTTTTGTTTCCTTTTGTTGCAAAAATACCGCATGATGTTTTTGCAATTAATATTGTCTTCTCCTACTCGGAGTCTGCCGTGCAAGCAAAATAATTAATAAATTATCAATTTAGCAGTTAATTACATTATATTAATGTATTATTAAAATAATTAACACATTTTTAATTTAGTAGTTAATTATGTTCCTGTGTCAGTTCAATAATTAATGGATTGTTAATTCATTACTTGAATATATTAATGTATTCATTAATTAAATAATAAAACATTGTACGTAATTGTTTTACTTTAAGGAAGAACAGCAGACGTGCAAACATGCTGCATTTGATCAACAGGTGCATGAAAGTGCCCGGTGTAAAATATAGCCCAGGAGTTTTATTCTCCAGTCTGATGCACTAATCCCACCAATAAACACAATTGTACTTTCTCTGGGGTGGCATTTTTCATGCACTGCCCATCAACATGAATAAATTATATGTGTCCAGGAAAACATGGCCGATCTGGCAACCCTAGTGCCAACTAAAGGTGTGCAAGGCTGGAAAATTTGTTTTGTTCATTTCAAAATAATTTCATTTTCATTCATTTGTTTCGTAATTTCGTTTTGTTTTGTAACTTTGTTTTGTTTGGTATATCGGATCAATATAAAACCCATTGTAAGTTGGGATTGACTCGATATTTGATATTGATTCGAATTTCAGATCACTAAATAAAACCCCAATGAATAAAATCCTGCTGTTAAAAGGAATGCTAGGGTTAAATATTGAGCTGTCCATTGGCCTGTGGTGCTGAATACAGATTCAGCACCACAGACCAATTTATGTTAAACAGTCAAACGTATCTGATTAATTTCATCATGTCGTTTGCTTTAGTACTACTTGTATTGCAAGTTGGGATCGATTTGATATCGATTCAAAAATTTCGGATCACTAACAGGGTAATTCAAAGAGATTCAAAAAGTCACCTCACATTCAGTGACTTTTCGTTCTCTTCAATTCGGTTCCTTTGGACGATCCCATTTCGGTGACCCTGCGGTGTATTCAGCAAGCACCACAGGGTCCCCGAATTGCAGGGAAAAGCTGCCGCAAACCTGACGAAAACTAACCGCAAAACCCACCGAATGCACGCCGAAAACCCTCAAAAACATCTGGATTAACCCGTCGAAAAACCTGAGCAGGAGCCGATCACCCGCAGCGAAGCAGGCGACACCGCAGACGAGGCAGTGAATAAATTAGCAAAACAGTTTGTGTGAATGCTTGAAAATGAAACGCTGTTTGCAAAGAAACTACTGAGCGAAATGTCTGAAATTTGCATATGAGGTCCAGGGAATGATAATAAAGAGGGCTGTTACAAAAAAAATAAGTAAATTTAAAAAAAAATCTAAAAAAATCAGACTTTTAAAAAAAAAAAACAATTCAGAGAAATAAATATCCTAATAAATCTATAAATAAAGAGACTCTTTACTGCAGAATTTTATAATGAACGGTTTATTAAATATTGAATTAAAATAGGAATATTTTTAACATTGAAGTCTATGGGATTCTCCTGAATAAATTTGCCGAATTAAACCACCGAATGACAGGGTATTAGGGGAACCTTTCACTGCTGGTTTGTGTTCTCTGAATAGCCGAAGCAGTGCTTTTTTATGGGGAATTCACTGCTCTCGAACAGGCACCGAACAGGCACCGTATGTTCAGGCAATTCGCCAGGATTTGGCGAATTGCCTGCTCTCTGGATAGCCGAATGGCCAGGAAAGGTAACCTTTCTCAAGCAATTCGGAGCTCTTTGAATAACCCTTTAAGTAAAACCCCAATCAATCAAATCCTGATCAGAAATCATTTAATCAATGGTTATCTCGTAAAACAGCATAACGAATTAATTTAATTTATCATTTTGTTTTCATTTCAGTTCGGATTAAATCGTTTCGTTATTTCGGAAATACTTCCGAAATAGAAACTAACGAATTTTCAAACTAATTGCGATTCATTATGAAACAAATGCACACCTCTACTGCAAACATATTCCGCAGCACTGTGCAATGGGCAGGATGAAACATACATAAAAGTAGAAATGAGTTTGACACACGAAGAGAGAACAGTAGGAAAAGAAGACACCGATCATGTGCTTACAATCTAAACCAGGGATCTCAAACTCTGGCCCCCCCAGATGTTGATAGTCTACAATTTCCAGAATTCTTTGAATGCAATAAATGACCAGAGAATCGTGGGAGTTGTAGTTCAGAAACATCAGGGGAGGGCAGAGTTTGAGATCCCAGGTTTAGATTGTAAGCTCTTCAGCAGAGTCCTATTTTTCTTTTGTCTGGGGGGGGGACCAGAGTTTAAGATCCTTTATAAAATCAGATCCTTACTATTTACTAGGATGAGTTAGAAACCGTTGCTTCCAGAAAAGTGAAGTTAATCTCTTTAACCCCTTCTCTACCAAGAGATTTTCACAAAATCCGCTGTCAGGAACCAGTAGTTTTTTGCAGAATCATTTTTTATTAATTATACAGTAAGAAATATTTGGAAATACTCCCAATGTATTCCTTACTGTAATAACATATTTGACAGGCAGATGGTGCCATCTGCTGGCCAAATGGCGTTACTGCAGGTATAACTGCAGCTCGTGGCTTCGTCTCTGCTGAGGAAAGCTAAATAAAGCAGAACATTCCTTAGACAATTTTAACCAGTTTTAGCACTTTAGGCATTATGTCCAAAGGGTTAAAACATTATGGGCATCCTTAGGTGCCCTATAGCAAATGAAATGGTACCGACTGGATGGAATAGAGGTAACATCACTGCTCTATAACCATGGAGACACAGGTAATCCCGGCACCTCTCCAGTAAGTGTCCTTGGGCAAGACACCTAACGGTACATACTCTCCACCCTGGACATACTTGAAAACGAGAGAAATCTCAATGTATCCCTCCTGGTAAAATACATTCTCAAAAAAATAAATAATTCTTAAGCAAATTTAATTTGTAATGATACAGCACATCCCCAGATCATGTTAACACGATCTCGGGCTGCTTCGTTTGCTACCACTGATCGTGTAGACACGATCATGGTAGTGAATGGGTTAATTTTGCCCTTTTTTTCTCTTATAAAAAAGGAGACTCGGAAAGTTGTCCAAACTTCCCCCGAAAAAAATCACTTGATGAGGTTTGCTAACTAAACATCCAGAGATATCATTAATAGACTCGGCTCTGCTTGCTACATTTAATGCAGAAAATATTCCGGTATTTATAAACGCAGTAGCTAATAACTACACGTCGTGTTCTCATTAGGCATTCATTTCAGAAGCCTGCAAATAGAAATGGTTTGTGTAGGTGATATTTCACAGATCCGGAGGGTTTCTTTACATATAGGTTGATTGATATGATTTTTATTATGATATTGCACAAAAAATGACCTCTGAAAAGACATATTCGTGGGACTTAACGCAAATGAATTTATTGCTAACTCAAATTCTATCTCCACGAACAAAGTCCCATGATAATTCCTTATTGAAGCCAGTGTAGAATCATCTCTCAAAGCTGACAATACATCAAGGAATACAAGCCAGTATGTGGAATGTAAATGGCTTATCCTCTAAACAGAGAATTATGTATACTCGAAACATTAAAGGGGTTATTCAGACAGATCCCAAATGTGCCCAAAATGTAACCGGACACTGAAATTCAGCGAACAGGGACAATTCGGGACCATTCGGCTATTCAGTGAGCAGGCAATTGGCAAAATTCTGGCGAATTGCCTGCACGTACGGTGACTGTTCGTGGGCAGTGAAATCCCCCACAGAGAAGCAATGCTTCGTCTATTCAGAGAACACCGAACAGCAGAGAAAATTTGACAAAATGCCCTGCTGTTCAGTGCTTTCATTCGGCAGGTTTATTCAGAAGAATCCCATAGGCTTCAATGTTAAAAATATTCCTGTTTTAATACAATATCTAATAAACTGTTTATTATAATATTCTGCAGTAAAGAGTCTCTTTATTTATAGATTTTTTAGGATCTTTTAGGCATTTTTTGGGGATTTTTTGCGGCAATTTTTTTTTTGTTTTCTTTTTAAAAGCGTTTTTTTTTATTTTTCTGTAACAGACCTTTATAGTATCATTCATACGATCTTATGTGTAAATTCCAGACATTTTCGTTCAGTAGTTTTTTTGCAAACAACGTTTCAATTTTGAAACTTTCAAGCGTACTGTTTTTTTGTTTTTTTTACCACGTTTCCCTGTGTGTTGGCTTTTTCTGGCAGCTGCTCTGCGCTGTGATCAATGGCTTGTAGGGTTTTTCTGTTGTGTTCGGTGGGGTTTTTGAGGCGGTGTCTGCGGGTTTTCGGTGAGTGTTCGGTAAGTATTCGGCAAGTGTTCTGCGGGTTTGCGGCGAGTATTCCCTGCACTACGTGGGCCCAGCGGTGCGAGCTGAAAACACCGAAGGGTCGGCGAACTAGGAATCACCGAATCGCCCCGAAATGCAGAGAACGAAAGGTCACCGACCATGCGGTGACATTTCGAATCTCTCTGAATAAACCTGTTAATTAAGGTAAATGTGCAGGTAGATACATTGAATTCCAACTCTAATACATATGAAACATGGCGATTTTGGGCTGACACCATAATGTCAGTCTCTAGTTGAGTATTTTTTTAACTGATTACTTAATTGATGGATTCAAATCTGTTACAAAAGGTTGTTTTCACCCTTTCACTACATAAACTGTGTAACCTCCCCTTGGTATTGTAATACAATAAATGCCAGAAATAGCACATACAACCCCTTTTTGCATACATTCTTAATGCCAGGTCAGTGTTCTCCCTGTGAAGAAGCAAAATCCCAAGTGTAATCTCATCCTGTCACCCTGTATTACTGTAAATAAGGTACAAAGAGCAGTCCCCACCATCAATATAACAAACAGTATTACAACAGCAAGGGAGATGGCAAAATACAGTGAGAGATCTGGTGGTCACTCACTGTTGTACAGGGATAAAAGTCAGGAAGGTATAATAAGTGTAAATCCCTGTACAGTACAGATACAAGGTGTTGCTGTAATTGCTATACACAGGCATTATGCAGCACATACAGATACAAGGTGTTGCTGTAATTGCCATACACAGGCATTATGCAGCACATACAGATACAAGGTGTTGCTGTAATTGCCATACACAGGCATTATGCAGCACATACAGATACAAGGTGTTGCTGTAATTGCCATACACAGGCATTATGCAGCACATACAGATACAAGGTGTTGCTGTAATTGCCATACACAGGCATTATGCAGCACATACAGATACAAGGTGTTGCTGTAATTGCCATACACAGGCATTATGCAGCACATACAGATACAAGGTGTTGCTGTAATTGCCATACACAGGCATTATGCAGCACATACAGATACAAGGTGTTGCTGTAATTGCCATACACAGGCATTATGCAGCACATACAGATACAAGGTGTGTCGCTGTAATTGCCATACACAGGCATTATGCAGCACATACAGATACAAGGTGTTGCTGTAATTGCCATACACAGGCATTATGCAGCACATACAGATACAAGGTGTTGCTGTAATTGCTATACACAGGCATTATGCAGCACATACAGATACAAGGTGTGTCGCTGTAATTGCTATACACAGGCATTATGCAGCACATACAGATACAAGGTGTTGCTGTAATTGTCATACACAGGCATTATGCAGCACATACAGATACAAGGTGTTACTGTAATTGCCACACACAGGCATTACGCAGCACATACAGATACAATGTATTGCTGTAATTGCCACACACAGGCATTACGCAGCACATACAGATAAAAGGTGTTGCTGTAATTGCCACACACAGGCATTGTGCAGCACATACAGATACAAGGTGTTGATGTAATTGTCATACACAGGCATTATGCAGCACATACAGATATAAGGTGTTGCTGTAATTGCCATACACAGGCATTATGCAGCACATACAGATATTGCATTGCTAATAATCTCATTATGATCACTACAAATCCATAAGCCGAAGATCTCATCATTTTATTATATGTCTGCATCACATTTACTGGATCTGATACAAAGGCTACTTCTGCCTATATAATGCAAGCATTGTGCAATATAAGGGACACAATCTAGAGTTTAGAACTTTTCATCCAAGCAATATTTCAGCAAAAGGATAAACAAATATATGATAAATAAAATATTAAAATAATTAAAATTTTCAAATTTTAAGTTTCTTAGAATAAACATATATATGCTAAATAGCCATTTTATTGAATTTTAACTATGCTTCTTTCATGCAGGCCAGGATGAATGCAAAGTGAAATTGCTGCCCTGCTATATGTAATGAGAAAAATCAATCAAGTGATACCAGCTAATTTTTTTTATCCTACCTTGAAAAATGAACTGATATTCCTAGGTGCACAATAATAGATTCTATACATTGCTAGGCAACACTTAACTTGATCCAGAAAAAAAAATATGCAGTAACTGGCAACATTAATAATCCCACATACCGTAATAATCTACAGAAAACCATATTCAGCTGATAACTAGAGAGAGAACATTAAAATCCTTCATAATCTAAATATTTAAGATAGACTGATTGTTTTTCAGGAAAGGTCTGAAACTTTCATTATCTCAGCAGAGCCTTTTGTGAGCCAGGAAGTGTAATTCACTGGTTCTGTGATTGACAGGTTTCTGAGTAGAGTTAGAAGTCTATGTTTGAAGCACTATGACAACAAGGACAGGATCTTTCTGCTATATATATATAAATAGAAGTTGTAATGATGCCTCGATTGCCTGTTTTAAAGAACATCGCACCAAAGTTAATTATCTCATAAAGTCAGTAGAAATACATATTGCTATTCTGGAGTTAAACTTTTAGAATCTATCATAATAATATATTATTACGCCCATCCGTTGTAGCACATTTTTTTTGCCCTATTTACTTCCTTTATATTGTCTTTTATTACGGCTTACTTTATTTACTCTTAATTCTGTGATTCGCACGGCCTGTCTTATTTTATTGAACTGAGCGCACATACAATAAAACAAAGTATTAAGGCGATTTTTCAGTCTGGTTTGGGTATTAAGGCTCAGTATCAGATTTATCAAAGTGAAAAATAAACAAATTAAATCAACCGTACTGCTCTAGTTTCTGCAAAAGTGAAACTTTGATGGATTCCTCCCTGCCTTGGCATGACAAATTTAGTTTTATTTAACGTTTTAAGTCATTTCTACCAGACCTTTTGTGATATATTTGGTACGGGTGATAGAAACTAATTTCATTCTTTGCGTTACTTTAAATTTGTAAAAAAACATAATAATACAATAATAAAAAAAAATATATATATATATATATCTTGTGTATTTTATATATATATATATATATATATATATACACAATAAATATATACACAACTTCTCACTTTTGATGCAAGAAAAGTGAGACGTTGTGAACTTCATTTGCATGTCCTACCCAGAGGTCTTTGCTGCATACGGGGAATGTAGCACATGAGCTCTGTAAGCAATTCTCTGAATTGCTGGGATGTGTAAATGTCCTCAGCAACTATACACTTTATTATTTTCTGTGTGGAGGCCTTTAGGCTAGGGTTAAACGAACGCATTATTTGCAGCGACCGTCAAATCGTGCGTCCGAACGCATTGACGTATGTTTCCACGGAATGCGCGAAAACGGTTGGAAATCCCTTCCCTAGAGTATCCTTTTAAAGCAGGGATCTCAAACTCTGCCCCTCCACCAAAATGTTTCTGAGCTACACCTCCCATGATTCTCTGGCCATTTATCGCATTCAAAGAATTCTGGGAATTGTAGGCAATAAATATCCGTTGGGGGGGGCAGAGTTTGAGACTCCATGCATTAAAGAATGTATTTTATTGTTCACGCATCATTACGAGCATAGGTATGGTTTGTTGCCAACTGATTAGAAGATGGGATCAAGAAGATCCTCCCAGACCTGGACATGTTGCAAAGCAAAAGATTCTGTAGCAGCTGAGCCAATGTGCCAGAGATCTGAGAAAACAGGACTGGCAAAGGGAAGCCTGCAAGCTGTAGCACAAGTTCAGCTTCCACGATAGGTTTAAGGTGACACGGAACCGAATTTATGCGTCTAAGAGTTTCGACAGGGAGAGGACGAGCATCCTGTCTTATTCAAAAGGAGCTCCAAAGTGCCCCGCACTAAACTGCAGCCTATTACACAAGGAAATGTTCATTTTCCATTCTACGTCTCTTTTGGCATCTTTGACTTTTTGTCTTTTCCATTTGGTCCTTCGTCTAAGGTGTGTAATTGTTTTTCTTGCAGGAATTTGATGGGCTATTACAAACAGTTCTGCCCCTCGAGGAATATGATTTTGAAATGGCAGCGACTAAGTGGTGAGACTGACACCGGCTATAATTGCTTCTCAAGTCAAGATATTTATGGGTGGATCTTGTCAGACGCTCATGTAACTCGGTGTCTGAGCCAGAGCATGCTGTATGTAAATTGAATTTAATCCTTGCACTGCTGGGCTCAGCCAACATTTCTTTGACCGGCAATGGAAACATCAAGAGAAATAAGGTATTCAACAGATCTGTGTGGTTTGCCTCTGAATCTCTTTGCTTTGGGGTTAATCAAACCCATTGAAGGGGCTTGCAGTGGTAGATACAATGTAGTATGTTTATAAATACATAATGACATAGTTATCAGTAGGCAATTTCCTTGAGTTACATAGTAATGTTGAATGAAAGGACTGTAAGTCTATCTAGTGTGATTAGCCGTTATTATAGGGACACTACTCATCTTGGCCACTTTCATGTTTTATAGTGGTCAAGATGTGAGGAGTGTCCCCTCTTCCCCCCCTCTCCTGCTACCAGTGGTGTATTTTAGTTTTGTGCTGCCCTAGTCAACACAAAATCTGGGCACCACCTGCTGTAAATTATACCGGGCACAGGTATTTGCTGGCACTGGCATTGCTGCCTGGCACCAAGCTCTCTGGACAATTGCACCAATCTTGTGTATGGCAGCCAGGCACTGATTCTTTTGCCACCCCATTGTTGCCCCCAGCCGAACCTTGGATTATTATCATAGGCCAGATCTGAGAGTGAGAGCCGAGCAGACACATTAAAAAAATGACTCGTGACTGTCAGGCAGCTTCTGAACGCGTCATCTTTTACACGCCTGCACAGCTCTCACTCTCGGCCACATTAGATGACGTGAGTTTGGCCGAGAGTGGGAGCCGCATGGACGCGTAAAAAGTGACATGTGACTGCCAAGCAGCTTCTGAACGGGTGTTTGCCTCACATTAGATACACCCTGCCTACCATGATCTGGTGATATCGCAGGGTGAAGTGGAGGAGTTTTCTCCACCCTACACAGCATCGTCAGCAGCCGGGATTTTGAATTTCCCGGCTGCTGGTCACCATGTCTGTCACTAGTGACATCGGCACGTACAGCATGCTGATGTCACCCTCTCTGAGTGCCCATGATGGAGAGAATTCTCAGCGAGGCATCCGATGGACCGGATCTGTGCATGCGTGCAGCACTGTTCCATTGTTCCGCACGGGCACTATGAAACTTGCGCAAGTCCGTAGTGGTGCGCAGTTTGCAGTTGCTACGCGACGCAAGTTGCGAACGAGCATAAATTGCGTAGTAAAGTCTCAGGGACTTCCAGGTGCAGACACGCCTGAGCTGAAGAGGAAGAGCTGTGCCCAGCGAGGACGAAAAAATAAGTAAAATCACCAAAAAGAAAAATAGATACATTAATAAAAATATAATTGGGCAGATGTTGTCAGCAGTGTCGGCTCAATTATTTAAGGGCAAAAAAACGGGCTTTATTTTTAATATTATCTCTTTAATTTAGTCCCCGGAGAGACAGGTTCCTCGCTCCGTCAAAATGGTTACAGGTGTCGTAAAGCATTCTATCAATTGATATTAGTAAACAATAATTTGAGTTCTGATAAAAGAAGAAAAGTCAAACACACACATACACACAAAAATATTGTAAACATAATATAAGAAATCTCTGTCGGTCAGTTTCACCTCCAGTTGTTTCTGTGTTTTAAGGGGAAAATATCCTAAGATGCTTAGTCACCCAGTATGAGAAGACAGCAAGAGAAATGAGAGAATTGGTACAGCTTGGAAGGTCTGAGGGAGATTAATGCTTGTCCAGCGATGGGAATACCCCCAAGAAAAGCCAACTTCATCACAAGACTATAAATCCATCAGCCCGAGACAAAACTGAACAGGTTGCTGTTATTGGTTTGTTTTTTCTGTTGCCGAAAGAGAAATACAATCTATCAAACCATTGGTGAGATCAGAAACGTCCCACGTTGTGTGTTGTCCTTTTGAAAATAATTTAATAATCCAAACATCATATCAGATGATCTAATTCTCGCCGAGTGCTAAAATCAATAACAGGAACTATTGGAATATTTGCTTTCCTATCAGCAGTTTTTTGTTGATCACTTTGTGATCTTTGTGTTTATTATTTTTTGTTTGCTGAATATTTTTATATCGTAATAAAAGTTATTGTATAGGGAATGGAGATGTGGAGACAGCGCCTTTGTATATATTTTATCTTGTATGTCAGGATAAAGTATTAGGGTGGATGCTGTGGCTAGAATATAAAGTGTCCACACACACCTCAAAAGACACAATAAGATAAAGCAAAAGAAAGTGTTCCGGACGCACCCTAGTGGTTATGTACTAAAACAGCATATATATATATATATATTTATTATATATAATAAAAGCAGTTTGCAAGAGAAAATGTAATACATATCCATGCAGAGGATAAAAGTACTGTCTTTTCCTTGGTTCCAGCGATGTAATCCAGGTCCTTCCCACCCTGGAACCTGGATTACATCGCTGGAACCAAGGAAAAGAGAAGAAACCAACTAAATATAAGTATTCCAATCTTACAGTACTTTTATCCTCTGCGTTAATTATTCAGTATATATTACATTTTCTCTAGCAAACTGCTTTTATTATATATATATATATATATATATATATAATGCTGTTTTTATGTTTAGTACATAACCACATACAGGGTTATCCAAAGAGATCCGAATTGCTTGAGAAAGGTAACGAATGCTGAAAATCAGCGTTCGGTTACCTTTCCTGGACATTCGGCATCCAGAGAGCAGGCAATTCGCCAAATCCTGGCGAATTGCCTGACATACGGTGCCTGTTCGGTCCCTGTTCGAGGGCAGTGAAATCCCCATGAAAAAGCACTGCATCGGCTATTCAGAGAACACAAACCAGCAGTGAAAGGTTCCCCTAATGCCCTGCCATTCGGTGGTTTAATTCGGCAAGTTAATTCAGGAGAATCCCATAGGCTTCAATGTTAAAAATATTCCCGTTTTAATTCAATATCTAATAAACCGTTCATTATAAAATTCTGCAGCAAAAAGTCTCTTTATTTATAGATTTTTTAGGATACTTTAAGCATTTTTCTGTTTTTTTTTGGTTTTTTTTAAAGTCCGATTTTTTTTATTTTTTTTCAGTTTGCTTATTTTTTTTGTAACAGCCCTCTTTATTATCATTCCCTGGACCTCCTGTGAAAATTTCAGACATTTTCGCTCAGTAGTTTCTTTGCAAACAGCGTTTCTTTTTCCCAGATTCATACAAATGGTTTTTCTAATTTATTCACTGCCTCCTCTACGTCACAGCTGCTTCGGCTCTGTGTGATTCGGCTCCTTTTCGGCTCCTGTTCGGGTTTTTCGAAGGTTAATCCAGATGTTTTTGCTTGTTTTCAGCGTGCATTCGGTTAGTTTTCGTCAGGTTTGCGGCAGCTTTTCCCTGCAATTCGGGGACCCTGTGGTGTTTGCTGAATACACCGCAGGGTCACCGAAATGGGATCGGCAAAAGGAACCGAATTGAAGAGAATGAAAAGTCACCGAACGTGCGGTGACTTTTCGAATCTCTTTGGATAACCCTGTAAGATGCGCCCAGAACCCTTTCTTTTGTAATAAAAGTTATGTATTAAATTTTTGTACCAATCTAGGGCATTAGCGGTTGCACTGCTTATGCAGTGAATGTTGGAATAATCCAAACATAAGTAACAACTCGTGAGTTTTGAAATAAAGTGTTGTATTCAGGACAAGACTGGACTGGATATTTTATTTAGCTCTTATCTTATGAGATAGATATTACATATTAGAAGGAAATAAAACACCAGCCCCGCACTCCTAAATAAAAGACTAAAGTCGGGTGCTGGAATAAGTCATGTGAAATAAAAACAGAAAGCAATCCGTAAATTTATCAAAGTAACAAAAATTATTAAGTAATTATTAAGCGACGCTTCAGTTCTAAGCAAACTTTTGTCAAGGTTGCATCACAAATACAAAATAGCAGTATATGCACTTACCCATTCAAGAGACCAAAGACAGACCCACCCTGCGGATTTTGCTTTCTGTTTCTATACATAATCTTTATCGAATATCTGCTTATATTATCAGAGTAATTCAAAGAGCCGACATGGCTCAGAATTTGAACCGAACGGTGAATTTTCCTATACGGTGCAATTTCGTGGCCATTCGGCTATTCAAAAGCCGTCAGTTTGCCATATATTGGGGAATTGCCAGCGAAGAGCATGGCCTTTCCAATGATACCAAACATGACCATGTTACATGTAAAAAAATAAAAATAATAATACAAAATATTTTTATTTATTGTTTTAAAAAAAGTAGTTTTTTTTTATTATTAATGCAGCACCTTTCAATTATAATGTGAATAATGATGCTGCTCTAATCGGTTGATAAAATGTGAAAAAAATAATTTTACGCGCTGTAGATGATTGAAATTTTAATGGATATTCACATTTTTTTCCGTTTTTTGTTATAGCATTCTGGCAGAGCATGATGTATACATATAATAATGGTATATTATGAATCTGCCAAGTCTGACGTAAAAAAAGGATTTATAATTTGTCTGGGTCGTATAATAATAAAACGTGACTTCAAATCGCGTTTAAACATGATGAGCAAAAATGGTAAAAATTAGCTCAGCACACAGGAATGAAATGGTCCAGCAGTGAAGGGGTTAAGAACAGTCTACTATTTTTATATTTATTAAATAATATTATTTATTAATATCAAATAATTAATATTCTAGAAAATTTATACCTGGGGACTTTGTTTTACTCAAAATATGGATTATTATCGATGTGATAGAGTCTACGTTGCACTTAAAATAATAATTATTATGCCTAATGTACCAATAAAATATCATATTTTTAACACAATATTGATATGCCTTTTAATTGTAAGTTTTTTTTAATAAAAGTTATTTTTAGAAAAAAAAGATAGTGTTTCCCGGATTCTGTTTTTCAGTAACATGTTATATATTTATATCTGAAAGCCTCATTTTTACGAAACATCAAATATTTGCAACTCTTATAAGTTCTTTTTGAATGATTTGCATTCGATCAATTGGATTCTTCTCGCTACATCTTCGTTCAGAAACATATGCTCCTTTCAGATCTGCCCTAAGAATATAAATATTTTTTTAAGGTGTATGGTTTATTTTACATGACAGCGAGGCAAGCACATACTATATTGATTAGATTTATTTATGTAGAGTGTTACTTTGCTTATACTACATGAAACCATGCTAACACGCGTCAAAACTGTGCTGTCGTTATTTAATCTCATGTTTTCGGAGTTTAAGACTCATGCAGGATTCCATATAGAGCTTTTTTGTGTCTACAGATCAATACACAGATTGGATCAATAACCCCAGCAATTTGGATGAACTACATTTTTCATCTACATATGCACCAGCATGACAGAGTGGTTGGTACCAACTGGATGGAGTAGAGGTAACATCACTGCTCTATAACTGCGGAGACCCAGGTTCAAATCCCAGCAAGAGCACCTCTCCAGTAAGTGTCCTTGGGCAAGAAACCTAACGGTACATACTTGCCTACTAGACATGTGCACAGCACAAAATTTCGTTTTGATCTAATGGATTAGTCCTAAAATGCAATTTATTTAGTTACTAAAGAAATTCGTTTTCAGTTCTTTAGTATGAAAACTAATTTCATCCATCCGAAAACCAATGGATACAATTACTATTGTAGTGGCTCCTCAGAGGGCTGAGATCGCTGCTTGTTACAGTATCTCTCACTCTCAGCACAATGTGGGCCATATTACATAGTTGAGGCTAACTTAACCAGAGCCATTATAGCCTATGGAGGTTTTCAGTTTACAACAGCTCTGGTTAAGTTAGCACCAACATTGTAATAGTGCCCCGTGTCAGGCAAAGCTGTTACAGTAACTGACTGCTGCTCATCACAGCGCTCAGAGAGGTTAGAACAATATTATTTCCTTGTTTTACTGAAACTCTGAGCGCTGTTATAGTCAGTTACTGTAACAACTGAGCCTGATACATTGTACTGAGAGATAATGTAACAAGCAGCCGATCTCAGCGCTCGCAGCCACTGGTTTTAAAGGGCTGTATAATGTTTAGAACATCCTCCTGCATTAATTAATACCCCTCTCTGTATAATATATAGAACATCCTCCTGAATTAATTAATGTCCCTCTCTGTATAGAACATCCTCCTCAATTTATACCTTTCTCTGTATAATGTATAGAACATCCTCCTGCATTAATTAATGCCCCTCTCTGTATAGAACATCCTACTGCATTGGCATGTGGAGGGTGCAGAACTTCAGATGTTGCGATGTCGCGCTCTTCATTGCTGGTCTCTTTCACTCATCAATGTAATATCACAAAAAGGACTGAAACTAAAATGTAGTGCATTTTATTTTAGTTTCTTTCGTTTTTTGTACTGAGCAGTTTCGTATCTCTTGAGTCATACTAAAACTAAATTATCCCAAAATTCTGACTAAATCGTTTTAGTACTAAAACGAATGCACATGTCTATTGCCTACCACACAATATCGGCTGTGGAGTCCAGTGGTAGCGTCTATGCTCTTCGACCATGGAGAAGCAAGTCAAATCCCATTCAGCAAATCCCTCCAATACAACTGTGGAGAAGCAAGTCTCGACTTTACAAGAAACGTGTTCAACCTAACCACCAGGTCACTGCTCTACAATCATGGAAAGACTACCCGATCCCACGCAGCAGATGCCACCAGCGTGTGTCCTTGGCAAGACACCTAATGATATGAATGCACCTACCTCACAAAATACTTGTACATCTCATAGATTGTAAATTCCCTTTGGAACAGGGTTTTGCGATTTGTTCGGCAGTTCCTATGTCCAAGTCACCCTTTGCCTATTAGGGTACATGGTGTTATGTATGAATATTGGTAATGTTAATATCGTTATTGTCTATCTTATATTTTACTGTTATCGTTGCTGCGCGTGTCACTGCAGCCCTTTCCAACCACCTCTCCCTGTATAGAATATGTATTAGATCTGTGAAAAGTTCGACTGGTCATTGTTTGCCAAACATTGCCCCTTTATCAGACCATTGTGTGTTTGTGCTGTTATCCACTTTATTCATGTCCTCCTTGTGATTACAATCTGCCCTATTATTTCATGCCTGGACATATCTGCTTCACTTGAAGAGGATGGGGTTGCACAATGTCATTCTCCATTGGTCTCTAGGTCCTTTCTGGCACTGTATATATTTGACTGATGTGCTTCATTAAAATCAATCTTTCCGTCTGCTTTACCCCAAGTTCTGAGTGCTGCCTCGTTTCTGGGGAATGCTGTCACCACTCTGTCACTGTACCTGCCCTTAAACTTTGGCTAAGGTCCAGAGGAGGCATGAAAAATTGCTGGTGGGAAAATAGCAGGGGGGGGTCCATCAAGGGAGCTGCGTTAGCAGATAAGACCAATGGCGTGCACAGTCCATTGCATTATGGTGTACACCAATGGAATATTTATTAATTACACATTTATGTCCAGATCATTTAGCACAGAACAGTATTTTTTATTTGGGAATAACCAATGTTTATGCAATGATACAGTCAATTGTCATACTATTTATCATGAACTAGATAAGGAACATCCAAAATATCAATGAAGGGGTCAAAAATGAAGCTCCCATCCAACAATGGGGTGTGCCTGGGCACACCAGTCACACCCTGTCCGCACACCTATGGATAAAACCCATTTGGGGTGCTGAGATCTGTTACACAATTTCCCTAGGTCACACCCCTGGTACCCAATGCCTGCAGCCGGCAATAAGGGTACCATCCATCACATTTCTGTTGATGTAGGTTTTTAGCCACCTTAAAAATCAACAACAAACAAACAATGTAGCAATATGATAATAATAATAATAATTATTGTGTTATCTTGCAATGAGCTTTCAGTTGGAATCAGTGCTGATCAGCTTTGTTTTATATCTGATTGAATACAGCGTTAGATACAATGACGAAGGACTGATAACGCCTCTGCAAACCTGTCCTACAATCACTTTTATCCACATATTCTAGAGGATGCATCCAAGGCCAACTTGTTGAGGGAAGATGGATTACCAACACTAAGGAAATTGCCTTTTTTAGTACAAAACATCAAAATGAATAACAAGAAAATATTTTAAGAAAAAGAAACAGCCACATCCATCAGCAGAAGATCTGTTTTCCTTCATATTTATTACATTATGCCAGAGCGCATTGTTTGTGCAATATCCAGTGTGCATTCATGGGTGTTATAAGCCTGATTGATTGGTTATGCCGCCATATATTGCGACGTGTTCGCATTCTAGAACCACATGTCCCATCTGGGCCTTCCAAATTAACAACTCGAGTTGTTTATACACAGAGGATTTACTCGCAAATAACACGCTGTCAGAGACGAGATGTAATCTTGCCCAGGAGGTCATAACGAAGACTTGACCCGTATACTAGCTTCAGGACCAAACAACATTTTTATTGCTTCCGTCACAGTATCCTTTGATCTTTCGGGGTCCCAGAGGTGACCAGATACGTCTGTCAGGGTCCTCTTTATGGCTTTTTATTTAATTTCAGCTTGTCTTCTTTCCAATAAATTGTGCCATCAACAGAGTCTTGTAAGACAGGGCTATAAATTAACACGTCAGGGACGCTAACTGTGGCACAAAGTATTGGAAGAAAGTTGATAATGGCATTTGAAGATTCTTCGCTTTTCTTGAAGGTCGTTTTTAGGATCTTGAGGTATTTTTTTAGCCTGCCAACTGATATTTTCTTAACCCAAGCATCTTGTGTAAGAAAACGAGTCAAGGAAACACTAGAGGAGCTCTTTAATAACCATCTTCTTTGATTCTGTGTACGGTGGAATTAGTTCGGCAAACTGAATTGGATCAACTATGGTGATACTACAGTGAATTCACTATTTAGGGAAGTTTCACATTTCTGTAGATACTCGAGTATAACGCTAGATTTTGGTGACAAAAATTTACCTTAAAATTGGAGGGGTCGTGTTATATTCGAGACATTTGCATCGTGTGTAAAAAAAAACAAAACTTGCCTTGCTCTGGATCCCAAGTCTCCCGGAAATTCCAGTAGTCTCGCTGAAGTAAATGCGTGCTCCCTGATGCTTACAAACACTTCAGGAACTCCTGGATTTGGGAGAGGTGGGATCCATCACGGCCAGATGGCATGCTTGGTTTAAGCCAATCATTCACCTCGCTCGCCTCTGCCAGTCATCTAATCGCTAGTAAAGAAGACGTGTGGCCGGCGGCTTCATACTTAGTAACAACCAGTGGGGTATTTTGGCCTAGGCCAACAAGGCCTAGGCCTAGGGCGGCACTTTCCAGGGGGCGGTGGCCCGCACTGGTGGCCCCACCCCTAAAAAATTTTTTTTTTTTTTTTTTTTTTACTTTTGCAAAGTATTTTGCCAGGAAGGATACATTGAGATTTCACTAATTTTCAAGTATTTCCTGGGTAGGCAAGGCCTATACTTTCACTTTCCAGGGGGCAGCAAAAAACCTCACCACTAAATGGGTTACTCACAGAGCACCGAAATGACGCCAACATGTTGGTGTTCTGTTGTTCCCTGCACTTCGGGAAATAAAATTTCCCCACCCTGCAGTGAATTCACCATTCACCGCAGGGTCCCCAAAGTGCATGGAGTCGGCCGCTGAATGCTGCCACCGCAAACCCGTGGCCTGCTGTTTTCAAAAGAACTACTGAACGAATATGTCTGGAATTTACATATAAGATCCTATGAATGATAATAAAAAGTTCTGTTACAGAAAAAAGAAAAACCGCTATTAAAATAAAAAGGGGGGGAATTTTGCTGAAAAATGACTAAGGGGTACTAAAAAAAAAATCAAAGACTTTTTACTGCAGATTAAAATAATAAATGGTTTATTAGATATTGCATAAAAACAGGAATATTTTTAACATTGAAACCTATGGGGTTCGCCTGAATAAACCTGCTGATTGAAACCACCGAACATCAGGGCATTTCACTGACATTTCTCTGCTGTTTAGTGTTCTCTGAATAGATTAACCATTACTTCTCTATGGGGATTTGCAATGCCTTCAAACAGCATCGTACTTGCTGGCAGTTCGCCAAACTTGTGTGTGAGCATATCACAGAGCAGTGGTGTACTTAGGGGAGTGGCGGAGGGTGGGCTGCCCCAGGTACCAGTGATTATTTGAGTGTCATTAGGGAGTACTAGGAGGTGCCACTGTCACTGTGCGTCAGCTTTGAGCTGTGTTCTCAAACAACCAGCAGCGGAGCAGAGCGTTTGCATATGGAATAAAATCGAATAGAATAAAAATCCCCCTCTCCTCCCTCCATAGCTCCTCCCCTGCCCCGCAGCAGCTCTACGAGAGGGGAGGGGGACGTGATTTGTGTGCAGAGAGAGAAGATGACAGTAAATGGCAGGTAAAGGGGGGGTATCAGCAGAATATGAAGCCCTGTCTGCTTACTGCTGTTTAAAGTGGACCTTTCCTTAACCAGCACTGCAGTGATAGAAATTTGTCATTGAGCTGCCTGACTCCTGGTGAGGCTGCGTGTGTGCAGGTCACGCGGTCCGGCCAGTCAGGTGGTACTGAGTTTACTTATTTTTTTCTGTACCACCTGACTGGCTGAACCACGTGACACGCACGCAGCTGCCCGCCCTTTCATTAACATGGACTCTCACTCTATTCTGGACTGAACACCCACCAGAAGGGAATCAAAGCCACGGTGCACCCTCTGGCAGTGGCATCCCACTGCTGACAGGATGGCTCCACGCACAGACACAGCTGCGATCCTGAGTCCATACACAGTCCCTGCTGACTCTGCACACAGCCCTACCGCAGACGGAGGCCGGTAAATATAGAATAAATAATTGCTGTGTGCTCATATTCACTCGGTTTGCTGGGAGTCTTATTGCAGTGGATTCTGATGCACTCATACACACCGCACATTGCATTGCTGGGAGTTTTATTGCTGTGGATTTTGATACGCTGACACACATACCGCACATTGCATTGCTGGGAGTTTTATTGCTGTGGATTCTGTGATACACACTGCATATTACTGTGAGTTTTATTGCCCTGGAGCTCTGGGATACGCTCATACACACTGCACATTACTGAGTTTTATTGCTGTGCAATTCTGATATGCTCATACACAATGCCCATTTCTGTGGGTTTTATTGCTGTGCAGCTCTGTGATACACTCAAATGCAGTGCAGGTTTCTGTGGATTTTATTGTTCAACCAATTAGAGCAGCTGTGATCCAGTATACTTGACATGCGTGGCTGTTCTTTGTAAAAATGCTTGAAATTAAACATTTCATAATTTTATTTATTGCAATAGGTACATTTGAAATGGTATACAAAATATACAAGTAGGCACTTGGTATCCACTTTTAATATAAAGAGAGGAAAAGGTGGAGCTCTAAGAGGAAAAGGCGGAGCTTCAAGAGGAAGGGTGGGGATTAACCAGGAAGAGGTGTGCCCTTGACAGGAAGGGGTGTGTCAAATTTAAATTAGGGGGTGCACGAGTTTAGTCAGGCCTAGGGCAGCACAAAACCTAAATACACCACTGGTAACAACTGCAATCATTCTAGAGCAGAACACTCTGGCCTGAGTGGGAGCCTGACTGTGTTAAGAGAACCTGGAAGGATTTTAATTCTTTACCGGTAAGGTAAAATTTTGTTCCTCACATTATATTCGAGTCTTGAGTATTCGCTCACTTCCATAGTAAATCTCTATCCATCGTGTTATATTCAGGTCGTGTTATACTCGAGTATCTATGGTAGTTCTACATAGTTTTCAAAGCTCTTTCCACCGTACCTTTGCTGTAGGTGTTCCACATAGTTCTCAATGGGGTCTCCATCAACGTCTCTGCTGAAGTTATTTTGTATAGTGTCAGCCAAAGTTCTACAACATCATTTTAACCATTTATGAGAATTCGATGAAGATTGCCACTTTAAACTATGTTGAACTTAGCTGCCGCAACAGTGCTTAGTGAAGAACTCCTTACATCAGGGCTGTCAGACTCCGGCCACTCAGATGTTTCTGAAGTACAACTCCCATGATTCCCTGGCCTTCTGTTGCACTTGAAGGAATTCTGGGATTTGTAGACATTTGGGAGGGGGGGTGAGTTTGACAGCCCTGGCTTCCATGTTTCAGAATACCTGTACTTCTAGGACATATCATATAAATACACTGTGGTTGTGCATTACCAATACATGATTCAGCAACATCACATATTTTATTATATCTAGGTTTTTTGGATCTCTTGCAAGGCTCTAAATCAAAGTGTAAACGTTCCTTTGGTATAGATCCCCCAAACTCTGCATGTAGAACTTTGAGTGAAAAATTTGTCGATGAAGGGTCATCCAAGCTGGCTAGCAGTCAAGGTATGGTTGAAAGAGTACAAAACTATCACCTTGACTCTACAGCATTAATAGAAGACTTGAGTCACCTCAAACGGACACGTTTAATGTAAACGCCTTCTAGTTTTGGGAGCAGAGCCCTAGTCCCTTTATATGATCCATGGATGCAATTCAGTAACCAATGAGTTGCCTCGGTTGTCTGCTTTTCCACAATTGTCTGTAAAAATTATCTGCTTTTCCCATGATGCAACATTTACCAAATTCTTAGCAAAAGTCTCCCGTTATACCTGATAGTAGGATAAAACAGTAGTGAAGAGGCAATGGGGTGGAGGAGGGAATGTTTAGACAAGACAGCAGATGGTCTATTATGTGTCTATGCTATCAGAGATGGCAGCTGGATGAGTTCTGATAGTGGGCTTCCAACACTTTAATTCACACCCGGCAATGTCATCTGCATCAAACCCATGCACATGCAATCCATATGAGTCGGATTTCTGGAGATCTGACCCATAGACTCCATTCTATGCTCAAAGCTGCACAGTGAGGAGCAAGTGATAGAAAGCTACTGTGGGGGAGGGGACTTTACAAAACAAAATATCACACAATGGATGCACCCAGTGACACATATAGAGGAAAATATCACACAATGGATGCACCCAGTGACACATATAGAGGAAAATATCACACAATGGATGCACCCAGTGACACATACTGAGGAAAATATTTTCTTAAGTAAACATACAAGAGAAAAAGAAAACACGTGTAAGATATCAGCAACATGAAATAAACAGAATAAAGACATTTAATTTTTTAATGGTACTGTCCCTTTAAAAGCAATTGTGCTGGGTAAGGTTCACTTTAAAGCTCAGGTGATATATTTCACCCACTCATTGGTGTGAAAAAATCAAATCTGCCTTGAAAACACCACGGAAACAGCTGTTGCGTTACAAAGAAAAGAAAATCACCACACAGATCCCTCTAGTTCTTTCCTATAACCCAACTCTAGAGGTAATTTGCAAAATTATCAAAGATCTGCAGTCACTGGTCACAGAGGACCCTGCGCTCAAAGAAATATTCCCACAGCCCCCTTTACTGGCATTCAAGCAACCCCCTAACCAACCCCTAAAGAATGGTCCGCAGCAAACTCACCCAGGAACAGGATGACATACAGAATGGGACCAAACGCTGCAATAATACCCGCTGCAAACTGTGCCAACACATATGTGACAGCAGCACTGCACGGCACAACAACACCACACACAACATCAAGGGCTCGTATCTTTGCACGTCTGCCAATGTGGTATACATGATCCAGTGCACGGCGTGTGATAAGGGCTGGAGAAACTAGCCTTAAACTAAATCTCAGGATGAACCAGCACAGACACTCCATCAAGAACCAACAGGAGAATACATATTGTACCAAGGTGGGACATCATTTCAATCTAACAGGCCACTCCATCCAAAACCTCAAAATTAAAATCCTCAAAGGACATTTTAAAGACCACCGTGAACGCAAAACATACGAAATGAAAATGATCACATATTTTAACACTATAACTGCTGGACTCAATGTGGATTCTGGGTTTTTAACCCATTATCATATCGTCGCATAACATTCAAAATTCTGGCTGATGCTCTGTTTCTTCTTCTTTCTTTTTTTTCATGTCTCTTTCAGCTTTCACTGTTTCGTGTTTTTGTTTTTTTTGTTTTTCCTTTTTTCATTCAAGTTGTATGATCTTATTTCTGTTGTTTTATTATGGGCCCAAGATCCCTCATGCGTTTATTTCCCATTTTGAACATACCATTTGACTCTCACGTTTTACGACATCTAAATCCCCCCACCCATGTGACCCTTAATGTCCTAATGTTCAATTCTAGGAACTGATCAGTATAGCTTCCAGACCTGAGGAAGAGAGGAATCCTCTCGAAAGCTTGTCTTTTAAATGTAACGGTAGTCCAATAAAAAAGGTATCACTACGTACTGCTATACTCGTGATTTTGGCATCTGGACTAACACGGCCTATCGAATTTATTTATATATATATATATATATATATATATATATACTGTGTATACTAATAAATGCAGGATTTTGTTGTCCAAATTGCCCTGCTTTTCCTATCTGATTAAAGAAAACATGGACTATAAAATAAATGATCTACTGAGATCTATAAAAGGTATACAGAAAATTAAATGGAAATGCATTTTTTTCTGCCCTTGGTGTGCAGACTTTAACCGCTTTTAATAGATGGCACAACCTGCAGGCACTCCAAGGGTTGCTTAGCCCAGGTGCTTAGCCTTGATTTCTTGCCTGACACTCAGAGGTTGAGACTTTCTGACCTTCCGTAATGTTTCTTTTGTTTTCCAAAGATGTGTTTTACATCTGCTTGTGTCATCAGGCCATATATCAAGAGCATTATTTCTGTTGACTTTCCCTATTTTCTCCTGACAGTATCCTCAGGGTTGATGAATAGCCTAGCTTTAGCGAGCGGGGAAGGTATTTATTTTAGGCTATATATAAGTTATGAAGTCATCACTTTTTGAAAGAGTAAGTGGAACAACAAGCTTAGACTATTACCTCTGCAACTCTGGGGAGAGCATCTTGCTATTCCATCCTGCATTGTTAACTGATAATATCTGATTGTATTTGAGCACGGGCAGGCTTGGGGGAATTTGGGTAGAAAAAAGAGGAATTATGTGTAATATTAACTGCATAAAAAGAACATAAAACACATATTATGCATACAAAGAAATGCATTCCCCTTTATTTTAATTATGTTTTGGGTTATAACACTAAACTCCAAAAAAAATATTATTATGCTAATCATGTTTTTTTTCATATTTTATTTATTTATTTGTTATATTTTTATATTTATTTATATTTTACATCCTTATGTTTTTTTTCATATTTTATTTATTTATTTATTTGTTATATTTTTATATTTATTTATATTTTACATCCTTATGTTTTGTTGTTCATATTTTATTTATTTGTTATATTTTTATATTATATTTTACATCGTTATGGTTTTTTTATATTTTAATTATGTATTTGTTATTTTTTTATATTTACTTATATTTTACATTTTTATGGGGTTTTTTCCTCAAAATATTTTGTTCATTAACTTAAGTACTTTATGACTTTTTTGAGGGAAAGGTGAAGGACTTCTTGAAATTGAAATCAAAAGTTCAAGGACTTTTTTTCTGATGCCCACTTGGCTTTAAAGCAGGTTCTTTGAAATCCAGAGCCGAGGGTTCTTCAGTAATAATGAAAACGCAGGAGTTATTGTTGTGGAGAAAAAAAACTGAGCGAGCAACACAAACTAAAGAAGCCTGTTAATGTAAGATGAAAAATGCTCTCGGAGGTTAAAGGAGGTTAAGCCAGTAACAATGATTAGGTTTTTGAAAACTTGAAAGTTTTAGAGCAACTTATCAATGTTATCATTTGAGAACAAAGAAACAATGTATTCTGTAGCACTATACTACGGGAAAAGTATACAAGTGACCTGACACAAATGTCAGACATTGCATTTAGCTCTCATATTATTATCTATCTGTTAGAAAGCGAGGATAACATAGGAACATCTTCCTCATCCTGGTTCCTGGAGTACATGCATCATCCAGAAGCCACATTGTGGTTTCTTGTTTGAGTTCACAGTTTATTCCATTTGAATCTTTACCTACTGACACTATTAAACAGGACAGAAAACAAACAATAAAAAATAGAATGGATGGTTGGAGGGATTGAGTGAGAACATGGACTGGAATTGGGGAAGAAGGTAGCACATCCATCAGTGGAGTTGAACTTATGTTGGCATGATAAAGTCAATGTACTGTTATCTTTGTTATGTTATGTTTATTATTATTCTTCTGAGACCCAACTTTCGATGAGTAACTTCTCCTACAGCTTATCAGCTAGGGCCGCCACATTTGGCATGGAACTTCAGCATGTTCTGACTCAGTATGCTACATAGTTTCTAGCTGATACATCATGCCCACAGTGCTGAAACTTTAAGGACATGTTCTTGAATCCAAATCCAAATGAAATTAGTTTGCAACAAAGGAATTTCAATGGCAATGAGAAAGCATAGATCCAGACCGTGTTAACACAATCTTGGGCTACTGTGGCTGCTGCTGGTGACCATGCACACACATTTATGGTAGTGAAGGAGTTGAGTGGTTTCAACTTAATGTCACTTATTAAGTTTACCTTTTGGGTCTTTTGTTACTGATTTATTGGGTTTATAGCTAATCTAATGGATAAGGGATGGGCAAACAAATCACCCACCAGGCAGATTCTTCAAAGGCCGGCTGACCGGCACAACCTGTGTAGTGTAATAACATATGGAGCACGGCAAATATGAGGGAATTATTTTGTAATCATGAATTTGTAGTCTACATTTGTGGGTAGATAATGGATAGTTTAACCCCTTCACACCCAAAATCGAGTTATCTTGATTTTGCATTGTAATGCATTGAAAAGCACTCATTAGCATATCAAAAAACACATTTCACACCTTTTTAAAGCAGGATTAAAGCAAGATTAGTCTGTCCCTTGTGGAGAAACATAATCCTTTGTTTTATGTCTCTCCAAGCACCCTGGAGAGACATAAAAGTGCTATAAATAGAAGCCCCAGTCTTCACTGAAACAAAGAGTTCAAATAGATTACTGCTACAGTACAGCAGCCAGGGAGAGGGCAGAATACAGGGAGAGCTCTGGGATCATTCACTGCTGTATAGGGAGTAGTTTCAGGGGGTTATAATGATTGAAATCCCTGTGCAGTACAGATACAAAGTGTTACTGTAATTGCCATACACAGGCATTATGCAGCACATACAGATATTGCGTTGCTAATAATCTCATTATGATCACTACAAATCCCCGTAAACAGGAGATCTCACAATTTTTATCCTTTTTATTTATCACAGTTACTGTATCTAACAAAAAGGGCTTTTCTGCCTGTATGATAATAATGCAGACCTCGTTTGAAATTGTGTAAGATAAGTGACACCATCTAGAGCTCAGAATCTTACATTTCAACAATATTTCTGTAAAGGATAAACGAATACATGAAAAATAAAAAATGAGCAAATTAACCCTTTCGCTGCAGTGGACGCGCTCAGCGCATCCACCCGCAGGTACTGTTGGGTGCGGAAGACACGCTGAGCGCGTCCTCCCTTTGCAGCCAGCGATCGCCCGGATTCCGACCGATCGCTGTGCCCCCCCGGTGCGGGCTGACATCCTCAATGTCAGCCCAGCACCCGGGACCGCCCCGGGCACCATTAGCTGTCATCGCGGTGGCACGATAACATCTAATTCAGGTGCCCCCCCGCGTTTGTGGAGGAGGTGCCTGAAAAGGAGGGGGGAGGTCCTTCGGACCTCTCTCCCTCCCGATCGCCGGGGTCCTGCGGCTGAAGGCAGGCACGGTTTGGAAGGGCACAGCCTGCCCTTCCAAACAATGCCTGTCTTTAACCCCTTGGGTGCCGGATCACGATTTGGCGCCGAAAAGCGCCGAATCGTGATCCTCTCCCGGAGCTGGCCGACATCTCTTGGATATCGGCCAAGCTTCCGGGAATGCCCCCTGATGACTGGCATTATCGTGCATAGCATGATGACGCCAGTCCTGGAGTTAACCCCTAACTGGCACCAATGGTGGAGATAGGGGGTTCCAATGAACCCCCTATCTCCTGATCCGTGGTAGCTAGGGGTTAATGTTTGGTACTGTGGGATCGGCCAGAGCATGGCCTTTCCAACGATAGCAAACATGACCATGTAAAAAGTTTTTTAAAAAAAATTAAAATTAAAAATAAAAATAAAAGAATATTTAAAAACAAATTTATATAAAAAAAATAAACAAGTCTTTTTTGTTTTTTTTGGTTTCTTAATGCAGCAATATTGTTCCCATTTCATTTATAATGTGAACAATGATGCTGCACTAATGATTTTTGTATGCGGTGCGTTTGTTAAAATCGCGTAATTTTCCCCCCAAAAAAATGTAACGAGACCCCATTTCTATTTTTTTTAACAAGCGCACCCCATACAAAATATAACAGCAATTGCTCGCATGTTAAAATGTGAAAAAAAAAACACTGAGTCTGCCGGAAAGAACGATATATAATATGTCTGGGTCATATACTAAAATAAGCCTTCAAAACGCGTTTAAACAAGATGAGCGAAACAGGTAAAAATTAGCTCAGCACAGAGGCATGAAATGCCTCAGCAGCGAAAGGGTTAACATTGTTTTAATTTTTTAACTATCTTAGAATAACAATTTATGTATGAATCTTCTATTTCACCCCATATTTACTTGATAACTTCACATCCCATGTTACAAATAAATGTTATGATTAGGGATGAGCTGTTCGGGTTTGGACGGTTCGGAGTTCGGCCCAAACTTTGGCAGTTCGAAAGTTTGCGAACCTCGAACTTTTTGGGTGTGTTCTGTTCGAGTTCGAAAAAAAAAAGAAATTTTGAAAAAAGTATAGAAAATGCTTAAAAAAATACTAAAAAATCTAGAAATAAAGAGACTCTTTACTGCAGAATATTATAAGCAATGGTTTATTAGATATTGAATTAAAAACTAATGTGTACGTGGAAAGATTATCAACTCTAAGGCTGCTGTCAGACGAGCGTAGTGTTCACGTCCGTGATTGCGCCTAAAAGTACGTCCGTGATAGCATGAAAGTAAGTCCATTGGAGCCTGACACACGAAGTACGTCCACACTGAACTGCGGACGCACAACGGCCGCGGCAAACGGACGCAGGTTAGGCAAGAACGTAATACTGCTAGAACGGACGTGCGGAGTGCGCCACGCCCACAACGTCTGCATAGCTTTGTGTGTGAGTGATGGAGCGAGGTCAGACGGACTGCATTTATACGTCCAGCATTTTTGACGGACAGAATGTTTTTTCATTGTAATTTATTTTTCCCTCCTACATCAGTCATAAAATAACTTCAGTGAAAAAACGGACTGTGTGACCACTACTGCGTCATCCGTACTGACGATGTCCGTACTGCACGGACGTACAGTCCGTAGAAATCACGCTCGTCTGACCCTAGCCTAAATGACCTCTGTTCACAAACGGGCATAACACCAGGTGTTTTTAGTCTGGTAATCAATTTGATACATTGTACACTATACTGAGGGGGTGGGTGGTGTCTGCTTCTGATTGAGATTTGAGAATTAATTTCCCTCCTAAAACATCCTAATATGCTGCATTTAACTGGTGTTTGAAAAAAAATCAAAATAACATCTAAAGCAATGTTATTTTTCACCTCGGGATTAAACATTCACAGGGTTATTCAGAGAGCGGTGAAAAGCAGGAGAATAACTGGAAAAGTGAAAATTCCACTTGCATTGCGCAGCCGGACTTTCGTGGGACCGTACTTCGTATATTGGCTGTCATTGCCCGTCATTTGCTGCTAGTGCAGCCGTGATTAAGTGCGCCTAAACGCACGTTAAAAATTCGCTAGTCTGACCCTAGCCTAAATGGGAGAATTTTTCTGGTTTGGCTATTTTGACCTAGAATTTTCCATTCTCCAGTCATTCTCCTGCTCTTCACCGCTCTCTGAATAACCCTGACAGGGTTATTCAGAGAAAGGTGAAACTCAGGAGATTGACTGAAGAGAAAATTCTAGGTCAAAATAGCCAAACCAGAAAAATTCTCCCATTTATCTCACTTTCCAAATCGGCTATTTGGTCTAGAATTTTCCATTCTCCAGTCATTCTCCTGCTTTTCACCGCCAAAAAATCAGTAAACTTTTTCTGCGTGTCCGAAAATGTCTCCTCTTTTCATACAGACTGCCGCCCCAAGCAGTTGTTTATGGATAGATTAAAGGAAAAGCATTTACCGTCATTTGAAATGTCATTTTTTGGCTTTTACATATTTCTATACATCCTAGAAATCCGCCACTTCACGGGCAGGTTATGGGGACTTCCTAGGCACGATATTTGAAGGAATTTTTCGTTTTTATTTTTAACCCTTATTTCATGGAAAACTCACTGTCCCTTTAAAAATGTTTTTTTAACTTTTTGTCCTTGTTTCCTGTCCCCCAGGGCACTACCCGGACCCCCATACACTTTTTATGGCAAATATCTAGCATATATGCCCTCTTGGAGGGCACTCTAAAAACTGAATTTTCAGCCCCATTGACTTGTATTGAGTTCGAGTTCGGGTTCGGATCCGAACATTTGGAAAGTTCGGGTTCGGCTCCGAACCGAACTCGGGGAGTGTTCGGCTCATCCCTAGTTATGATAACATTTGTTTCAACAACAATCGCTTGGTAGTGAAGGGGTTAACAATTGGGAATTTATGTATTGAATTTGAGTATTAAGCCTTAATTCGTTGTCTGTGTGTATGTGCATGAGCATTTAGCTATAACGCCTGCCTGTTATTAAATGGGTGGGATTGGATGAATTATTTTTATATCTGCTTTCAAAGATGTGATGATACAATGTATTAACTATCACCTCACTGGACATTGGGTTACGTACCCCTTCATTCGTGCATATAATGATCATTTAACCTCACAACAAATAGAGGAAATCTCCAAGAGAACAAGACAATTCTGACATTTACCAGTTCGCAAAGAAATGAGCCCCATAAATGATACGGATAGTGTATATATCGTTTTTTTTGTTTTGTTTTAATACCTGACTAGTGTGAAATTACACAATGAATATTTTATACTCTTCCTGTTTACCCATAGTGTAAATTAGATCCGCAGTCATTCCGCATTGGTGAACATTAGAAATTGCATATTTATAAAGCAATTAACAGCTTCAGTTATTGTTTTTTTTCTTTGTTTTGCCTCTTTCTTCTTTGTTTTAATTTATGTAAAAGGCAAATGTCTACTGCGTCATAAAGAAAGCAGAGTTATACACAAGAAGTAATTACAGATAAACGTAACGTCGTATAAATTGTTGCCTTAAAAGATGTTCCCACTACACTTACAGTAATTCTTAAAACCTGAAGAGAACCTGGAATGAATTGCTTTATCCCTACAAACATACACTTAAGTGTCGTAAATATCGATATGTTTAAAATGATAGAATTCTTGTAAATTCTAAGACACATATATGTTTTCAAAATACCACAGTGAAAAAAGTGAGTTTTACATACTGAACGGCAATTAATCCATGCTCACAGATTGACTCAACCAATCATTAAACATGAGTGTGGATAGAGGGAAAGTATAGGGAAAATCATGTATTAATATTTTCAGGGATTTGTGGGTCAAAAAAATGTGGGTTTGTCATTTTCAATTCTTCCAAGAACAATGATCACTTCTGTTCAATAGGACTACATGGTTGGACTACAAATCCGTTCATTACCAAGTGGGTTTTCCATAAAACCACTTACAGGACCCAGTGGTTTTATGTAAAATGACTTTCCATTACTTACACAGTAAATATATACAAAGGTGTCCCACTGTATATGTTCACTGTAAGTAAGTCTTATTTACAGGCCTGTCAACACCATCAATGTATTCCACCTTTTGACAGGTCCTATCTTTATTACCTAGTGACTGCTATTTTGGGATCAAGTCACTTACCGAGGACTGATTCCTTTCTGGAGCTAGGACCTTTAAAAAGGTGGAATACATTGGTGTTGTTGGCAGGTTTAAGCAATTTGTGTTCATATATTGTGAACTAAATTTCCATCGTTTTCAACAGAGGTTAGAGTTAAGAACCTTGTAAAGAGTATTGAATGGGTTAAGAACTGTTGTAATTCTGAACGGGGTAAGAGTTGTTGGAAGCTTTGAAGGGTTAAAATTTGGTAAAATCTTTGTGTCAATGTATAAGCTACTTTTGATGTCTATGAATGTTAATTGGAGCGCTCTCTTCTTTGTTTCTTTTCATTATATATATATATATACATATATCTACAAGGGTTGTAGTGGACGACAAAGAGTGAGATAAAAGGCCTCCACACTATAATAAGTGTGTTTATTATTGCAGAAGCCACTTGCACATCACAGCAATTCGATGAATTGCATCCCAGAGCTCCTGTCCCACATTCCCCATATGCAGCAAGGAATTCATGGGTAGGATATGCAAATGACATCTGTCTCACTTTAATGCATACTGAGTCTGTTATTACACAGAGCCCTAAAATCAATACTATGCCACACTGTGGCTTTGTAGCAGAGATAAGGTTATGCAACTGGTCAAAGCCACTCCTAGGACAGCGCTGTTTCGGGTTTGTTGGATCCTCATCAGCTAGGAGCTACGCATGATGACCAGTTGCAGTGGATGCTTGGGACCCACAGGGCAATCAGTATCTACAAGGGTTGTAGAGGCTTATGTAATAATAAACACACTTATTATAGTGTGGAGGCCTTTTATCTCACTTTTTGTCCTCCACTACAACCTTTGTATTATATATATATATATATATATATATATATATATATATATATATTCGATCGGCCTGATCAGTAAGCTTCCAGACCTGAGGAAAAGAGTAATACTCTCGAGCTTGTCTTTTACATATTACGTTAGTCCAATAAAAAAGGTATCACTACGTACTGCTATACTCGTGATTTTTATATATATTTCTGTCAAATTTTAACACCATAAAAGAAGGACTCAATGTGGACTTTGTTTTTTTAACCCATTATCATAACATCACATTACATTCAGAATTCTGGTTTTTGTTTTGTTTTTTCGTGTTCTTTTTGTGTGTCCTTTTCTGCTTTCACTGTTTTTTGTTTTGGTTTATTATTTTCTTTCAAGTTGTCATGATCTTATCACTGTTGTTTTATGGGCCTAAGATCTCTCATGTGTTTATTTTCCCATTTTGACCATACTATTTGACTCTCACTTTGTACGACATCTAACCCCCCACCCGTGTGCCCTTCAATGTCCTAATGTTCAATTCTAGGATATTTATTTATTTATTTATAAAGTATTGCTCAGTATAGCGTCCAGACTTGAAGAAGAGAGGAATCCTCTCGAAAGCTTGTCTTTTAAATGTAACGTTAGTCCAATAAAAAAGGTATCACTGCAGACTGCTATAGTCGTGATTTTGGCCTCTGGATTTTTTTTTTTTTTTGAGAAAGGATTTTACCAGGAAGGATACATTGAGATTTCTCTCATTTTCAAGTATGTCCTGGGTGGCGAGAATGTACCGTTAGGTGTCTTGCCCAAGGACACTTACTGGAGAGGATTAACACGACTTATCTAATATATAAATATAAATAAATATATATATATATATTTACATAAACACTCCCTCCATTTCTAGATCTCAGTGTTGACAATAACACAAACACTCTATATATATATATAATCAGAAAGTTTTTGGAAATCACTGAATTTCATTTGTACAGTGTAAACCCCGCTTGTTTTGGTAAAGCATGTATTTTAAATGTTCCATTTTTAAATTTTCCACAATATATAAAAATTATAGGACGCCAAACTCAAATACTGAATCAGGCTTCTTATATTCTCAAATAATTCAGCGTGTTACCAATGTAATAGTTACACTATGTGATGTTAAAAAATAAAAAGAGCTTGGAGGGGGGGGTAATGCGCTGCAATGGATATTATCTTAGCAGCAACGCGATTCTTTAATTAATCAGCCAAAACAAAACGCAATTAATTAGCTGTGACCCAGTCTGGAAAAATCTTTGAAGATATTGGTAGCAGGTTCCACGCTGAGCTATGTTTAATATAATAATTTATATCCTTAAGGTTTGCATCAATTACCATAGTATTTTGTCACGTTACAGTCAATAATAAATCTTAGCGGTTTTCGAGTAATTCATATGAAAGAACCTATTAGGTCACATTTTTTTTTCCAGCTACCATCTGTACGGTGTGATAAGTTGATCCTCACTTTTGCTACTGCGACATAGCGGCAGTGTCAGTAAATGTGCTGGAATGAATTCCCTGTGGTCACAGATTTATTCAGCCAAACAAATAGTCCTGCTTGTGGCATCAGGCAGATGCTGGGAGCTATACAATAGAGCACTCAGACTTGAAGTATTAACCCATTAGTGATACAGCTCCAAAACAGCACTGATTGTGCTATGTTAGTAAAAAATATTTACTATATTTATAGGACACGCTCTTTAATTAACTTGCATTTTTTTTACTAGTCAATATGAGTGAGACCCTTATAGCTTCTTATTTTTCCTGTTCGGTATTAAGCCACCGCTTTTAAAATAAAACTGTGAAAATGATTGTAGAGTCAGCTCCGCTGCATTTTTACGCTACAGTGGTGCTTGAATCACAAATTATTTATTTCCTTTAAACTGACTCGTGTCTAGATTCCTCAAGGACATACTGATACAATGTATCATTGAGGGCAAACTGGTGGTCAAACAGCGTCACAGATTTGGTGGCCAGATACAATTTGAACTGCTTTTCCAGGTAGAGGAGATACTATTATTATTATTATTATTATTATAATTATTAATAATAATAATAATAATATCATAATTAATATAACAACAACAGTTTCTGCAGTGCTTTACAATAACCAAGAGGAAGGAGATACAAACATAGGACACAGACAAGAGGTGTAGAGGGCCCTGCTCGTAGGAGCTTACAATCTAGAGGGACTGTGGTGGATGAAGACAAGAGGTGTTTAATCGGTTGTCAGGATCAATAGTGACAGTGGTTCAGGAATGGTTGGGGGTCATGGAAGTGGCCTCAATCATGATATGGATAATTGAAGGTAAACAATGTGTGTCACAATCAACAAAAGGAAGTTTTAACTGTGTAATATTTCATATGTACTTCACAGAAAAAGTGTCAACACTCATTTAGACTGTGCATAAAGGAATGTTATTGAAATGTTATTCTTTTTCCTAAGCTGTTAACTCAATGGCGAATGTATCTAGAATGTTACCAATGACTTCCCATCGTTGCAACATTTTTCCTGCTCTCTTGTTTCCCTCTCTTGATCTCTGTCCTCCTTTTCCTCTTTCTTGACCTCTCTTTTCTATTTTTTCCTTTTCTTGATATCTTTGGTCTATTTTTACTGCCTTGATATCAATAATCTTTCTCATATTTCTGTCTCTTGTTCTCTTTATTTCATTTTTTTCATGTTGTGAAAATCTCTCTCTCTTGTCCTCTCTTGAACACTTCTTTCCTCTCTTGCTTTCTCTGGTCTAATTTTCCTTTCTCTTTCCTATATCTCATGAGCTTTCCCATATTTTCCTCCCTTAATGTCTCAGGTAAAATTTTTCATTCTTCATCTCTCTCTCTCTCTTCCTTTCTTGATCAGTTTATTTCTCTCTCTTGATCACTCCTTAATTCTCTCTCATGATATCTCCTCTTTTTTCCCTCGGTAGATCTCTCCTTTTTTTTCTCTCTATTGACCTCTTGTTGTTAATCCCTCTTTTGATCCCTCCTCTACTCTCTTGATCTCTCTTTTTTTCCTCCCATTATCTTTACTCTTTTACCCCTTCTTCTGAGTTCTCCTTTTTTACATTCTATTGACCTCTCCTCTGTTTTCCCCCTCTTGATCTCTACTCTTTCGTTCCTCTCTTTATCTCTTCTCTTCTCTGTTGATCTCTAAGTTTTGCTCTTGCTTTATCTCTCCTTTTTTGTTTCCCTTTCTTGATATCTTCATTTTTTCAGTCTCTCCACCTCTCCCCTGTTTACCCTCTCTTGAGCTCTCCTATGTTTTCCTTTTTTGAACACTTATCTACTATGTCGATCTTATTCTTTCCTCCCTTTATCTCTCTTCTTTTTCCCACCTTAAATCTCTTCTTTTTTCCTTCTATTGATCTCCCCCGTTTTTCCTCTCTTGATTTCTCCTCCTTTTGTTTCTTCTCTTTATTCCTTCTACACTCTATTTTTTCTTCTTTTATCTCTCCTTTTGTGTTTCCCTCTCTTGATCGCTTCTTTTTATGCTTCCCTCTCGATCTCTTCTTTTTTTCCTTCTATTGACTTATCTTCTGGTTTCCCTCTCTCACTTTTTTTCCCTCTTTTGCTCTCTCTTCTTTTTTCCCCCTCTTGATCTCGCTCTTTCATTTTTTTCATGTCTTCATCTCTTTCATCCCATTTAACTCTCTCGACCCCTCTTTTTCCATTTTTACTTTTTCCCCCTCTTCTTTTTTTTTAGTAATTTACATGGGTTGTGTTGTCTCTTGTCGCTCTTATTTCTTTTATCTCCTAGTAGAAGAAGGTGCTCTAGAAATTCAAGAACAATATCGGTAAGGAGAGCATCAACAGAAGCGAAAGGGACTACAAACTGGAAAACATCCAGTGTACGAAACTTCCTGTCCAATGCACCAACAATCCAAGTATATCCTGACTCATCGGGCTTTCCCCAGCCGACAGGGATACACAGGCTGCAGTTATACTTTCTTTAACTCTATGTGGCCACTAGATGGCGCCAACTGCCTGACAAATACATTATTACAGTAAGAAATACATTGGTAATATTCCCACGTATTTCTTACTGTATAATTAATTTAAAATGATTTTCCAAAAATCCACTGGTTCCTCTCTCTGGATTTATGAAAACAAATCCGTTGGAAGTGAAGAGGTTAAGTAGCTTGTGCAAATTGTAATAAAGCCATCTGTTTAATATTTTTATGAATTATATGTGATTTTATATAGGATGGCACTAGTGGGTTTTCTTAGGTTTTTATAATAAAATTTAAATTTTAAACATATGTCACTCCAATCCAGCCTTTTTCAAGGCTTGTATGCACAGTTCTATATTATTGGGGTTACCCCCCTCTTTTTCTATTTTGGGGTGACTTTAAATCTGACTACGCTGAAGTTTACTGAATAATAGCCCTCACTATACTGTATTTACGTTTTTTTGGTTAAATAAATAAATTCATATAAATCCTGGATCTAGGAATACTGTTTTACTTATTGTACCTGTAACTGCCCTACTAGATCCCCCCCAATCATCTCATCGTGTTGGAGTCCTTCAGATTTTCCTGCAGCTGTGCTTACATCTTCATATCTTTACCTCCTACTATTCCTGCTTGTTCTTTTTTTTTTTCCCTTCCTCATGACCATTCGATGTCATTCCCCTACCTGGTCGCCTTCATTTATTCCTTGTCTCCATTCGCTTCCATGGTCTTTTTTTTTTTTTTGTCATTTCTCAGACAGAAAGTATATTCTGCGAGAAGCTTTTTTTTTGTGTGTGTGTGTGCGTTGAATAATTCATTTCCTCAGTTCGCTGTTTTTTTTGTTCATGTTGGATGCCTGGGAGTTGAAATAGGTGCCTGTAGGGTGTCCTTGAAAAATCAAACAACTTGCTGGTGACCGGATCTGGAGGCAAAATATTGAAAATAGCTTTTAAAGTGCGAATCCGTGTGAACCCTGCACCAACATAGAACAAAAAAAAAAGGAAAAAAAAATAATCCCAATGAAAATACTCCTTGTAAATGTGGTCAAGTTTAAAATCTCAGAGAATAAAATCTATTTCTTGTAGCAAGTGTTTGGACTATAACCTGTGCTAATGGTAGTAATTTGTATTCTTGTATTAGTTTTGCTTCTTAGTAACATATTATTTAGGCGTCAGGATTACTAGAAAGAAAAAAAAGCTACTGGCTCCAAAATGCTTGTTTTATGCTATTTTGTAACTGATGTTTTTCGTTCACAAAATAACTTTATCAAATACTCACAAATGTTGAACGAACAAACGGGGCTATTCGATTAGCGCCAAATTTGCCACCGAATTGCACCGAGTGGTTAATTTCCCTGTACCTATACCATTTTTATCATTATTTTATTGAACCATTTATTCTTTATATTTGCAGGAAAAAGTCTTATTTATTTCTAAAAAAAAATTTTTAGCCATTTTTCTGGATTTTTATAGGCAAAATTTTCGATTCCCATTTTTTTTAATCGTGTTTTTTCTGTTCTGTAACAGATGTTTTTATTATTATTTATAGGGCCTTATTATTATTTCCATCCACCTTCAAGCATTGTTATTGTTTTAAATGCCTTTTTTTTAAAAATTGCCTTTTTTTTTTACCCCCAGTTCGGCAGGTGATTGGTGGCGTACTGTGGAACGGCGGCTGCATTTGGCAGTCTGTTCTGTGTTCAGTAGCTGATCGGTGGAACAGCAAGTGTGTTTGGCGATCTGTCCGGCGTTCGGCGGCTGCATTCGGCGGTCATCATCTGAGTTCAGCGGTTAGATTGACGGAGTTCGGCGGATTCATTCGGCGCACTTCAGGGACCCTGCGGTGAATTTAATGCAGGGTCGGTGAACTGAACTCACTGAAATGCGCCGAGCAAGACAGTACCGGAATTTTGGTGTTCTCTGAATAACCCCTTATATTATCAGGGGTTTACAAAGCCCATAAAAATACATATTGTGACTGATCCTTCAATAAGTACTGCATATGATGCTTAACCTGTTCACTACCAGGACCCAATGGATTTATGGAAAACCACTTTCTATTACAGTGTAAAATGTATGTACCGTTCATACTTACAGTTTTAGATACAGACACCCTCTGCTGGTCAAAAAGTGTTACTACATGTATAATAATACAGTTGGAGATATGTGCTTGTTTGAAAGAAATACAGAGCTCCCACCTGTTCAAATGATTTCAGCACCTCAGCTGGCATATTCGAGGTGCTGAAAATTTGGGGGCACGTTCTGGAGCCCAATTTCAAATTAAATCCGTTTGCAATAAATGGAATTCCTTTGCTTTGCTCCTAAATATGACCAGAATGAGCTAAAGCCATCTCCGATTCCTGTAGGCGCTTTGGGTAGATTGAGTTAACTTGATAATGATAGTGAAGGGGTTAATAAATGACTGCACGACTACAGAGAATAAAATTAGAAATGAAAATATGGAGGTTATAAAAAAATGTGCTACTTATTCTCGGATAGATCTTCACAAACATATACCCAGTGAGACCCTCACCTGTTTTTTGGGGCAAATATCAGACATAATGGCTTAAATGGTTTAACGGAGACTATGTGGATGATTATAGGGCCCTGTATACACTTGTCTGAGGACTTGGCGTCCATCACCAACAGCGAGTGTGGAGACCCTGAGGCAATAAACATAATGTGATCACATCATGTAACTGGACCTTCATCTTTTCTAAACTAAATTTTGGTGTTTTTATCTTCTTTAGATGCATGGCTGGGTTGATTGACCTGCATTTTTTTAAAATTATATATATATATATACACTGCCTGGCCTTAAAAAAAGTCACACTCTAATATGTGGTTGTGTCGCCTTTTGCTGTGATTGCGACACACATTCGCCGCGGCATCGTGTCGATAAGCTCACGCAATGTCACAGCATTTATTCACGTCCAGAGCGGCATTGATTTGTGGCCAAGATCTTGTATTAATGATGGGAGAGTCGCGGTGCTTCGTAAAGTCTTCTCCAGCACATTATCCCAAAGATTAACCTCAATGGGGTTAAGGTCTGGACTGTGTGGTGGCCAATCCATGTGAAAATGATGTCTCATGCTCCCTCAACCACTCTTGCACAATTTGAGCCTGATGAATCCTGGCATTGCCATCTTGGAATATGGCCGCTGTGCCATCAGGGGAGAAAAAACCCATTGATGGAAAAACCTGATCATTCAGTATATTCAGGGAGTCAGGTGACTGTGTTTTTTGGGCACATAACGTTGCTGAACCTAGCCTTGACAATCTGACCGCACGCAAGATCATCCCAGGCTTGTGTGATAGGTGGTGACTTGTTTGGTGCCAGGCAGTGTATATATTGATGCTTTACTGTGCCCGTCACTGGATAACAGTACTCATTGCATGTTAGCAAATACAGTTATTATTTTCATTTTTTTTGTGTCAGATTACTGTTTATATGTTATTTTAAACTCAAAATACATTGTTGGGTCTTCTTTCAATTTCTCACATATGTGTGCTTTTAATTGCCTGCGTATTATTTCTGAAATAGAGCAAACCCAGTCTACAAACTCCACCACCATTCAATGTAATTACTGTCAGTGTATCCCGCACCAAAGCAAAAGCCCCAGAGAATAGCCCCGGGGCTTCCACAACTTTACACTCAAACATCTGAATGGAAAATGTTTATAACGTGATGGCAGGGATACGGATACATGATGCTTCCAGCGCGAAAAAAATAAATAAAAGGATAACCCTCCTTGGGACAATGAAGACAAGAGGGAGCAGGATAAAGGTCTAACAATTTAATTTAGAAAAGGACAATTAGTTGGCGAGAGCGTTCCATCATTTATTAATGTGGGGATGATCAAAGAGGAGAGGTCTGATTGGCGTGAAAGAGTTTATCTATGGAGCGGATGATCAGCGTCTGATCATTTAATAATGGAGAAGACGGTTCCCTGGAGGGGAAAGCCTTATCGGAGTCTGATCATTTATTTATGGAAAGAAGCGATCGCGGCCGGTAAAGGCTCTGATATTGCTATCTGAACACGCAGGTTGAAATAAGTGCTTCCAACTATTATTATTTCTTCTTATTTATTTATTTGTTTTCTTTTATTATGATACATAGCATGATTATTTACATTTATTGCACCTGACCCTGGATGGGACTCATTAGACAGTTACCTAACATATATATATATATATATGTTACGGTTAAAGCCCGCAGTGCTGTTAATGTTACAGTTAAAGTCTGAAGTGCGGTTAATGGTACAATTAAAGTCCGAAGTGCGGTTAATTTTAAGATTACCCGGGTAATCCTGACATTACCCAAAACCGCTGGGTAAGGTTGGAAAAAATGAAAAATTCTGACTTTACCCGGGTAATTTTAGGACTAACCAACCGCCCTTGGAAGAGCTGAAAAATTCGCACTTTACTCGGATGATCTGCAGACTATCCAACCCCGTTTGGTTAAAACCAAATTTTTTTTATCATTCAGAAAAAAGTCTGAAGCTTTACCCAGGTAATCTGAGGACTATGCACAGCTTCACTCGGGTAATCCGAAGTCTATGCACAGCTTCACTCGGGTAATCCAAAAACTATGCACAGCTTCACTTGGGTAATCTGAGGACTATGCACAGCTTCACTTGGGTAATCTGAGGACTATGCACAGCTTCACCTGGGTAATCTGAGGACTATGCACAGCTTCACTTGGGTAATCTGAGGACTATGCACAGCTTCACTTGGGTAATCTGAGGACTATGCACAGCTTCACTTGGGTAATCTGAGGACTATGCACAGCTTCACTTGGGTAATCTGAGGACTATGCACAGCTTCACTTGGGTAATCTGAGGACTATCCACAGCTTTACCTGGGTAATCTGCAGAGCATCCAACCCCCTTGGGTAACACTGAATTTTGCTATTATCTAAGGATGTTATCAACGAAAATGGCAAAAGACAAACATTAAAATGTATTGCGGATATAATGAATATACAGAGTAACAGGATATGTTTCTTATATGAATGTGAAAGAGTTACATGATCTTTATTACGTGTCATATGTGCTTATATATCATTTATAAAACATAATAACCATTAGGTTACTCTTTATATAAAATCTTTAATCTATATAAATTAATTTTCAGACAATTAACACACAGAGTTACATGACGGTTATTAAGTGCGGTTTGTGACTGTGCATACAATTTCATTAAAAATAACAAAAAACACAATTTTGTTATCAGTCAGATAACAGTTTTCAGCTTTGCCCAGGTAATCCTCGGAATTCAGTCAACTGTAACCTGCTGAAAACTAGTTCGGTTCACATTCGAACTCGAACAATTTCAAAAGTTCAAGTTCGAACACGAACCAAACTCAATGCAAGTCAATGGGACTCAAAAGTTTGATTTTTAGAGTGCCCTCCAAGAGGGCATATATGCAAGATATTTGCCATAAAAGGTGTATGGGGGTCCGGGTAGTGCCCTGGGGGACAGGAAACAAGGACAAAAAGTTTTTAAAAAAACGTTTTTAAAGGAACAGTGAGTTTTCCATGAAATAAGGGTTAAAAATATAAACGAAAAATTCCTTCAAATATCATGCCTAGGAGGTCCCCATAACCTGCCCGTGAAGTGGCGGATTTCTAGGATGTATAGAAACATTTAAAAACAAAAAAATGAAATTTGAAATGACGGTAAATACTTTTCCTTTAATCTATTCATAAACAACTGCTTAGGGCGGCAGCCTGTATGAAAAGACATTTTAGGATACGCAGAACAGGTTTTTGGCTAAATTATGGTGAAACTTATGCGGGCTTTGGATGAAAGTAACAATAGGTGCTTTAAAATTTGGCCTTTAGTGTCGGCAACAGTGCCATCACACCGTAACCCTTTTTTGGTATTGTGGAAGAGTGCAGGGTTGGACCATGCGGTCCTATATTAAAAAGATATGAATCTGGTAAAGGCGTCAGTGCACCCAAATATTGTGCCTTTGGTGGCAGCAAGTGCCTTCACACCGTAACCTTTTTGTGGTATTGTGGAAGAGTGCAGGGTTGGACCATGCCGTCCAATATTAAAATTATATGAATCTGGTAATATAGGCGTCAGTGGCAGTGCACCAAAATATTACTGCGCTATAGTGTATGGCAGGATGGAAGCACACCAGCAGTAATAAGCAGCGGAATATACCAGACAGGGGCACAGAGCGAGAGTAGTTGTTATAACAAAACCAGCTCAACAACATTTAGGCACTAGTACTGCGCTACTGTATTTGGTGAGAATTGGCGCACACCAGTCCCGGCGGCTCTGCGTCATCACGCCACGCCCTGCCCCCTGATCACTCACAGCTGCGACGGGTGCCGCCGACGCTCCGGGCATTCGGCCAGCTGGCGGCACCATGCGTCCGGGGCCCCCCCGATCGCCACCCGGAGCCCTGGATGTCACAATATTACAATCCAAATGCAAATGGGTTAAGTAACCAAATTTGTAAGAAGAATAATTAATGCAGCATATGAAGCCTCACACTGCCGGGCAGCACCTTAAGGCCCGGTTCACACCTAAGCGTTTTACAGCGCGTTCCTGCATGCTGTAAAACGCATAAACAGGGAAATCCCATTATTTGCTATGGGACCCGTTCATACCTGGGTGTTTTACAGCGCGCAGGAACACGCTGTAAAACGTCCTACGCCCAAAGAAGTACAGGAGCCTCTTTGGGGCGTATTGCAGCGCGTTCACTCTGCAGTCTATGGCCGCGAACACGCTGCAATGCACGTTCACATGTTTTTTACGTTTGCGCGATTCACGCGTTTTGAAACGCACGTATTGCGCGCGTAAAAAAACCACAGGTGTGAACCCAGCCTTACAGTATAATTAATGCAGCATATGATTCCACACACTGCCGGGCAGAACCTCTACAGTTTGTGGATCCAGGAATCAGGTGAGTATTAGAAAGAAAAAAAAGTTTTATTTTATGTTACTGGGGACATTTAAAAATGTCCTCGGATTTTATTTTTTTTAAAAATGTGTCGCCTTACCTTAGCCTGGTGGTCAGTGGGGGCTCCCTGGATCCTGGTTGGGCGGAAGGGGGGTCTGCCGTGGCTCCCTCCCTGGAGTCCCTGCGCCACCTCTCTGCCACATGCACCTGGCTGGCCAGCACGCACAGTCGCAGCTCTGTAATCTTGCGGCCGCATGCTCCTCAAGTCAAGGGGTCCTTGGGAGGGAGGCTCCGGCAGGCTGCCCTCTATAGTGCCTGATTTAGAGGGCCTCGTCTGCCTGATGTTTTAGCAACAAGAATGTTTTATCCCATAGGCTTCAATGTTAAAAATATTCTCATTTTAATTCAATATCTAATAAACCATTGCTTATAATATTCTGCAGTAAAGAGTCTCTTTATTTTTAGATTTTTTAAGCATTTTTTTTTTTAAAAAAATTTAATTTTTTCTTTCGAACTTTTGGCACACACCCCAAAAAGTTCGAAGTTTGCGAACTTTCGAACTGCCAAAGTTCAAATTGAACTCCGAACCGATAAAACCGAACAGCTCATCCCTACTGAAAACCCAAGAAAAGTGCAGTACCCAGAGGCATTTGGATACTTTGCAGATTCCCCGGATAAAGTCAGATGTTTCGTTGCACATCACACTTTATCCAGCAACACTAGGGTAATGTACGTTTTAACCGGGTAAAACACAGCAGAAAACCAGGGTACTCAGAGGCCTCTGGATACTTTGCAGATTACCCGGATAAAGTCCGAAATTTTGTTTCACATCAGACTTTTTCCAATGACGCCATGGTAATGTCAGGATTACCCAGGTAATCCTGAGATTAACCGCACTTCGGGCTTTAACCGTAACATATGTATGTATATAAAAATCACCAGATTATAGCAGTAGTAGTGATACATTTTTATTGGACGACTGTTACATTTAAAGAGCAAGCTTACGAGAGTAATACCTCTCTTCCTCAGGTCTGGAGGTTATACTGAGCGAAATCATAGAATTCAACAATAAACATTGAAGCAGAAGGGGGGGGTCTCGTAAATACTGATCAGTTGAATCGTACGGTCAAGAAAGGTAAACAATCAGAGAGGACAGATCATAGGCCCGATGACAATCCCGAAGGAGAGCACTCCAATTCATACATGTAAAGACTAACAGAAGCTCACACACTAAAGGTTTCAACACATTTTAATCCTTTACATGTTCTAACAATTCTTAATCCTTTCCAGATTTCAACAACTCAGCGAGTCAATCCCATAATGGCGGCCATTAGGTGTTTTACAGTAGGACCTGTTAAAGGTGGGATACTTTGGTGCTGTGACAGGCTTAAGCAATTTATGGCCATATGTTGTGAACCAAACTCTCATAATTTTTTAACAGAGTTTGGGGTTAAAAACCTTCAGGGTTATTCAAAGAGATTCGAAAAGTCACCGCACATTCGGTGACTTTTCGTTCTCTTCAATTCGGTTCCTTTTGCCGATCCCATTTCGGTGACCCTGCGGTGTATTCAGCAAGCACATTCAGTCCCCGAATTTCAGGGAAAAGCTGCCGCAAACCCGATGAAAACTAACCGCAAAACCCAGCGAATGCACGCCGAAAACCCGCAAAAACATCTGGATTAACCTGCCGAAAACCACGGAAAAACCCGAGCAGGAGCCGATCACATGCAGCGAAGCCGCCGAGACTGCAGACGAGGCAGTGAATAAATTAGCAAAACAGTTTGTGTGAATGTTTGAAAATGAAACGCTGTTTGCAAAGAAACTACTGAGCGAAAATGTCTGAAATTTACATATGAGGTCCAGGGAATGATAATAGAGAGGGCTGTTACAGAAAAAATAGGTAAAGTTTAAAAAAAATTAAGAAAAATGCTTAAAATATCCTAAAAAATCTATAAATAAAGAGACTCTTTACTGCAGAATTTTATAATGAACGGTTTATTAGATATTGAATTAAAACCGGAATATTTTTAACATTGAAGCCTATGGGATTCTCCTGAATAAACTTGCCGAATTAAACCACCGAATGGCAGGGCATTAGGGGAACCTTTCACTGCTGGTTTGTGTTCTCTGAATAGCCGATGCAGTGCTTTTTTATGGGGATTTCACTGCCCTCGAACAGGCACCGAACAGGCACCATATGTGCAGACAATTCGCTAGGATTAGGCGAATTGCCTGCTCTCTGGATAGCCGAATGGCCAGGAAAGGTAACCGAACGCTGATTTTCAGCGTTCGGTTAACTTTCTCAAGCAATTCGGAGCTCTTTGAATTACCCTGTTTGTATAAAATCTCCAACCAGTTGTTGAAATCTTGAAAGGGTTAAGAGTTGTTAGAACCTGTAAAGAGTTAAAATGTGTCGAAAAAGTCTGTTAAAGTCTTTACATGTATGAATTGGATTGCTCTCCTTCTGGATTGTCATGGGGCCTATGATCTGTCCTATAATGTAGTAAATGCAGTAGCACTTTTTCTCCAGGAGGTGGAGCCCAATGTCGGTTATATACAGGGCTTACCTACAGTGAACATATACAGTGGGACACTTCTGTATATATTTACTGTGTGGGTAATGGAAAGTAATGTTCCATAAAACCACTGGGTCCTGCCAGTGGTTTTATGGAAATCACTTGATATGGAAAGGGAATAAAACCCAATAACGTATCAGCAAGATGTTTAAACCTGAAACACCCACCTCGATTAATAATGACCTTTCCTGTAACAGCCGTTAGGCTTGTGCACTGATTTTTTTTCGGTTCGATTCGGTTTGATTCTTCAGATTTTCAAACTTTTCGATTCGGCTCGTTTCGACCGATTTCTGTTTCGATTCGGTTCGGCTCGATTCGTTTTTCGTGTACACTTTTTTTTTTAGGAATATCGACCATTTTTCGTATTTTCGTGTCACTTTGCTCGGTTTTTGTATCGACTTTTCGTGATTTCGGAAATTTTCGTTTTTCGGAATTGTACATGTTTTTGGAATTTCGACCGTTTTTCGTATTTTCGTGTCACTTTGCTCGTTTTTTGTATCAACTTTTCGTAATTTCGGAAATTTTTGTTTTTTTCGGAACGTCTGTTCTCCTCGTTTCAAAGCAATAAATTTCGATTTGACACATTTCAAGTCCATTCGAAAATTCCGAAAATATTTCGTTTCGGCTCGGAAAACTTTTCGGATCTGCCATTTTCGGATCTAAAAATTTTCGGAAATTCGGCCGCATCCGAAAACACGAATCAGGAAATTTCGTGAAAATTCCGAAATTCCGAAACCCGAAACGCACATCCCTAACAGCCATGTGTTCTTTGCTAGCACGCGTTATAACGTGCCTAAATTGTAAGAGTAAATAGCTATTTATGAGTGATAGGGTGTGATTTGCTGAAGAAGGATCCCAATCTCGGGCAAGATAGGTGGATTTAAGATCTTTCTCAGCAAGTAAAAGTGAGTTTAAAGTCGATTAAATAGTGCCAGGCAAACTTTAACTCAAAGATACAGTAATTCTTCACACTAAAGTATTACATTTTAAACTTAAACACAGTTAGGCGAACAAGCAAAGTAACAAAAAAAGTCTAGTTTCAGCGACAGCTGGAGGTACAGAGAGTTTTTTTTTTGTTAGGTTCTCTCTTATCTGTAATGACAGACCGGGTAAGAGAGGAACATGTATTGAAATGGAAGTCATTATTATTACACAATCCGATGGTAGAGGAAATATTTGCAGCTGCCCCGCAGAAAATGAGATTAAAGCATGAAGCTCACTGCTAGGATTTAGGAGACAGAGGATTCATCCGAATCGCACCTGCGCATTACCGGAGCTCCGGATTATAAACTATTCAAGATTTTATTATTTTATTTTTATTTTATTCCTCGGGCGCAGTTATTTTCTTAAGAAAATAAGAGGCGATATCATCGTTTGAGAAGGAGAATGAAAGTGCAGAGCGGGAGTCTTTGGTATTACAGTAATTCCAATGAAGTATGCAGCGGGTTTTGGATGTTGATTAACTCGGTGTCTTCGTTTCACAAAGAACGGTTTCTTTCTGGATGTGAAGGTAGAGAAAATCCAAAGCTTGCTGACTAAGGCTGGGGTCAGACCAGCGCACTTTTAACGTGCGTTCTGGCGCACATAATTACGGCCGCACTAGCAGCAGATGACGGGCAATGACGGCCAATATACGATGTACGGTCGCACAAAAGTCCGGCCGTGCAACGCAAGTGGAATTGGAAAGCAATTTTTTGAGAACGCTGAACCGCTAGTACTGACGTACTGAGTGCGCAGCTGCGGCATAGCGGCGTGTGTGCGTGATTAGGAGATGTCAGACGCTGCTAATGTCCAGCCTACATAACGTCCAGACGCAAAAAGTGTTTTATTGACGATCCGTACAAAATCACGCCCGAAAATGCGCGTCGTCTGACCGTTTTTGCGCATTCCGTGAAAAAATACGTCAATGCGTTCGGACGCACTTTTTCACATTCGCGGGGAAAAATGCTTTCGTCTGACCCTAGCCTAAATATTCTTCATACAATATTCATCCCAGACGTAATAAACCGAGTGAATTGGGAAACTATCTTTGTTTCTGGTTATTTAGATGCTACAGTTACAGTTACAGTATTTATGAAGTGCCATCAGATTTTGAGGATGAGAATAAAAAAATATATCCTAGATCAGGGCTCAAAATTTCAAGTCCCAAGCTGCTAATCAGGCCATAAGAGTTACTCGCCACCAGTTGCTCCACCTAACCACTACCCAGCCCTTAACTCTAGCCCCTGAACACACACCCTTAAATTATCATATGAAAGTACACTGTTAAAGGGTTTATTTAGAATAAAGTTACAAAAATAAATTTAATACCCAGACATCAGACCAGTGCTGTATCTTGGCCTAGGCTGACAAGGCCTAGGCCTAGGGCGTCAGTTTCCAGTGAGGCGGCAAAAACAGCATGATGATGTCTATTACAGGCCCCCCTGTAGGGCGGGGAAGGTGCCTGAAGGGGAGGTCGTTTGGACCTCTCTCCCTCCCAATCAGCTTAGGGCACAGGAAAAAGGCAGACACCGCTTAGAAGGGCACAGCCTGCCCTTCCAAGCAGTGGCTGCGTTTAACCCCTACAGGCGCCGGATTGCGGTCCCCTCCCGGAGCTGGCCAACATCTTGGATGTCAGCCAAACTTCCGGAATCTCCCCCTGCCGACTAGCTTCATCGCTCATAGCATGATGACGTCAGTTTGGGAGTTTACCCCTAGCTGCCACTAATGGTGGAGAAAGCGGGTTCCAATGAACCCCCTATCTCCCGATCAGTGGCAGCAAGGGGTTAATGTTTGGTATCATTGGAACGGCCAGTGCAAATAATTTTCTTTTTAAAAAATAAACAGTTTTGTTTTGTTTTTGTTTTATTAATGCAGCAATACTGTTCCCATTTCAATTATAATGTGAACAATGATGCTGCACTAATGATTTTTTCTATGGGGGCATTTGCTAAAAATCATGTAATTTCCCCCATAAAAATGTAACGAGTCCCCATTTCTAATTTTTTTAACAAGCGCACACCATAGAAAATATAACCGCAAAGGCTTGCATGATAAAATGTGAAAAAAAAACACTTTACACACTGTAAATGATTGAAAATTCAAATTTTATTGCATTTCTTTTTATAATATTCAGGCAGGGCATGACGTATACATATTATAATGATATATTATGAATCTGCCGAGTCTGCCGGAAAGAACGATATATAATATGTCTGGGTCGCATAATAAAATGTTACTTCAAAACATGATGAGCGAAACCTTTAAAAATGAGCTCAGCACACAGGGGTGAAATGGCTCAGCAGCGAAGGGGTTAAAAGCACAAATATTTTTTCAACTCCTCATTCAAATTTAACTTTAATCATAGTAAAAGTCTGTCTAGAATAAGAATAATGCCATTACAGATTTCGCTGTCCAACGTTAAGTAATTCCTGCTGGTCTTGCAGGACTGACCTGACCATGCTAAAGCCTGCTAAGCATTCTGTAAACACATGTGCCTTTGCACTTTCATGCTACATTGGATATATCATATGTGCTATTTCAAGTTTAACTTCAAGCACTTAAAACAAAAGTCTATTTTGCTTTACAGATTATGCTCTTCAAGAGACACATCCAACAATAAACAAACCCAGCTGATCTTCAAGGGATGACCTTGACCATGCTCAATCCTGCTTAGCATTTTGATACTTTAGTGCTACATTGAACACCAGCATGTGCATACTCTAATGTTTCATGGGAATCAAAAAAAGGACATTTCACATTTTGGTTGTCTGGAAAAACCTCCAACTCCAGATGATGTCCCTGCTTAGACTAACCTAGAAAAGATTGTGCATCGTACTGAGAGCTCATGTCTCTTTGCACGTTCCGGCTACATTGAACACCAGTATATAACTATCTTAAAGTTAAAAATCATGTATTTAAAATAAGAAGTTGCTAGGGAACAATGTAAAAATATCCCAGAGTTTACTTGTCTAGAGACTGAGATATCCATCACTAGGGATGAGCTGTTCAGGTTCGGACGGTTCAGAGTTCGACCCGAACCTTGGCAGTTCGAAAGTTCGCGAACTTCGAACTTTTTGGGTGTGTGCGGTTCGAGTTCGAAAAAAAAAAAAAAATTGAAAAAAGTATAGAAAATGCTTAAAAAAATACAAAAAAATCTAGAAATAAAGAGACTCTTTACTGCAGAATATTATAAGCAACGGTTTATTAGATATTGAATTAAAAACTAACGTGTACGTGGAAAGATTATCAACTCTAAATGACCTCTGTTCACAAACGGGCATAACACAAGGTGTTTTTAGTCTGGTAATCAATTTGATAAATTGTACACTATACTGAGGGGGTGGGGTGGTGTCTGCTTCTGATTGAGATTTGAGAATTAATTTCCCTCCTAAAACATCCTAATATGCTGCATTTAACCCTTTCGCTGCTGAGGCTTTTCACACCTCTGTGCCGAGGTCATTTTTACCGCTTTCGCTCATCATGTTTAACCGCGTTTTGTAGCCATATTTTGATATATCACCCAGACATATCATATATCGTTCTTTCCGGCAGACTTGGCAGATTCATAATATATCATTATTATATGTATACGTTATGTCATGTCTGTATATTATAACAAAAAATGCAATAAAATTAGAATTTTCAAAAATTTATTATGTGTAAAGTGTTTTTTTTCACATTTTAACATGCGATCATTTGCGGTTATATTTTGTATGGGATGTGCTTGTTAAAAAAATTAGAAATGGGGTCTCGTTACATTTTTTTTTGGGGAAAATTTAGCTTTTTTAACAAACGCACCGCATACAAAAATCGTTAGTGCAGCATTATTGTTCACATTATAATTGAAATGGGAACAATATTGCTGCATTAACAAAACAAAAACAAACAAAAAAACTGTTTATTGTTTTTTTAGAATTTTTTTTAAATATTTTTATTTTTTTATTTTTATTTAAAAAAAAAAACAATTTTCATGCTCATGTTTGGTATCCTTGGAAAGGCCATGCTCTGGCCGATCCAACGATATCAAACATTAACCCCTAGCTGCCACGGATCGGGAGATAGGGCGTTCATTGGAACCCCCTATCTCCACCATTGGTGGCAGCTAGGGGTTAACGCCAGGACTGGCGTCATCGTGCTATGCATTTGCTATGCACGATGACGCCAGTCCTCAGGGGGAGTTCCTGGAGGCTTGACTGACATCCAAGATGTCGGCCAGCTCCAGGAGAGGATCACGATCCGGCGCTTTTCAGCGCCGATTCGTGATCCGGCTCCCCAGGGGTTAATCACAGTCACTGTTTGGAAGGGCAGGCTGTGCCCTTCCAAACGGTGCCTGGATTAACCCTCTGCCCCCCGGCGATTGGGAGGGAGAGAGGTCCGAAGAACCTTCCCCCCTCCCTTTCAGGCGTTTCCTCCGCACATGAGGGGGGCGCCTGAATTAGATGTCATCGCGCCGCCGCGATGACATCTAATTGCTCCGCCGGGGTCCCGGAGTGCTGGGCTGACATCCAAGATGTCAGCCCGCACCGGGGGGCGCAGCAATCCGCCGGAATCCGGCGGATTGCTGCCTCCTGTGCATGGACGCGCTCAGCGCGTCCATAGCACAGGAGAACCACTTGGCTGGACGCGCTGAGCGCGTCCATAGCAGCCAAGTGGTTAACTGGTGTTTGAAAAAAATTAAAAATAACATCTAAAGCAATGTTATTTTTCACCTCGGGATTAAACATTCACAGGGTTATTCAGAGAGCGGTGAAAAGCAGGAGAATAACTGGAGAAGAGAAAATTCTAGGTCAAAATAGCCAAACCATAAAAATTCTCCCATTTAACTCACTTTCCAAATTGGCTATTTGATCTAGATTGTTCTCTTCTCCTGCCGGTTCTCCTGGCTTTCACCTCTCTCTCAGGGTTGTTCAGAGAAAGTTAAAAACCATGAGAATTGCAGGAAAAGAGAACAATCTGGACCAATTAGCCGATTTGGAAAGTGAGATAAGGCTAGGGTCAGACTAACGCATTTATCACAGCGACCGAAAGTGCGTCCGAACGCATTGCCGTATTTTTTCACGGAATGCGCGAAAACGGTCATACGATGCGCATTTTTGTGCGTGATTTTTTACGGATCCAAACCAGGAAACTTTGGGTGTCTGGACGTTATGTTGGCCGGACATGAGCAGGGTCTGACGTCTCCAAATCACGCACACACGCAGCTAGTGGACGCAGCGCACTCTGCACGTCCGTACTAGCGGTTCTGCGTTCTCGAAAAAATGCGTTCATTTTCCATTTGCGTTGCGCAGCCAGACTTTCGTGCGACAGTACTTCGTATATTGGCCGTCATTGCCCGTCATTTGCTGCTAGTGCGGCCGTGATTAAGTGCGCCTAAACGCACGTTAAAAATTTGCTAGTCTGACCCTAGCCTAAATCCGAGAATTTTTCTGGTTTGGCTATTTTGACCTAGAATTTTCCATTCTCCAGTCATTCTCCTGCTCTTCACTGCTCTCTGAATAACCCTGACAGGGTTATTCAGAGAATGGAGAAACTCAGGAGAATGACTGAAGAGAAAATTCTAGGTCAAAATAGCCAAACCAGAAAAATTCTCCCATTTTTCTCCCTTTCCAAATCGGCTATTTGGTATAGGATTTTCCATTCTCCAGTCATTCTCCTGCTTTTCACCGCCAAAAAATCAGTAAACTTTTTCTGCGTGTCCGAAAATGTCTCCTCTTTTCATACAGACTGCCGCCCCAAGCAGTTGTTTATGGATAGATTAAAGGAAAAGCATTTACCGTCATTTGAAATGTCATTTTTTGGCTTTTACATATTTCTATACATCCTAGAAATCCACCACTTCACGGGCAGGTTATGGGGACCTCCTAGGCACGATATTTGAAGGAATTTTTAGTTTTAACCCTTATTTCATGGAAAACTCACTGTCCCTTTAAAAACTTTTTTTTTAACTTTTTGTCCTTGTTTCCTGTCCCCCAGGGCACTACCCGGACCCCCATACACTTTTAATGGCAAATATCTAGCATATATGCCCTCTTGGAGGGCACTCTAAAAACCGAATTTTCAGCCCCATTGACTTGTATTGAGTTCGAGTTCGGGTTCGGATCCGAACATTTGGAAAGTTCGGGTTCGCTTTGAACCGAACTCGGGGAGTGTTCAGCTCATCCCTATCCATCACCAGGTAATCCCTGCTGCTCTTCTAGCCTTGATTTTGCCATACCTTGGGTGTAGCTTTCACCTGCTTTCATTTGCTATTTGATTACTACACATTTTGTTAACAATATGTCCTATTATAAGTGTGACGAGTGTCACTTTGGACTGGGGCTACCTCAATTTGACTTTACAGTTGGAAGGCACAGGACTCTGGGCTTGGGGGGGGGGCGCTGACACATTATTTTGTTCCCCAATTCTCCCCTATGTCCAAGTCACCCTGTGCATATAAGGGTACAGGGTGACTGTGTTATGTGTGAATAGTGTTATTATTAAAATTGTTATTATCTGTGTTCATATGTTACTGTTATTATTTGTTAAATCATTACTGTGTGTATAGGATATGTTTTACATCTTTGAGTGGTCTTTGCCAAACAGTGCCCCCGTTATCAGACCATTACGTGTTTGTGTTATCTGTTGTCTAATCTATTCATGTCCACCTTGTGATTGCCGTCTGCCCTATTGTTTCACGTCTGGAGATTAAAATGGGGTATAGCTAGGCACCCGCTCACTAGAGGAGGGGTGGTGCCAGAGTGTAATTTCCATTGGTCTCCAGGTCTCTCCTTGTACATATTTAGCTGATATGTTTCATTAAAGTCTGTCTGTTTCACCCTACAAAGAGCTTCAGCTATTGACTGGGTAGGTTTGGGCCAGAATCAGTGCTTTTTTGGGAATCTGACAGCGAGAGGAGCCTTTCTGCATGTGGAAGCCCATCCCGGGTACAGAGCCCCACATTACCATATGTATATGTATGAACTGATTTAATCTCATATACAGATGTTGTTAGGACTAGTGATGAGCTGAACACCCCTGTGTTCGGTTTGTATCCGAACAGCCGAACAGCCAAACGGCCGAAATGTTCGAATACGAACTCGAACACAATGTTAATCAATGGGGGCCGAACACGCAAAATGTGTTCACAGTTCTCCTAAATGTACCGGCGGCTGCCGGTACATTTAGGAGACCTGTGGCTGCGGCCCCCGTAACTCACCTGTCCTCCTGTTCCCCGGTCCATAAGCTCCTCCGGTCCGTCTGGCCGCGGCTCCTCTGCCCCACATCTTCATGCTGAATGATCTGATTGGGCAAAGTCCTACGCCTGACCTGGACTTTGCCCAATCAGGGCTCTAATTCAATATTAAGCCCTTATTGGGCAAAGTCCAGGTCAGGTTCAGCTCAGCATGAAGATGAGGCGTGGGGCAGTGCTTTAACCAAGCTCTGATTGGTTAAAGTCAGTGCAAGACTTTAACCAATCAGAGCTTGGTTAAAGCTCATCTTCATGCTGAGCTCTGATTGGGCAAAGTCCTGCACCTGACCTGGACTTTGCCCAATCAGGGCTCAATATTGAATTAAAGCTCTGATTGGGCAAAGTCCAGGTCAGGCGCAGGACTTTGCCCAATCAGATCATTCAGCATGAAGACGTGGGACAGAGGAGCCGCGCCCAGACGGAACGGAGAAGCTGATGGACCGGGGAACAGGAGGCCGGGACAGCTGCAGGACAAGTGAGTTAAGGGGGCCAGAGGCCGTAGCCACAGGTCTCCTAAATGTACCGGCAGCCGCCGGTACATTTAGGAGACCTGTGGACGCATTTTTTATTATGGAATGTCCGCGGTCGAACAAACCGCGAACATCCCATAATGTTCGGCATTCGCCGAACGGCCGATGTTTGATTCGAACTCACGTTCGAATCGAACCGAACGCCCATCCCTAGTTAGGACTTGGAAGACATAGGAATAGATCTACATATATGATAAAATTGAGACTGTCACCGGCCTTTATAAAAATTGGCATTACATATTTTACACAAAGCCCAGAGCCCTAGCATGGTGGCATGTCTTTGATACGATTCGAAAACATAAAATAAGTCACTCTTTTTTTGTGAGATTCAGATTTTACAGTATTATTATATTCTTTCTAACAAACACAAAATTGTTTCAGCGCTGGTGCTTTTTTCTTTTACTAAAAAAATCATATTACAGTCTTATCTCGAGTCCCAAAATGTCTAGTTAATAAAAATATTTTGTGGAAATGTTTCTATTGGAGTTGTTTTGCTGGTAGGGACACTTACAAATGATGTGACTGATTCTTGGCTTGTGAATATTATTGTACAAACCTTTTTTTAAATCCCCCGTTCCTTGCTTGCTAAATCCAATTATGTTTTTATGTGCACCCACCACAATCCCTTACGAGGTGTATACAATTTTTTTGTGCGATTATAAAAACTGCGTCGGGCACAAAAAGTGTTTTGCTCATTCCACAGATAGTCCCCGTGGGTTTTAAACATCATCAGGGACTGGGTTGTCTAGCAATGTCTAAAGAACGTAGCCGCACCAATAAGCTTCTTAAATACAACGTATTATAAATAAAATATTAATATATAAAGTATATGTTTATTGAGGTTTATGCTTGTGCGTTTATCAGTAAAACTTGTTCTAATGATACTCAGTTCTATAATGTTTAACTAGCCTATAGTCCCAACATTGGAGTTTAGAGCCTTTACTAAATCATGGCTACTGCATTGGAGATCAAAGAGTACGGCAGGCTTGGCCGATCCATTACTTGGGTTTCGGACATGTCTTCATTTCTCTGTGGGCACAGGCCTTGCCATGGTGGAGGGGCTTGAGTGCTTCAGTGAAGTTAAGAGCTATGATGGCGGCAGCATCGCTACCACAAGGGCCCCCCAAGCCGTACAAGTCTAAACTGAGAAGCCAGACTAACCAGTGCCCAATACCCAATTCATGCAGTGTAACCCCTGGATGCTGGCCCTAAATGTGCCAAAACTTGCAGATGAAGCTCGTTATCAGTGTCAGACCATTCATCTAGGAAAAGGACACTCCGATATAACACCTTCGACCTGGTGACTTCACTGTCACTGTCCCAGCTTGCTAGGTCATGGCAGAAGGACCCAGTTGTAAAGGGTGGAGCCAGTACTGCACACACTGCCACCCACCTAAAAGTTCCACTGTGCAAGCTTAATGGGCATGCCCATGTCTACAGTAACATCATCAACAAGCCCTGTAGTGATAGGAAAGGGAAGAACCGGCAGGTGGAAGATGACATTGGAAGCCGCAGGACATGTCTTCATGTCATCCCGGTGGGATAATCTGGGTGTCTACATTTTTACCAAATTTTATAAAAGAAGGAATAGTGATTTATTAAAAAATAGAGTATCAAATATTTTTCCCTTAAATAATTGGGCAGAAGCTGCTGACAGTCTCTGCCCAATCATTTTTTTTTATTTTTATATTTTTACTCACCTTTTTCCCCTTGCCGTACACTGCTCCTCTTCGTCTCAGGGACTCCCGAATCTGGATGTCCTTGACCTTTTGTGCTAAATTTGCAATCCTGCACAACATACATAGTGTAACAACAGCAAATTGTGCACCGCTGTGGGACAATCCGTAGCGATTGCACAGATCGATGGATTGGAGCTGTGACATGCATCACTGCCTCTCTGAGAATGCTAACTGCGATAACGTCTGTGTGATTTCTGCGTGCTGACGTCACTAGTGAACGATCTGGTGACTGGCAGCCGGGGAATTCAAAATCAAGGCTGCTGGTTATGCTGGGTGGAGAGGAGGAAACTCCTCCACTTCACCCAGTGATATCTTCAGATCAGGGGAGCAGAGAGGGGGAAAGAGAAGGAGTGGTATTCCTTACATCTTGACCACTTTAAATCAATAAAGTGGTCAGGATAATTAGAGTGTCCCTTTGAAGCAACACCATGACTTGATGCCAGATGGTCCAGAACAACCAACTCGGTCATTATGAAATGGAAGTGGCCAGATGGTATGACTTCATCAAAAGAGAATTTGTTGTACAAAAGATAAAAATATATAAAAAGGCTTGATGAATTTTGTTCGATTGACCAGAGTTTTACAAGAGCTACCAACAGCAAAAGAGTATATATTTCCCCTTTGTGACCCAATAAATCATCCCCTCCTTTTACTGTTTGGTGGTTCTCATGGTCTACACCTCCTCCCTGGGCAAAATCATCAACAGCTTTGGCTTTAATTACCACCTCTACGCTGATGACACTCAGATCTACCTCTCTACCCCTGATCTCTCTCCCCCTGTCCTTCCAAAGTCAGTGACTGTTTATCTGGCATCTCCTCCTGGATGGCCTCCCACCACCTAAAGATCAACATGTCAAAGACTGAGCTCCTACTTATTCCTCCCTCTAATGCCGCCCCACCTCCTGACTTCTCGATCACGGTGGAGGGTATCACCATCTCCCCATCAAACCAAGTTCGCTGTCTTGGAGTTACACTTGACTCTGCTCTTTCCTTCATCCCCCACATCAAGTCTCTTTCCTCCTCCTGCCGATACCAACTGCGTAATATTTACAGAATTCGGCCATTTCTTACCGCTGTCGCCACAAAACAACTCATACACGCCCTGGTAATCTCCCGACTCGACTATTGCAATAATCTCTTATCTGGCCTCCCTCTGTCCCACCTCTCCCCCCTACAATCCATCCTGAACGCCTCCGCCAGGCTAATTCACCTCACCCGCCGCTCTGTCTCTGCCGCTCCCCTCTGCGAGTCCCTTCACTGGCTCCCCATCCACTGCAGAATTAAGTTCAAAATCCTTATCCTTACCTACAAAAGCCTCACTAACTCAGCTCCCCACTACCTGTCCTCACTAATCACCAAATACACCCCAGCCCGCTCCTAAGGTCAAACAGTGACCTGCGCCTAGCTTCTCCCCGCATCACCTCTTCCCATGATAGACTGCAGGATTTCTCACGCGCAGCCCCCACTCTCTGGAACGCTCTCCCTCGTACTGTCAGACTTTCCCCTAACTTCTCTTCCTTCAAACGCTCCCTTAAAACATTCCTATTTAGGGAAGCCTACCACCCAACTCACTGACGCAACCATCAATCACTCTCACCTTACAGTCCTCTCCTCCTGTTTCCAACCCCAACCCTCCCAGATTGTGAGTTCCTACGGGAATAGGGCCCTCATCTCCTCCTGTACTGTTTGTCAAATGTTGTTCAATGTATTGTAACCCTGTCTATACTGTGCTTATTGTACAGCGTTGCGGAATATGCTGGCGCTTTATAAATAAAGAATAATAATAATAATAATAATAATGGTCCTAATATTCTATTCTAGGGATGGGCTGAGTGTTCGAATCGAACATCAGCCGTTCGTGTGGGAACGCCGAACATTATGGGATGTTCGCGGTCTGTTCAACCGCGAACATTCCATAATTCAAAAGGGCTGCAAAATGTGTTCACAGTTTTCCTAAATGTACCGGCAGCTGCCGGTACATTTAGGAGACCTGTGGCTGCAGCCTCCCGGCCCCCGTGCCTTTGGCCCTCCTGTACCTCCGGTCCATCTGCCCCTCCGTCTGGCCGCGGCTCCTCTGCCCCACGCCTCGTCTTCATGCTGAGCCCTGATTGGGCAAAGTCCTGCGCCTGACCTGAACTTTGCGCAATCAGGGCTCTAATTCAATTTTGAGCAGTGATTGGGCAAAGTCCAGGTCAGGTGCAGGACTTTGACCAATCAGGGCTCAGTATTGAATTAGAGCCATGATTGGGCAAAGTCCAGGTCAGGCGCAGGACTTTGCCCAATCAGGGCTCAGAATGAAGACGAGGCGTGGGGAAGAGGAGCTGCGGCCAGACGGACCGGAGGAACAGGAGGCCGGGACAGCAGCAGGACAGCAGAGGTACGGGGGCCGTGAGGCTTCAGCCACAGGTCTCCTAAATGTACCGGCAGCTGCCGGTACATTTAGGAGACATGTGGCTGAAGCCTCCCGGTCCCCGTACCTCTGCTGTCAGTACATTTAGGAGAACTGTGAACACATTTTGCATGTTTGACCCCCATTGATTTGCATTGTGTTCAAGTTCGTATTCGAACATTTGGGCTGTTCTAATGTTCGAATACGAACCGAACACAGGGTTGTTCGGCCCATCACTATTCTATTCACAAGAACCAGTAATTTAGAAAATGGGAGGATTTTCTACTTTTGTTTTTAGTAAATTGTAAACTATTTTATTGTTCGTAGCCCTAGCCTTGACGAAGATCAGTGACATGGCCGAAACATTGCCTCAACCTGCATCCCAATAATCTTGCATGATTAGTCCACCTTAGGAGCACCGAATTCCGATATATTCTCTCTACAAAGTCTATGGTGTTGGTCAACCCGGGATCTGCATTTGTGCCATTCACCAGATCGGTAACATTATCAGGGTTATTCAGAGAAAGGTGAAACTCTGGAGAACTTTTGGAGAAGTGAAAATTTTAGGTCAAAATAGCCAAAGCAGAAAAATTCTCCCATTTATCTCACTTTCCAAATCAGCTATTTTGACCTAGAATTTTCACTTCTCCAAAAGCTCTCCAGAGTTTCACTTTTTTCTGAATAACCCTGTATATTTTTGTCAAACCATCTGAGTTCTCTGCTATATTTCTCTTTCTGTGAACATATCTACTGAGAGACAGAGATTAAATACTCAAGCTGAGCAAATCAAGAAAGCAGAAAAAGAAGAAATTTGTGATGTTATGAAAAATGCTTTACAACGCTGTTAATAAAAACAGTATATACTGTGTACTTGTTGATAAAAAATAGAAAATTCTAATTTGATGCATGGTGGCATTGAGTTCCTTCCAAGCTCTCCGTCTATTGAGATTTGAATTCAAATAGAGACGAGAGAAAAAAAGATGTAATACAGAAAGTCACATCATTAAATGCTATGTAATCCCAAATAGATATCATTTATTATGTTCAACTTTAAAATGCGGCTCGCTGAGTCAGATCTCAATACAATGTTGTATTATAGCAAATGTGACCGTTGAAAAGAGAAGATAAAATAAATATTTTGTGGAGTTATCTGGGCACTTAAGGCTCGATTTAATTATATCGGCTGTCTTTTTTAAAAATATCGTCTGCCTTCTGCCAATATTTTTTCATAATATTGGGAGGAGTCCGCGATCGGTGCCGGACAGCGGTACTGGGATGGTGCGCTGAGCAACTCCTCTGCACCCTAGCGAAGGACTTGCTCAGCATATTGTCTACCACTAGGGTGTTAAGAGGGTCATTGTTGGAAAGGTTGGACTGTGATCTTTCCAGCAATGCCTCTCTTTTCTTTGTAGGATCTGTGGATGAGGAGATAGAGGCATCCAAAGGACCCCACCCCTCCTCTTTATGCATTTACCTGGCTCTGCTGGGTGGCGCCTGAAAATGACGAAATCTTCAAGGAAGTCAAACTGTTGCGGGACTCCAACTGGAGCGGTCAGGGTCTCCCCCATGGTTGCAGAGACCCTGTCATATGTGGGGATCATCCTCTGCATGTTGTGGGGAATATCCAGAACGCCCCCCACACCAGTGATGAGCCGAACACCCCTGTGTTCAGCTCGTATCCGAACAGTCGAACGGCCGAAATGTTCAAATACTAACTCGAACACAATATAAACCAATGGGGGCCGAACACGCAAAATGTGTTCACAGTTCTCCTAAATGTACCGGCGGCTGCCAGTACATATAGGAGACCTGTGGCTACGGCCCCCGGCCCCCGTAACTCACCTGTCCTGCAGCTGTCCCGGCCTCCTGTTCCCCAGTCCGTCAGCTCCTCCGGTCCGTCTGGCCGCGGCTCCTCTCTGCCCCATGTCTTCATGCTGAATGATCTGATTGGGCAAAGTCCTGCGCCTGACCTGGACTTTGCCCAATCAGGGCTCTAATTCAATATTGAGGTCCTGATTGGGCAAAGTCCAGGTCAGGTGCAGGACTTTGCCCAATCAGAGCTCAGCATGAAGATGAGCTTTAACCAAGCTCTGATTAGTTAAAGTCTTGCACCGACTTTAACCAATCAGAGCTTGGTTAAAGCTCTGCCCCATGCCTCATCTTCATGCTGAGCTCTGATTGGGCAAAGTCCTGCACCTGACCTGGACTTTGCCCAATCAGGGCTCAATATTAAATTAGAGCCCTGATTGGGAAAAGTCCAGGTCGGGCGCAGGACATTGCCCAATCAGATCATTCAGCATGAAGACGTGGGGCAGAGAGGAGCCGCGGCCAGACGGACCGGAGGAGCTGACGGACTGGGGAATAGGAGGCCAGGACAGCTGCAGGACAGGTGAGATACGGGGGGCGGGGGTCGGGGGTCGGCAGCCACAGGTCTCCTAAATGTATCGGCGGCTGCCGGTACATTTAGGAGACCTGTGGATGCATTTTTTATTATGGAATGTCCGCGGTCGAACAAACCGCGAACATCTCATAACACTCGAACAGCCGATGTTCGATTCAAACTCACGTTCGAATTGAACCGAACGCTCATCCCTACCCCACACGTCATCCACAGCCAAGGGGTGAAACATGACTATTGGAAATATCCAATGTTTATAAAAAGATTTCTTTCTGATTCCCTCCAATTCCCTGTCGGAAAATCCATTTATCAACAGATTTCAGCATTTGTAGTTTTCCATAAATCTCCATTCTGATAGATTCGAATTAAATCACTGAAGTCGATATTTCCATTGAAAAGTACAATCTCGAGTTCCAAAACGCGACCCAAATTTTTATCAAAAATCCCATTGCTGGGAAACCCGTATTTGAATATGCTGAATCAAAGATCAGCCATAAATGGCTTTTAGGGAGTTGCAAATTTAGAACTATTGTACTTCAATAAGAAAAAGGATGGAATATATAGGTTAAGGGGTTTTAAAGGGATACTCTGGTGAAAAATAGTGGTTCTCTTTTATTGCCCTTAAATAATTGGCCAGAGGCTGCTGACAGGTGATGGACTGGCCAAGCATGTCTCCAAACCTAAACCCTATTGGGCATCTGTGGGACCTCCTCAAATGGAAGGTGGAGGAGTGCAAGGTCTCTAACATCCACCAGCTCTGTGATGTCGTCATGGAGGAGTGGAAGAGGACTCCAAGGGAAACCTGCAACGCTCTGGTGAACTCCATGCCCAAGAGAGTTAAGGCAATGCTGGACAATAATGGTGACCACATAAAATATTGACACTTTGGGCCCAATTTGGACATTTTCACTTAGGGGTGTAGTCCCTTTTGTTGGCAGCGGTTTAGACATTAATGGCTGTGTGTTGAGTAATTTTGAGGGGACAGTAAATTTACCCTGTTATACAAGCTGTGCACTCACTACTTTACATTGTAGCAAAGTGTAATTTCTTTAGTGTTGTCACATGAAAAGATATAATAAAATATTTACAAAAATGTGAGGGCGTACTCACTTCTGTGAGATACTGTATATTCTAATATATATATTTTAAGAATAAAATATATGTTAGAATAAAAACGCTAGAAAAAATTAGCATGTTCAATAAAATTCCATTCACCCGGCTGACTCCTATCGTAGGACTCATTAGAGAAGTTCACCTTGTGCAATTAACTATACACCTTTTTAAAAAATGACATTAAAAGACTCAGATGGGATACATGATGAGTTTCCAGCTTTCAGCTTCTCTCACCATCACTTTTTATTTACATGTCAACTCTAATCGCATTCACCTGAGAGGCAGAAGTCAGCCGCAATAATCTTAAAAAACATCTCACCCCCCCATCAAATAGTTGAAAATTCTAATTAATTAACGCGCTATGTCTTGTCAGTTGTCCGCAGCGCATGGCAGAGGGGAGGCAGAGCGTATTCCGAGCTGCGGGGAACCTGCTGTAATTTGCAGCTCCTTAGCTGCCATGTCATTGCGATGCCACGGGCTTCATATTTACTAAAATGCTACAATTTACACCCACCTCTTTTTCACGAAACTGTCATCCTGACTTCACCGCAGCCTCCGTAACGCAGTCTTATTTAGTCATTAGCTCCGATGAGTTGATGGTAAAGGATTCACATCTCATCTATTTTTATTTATTTATTTATTTTGGTCCTTGGTGCAGGTGTTCGAGATAACGTGCTGCGTTTCTCTCTCGTTTGCGGATTGCAGCCTACCTTCTCAGGAAGCTCTTTGAGACAAACAATCAAGCCGGCGAGTGGAGGCGAAGTTAATTTTTCTTATCCATTTGCCACATTAATGTGTTTGTTTTCCTGAAAGCTGGAGCACAGTCGAACCTGCAGGGAGAAGCCCATGCATCCCCCTTAATGTTTGAACAGCTTCTTTCTGCAACATTCCGGCAATGAGATTATCTTAATTAAAAATAAGCTTTCGATTGTTTTCCTTCGGAGAGCCAGAAAAATCAGTTCGTATATAAGACGCAGGTGTTATATTTTTGTAATAGACATATAAGTACAAATTGGCTGACCTCCCGTCTAATCTATGTCCACAACTGAAAGAACGTCTTGCTGTTTACCCAGTTTGTTGTTGAACACAATAGAACAATACAGTAGTAGCAGTTGGCACTAGCAAAGTAATTTTCATGACAGCGAAACGCGCCATCTGGGAAAACAGTGTCCCCAGTAGCAAGCAACGTGAAATCATTAATTAGATTTCTTCTTGTTATTTAAGTTGGATGTCTCTTTTTATAACATGACTGGAAAAAGGAGTAATTTAGGTATAAGAAAAAAATCTGTCTGAGCTGACAGTGTAGACCTAATGTATGTTGAAATGGTGGTGTGGAGCTAAAGTAGACAGTGTTTTAACCATTTCTGCGATATTTCAGTTTAGATGTACAGGGAAAACCAGAAAAGTAGGGTTTTTGTGTAGTCTCTAAAGCTGGATCTCAAACTATGACAGCCCCAGATGAGGGTGGTCATGGTCAACAATTTCCAAAGTTCTTTGAATGCAACAGATGGCTAAAGAATCTTGAGAGTTTAGAAACACCTGGACAGTCAGGGTTTTGAGATCCCTGCTCTGATGATAAGATCAAAGCAATATGAATAGTACGGACGCTAGAAAAATGTCAAGATCCTTCAGTAATGAAGCTAAACAGCTGCTGTCGTCAACCATGCAATATATGCAATGAATGGCGGTTTAAGCTGCGCGGATATATTTTGGAACAAACATTCACGTGATATTTTTGGATGATTATGGAATCATACTGGCAGGGCCAGGCCAAGACATTATGCTGTCTGGGTCCAAGGATTTAATGCTACCTCTCCCCCACAGAGCTCCACAGCAATAATCCTAAAAAATGAATATAGATTAATATAAATTTTATATTCAAGCTATTATATTAAAGTAAGTTAAAATATTAAAATAAATGTACATTAGAATAATTACACTAACATAAGTTTAAATATTAAAATATCGATTAAATTATATTTTTTTAAATAAATTGTATAATATATTAAAGATCAAAATGTTTAAAATAAATATAGGGCCATATTGCATACTTGGTGCTAACTTAACCAGAGCTGTTGTAAACTTAAAACCTCCATAGGCTATAATGGCTCTGGGAAGTTTACAACAGTTCTGGTTAAGTTAGCACCAACTATGTAATACGGCCCATAATGCATTACATTTAACTATTAAAATGAATGTCCATTAAAAAAATGATATTATTAAAATTAATTTATTCAAATATTAATTAAATTCTATATTATCCTAATAAATTATAATAAAATATTATAAATAATATATTAAAATGATTATATAAAATTGTAATATTAAAATGCAGATATTGTTAAATTAATGCATTTCTCAACAAATTTCCACCCCTATGAAAGTGCTGCCTGGGGCCATGGCTCCATTGGGACCCATGGACGGGCCTGCCCAGCATATAGGATTTGTTAACCTGTTCAGTGCAAATCTATAGAATGATTTGTGGAGAGGGTCTATTTCTTGCCTTTTTTTAATCAATAGTAACAACGGAGATGAGAAAATGTGTGAAAGTGTGAATGGTTGACTTTGAAAGACATTAGTATGTTGCAATAGGGCAGTCACATTTGTTGCCACATATAGCAAACTGACAAATGTTTCAGGGGAAACCTTTTTTCCTCAATGCCAAGTGCTTTGAATGTGAGAAAGAGGTTTCTCTCCCAAAACATTTGTCTATTTGCTCTTTGTTACAATAAATATGGTGGCACTAGGGCACTCTGGCATGTAATCGTGTTTTGGTACTTTTTGTTTTCTGTTCATACAGTCTTGAAGTGCTAAAAAAGGGTGCTATTTAATTATATGGTCATTTTTTTGAAAATAAAAATCGTCTACCTCTGGTCAATATATATATATATATATATTTTAAATACTGGCTTATTCAGTTGAGAGAATTTGGCCAGAACCAATATACAAAAAATGCTGATAGTCCAAAATAAAGCTGGTTGGTAAAGTGGCAAAAAAAAGCTTATTTTTGGGCAGCAAACGACAACAAATGTGTGCTACACGCGCTAAAATGCAATAGGTCTCAATAATACAGTTGAAAGTGCTGCTATAATGGTACCATGTCTACAATCCTCTACCAGACAAATTGCAAATACTGAAAATAAATACAGTATCCCAACGCACATCAATGTGATTGTCAAATTGAACAGTATGTCTGTCATGTGTGGATACAGTGAGGAGAGTGTTTTTTTGGGCACAGGATGCAGTGACACATTGGAAATGCAGTTGGACTATGATTTAGGGTTTATTGGTTAAACAGGCAAATGAAAGCACTTGTCAGGGTGGCACCAGGCATGTGCCTTGGTGGGACCCAAGTTCTGGGGGTTTGAGCCTTTAGCGCAGGGATATGCTGAAGGTACCTTGGAGTAGGCTGACTGATACAGGTAGGAATCCATGGCACGTTACAAAAGGGTATAGAGAGAGAGTGGTCAGGAGGTCGGTCCTTAGGTCAATGGCTGGCGGCAAGGAGGCAAGGGCAGTGGATAAAGCAGGGTCTGGTTCATGGTTATCAGCAAGATCACAGAGTAAGTCATCACAATACAAAGTATGACTTCTAATGCAAAGTCAAGTTGCATAGGGGGAGTGACTCTTTTATTGACAGGCAGGAGGGTGTGGTGTGTGTGTGTTTGTGCTTCAATGTTAACCCCTTTCAGTGCTGGATTGGACTGAGGGCAGCACACTTTTCAGGTATAGTACGCATGCAGGTAATGTATGTTGCACACAAAGGTACTGATCCCTGACAGCACTGGTGAGGGGCGAGGCAGGAATGGGACTGACTGAGGGGTATGACAGGAAGGAGAAACAAAGGCAGGGAGAAAAAAGGCACAGTGATACTGAGGGCAACACAGCAGAAGACTTACGAGAGACACAAGACAGTCGGGACAGGAAAGAGGCTCACGGAAGAGTTGTAGGGGAACTGGACACAGGAGACTGAAGTTTCACGGTACTGGATACAGGAGGCCGGAGTTGCAGGTTACTGGACACAGGAGACTGGAGTCGTAGAGTGCTGGATACAGGAGACCAGAGTTGCAGGGGCATTGTGGATAGGAGTCCAGAGGTACGACGAACACAGGAGGAGGGAAACAGGCTTCTTACTAGGAAAGCTGAACACTGAGTACTGAGCAATGCACAAGAACTTCTTGATGGGAGCTCCACTCTTGAGTAAGGCAGGATGGCAGTGATTGGAAGCATCTGTGGTTGTTGCAGTGCTTGCAGAAGCAGTCTGGACTTCCAGTGAAAGGTGATGTCATGGTGTCTCAAGGCAGGGCGGCACCAGTTTGGGCCTTTCAGCAGCGGCGATGGCGCAAGTCGTGACAATTTCTTATTATCACATGCATAAAACGTGCAATCAATGATTATGTGTATTGACAGGAAATATTAAACCAATACTTACATTATAAGACGATCTTCTGGATATCTTCTTTTTTGTTAAAACATCAGTCAAACTCTGTCTCAGAGGCGGATGTTTTAACAAAAAAGAAGACATCCAGAAGATCATTTTATTATATAAGTATTGGTTTAATATTTACTGTAACAGTACACATAGTCATTGATTGAATGTTTTATGCATGTGATAATAAGAAATACTGTTCAATTTGACTATCGCATTGACTGGTGCGCTGGGATTTTGTCTTTATTTTTATTTTTGAGCAGCATCATACAGATTTGTTCCTTTAAATATGACTATTAGAAATATCCGATTGTTTAGGAAAGATTTCAGCCTTAAACCCTCTATTTCCCTGCTTGAAAATCCATATTTCGGCACCTTTCAGCATTTGGTATTTGTTCGGAAATAAGCATACGATAGGTTCATGTTGAATTATTAAAATTGAATGTAATTATTTATCATCAAAATGCAGATATTTTTAAATTTCAGTAAAATTCCGCCCCTGGGAAAGTGCCGCCTGGGGCACGATAGTCAATATGAATTTTTATTGCCAATCGAAATGCTAGGGAACCCTCATTTGAATCTCCCAAACAGAAAATCATCGGAAAAAGGACTCGATTTCAGCCATCGGGCCAAAATAAATAGAACCCATAGTGCCTACCTAGTATTCAAATATAACATGAGTATTTTGCACCCTGTACTATACGGAGGTTTTTAACTGTCCCCATAAATATCATCCCTTTTGTTTTCTCTTAAATGTTTCTCTACTAATGAGCTGTCTAGAGATTAAAAACGTTACTCGATGAGACTCCATTACCTATTCATATAGTCTATAAACAGCATAACAACGGTTTGCCTGGCATGATATAAACAAACAGTTTTGTGACACAAAGTACTTTCTGCGTAATATATGATTATCTCCCGCTCTTATAAATGCCCAAAGATGTTATATTTTTCAAGCCGTGATGAAAAGTAAGAGAGATTTATATTGAGGCACATCATTTAAATGAATTAGAATATTTACACATGGTCAATCTCATTAATCTCTGCTGTGAGTCACCACAGGTAGCAGAGGATGATCTCTCAGGTGGCGAATAGATGTATTTATTAGCATGTTATGATAGTCATATTGCATGCACAGTGGTTAAAGTAAATGCATTCCTTAAACATATATGCAGTCCATTTGCTTCCTGTACGTATGCATAATAACCTCATTTGCATACTGAAGCAGAGGGAGGGGAAGGTGATGTAATTACACCTACCACCTAATTCATATAAAGTTATGATGTATTTTCAGAGTGATTCACACATTGAGGAAAACGTAACCCTCGTCACCAGGCCATCGGGTCCAACAAAATCAATCTCAACGATGAAATACATGGATCTGCAAACTTGTATCGGAAGACTGGATGACTTGAGTGTTGGGTTCCCACAATTATCAAAGAATAAATAAGACAAACTGTGCAACTTTATTAACTGGAGGTCCTATTCTGGTCGAGCCGTCACTCATTAACCGTAATGGCCCCATTCATTAATCACAACGAATGTCATCCTATTCTGGCCAAGTAGCAAAGTCTCCTTGAGGTTCAGCTGTTGCGCCATGTTACTGTAAATGAGTGCATGCTGTACCGTGTATTGTAAATGCTAATTTGTGGGTAGATGGTAAATAACGAGCGATTCCAAGGTCCCTTTCTATTCCAATCTCAAACTGGTATTAAAATAAATACACCTCTCTAAACCAGATTTTTCAAAAGCAAATTCACTTAACACAAAAAAATAAACATTTCTCAAAAATCTATACTCACGTCTGGTCCTTTGGAGCAGAGGACGACACAATCCGCCACCTCCTCTTGCTACTTGCAGAAGGATCCTGGGAACAAATAGTTGACCATGGCCTTCCTCTGGCCCTGCAAGATTGCGAACACGCAAACTTGTAAACTGCTCTCTTTGCTTTCCATGGACTCCTAGAGTGCTAGAGTATCCCAAATATTACAAATCGAGACGCTAATGTAGCACTCAATCATAATAATGGTTATTGGTGGTCATAACTATGGCAGGAACATCATTGACCTAATTAGTAAGTGCTGCATGCCTGCCACCACATTGGGCCTGAAGCCTCACATATCTAGCTCCATCAACAGTTGCTGCGCAACTCCAGCAGCCAACTCTGGAATGTCACAGAAAAAATATGTCATACGTGCTCTGCCCTGTTTAATGCCTACAAAAAAAATAGATTTTCCCATTCCAAGCATAAACCCACCCGCCACATCAAGGCAAATCTCATGGGTGAGTAAAAACAAAAAGTGCACTTTTAGCTCCATCAAGAGCCTGAGGAGAGTTGGATCAGGTCCAAGGTGTTGTGTGCACCAGGGCTGGGGTCAATTGTTTCCCTTGACATTGGGGAGTGGCCGCAAGTGGCTTCAAAGGCTGTACTGAAATAAACTGCTGGGCGGTGAGTAGATCCACACAGCGATGGCCGTCAAGGTGCCCTGACAGCCCTACGCTTTCCCCAGTAGTGTAGCATAGGGGGGCTAGAAGAATGACTGCCCCGAGCGACACATCCGGAGGGGCAACAGTGATCACTTTTTGAAGCAAGCATGTGCGGTGACATCGTGATGTGGTGCTACGTGAGTTGATGGCCAAATAAATCTCTAAGATCTCCTATAGAATCTCCTATACAGAAAAGGCAGTCATGAGTGTGTTTCTGCTCAATCAAAAATGTAGTTCTGTTGATTTTTTAGGCTATTCCAAAGATGAGTTGGGGTGATCAAAAAGTGGATTTCAAAGAAGTTCGAGTTTTACAAGATCTGAGCTTCATCATCTCTGGCTGTATTGTGTTTCATATAATCAACATTTCTAAAAATGCACTTTAAATGAGCCAACATTTATAAGTCAACTCTTAAAATTGCTAACCTCACTGCTCTAGTAGTCAAAACCTTAAGGCTAGGGGTCTCACAAGTCCGTAGTGACCCCTCCTCACCAGCGTCCGTCGTAGCGTTATGACGGCTCGACTGGGAGGACCACACGGTGTAACGTGCGTACTAGTATCATACATTCGGGCTTGCTGAAATGCTCCCCGTCAAAATGCTACAGCAGACATTGGACAGGTCTACAAAGCTAGATCCTCCATAGAAGGCTCACACTTTGTAGGGCTGAGTGCACTTTATTTGCACTCAACAAGGTGGTCACACAGGCATCTAAGCAGAAATAACTTCCATTCTCACGGATGTTCCATCCACGGTTGTGTGACCCCAGCCTTAGAGGTGGATGAATTTTGCCACCCCTACCAAAAAGAATGTCTGCAGCCAAAGTAATGAAGCAAAGGGAATAAACTGCAGTCTTCCTGTTTATTGGAGAAAATATATTTATTATCCCTTTCACAATGAATGGAACGCCAGTCCAAATACACTTCCCTGGATTGTATGTGTGAACAACAAGCAATTCACTTCTTTTTTTTTAATGCATTAATTTTTTTTTTATTATGAGAGAAAGTCAGAAAAACAGCAGGTAAAAGGTGGCCTCATAGGGCTAAGACATGTCAACTGGAAAGAGAGAAAAATGGTCGCGCAGGACAGAAACATGTCATCTGAAAAGAGCGCTGCAAGAAAATCATATGTATAAACACACGGAATACAAGCGTCAGTAATAACAATGAGTCAGCTGAGGGACAAAAATACACTGCTAAAAATTCAAAATGAGTCCGCATAACATAAAACGGGGGGGGGGGGCAGCAAGAGTCAAAGGGGCACAGCGGTGTAAAAGGGGAAATAAAAAAAGGGGGGCGTAAAATAGTGGAAAAAACAAGGGGCAAAAGAGAAGGGAAATGGCAAAGGCCAAAATAGTGCCATCCTTGGCACAGTCCCATGAGTCCAAGGACCTGTGGGAGGCCATTTTGACTTATGTCAAGTGCATACATATAGACATGCCTGGCCTTAAAATCAACATCCTGCTACGTGTCTCTACTCATTTTTTTTTGAGAAAAGTGCATTGTACTTAAAGTTTCTCTGTACTTTTAAAGTAGGAAATCAGGAGAGGTAAGTGAAGTCAGCTTGGAATTATTTAAATTGCATTATCCTCAACCCGATTGAAATGCTGTGGCATGACCTTAAGAGAGCGATTCACACCAGGCATCCCAAGAATATTGCTACACTGAAACAGTTTTGTGAAGAGGAGTTACTCCAGATCGTTGTGCAGGTCTGATCTGCAACTACAGGAAACGTTTGGTTGAGGTTATTGCTGTCAAAGGAGGGTCAACCAGTTATTAAGTCCAAAGGTTCACATACTTTTTCCACCCTGCACTGTGAATGTTTACATGTTATGCTCAAGAAAAACAAGAAAACATATACTGTTTGTGTTGTTTTATTTTAAGCAGACTGTGTTTTTCAAACTGTTGTGACTTAGATGAAGATCAGAGCATATTTTATGACCAATTCATGCAAAACTCCACGTAATCCCAAAGGGTTCATATACTTTTTCTTGCCACTGTATACTGCGTTCCTCACACAGATTTAGTATAGAAAATGAATTGGGTCGAAAAAAAGTATTTAATAAAGATGATAGGAAAATAGGTATCCTATGAGAAATAGAGGATTGCTTGTAGTGTCTTGTGGATCTATGTCTGATATAACAATTCTGTTTGTATTCTATTCTTCCAACACTTCTTATCTGCGAGATGTTTGATTGTTTCTTTTCATGCTGAGACATAATGAGTCCATCATTCATGAATCTTGCGCTTGATATGTTCTGTACAAAGTCTGTAAAACATTGCGCTTGATTGGTTATCTCAGCCATAACTGTTTATTGATTCTTTGATGTCAGGTAGTTTTTTTTTTCGTGTAACATTGGAGACAGGATCATGGATATTTCTCTGACAGTTTCCAGAGCTCGATTTCTACCTGAGAGGGAATATTTTCATCAGCTGCACTTTGTAATAATCGACATGTCAACAGCGTTGGACCTCCAGGATGTGCTCCTACCGGACAGTCACAGGAAAGAGTATAACAGCAAAGTTATGTTATATGTATTGAAATTTAGAATGCCGAAAATGTATTGTACAGTAAAAGATCTTCCCAAATTAATATAACGATTATGATAATTGAAAAATTACACTGGTGAATTATAACAAAGCATAAAATGGTCAAGACTGATGTCGAAAAATGATGAATGAAACTTTGCTTTCCTTTGTTATACCTTCATGCCAGAGTTGAAGGGGTTCTGACTGTGGTTAGGAGCTCATAATGCAGTACCTGCAGACAGGTGTAGTATCCAAAGGCAAGGTATCCAAGTGATATCCATAAATCAAGTCCATGAATCAATCCAAGGGTCGGGGCAGGCAGCAGACAAGGGTCAATCAGAGTTCCAGCGAAAGCCAGTTAACAGAGAGGCAATCCAGGAATAATATCCAGCAGGAAGTGTTCACTAGGAAGCACAGAATGTCTGAGCACTTCCATTCTGGTCATGGGGGTTTAAATAGGGTGCCCTGTCATGGACACACACCCTTTACTCCTCACTCACTTCCTTCACCAATCAGGCGGTGCTAGAGTCCCTCGCACACCTCCTTCTGTGGCTCTGATGCAGAATAGCTTCTCCCCAAGGCCTGGCATGCCACTCGCTGACATCAGATGCTGGCGGGAGACACATGACGAGGGAGGTAGCAATGGCCCGCAGCCTTCAACCCAGATGCCGACGGACTCTAACACCTCTCCGGGAATCAGATGCTGGGTGCTGCTCCATGCCAGAGGGGTTAGTGGAGGACACCAGTCCGTCAGGTCGGTCATCTGACACTTCCCTATCTGGATTGGCCAATAATTACTCATGTACACTACACCTGGAGTACCTCTCATCTTCCTGGAATGGTTCCAGCAATAAAGATGTTCTCCTTTGTCTGCAATAGTGCTAGACAATGTCAGTTAGTGGATAACCCCAAAGTATCATGATATCCCTGAAGTGACTCAGTAGCGCATTGATGATGGGCCTTATTCCTCTCTTGTCTCTGAATCCGAGCTGGTAAGAGTAAACAACAAAATAAGCCAATTTTTGTTACCAACTCCTTTCCAACATACCTATTGCAGTCTAGCCACTTTAATGACAGCTGGTCTCGAAAAGAAACACAGGTGCAACCTGCTACCAACTGTAGTGCCTCATACCCCCAAAGGTATCACCTCTTGGAGTCCATAGGTTGCCATGGAGCCCATCGTCTTTGATATTAACTACATATTGCCTTGCTGGAAGATGTGTGCACATCATAAAGGGATGATGACAATAAATTGCCTGCAGCATCTATGTGCTGAGTTTGAATTGAATGCCAACCGTAGACTATAATAAACACCCAGTAGCGCTGGGTTTTGAGATTGGCCAAACTTTTTGCAAGTTGTTAGAAATTCAAAAATCTTTGGTTTGCAAACGTCTTTATTAGATGGCATTGTTATTCACATACTGTGGTACTACTGAAGTGAGAATTGGGGAACTACAAGAAAGCAACTGACCTCAAAATTACCAAACTGGATACTTCTCCAACCATCACACCAACTCAGACTCTTATTTTCTAATGGATGATCATTCCATTGCATTACATCCACATTATTCTATATATTGTGCTACTTCCCATCACACCCCCTGGTTTATTAATCATTAACACTCTTCTTTCGTCCTTATTCTCTCTCATTGTCTTTGGTTGTTGCGATGAGGTGTGATGGTGCTCTTAAGTACTCGCCATGTGTGGTCAGCAACCCTGCCCATGTCAAACATGTCAGGACGGATCATCATCGTTATTTCTTTAGGACTTTGGAGACCCAGGCTCTGTCTTAATGGGCCAGTCGCCAGAGTTTCAGGCAAAGGAATGCCAAAAACAGCTATATCAGGCAATGACCGGGACCCTCACTGTACCCATGCACTACTACTGCTCAATCACCTCCCTTCCAACTAATGGATTATCCTTCCACAAACTCACACTGTGCCCTTGAGGATGTTTTTACAAGACATCATTTTTTTCAAAGTGCCATTTTCTCAAACTGTCTTATTAAAGAAAAGGTTTTTTTTCAAGGTATCCTTTTTTCATTGTGTCTTTTTCGCAAGGTGTCTTTTTTTTTATCATTGTTTCTCTTTCCAGAGATTTCTTTTTTTCAGTGCATCATTTCCTCAAGGAGTTTCTTTTAAAAAGAAGCATATTTTTTATAGGCGTCTTTTTCTAAAGGCGCCTTTGTCTCAGACGTCTTTTTTTAAAGCGTCTTTTTTTAACGCGTCCTTTTTTTTAGGGCTCGCCGTTTTTTTAACCGGTGTCTTTTTTTAGAGGCAACTTTTTTCAGGCCCTGTCTTTTTTTAAAGCGTCTTTATGGAAGATGCATCTTTTTCCACTCGTCTTTTTTTTATGCAATTTTTACTTTTCTTGGCCATTCGGCTATCCAGAGAGCAGGCAATTCGCCAAATCCTGGCGAATTGCCTGAACATACGGTGCCTGTTCGGTGCCTGTTCGATGGCAGTGAATCCCCATAGAGAAGCAATGCTTCGGCTATTCAGAGAACAAAAACCAGCAGTGAAAGGTTCCCGAAATGCCCTGTCATTCGGTGGTTAAATTTGGCAAGTTTATTCAGGAGAATCCCATTCTCTGGAACGCTATCCCTCGTACGGTCAGACTTTCCCCTAATTTCTCTTCCTTCAAACGCTCCCTTAAAACATTCCTATTTAGGGAAGCCTACCACCCAACTCACTGACGCAAGCATCAATCACTCTCACCTAGCAGTCCTCTCCTCCTGTTTCCAACCCCAACCCTCCCAGATTGTGAGTTCCTACGGGAATAGGGCCCTCATCTCCTCCTGTACTGTTTGTCAAATGTTGTTCAATGTATTGTAACCCTGTCTATACTGTGCTTATTGTACAGCGCTGCGGAATATGCTGGCGCTTTATAAATAAAGAATAATAATAATAGACTTCAATGTTAAAAATATTCCCATTTTAATTAAATATCTAATAAACCGTTCATTATAAAATTCTGCAGTAAAGAGTCTCTTTATTTATAGATTTTTTAGGATATTTTAAGCATTTTTCTGGATTATTTTTTTTTTAAAAGTCCGAATTTGTTAACTTTTTTTTAAGTTTACTTATTTTTTCTGTAACAGCCCTTTTTATCATCATTCATTGGACCTCATATGCAAATTTCAGACATTTTCGCTCTGTAGTTTCTTTGCAAACAGCGTTTCACTTTTCAAACATTCATACAAACTGTTTTGCTAATTTATTAGCAGTCTCAGCTGTTTCCGGAGGCTGTGATCGGCTCCTGATCGGGTTTTTCCATGGTTTTCGGCAGGTTAATCCAGATGTTTTTGCGGGTTTTCGGCGTGCATTCGCCGGGTTTTGCGGTTAGTTTTCGTCGGGTTTGCGGCAGCTTTTCCCTGCAATACGGGGGCCCTGTGGTGCTTGCTGAATACACCACAGGGTTCACCGAAATGGGATCGGCAAAAGGAACCGAAATGAAGAGAACGAAAAGTCACTGAACGTGCGGTGACTTTTCGAATCTCTTTGAATTACCCTGTAAATTGTTTATCTTTGCTGTATCTTTTCGTAACAAAATATTTTCTATTGATTCTTTGAGTTTTGTGACTGACCTGATAAAACAGGTAATTTAGACTAAATTTTTCACATAACGCTGGCTTCTTTTATGATTTTTGCAATTATAGAATATGTTGCAAATTTGATTGCGTTGAGGTTGTCACGAATTAGGAAGTAGGAATTTGGTTATAAAATAATATGGCAAAATCTCTACTGAACTTAAATGAATCAAAAGGTTGAACAGGCAGTTTGAAGTTGAACCTGCATCTCCTAAAGGTTTATAAAGGAGCTACAGATAACGAACTAACCAATTCTGCTTTTTCCCAGGTTATTTTGGTTTTCATTCGCTCACAATTTAAGGTTATAAACAAGCAGCAAAGAATAAATGCCAGCTTTAAAAAAAAAAATAATTGGCTTGGCAAAATACATATTTGTAAGTTGCCAGGTTTTTTTGTACATTTTTGGAGGTGTCTATCATATTTTTTAAAGACGTAATTTAGTGGGCTAGAGAAAAGAAGCAAATTGAAAGGTAAATGCTTCGGGAGCTCAGGTACGCACCGTGCAGTTTTGAAGAATGCTGATGATTACCATTATGCATTTGCTATGCTAAGAAACTTATAATCTAACTTAAAATGAGCAGAAATGAGAAAACTCCCACTCTTTAAATAAGATTCTTTTTTTTTCTCATTTGTTCTGCTTTGCATGGATAAAAATGAATATATTAGCTCAGAAACAAATTTGAAGAAAAACAAAATAATGGGAATTGTAATCTGAAGTTCCAAGTTATAAAAGTAAAGATGATACGCTGACAAATATATTTATAGAATAATTTTTATTTATTCTGTTCATTTTTGTTTTAGAGAGCATTTACGTTTAAATCTCTAAAAGAGGGGATGTAGAATATTTGGGAGCTGGTCTGATTTATCAAGGCTCAGAATGAGCCAAAACGTTGGGCTGTATGAATTTAAAAAAAAAATAGATGAAATAAATTTTAAGTTTTTTTTTATTAGTCTCCAAGTGTGTCTTCAAGTACTTATTTGTGTGTATATATGTATATATAATATACAGTATATATATATCTATATAAAGTGTGATTATTATTGCAGAAGCCTCCTGCACATCACAGAAATTTGATGAATTGCATCCCAGAGCTCCTGTGCCACATTCCCCATATGCGACAAGGAATTCTGGGTAGGCTATGCAAATGACATCTGTCGACGTTCAATTAATACACAGAGAAAAAAGCAGGATACACTAGAGGACTTGGATCAAAATAAACAAAAAAAAATATTAAATGATCATATTAAAAATCCCTGTAAAACATGACCGATGTTTCGGCTCACTCAGAGCCTTGAGAAATCTAGTTTTTCACTTCATGCGTTTTTGTGTGCAATTTGCAAAGACAACATAACTGAAGGACAGTAAGGGAAAAAGGCAAAACAAATTAGGTGCACATGAAAAAAGACCTGGCTTTAAATATAACTTTTAGGTCCAGAGAGGACCTGGAAATTAGCAAATGTTGTGCCCATTTACAAGAAGGGTAGTAGGGAGGAATCGGGGAACTATAGGTCAGTTAGTCTTACGTCAGTAGTGGGGAAATTAATGGAAACCATGTTAAAGGAAAGGATTGTTGAACATCTAAAAACACATAGATTACAGGATCAGAAACAACATGGGTTTACCTCAGGGAGATCATGCCAAACTAATCTTATTGATTTTTTTGATTGGGTAACAAAAATAATAGACACAGGTGGTGCAGTAGACATTGCTTATTTAGATTTCAGTAAGGCTTTTGATACTGGTCCGCATAGAAGGCTTATCAATAAATTGCAATCTTTGAGCTTGGATTCCAATATTGTTGAATGGATTAGGCAGTGGCTGAGTGACAGGCAACAGAGGGTTGTGGTAAATGGAGTTTATTCGGCACAAGGTCTTGTTACCAGTGGGGTACCTCAGGGGTCAGTACTTGGACCCATTCTCTTTAATATTTTTTATTAGTGACATTGCAGAAGGTATTAATGGAAAAGTATGTCTTTTTGCTGATGACACAAAGATTTGCAACAGGGTTGACGTTCCTGGAGGGATCAGCCAAATGATTTAGGTAAACTAAAAAAATGGTCGGAGCTGTGGCAATTGAGTTTTAATGTGGATAAGTGCAAGATAATTCACCTGGGACGTAAAAACCCAAGGGCTGAATATAGAATATTTGATACAGTCCTAACCTCAACATCTGAGGGTTGGGATTTAGGGGTCATTATTTCAGAGGATCTAAGGGTAAGTAGTCAATGTAATAGAGCAGCAGGAAATGCTAGCAGAATGCTTGGTTGTGTAGGGAGAGGTATTAGCAGTAGGAAAAGGGAAGTGCTCATGCCACTGTACAGAGCACTAGTGAGACCTCACTTGGAGTACTGTGTGCAGTACTGGAGACCGTATCTCCAGAAGGATATAGACATCTTAGAGAGAGTTCAGAGAAGGGATACTAAAATGGTGTACGGCTTGAAGGAGAAAAGTTACCAGGAAAGGCTTAATGATCTTAACATGTACAGCTTGGAAAAAAGACGAGACAGAGGAAATATGATAGAAACATTTAAATACGTAAAGGGAATCCACAAGGTAGAGGAAGGGATTACAGTCATGGCCGAAATTGTTGGCACCCCAGACATTTTTCCAGAAAATCAAGTATTTCTCACAGAAAAGTAATGCAGTAACACATGTTTTGCTATACACATGTTTATTCCCTTTGTGTGTATTGGAACAAAACAAAAAAGGGAGGAAAAAAAGCAAATTGGACATAATGTCACACAAAACTCCAAAAATGGTCTGGACAAAATTATTGCCACCCCTTCAAAATTGTGGATAAATAAGATTGTTTCAAGCATGTGATGCTCCTGTAAACTCACCTGGGGCAAGTAACAGGTGTGGGCAATATAAAAATCACACCTGAAAGCAGATAAAAAGGAGAGAAGTTCACTTAGTCTTTGCATTGTGTGTCTGTGTGTGCCACACTAAGCATGGACAACAGAAAGAGGTGAAGAGAACTGTCTGAGGACTTGAGAACCAAAATTGTGGAAAAATATCAACAATCTCAAGGTTACAAGTCCATCTCCAGAGATCTAGATTTTCCTTTGTCCACAGTGCGCAACATTATCAAGAAGTTTGCAACCCATGGCACTGTAGCTAATCTCTCTGTGGGTGGATGGAAGAGAAAAATTGATGAAAGGTTGCAACGCAGGATAGTCTGGATGGTGGATAAGCGCCCCCAAACAAGTTCCAAAGAAATTCAAGCTGTCCTGCAGGCTCAGGGAGCATCAGTGTCAGCGCGAACTATCTGTCGACATGTAAATGAAATGAAACGCTATGGCAGGAGACCCAGGAGGACCCCACTGCTGACACAGAGACCTAAAAAAGCAAGACGACAGTTTGCCAAAATATACTTGAGTAAGCCAAAATCCTTTTGGGAAAACGTCTTGTGGACAGATAAGACCGAGATAGAGCTTTTTGGCAAAGCACATCATTCTACTGTTTACCGAAAATGGAATGAGGCCTACAAAGAAAAGAACACAGTACCTACAGTGAAATATGGTGGAGGTTCAATGATGTTATGGGGTTGTTTTGCTGCCTCTGACACTGGGTGCCTTGAATGTGTGCAAGGCATCATGAAATCTGAGGATTAGCAAAGGATTTTGGGCCGCACTGTGGAGCCCAGTGTCAGAAAGCTGGGTTTGCATCCGAGATCTTGGGTCTTCCAGCAGGACAATGACCACAAACATACGTCAAAAAGCACCCAGAAATGGATGACAACAAAGCGCTGGAGAGTTCTGAAGTGGCCAGCAATGAGTCTAGATCTAAATCCCATTGAACACCTGTGGAGAGATCTTAAAATTGCTGTTGGGAAAAGGCGCCGTTCAATAAGAGAGACCTGTAGCAGTTTGCAAAGAAAGAGTGGTCCAAAATTCCAGATGAGAGGTGTAAGAAGCTTATTGATGGTTATAGGAAGCGACTGATTTCAGTTATTGTTTCCAAAGGGTGTGCAACCAAATATTAAGTTAAGGGTGCCAATAATTTTGTCCAGACCATTTTTGGTGTTTTGTGTGACATTATGTCCAATTTGCTTTTTTTCCTCCCTTTTTTTGTTTTGTTCCAATACAACAAAGGGAATAAACATGTGTATAGCAAAACATGTCTTACTGCAATACTTTTCTGTGAGAAATACTTGATTTTCTGGAAAAATGTCTGGGATGCCAACAATTTCGGCCATGACTGTATATTTAAACGGAAACAAAGTAGCAAAACAAGAGGACATAGTCTTAGATTACAGGGGCAAAGGAGAGAGTGGTGGATACATGGAACAGACTTCCAGTTAAAGTGGTAGAGGCCAAAACAGTAATTGAATTTAAGCAAGCATGGGATAGGCATAAGGCTATCCTAAACAAAAGATAAATCCAGGTTAAGTATCCATGTAATTGGGCAGACTAGATGGGCCGAAAGGTTCTTATCTGACGACATTTTTCTATGTTTCTATGTTTCTAGGACCATCTTTAAGGTTCAAAGGTTCAACGATTAGGTCCAAGCTCCTTGGAACAACTAAGAGGATTAGTCACTAGCCTCCGAATTTATCACTGAATTTTACAGAATGGTGAATTTAACCGTAGGTGTAATTTCAGGGCAATTTTTAATTTACTAAGCTGTCAATTCGCCTGTATTTGGAAATACAGTGCATTTGGTGCAATACGACGGCACCGAAATTGACCCAAAGATAACTAACGATTCGTCTATTCACCGAATTGCACCGAAATTGCGACAAAATGATCTGATTTCGATCATTTCAATTCAACAGGTTTAACCAGGCAAATCTAGTAAATTTTTATGTAATAAATGTAATATCTTTTTTAAAAAAATTGAAGACCATTTTTTCTTTTTGAGAAAGTATTTTACCAGGAAGGATACATTGAGATTTCTCTCGTTTTGAAGTATGTCCTGGGTGGTGAGTATGTACCGTTAGGTGTCTCGTCCAAGGGCACTTACTGGAGAGGTTGCTCGCTGGGATCGAACCCATGTCTCCACAGGCTCTCTCCACGCAGAGCAGTGATGTTACCTCTACTCCACCCAGCCGATACCATTAATTATTTTTAATTTATGTAAAAAAACTTTATTTTTTTTAAGATCTTTTTGAATTTTTAAAAGAAATTTTTGTTGTTTTATTTTTTCAAAACTTTTTTATTATTTTTAAACAGATCTTTTTAATTATTTTTTTAACGGTCTGTTTTTATTATTTAAACAAATTTTTATACTACACTTAACCTCCTATTAGGAGAATAGGAGACTTCCTAATTTTTATTCAGTTCAGTGGAATTCGAGGAGGCAAATTTGTCCCTTATCGGCGCATTTCGCCAATGTCCGATAACTGCTTCGGCTACTAAATTTTTGGTAAAATATGGTGAACATTCAATAAACAGTGCATTCACTGAATTTTCAATGAACTGCGGAAACTGAAAAGCACAGAAATTGAACTAAATTTTGGTGCTTTGTGAATAGACCCCTAGTATTTATCACCATTTATTGTGTTTCACGAAGTGCTAATATAAAACAACGCCGATTGAAGGATCCTTACTTTCCTGGCTTCAGTGATATTGACTGAAATAATGCACATGTAGAGAATAAATGTAACACACGTCTAATTTTAATTTCATTATAATCTCTGTGTAATCTTACAGTACGTTTGGCTTAATGTATTGTGGTATAATTGATTAAGCTATGCTAATTCTCTCCCGCTGTGTTTAAATCACACAGGAAAATTGCCTCTATTCTTTAATTTATTTCAGATGTGATGTGGACAATTCCCTGCTATCTCATTGGTTGTGATGAAACAAATGACGCACAAGTTGTTTAGACTTCACGGAATGAAACTCACGTAAGGAAACTACAACAAATTTGTAATTTAAATCTTTAATTTAACCCTGCCCGTTCCAAGCACTTTTAGTTGAAAAAATATAATCATAACCTCTATTTGAAACATGGGATGCGTAGCTAACATAGCATAATGATTGTTACTTCGGAGATAATTGAAAAAATTAAAACAATGTAAATTTGCTCACTTTTTTATTTTTCATGTATTTTTTTACTTTTTACAGAAATATTGTTGGCCGAAAGGTTCTGAATTCTAGATGGTGTGTGTGATTTCATACAGGGTCTGCATTATGTTAACAAATATATTTTTTGCCAAATACAGTGAAAGTGCGAAAGATACGTCATTAAAATGGTGATTTCTCCTGCTTATGGGGATTTGTAGTGATCATAATGAGATTATTATTAATGCAATATCTGTATGTGCTGCATAATGCCTGTGCATGGCAATTAGGGATGAGCTGTTCGGTTTGATCTGTTCGGAGTTCGCATCGAACATTGGCCATTCGAAAGTTTGCGAACTTCAAACTTTTTGGGACGTTCACCAAAAGTTCGAAAAAAAGAAAATTTTTGAAAAAAGTATAAAAAATACTAAAAAATCTAGAAATATTTAGAGACTCTTTACTGCAGAATATTATAAGCAACAGTTTATTAGATATTGAATCAAAACGGGAATATTTTTAACATTGAAGCCTATGGGATAAAACATTCTTGTTACTAAAACATCAGGCAGACACGGCCCTCTAATCAGGTACTGTAGAGGGCAGCCTGCAGGGGCCTCCCAAGGATCCCCTTAAGGAGCATGCGATGACAGAGCTGCGACTGTGCGGGCTAGCCGCCCGGTGCATGTGGCAGAGACAGGCAGCGCAGGGAGGGAGCCACTGCACCTGCGGCCACAGCAGACCCCCCCAAACCAGGATCAAGGGAGCCCCCACTGACCACCAGGCTAAGGTAAGGTGACACATTTCTAATAAAAATAAAATCCGAGGAAATTTTTAAATGTCCCCGGGAACATAAAATAAAACTTTTTTTTTTCTTTCTCTACCTGGCTGAATGTATTTAATTACATATATTAGATACATTCAGCCAGGTAGAGGGGGTGCCATGTGGGCTGCGTGGGGTCTCAGCCAGGCAGTGGTTTGTTTTTTTGTGTGTATATTTTTAGCAAATTTATAGGGGAAGGTAAGGGTAGGTATGATATATATTCTTATAAATATATATATCCAGACTTGTATTACACACACATTTTGGCAACTAAATGCCCCCCCCCCATTTGGTTGATCCCTCCAGAAGAAATGTTGAACCCGATAGAGCAGAGAATAATATATATATTCTTTGCTCTGTCGGGTTCAACATTTCTTCTGGAGGGATCAGCCAAATTGGGGGGGGGGCGCATTTAGTTGAGATTATCCACATGCCACCCCCCATGTGCGTATGTGTATATATGGTCTGAGATCTGTGGGTGGGTCTATATATATATCTGCGTGTTGATATATACGTATATATAGGTCTGCGTGTTGATATATACGTATATGTCTGTGTCTGGTATCAATGCATTCCTACTCTATACATGGCGCTCCGTGTCCCTATAATATATATGATCAGGGGTTACCTTTTTTTTATATTTTTATACTATTCCTATTAAATTAACAGTAATTTTTGATGTATTTTATTCAGTAGAAACTTTTTTTGCCTATATAACATGTGCTTTGTGAAAATAAAACGGTTTTGTGTGTACAATTTAATTTAGTTAGTGGATTCCTGTCCAGTGCAGTGAGAAGCAAACGTAATGTAGTGTAGACACACTGCGAGGCGGAGCGGAGTGAAGTCAAGCCTGGAAAATGTTTGCTTCTCTTTGCTTCACTATGCTGTGCGTCACTACACGCTCAGTGTGTCTCAGCCTTTATTCCCGCATCGCTAGCTTACTGAATCAGTTTGTATACTTGTTACTGACCCTGCTTGTTCTGAGGACCCGATCTGTTGCCAACTTTGCCTGCCATTTGACTATTCTCTCTGTGTATTCCCTGCCTGTTCTGTTTGCTTCCTGTTGCTACTGGTGTGCGCCAATTCTCACAATATACAGTAGCGCAGTACAAGTGCCTAAACATTGCTGACCCGGTTTTGTTATAGCTGCTGATGCAACTGTATAGAGCAGGGATCTCTTCTGCATTACCAAAACCTCCACCACTGCACTCTTCCACAATACCACAGAGGGGTTACTTACGGTGTTAAGGCACTTGCTGTCACCAAAGGCACAATATTTGGGTGCACTGATGCCTGTACCATATTCATATAATTTTAATATTGGACCGCAGGGTCCAACCCTGCACTCTTCCACAATACCATAGAGGGGTTACGTGTGATGGCACTGTTGCCGACACTAAAGGCCAAATTTTAAAGCACCTATTGTTACTTTCATCCAAAGCCTGCATAAGTTTCCCCATAATTTAGCCAAAAAATCAATAAACTTGTTCTGTGTGTCCTTAAAATGTCTCCTCTTTTCATACAGACTGCTGCCCCAAGCAGTTGTTTATGAATAGATTAAAGGAAAACAATTTACCGTCATTTGAAATGTAATTTTTTTGTTTTAAATGTTTCTGAAAAATCCGAAAAATCTGCCACTTCACAGGCAGGTTATGGGGACCTCCTATGCACGATATTTGAAGGAATTTTTCGTTTTTATTTAAACCCTTATTTCATGGAAAACTCTCTGTTCCTTTAAAACGTTTTTTTTTTTCCTTTTTTTCCTTGTTTCCTGTCCCCCAAGGCACTACCCGGACCCTCATACACCTTTTATGTCAAATATCTTGCATATATGCCCTCTTGCAGGGCACTCTAAAATTCTAACTTTCGAGTCCCATTGACTTGTATTGAGTTCGGTTCGTGTTCGAGTTCGAACTTGAACTTTTGAAATTTTTCGAGTTCGAATGCGAACCGAACACGGGGGTGTTCGGTTCATCCCTAATGGAAATTACAGCATCACCTTGTATCTGTATGTGCTGCATAATGCCTGTGTATGGCAATTACAGCAACACCTTGTATCTGTATGTGCTGTATAATGCCTGTTTATGGCAAGTACAGCAACACCTTGTGTCAGGTACCGGTACCGGGATGGCACCTGGATGGCAAGATTCTGAGCCCAGGATGCGGTGAGGCACCACTCCAGAAATATATGGTGAGTGGTGAGTTTGCAGGAACACTAATGGTGGTTTGGAGCAGAGGGGCAGGACACGTAAAGGGATTGAAAAACAGAAAACAAAGCAGGAAAAATGGGAACTTGAATATTCTGGATACTGCAGGGAAGGACTGGTAGGTTTCAAGGTTTTCAGGGGAGCCCCAGCATACACGTCCTCTCTCTCTGGATACAGATAGACAATGCTGGAACAATGTGGAGAGGAGGGCAGGGCCCTTTATTTTGCAAGGTCAGGTGGTGTAGTGTTTTACTATGTGTTTTCACTTTTAACCATTTGTGTGCAGGAATCTCAGTGCTGGTTCTGAGATGAGCAAGGCTTGAAGGGGCTGTCTGGCATGGTTCAGGAACCTGACATACTCCCCCCTCTAAGGAGCGACCTCCTGGCGCTCTTAACGTTCTCGAACACTTGAAAGTCAGAGCAGCGGACAATCTTCCCATTGGACCCATAAATGAACCCGTCTGGCAGGGGTTCCACGGTGATGAATCCCTCTGGGGTGGAGATGACCGTGCCGGCATATCCCTCAACTTTGGCACGGGTTTTCCTCTGACGCCTTCTTTTTCTGGCTTTACTAGCCTTACCATTCTCATTGGTAGGTGCTGAATTCTGGGCGACTGTGACAGGGCCACTGTATCCAGCGTTCAGGTGTATTTTTCCCTGACCCGGTGGTCCTTTACTACGTCGTGCAGTCTGCAGCTGGGTGGTCGTATGGTGGTCTTCCAGATCAGGCACTTCATCATCAAGATATTCCAGAGATCCCCACTCTGAATCTGAACCACTAGGGGGCATAAAGTCCAGGTGTGGTTTATAGAGCGTGGACTGCTGGCTGAGGGTGATGGGAGTAGCTGTCGCCACCATAGTGGTGTTCTTGGATTGGTGTGCAGCTTCCCTGATCTTCAATGCCTCTTCAAATCTCGCTAGATCTTCTAGGCGAACCAGAGTTCCGTTAGAGGCATACACGCAGCCAGGTGGTACAGGGTCTGAAACCTGGGTAGCCATGATCTCCATAAACTCAGGTTCCAAGGGCAGAGGGGGTTCACAGTCCATTGGATCAGGCTCTATAGGTGTGGTGTCTTCAGCCTCCATGGGGATGACAGGATCTTCCTCCTCACTTGACCTGGTAGACTTGAAGTCAAAGCTTCTAGGGTCAGCAAGTATGGAGGGTAGTTTATTTCTGGGTCTGGGCATAGGCTTGGTTGTGGGCACTGCACACTTGGACCGGGGTGCACTTCTGGGCACAGGAATTGGTTTACACACCGGGGTTCTTCTGGGTGTCGGTTTGGGTGCAATGGGCATTCTAGGAGCCGGTTTGGGCAGTGAGGGCTTTCTGGGAGCCGGTTTAGGTGAGGGTGCTGATCTTCGTACCGGGGTAGACTTGGGTACCGAGGATCTCACCCGGGCAGAATTGGACACTGGTACAGGTTTTTTGGAAATGGGTGCAGGTCTGTGTACCAGGGCTGGTTGCTTGTTTGGCCTCACAGGACAGCTTGCCAGCCAGTGGGTTGGAGCAGCACAGTACAGGCACAAACCTTCAGACTGTCTCCTGGCACGTTCTTGTGGTGATAGCGGTCCGTGGGTCTTTTTTGCAGAAGGAATGCACACCTTGCTAGACGAGCCCCACACAGTCTGCAGCAGCTCTTTCATAAACTCGGTCAGGTGTGCAAACAGTTCTTGCAAGGTTTTCTTCACCAGCTCCATCGCAATATGGATCACCGCGGGTTCAGTTGATGAGGGTTCCAGCATTCTGTCAGGTACCGGTACCGGGATGGCACCTGGATGGCAAGATTCTGAGCCCAGGATGCGGTGAGGCACCACTCCAGAAATATATGGTGAGTGGTGAGTTTGCAGGAACACTAATGGTGGTTTGGAGCAGAGGGGCAGGACACGTAAAGGGATTGAAAAACAGAAAACAAAGCAGGAAAAATGGGAACTTGAATATTCTGGATACTGCAGGGAAGGACTGGTAGGTTTCAAGGTTTTCAGGGGAGCCCCAGCATACACGTCCTCTCTCTCTGGATACAGATAGACAATGCTGGAACAATGTGGAGAGGAGGGCAGGGCCCTTTATTTTGCAAGGTCAGGTGGTGTAGTGTTTTACTATGTGTTTTCACTTTTAACCATTTGTGTGCAGGAATCTCAGTGCTGGTTCTGAGATGAGCAAGGCTTGAAGGGGCTGTCTGGCATGGTTCAGGAACCTGACACCTTGTATCTGTATGTGCTGCATAATGCCTGTGTATGGCAATTACAGCAACACCTTGTATCTGTATGTGCTGCATAATGCCTGTGTATGGCAATTACAGCAACACCTTGTATTTGTATGTGCTGCATAATGCCTGTGGCAATTACAGCAACACCTTGTATCTGTATGTGCTGCATAATGCCTTTGTATGGCAATTACAGTAACACCTTTTATCTGTACTGTAAAGGAGTTTTCACTCATTATATCCCCACATGAATCTTATCCCTGGACAGCGGACAGGACCCCAGAGCGCTCCCTGCACTCTGCCCTCTCCCGGCTGCTCTAATGCAGCAAAGTTTGTTGAGCATTTTATTGCAGCTTGCAGCTTCTTTACAGTAATACATGGTGACAGGAATGTGATCCCAGAGAGAATTTTGATTCTTCTCAGGGAGAACAGTAATCAGCCATGCTGGAAAACTATATGCAAATGGGATTTTATATTTTAATCATATTTATATTTTTTTATTTTTGGAAGTTTGTCATCTGTACAACAATTTATAATAAAGCATTACAGCAATAACTGTGTATAGGACAGCAAATATTATTCAGCAAAAATAAATCACAATAGTCATCACAGTCTGCAAGGGGAACAAATCTTGGGAATGGTCCCTTTATAGTGGGAGACCAAACACTTTAAAATAAACGGATGTAGAGGAGGTGAAGAGAGAAAAAAAGGGAGAGGGGGTATGGGTAACCTATATACTAATTAACCTTTTTTTTTAAGTGCAATGCCAAATTGTTTCTACACTATTTTGGTGATGAAAGAGTTAAAGATATGCTCTCACATTTAAGCGTGGCACTACTTTTGCCCACTAGCAAGTTGTCTCAACTTTGCAGTCGTCTTGGCAACACTGGGTGAACTATTTGCTTGTGTCAAGAAATTCCCACCCTTTGGGTTCACATACCTTCTACACCCTACTGAAGATGACAAAGCCCAATGCCTACCCACTAAATTATTGTTTGAAGATTTTGTTTCTCAAAATAAGGCTCATTCGTCTATTCCCTTTCATAGGCAAAAACGTAATGAATGGGACTACAAGCCACTACCCAAAATTATTAAATCTCACTGCTCCCTTAACTTTATGTCAAAACGATACCTCCTACTGCTCTGCTAAATTCAGGCTCCAACATATGAACTGCCTGCTATGATTACGTTCATAATTTACATTCCACCACCTTTGATCATCATGCACAGGGGTTGTCCTTCGTAAACCAGGTTGGTGTTACTCACATAGACGAAGAGCACCATATCAGCCTCAACACCCCGGTCATAACTGATGAGGTCATGAGAATTAGTCTCTGTCGGTAGTGCTTGAATCTCTGTCATAAGAAGGTCAAGAATAACCCCTTCACTCCCAAAGTCGAGTTAGCTAGATTTTTGCATAGTGATAACTACCCATTAGCCTATAAAACCCCATCTTCACACCTTTTTAAAGGAAGATTAGTGTGTCCCATGTGGAGAAACAAAATCCTTGTTTTATCTCTCTCCAGGCACCCTCGAGAGTGATAAAACAAGGTGCAAACAGAAGCCCCAAACATCATTGTAACAAAAAGCTCAGACACTTTGCTGCTACACTACAGCAGCCAGAGAGAGGACAAAATACAGGGAGAGCTCTGGGGTTACTCACTGTTGTACAGGGATAAGAATCGGGAGGTTATAATGATTGAAAATCCCTGGTGTTACTGTAATTCCCATACATACATACAGATATTGGTATTTCTTGGAAGCTGCACTGCTAATAATCTATTTATGATCACTAAAAATCCCAATAAGCAGGAGATCTCACCATTTTTATTACCTGTCTGCATCACCTTTACTGGATCTGCCACAGGTCAATTCTGCCTGTATGCTAATAATGCAGACCACATTTAACATTGTGCAAGATAAGAAACACCATCTAGAGTTTAGAACCTTGAAAACTAGAGAAATCTCAATGTATCCTTCCTGGTAAAATCCTTTATAAATAAATAAATTCCAACAATATTTCTGTAGAGGATAAACCAGTAAATTAAAAATTAAAAATGGTGAAATTTACATTATTTAAATTATTTAACTGTAGCAGAATAACAATCTCTGTTCGAAATGTCTATTTTATCCTATATTTAACTGTTATCTTCGCATCCCATGGTTGAAATAAACGTTATGATAACAAAAAATCAACAAAAAGTGCTTGGCAGGAAGGGGTTAATTGCATCCTGCATCAAGATCAGTGTTAGCCTGATGAAAAAGAAATAACAAACCTCTGTCTTTACCTAGACCAAAATATTAACAACTATACCTTGTTCTGATTTAAAAAAAAACAAAAAAAACACCATAACAAGGTATGATTTAGGAAATGTTGTTTGTTTTTTTAAACATGTGGCATAGGTAGCTTTTTAAATGAATTTACACCAAAGCATGGTGCACACGTCACAAGTGGAAGCAATCATTATAACTGAATCGAATCATCTAGTTTCTATTTGCAATTGCACGCAATGGAAAATGAGGCTGGATTTGATAATTATCATCGTAAAGTGGTCTGAATGACGATGCTGTAATGTTCATACACGTATATATCATGTGTTTATTTAGACATTTATTTTTTAAATAAATGTATGTGCAGGAGCCTTCAAGACCATAAAATTGGACATTTAGATAACTGTTATCTCAAACCTTGAATATTTGTATCCATACGTAAGGTTTTTAAGTAGGGAAGAATGAGTCCTCTCGTTTTTGAGTATGCCCTGGAGAATATGTACAAATACTTTATAGCACATTTAGCGGGAGACGAGACATATACAAAATAATTGCACTGCTTTTAACTGCAGTCATTGCAGGTGGGTGCACCGATGTGTGTAGCTCTTCTGCGCAGATAAAGTGATTTAAACTTAACCTGGTGCCCTAAAAATGAAAGCATTATTCTAAAAAGGACGAAAATAAACTATCGAAATAGTTTAGAAAGCTATTTTATATTACATATTTCTATTTATTGGCGAGTCGGCTGTATTTATATGTATAATGGGAAAATAGCAGGAACCAGGGCATAAAGCTATACTCCAGGTTAAACAGCATTCCCACATTCAATACAGTCATAAGAGAAAACTGTGAAGACCTTGATCATGATTAAAACAAACAATAAAACAATATCATAAAGGAAGAGGGCATAAACTATATATCATAAAATAATATTGTAAAAGACCGTATAAACAAACATCCATTTCCCCCTCCAGGGGTCTGCAGGGAGGCGGGCAGGCTTAAATGCCAACCCGTGGCTTTCTGCTAACTCCTATGGTCCACCTCCTTTCGTGAGGCTAATCGTGTCATTGGCTAAAGTGGGAGTTCCTGATTCCCCCTGCAGCCAATGACGTCAGCCGCAGGGAAAGAAGTCAGAATGTAGGAGCTGCCAGAAAGACAGAGGGCCGTGCTGTGCCACCGTGCAGTGTTTAGACCCGCCTGCTGCTAGGACAGCATAGTCCATCCCAATGCATTAAGGGGTTAATAAATTGCACCCAGCGGCTGAAAATGACACAAATACTCAACTCATTATTATGGGCATGATCAGAGTTCGAGTCCTGCAGGAACCCTTGGGAACACAGTTCTCTCACTAGTTTAGCAGGAGGAACTTAGTTCCTTAGTTTAGAAAAGGGTAAGGATCCCAGTGGAGCAGTGCGTGCTTCCAAATATGGAGCAATCTAGATGAGTAGTCATCTAGATTGCTCCGTATTTGGAAGCACCCACTGCGCCACTGGGACCCTTACCCTTTTCTACACATTTATTTGCACATTTAGGTTGAGATTTATGTGCAACCCCTTGTAGGCAGCACCCCCCCCCCTTTTTTAAGGAACCACAGTTACCTAGTAAGCGCCTCCACAGACACCCACTCTTGTAGTTCCTTAGTTTGGCTGATATACTGGGAAGCGGCAATACCTTTCTATATAGACAGAATTTTATAAAACTGTCTATTTTTAAGGGTTTCCTTGGATTTAAACACATTGGGAAGACATGGGAATGACAATTTCTCAGTGTTTGCCAGAGGAATGGCATTCTCATTCACAAAGAAGTGTTGCAGTTGACCTCCCAGTAATTTTTAAGACCAGAATGGACAGAAATGTTGGTGAGTTCCCACACTTATTTTTATGCTGATCCATGATTTAGGTAGATGTGTTCAGCAATATTTTTTATGTTGAGTAAAAGATTTTAAGAAATGTAGATAAATCGATGACCACTTGAAGTCCATGGGTCCTGTCAACACCTTGGGGAAATAATGGTAAAGGAAACATTAGGGCAGAATAGGTGGAGAATAGCAAATGAATTGTAGGTTTCAGACCAAAAATGCTCAATTTAATGAATTTGACCACCATCTTCCATCTGAGGTTTTCAATTTCTGGATTAACTATTTAATCTGGTTAACTTTTTAATGTACATCCTATATTGAGTAAAATCATAAAGAAAACAAAATCAAAGGGGAAAAAAAATACATAAAATTATAAGATATGACACAGATAAAAGCAGATAATACACAAATTCTTTGAAAAAATAAGAAAAAAGTTATTACAGAGGTAATTAAAACCTGTATTTGCCTTTAATTAGTAGTATATTTTTTCTTGACGTCTCTACAAAAAATATAAAAAAAATGACAGATTTATTACAGTGGGGCTACATTTCATTATCTTACTGTGGTTGGCACCCATGGATATTAATTGCATTGATAATTGGGGTCATAGAAGAGATTTTCGAATGCAATCATCTTCAATTAGCACAATAATTAATTTTAGACTATGACTTTGTTCAATTAATTTTTTTTATCCTTTGTGTTGATATTCTTTCTTTTCTTTTGTGCTATTGTTTTAGTGTTTTTTAGTTTGATTTTACAAAAATATATGAAAGTTTCAATGTCTAAGCATTTTTATTTAGTTTTTTACATTCTAAATAATTTTTTTATTAATATATTTTCATTTTACATACCAGCAAGCATAGGAGTTCACACACGGTGACACACAGATATTTCCCTTTTTCCTCCTTTCTATTTTTCTCTCCCAGTTGATTATTAAGATCCCAGCGTACGGCTTTTGTCATTTCGCATTATGAAGCCTGCCCTGGTAAATGTAGTGCAAAAGAAATATGAAATTAGTTAATTCATCCTACACAGAATGTTACATGTTATACCTGAAATGGCTTCTGACAAGAAAATTAATGAGGCTCTTTCAGGGACATGCTGAGGGCATGTAAACATGCTAATAATGTATGTCTTGTGTTTCTCAGATGATAAATAGAGATTTCTATGATATTGAATTTGAGTCTGATGTTCCTAGAAGCCAACCAAGCTCAAACCTCGGGGAAATGAGTAAAATATGAGCCGACATGTGTACTTGGCATGTCAACAAGCCCGAGCAAACCCTAGAAACCGGATCTTCAATGTCATGAGATATTTGGAGAGGATCTAACAGATAATTTTGAGTTTGTTGTTGGCTAGAATAACAATTGTCATGGGACCCAACATTCTGTTCTGGGAAGTGGGCTGTTCAAAAGACTTCTTTACTGATTTTATCAAGAAATTAAGTAGGGGAAAATATTGCAAATATGCCAAGGCCATTTGTTACAATTTAATTTTGGCAAAAATATATATCTTTTGGGCCTCATAGCCATGTGACCTCTTAGTCATGTGACCAAACTCTCAGAATCCATAAAAAAATATTGTAACGATAACAAATTTAATTTGCATGTTCATAGGATGTGGCTTGGAGTTTCTGTTGTTCTGTGCAGGGGGAATGATTTAGCTCAGGTTACAAGGTTAAACGACAGGAAGAAAAATTGATCAGCTGTAATACATAAAACATTCAAACACAGATTTAATTTTTTTTAGCTATTTTGCTTTTTTAGCAATTTAATACATAATATATACATTTATATGTATAAGCAAAACACAAACTCGCAAATTTAGAAAGCACATAACATAATGTGCATATAATCATTTTCCACAGTGGCTCAAACTGTCATGATCCACCTGGGGCGCTGTCTCGGTCTGGATCCTCTGACGCCTCCCTTGGTCACCCCTTTTGCCGTTACCTGCATGTCCTATGTAGATGCCAGGACTTTGTTTTGGTTTTTCTTTTTTTTCTCTCACGTTCAGCTCGAAACCTTGATTACTGGCATTCAAATGATCGTCACCTGCAGATCATCCTGCCCAGCCTCCTTGTGTATATAAGGAGGCCTCTCCCCTGTAGCTTCACTTCCTCATTGAAGTTTGGACTTTGCTGATCTATGTTTTGGATACTCCTTGTGCTGACCATAGCCTCTGAATACCCATCTGGAACCCATCTGTGAACCATCCTCCCTCTGCATACCGGTAACTCTCTTCTATTGTCTCAAGTACCCCTTTTTTGGATTTCCGTGTATGACCCCCTGGCTATGGACTTTTGACTATCCTGATTTCCGTGTATGACCCCCTGGCTATGGACTTTTGACTATCCTGATTTCTGTACCCCTCGATATCTGCTTGCCACCCTGACCACGAGTTTGCCTCATCCTTAACGGATACCTTGCCTTGGACTTTATCTTTTCTGTTCAGAATTATTCCTCCATTTTGTGCTCAGCGAAGCAGATTCATTTGTTTTTTGCTGTTTTGTATATTAATAAATATTTTTTGTTTTTGACCCCTCAACTTGCATATTTCATCACTGCTCACTGCACACTGGGCTCACACATGCGACCCACGCAAAGTCCGCTTGACACAAACCTCCCGATCATAGTCCCAGTCAGACCATTATCCTCACGAAATGCTTTGGGCTGCTGTATTTGAGAGCCGTGATTGTGGCCTGAGGAACCTCATACCGGATCATCAAATTTTGTTCTTTACCCACCGGATGGAAGAAAATGGACTGACTGGGACTATGTCATCTGAAAGAGAGTAGTAAGGGTGCAGGCAGTAGAAGAGTAGTCAAATTGACAAATCTTAACTGTAAACAGTGATTGGGTGTGGTGCTAACAGGGTGTAACAGATCTCCATACCCTGGCTGGGTAACATCTGTTAATGCCACTCCCTTGCCTGCACCTGTTCTCCCACCAGCAGTTTTTCGTGCCTTTCCCCAGCCCTTTGCCAAAATTTAAGGACGGGTACACTGAAAGCCTTGTGATAGCATTCCCCAGAAATGAGAAGCACATAGATCTTGAGCTTAGAACAATCAGAACGGAACTCAGCCTTTAATGAGCTAAATATATACAGTGGCAGGAAGAGCCTAGTGGGCAGTGAAAAATCTCTTACTGGCATATTGCTGCGATAACTCAGGAATCATTGCCTAGTATCTTGCTGTCTGTGACATAGTTAGACGAGTGACAGATAATGGGATTAACTATGATCACTTAGATGCATTGCGCAACATACCCACAAAACAGACCAATAGGACAATCGCAGATTGTGAGGATAAAAGGGAGATTCAGATTATACAGTATTAGATAGTGGGACAGTGTTTGCCAAACAAGACAGACAAACAAAGACCACTCCAACCTTTAACAGATATACAGATATACACATATTCTAGATTGGGGGAGTTGGAAAGGACTTTATAAAGTATTAGATAGTGGGACAGTGTTTGCCAAACAAGGCAGACAAACAAAGACCACTCCAACCTTTAACAAATATACAGATATACACATATTCTAGATTGGGGGAGTTGGAAAGGACTACAGGGACACACACACAGTAATTCTATAAGCAGATAGTAACAGATAAGCATAGTTACCTCTCATGGGTGGTTGACTACGAAAAGGCATTTATTTTGCAGTGAGTGGCTGCTGGGGGTTGAGAAATGAAGGAAGTGCCGTGAGAGAAGGATAGGGCAGAAGAAGCGGAGAAGTGTACAGAAAAGAGAAATAGAGGAATATAAAAGGAGAAAAATTAAGAAAAGAAAGATTATAAAAGGGAGCAAAGTTAAGGTGTGTTCGGCCAAAGATACATTTTTTTCATAAATTGGGATTAGGTACCTTTAACCGACAACCAATCCATCTTCCTAGCCACATTCATCTTATGGAGAATTGATAGGATAGTGAGTATTGTAGGCTGGTTCCGATGTTCAGCAATCGCTTTCCTTGTAGATATGACAAGAATGGCTAGTACCTTGTTTTCGCAAGTCATGAGTGTATCCAGTTGTTTGGACAGTAACCACACCCAGGGATCCAAGGGAAATGGTTCACCCCTTCCTGTTTTAACCCTGGTAACTGAGTAGCTCAGAGACTTGTCTTTGAGCCTTAAATTCGCAGATAAATATTAAGAAAAATCCCTTGGAAGGAAGCCAAAAAGATACATTTAATATTTACATACCATTACATACCATTACACCTTCCTGTGCCTAGACCAATCAGCCAATAACAGATTCCATTTTGAAAAAAATAAAAATGTTATACTGTTTCCTTGTTTTGTGCTCATACATGTCTTGAAGAGTCTGATTGCTCTGTACTGATTTAAAATCTCATAAAAATAAAAAGAGAGATGCTTGCATAAACCGTCTGGCAGAAATCCACTGGTACTCATCCCCCTGGTAAACTGCGATGATCTTCAAAGTGCTGCTATTTTTATAATTAACGTCTTCAAATATTCATCATCATATCCTTGCTTCTGTATTTCCTATTTTACTGCAAAGTTTCATTACTCAGGGCAATTTTTTTTCCCCAAGATGAAGCTGTTAGCAATATTTTTCAGCATTCTCTAATTTTTCAGCATTCTTCTCTAATTTTTCAGTATTCTTCTCTAATGTTAAGACAAATATGTAGTGCAGGAGGAGTGCTGCATGAAAGTGTTGCATAATATTGATTTTCTAACAACCAAATTGATTGAACATATACTGTACATTAAAAAGAAGGAAAAACAAGCACCTAATTTTCACTTAATTGTCTAATTTTCAAAAATATAATACAATAATCTGTATATTTTATAATTTTTAAATTCCAGGGTTGAATTGATATTATGTTAAATATCATTATTTATTATGTGGGTTTTTTTCTACATTGGATTATGCGGGAACAGAATGTTTAACCACTTTACAACCAAGTGGTTTACAATAAAACCACTGTCAGAAGTCAGTGGCTTCATGGAAAGCCACTGTACAATAGCCACATAGAAACAAAATATGCTGTTGAATCCTGAGGGTTACCTCTGCTGACCAAATTGTCGTACTGTTGATGCAGTGCAACCGGGACTATCTACCTTGTATCCTGTAGGAGACATAAACATGTCCATATGCATCAAACATTTCTAGCAGATCTGCTGCTGTGTCTAATGTGTAGGGACGTTAGCGGCACAAACTGGAGCCTACATGCAAAAAGATTTACTTTGCTATAAACAAAATTTGTGTATTGATCCAGAACAAGATTGAATTATCTCGATCTTGGTCCCATACATGTGCTATTGACGATCAAGTTAAAACAGTAGTGACAGTGACGTGTTTAAGAATCGAATTGGCTCTAGTATTTTTTTATAAATATCACAGATACAAGATTTATTTATTTATAAAATATTTTACCAGGAAGGATGAATTGAGAGTTCTCTCGTTTTCAAGTATGTTGCCTCTTTGTTTTTCTTCCCTCTCCCACCTTTCTTTTTCTTCGAGTATCTCTTTAAGAAACATACTCTGCACATAAAAAGGTCATTAGAAGGTAACTGCAATGTATCACCACACAGTTTTGTAATAGAAATAGGAAAACAAGGAGACTTCATGACATAGAGTCTTGTGCAAAGCTGAAATTTGAAGTGATTTGTTTTTAAGAGAACTGGCCAAGAAAAAAAAGAAAACTAAACAACTCCGATAAAATTACTTGTATAGTTATTATATTGCATTTCCAATAGTGTGTCAGGTTGTAGTTTAATACCTATTGATCAAAATTTTTATTTTTTGTGCCTTTTCCAAACCTGTTAACTTTATTGTTTCATTGCGCTGCTCTTTCCATTCCACTTTAAAATGAATGTGCATGTACATGTGGTGTAGAACAGATTGATATTGTAGACTATCCAGGTTTCAGAAGAGAATCAGCTCTGGTTTATAGCATCAGTGCTGTATTCTGGCATCATGAGTTATCGAGTCAGATCTGTAATGTCAGATTGAATGATCAGTCTGATCTCCATTTTGTCGTATGATAACATGAGTCAACTTGAATAAATTGGGCATCTGCCGTCAAACCTCAAAATTGAAGGTTGAGAACTTTTGATGCCTGCCAATTCCAGAAACTTTATATTGTAACCAAAAGATTTTTGGATGGGGAGAAATGCGCTCACTTCAGTTACATAAAATTCTGATTGTCATTGAGTTTACTTCAAAAACCATCACTTGTGAGCAGGAATTTGTTTCTCACAATCATACATTTTATGTTAGAGTGAAACTACGATAAAGACAATGCAACAGCTGATGAGCAGCAGTACAATAGCTTTCTATGTCTGCTTTTCTCTAACCAATGGAAAATCTTATTATCTTAAAGTTAATTTTTTTCTTTCTAATGCAGGGTCTGTACGTGTCTGGGACACAATGCAGTTCATGAGTCTATTGTGGGAATACATTTCTTAATATCAATCATTTTTTAGCATGACAAGCAAATTAGGGTCCAGTCATGCATGGCAACTACACCGTCCATCAGACCTGAGGAGCGACTATAGTAACACAGGCCAGTTCCCTTGGACAATAACTTATTTAACAAGAGAATCGGCAACTCGTTGCAAATATGTTTTCTTTTTATGTTCATACAAAGGCATTTTAACTCTCAGAAGGCACATTTTAACAACTTAGATGCTGCGATGTAAAAACATACTCAAAACTAGATGTGATTTAATTAGAAAGAATTACTATGAAAAAACATTTAAGGTTACAATCCTTAAGGATATTTTATACATTTATACTGTTTTACACCCACAGTTAAATTACAGTCTATTTCAGGATGTTTTGTGCACATTTTTACACCATAAAGTTTTGCTGCGGCTCTCTGATTTATACAGAGAGAGAGAAAATACGCATATTATTATTACTGCTATCATTATTATTATTGTTATTATCATTTATATCGCGGCAGAAGTTTCTGCAAGGGCTTTAACAATATAAAATGGTTATGTAAAACATAAAAATGACAAACAGATTTAAGAAGTTCGAAGCTAAGAGGTGCAGAGGGCTCTGCTCTGAGCAATTTATGATATAGAGAGTGCTCTAGATCAACAATGAGAAATAGAAAAATAGCAAGCATTGAATTTAATTGACCAACAAATTCCACATTTCCTCCATCACGACTGGCATAGTTTTTGAACTTCAATGCAGCTGCCAGGATGTTGTCCAAGCTTTAAACTCCAATACAGGTACCATAAAATAGTTAAAATTATCCTGCTTATGGGGATTTGTAGTGATTATAATGAGATTATTATCAGTGCAACTTCCAAAAAATGCCAATCTCTGTATGTGACTGCATATTCATAATGCCTGTGTATGGAAATTACAGCAACACCTTGTATCTGTACTTTACAGGGATTTTCAGCCATTACAACTGTAGTAGATCATAGTGTTATATTAATCTACCACTAGTGGGCATAGTTGTTTGTGTTACCTGTTGTCTGTTAATGTAAATAGTGTTCCCGGGTCAGTGGTTGTTGTTGTCAGTTCCTGAGCTGGAGTGCAGATGTAGATGCTGTACCGGCGAATAAAGAGAATAAGTAATTCTTCCACAACCTGTCTCTGCATCAGATATATGAAGATATTACAATAACCCCCTGAATATTATCCCCGTACGGCAGTGAGTGAACCAAGAGCTCTCCCTGTATTCTGTCCTCACCATTGCTGCTTTAATGCAGCAGTAAAGTTTGTAGAACATTTTTAATACTTTGAGAGACCGAACTACTCTTTGTAGCATTTTTTACAGCAATACAGAGTGGCAGGAGAAAGAAATCTAAAAATGTTGTTTATTCGCAAGGGGAATATCAATCTTCAATTTAAAAATTGTATGCAAATCTGATTTTTCCTGCTAATTTTAATGTTTACATTGTATTTCAGTGACGAGCTTTGTATACAAGGTTCTGGCTGTAAAAGGGTAACACAATTAACTGAATATACAAATCTAAAGATATCTCTACAGAGGCGATGTGTCAAAAATATAGCTATTGTGTATTAAGATATTCTGACAGCTTAGCACATATGACAGAAGGTGCAAAGAGCTTTTCCCACATCTTGGCAAATTTACATGCTAATACTTAATATCCATACTTTTTCAATATGTGTGAGAGGTGTAGCAGCGCCTAAACTCCACACAAAGTGGTAGGCAACTGCTGGCTGATATCGGTCTGTGAAAACTCTTCTCTAGCTTGCATACAGTAAATAGAATTTTGGCAGGTAACCTGGTATCATTTGCAAGGTACACTTCCACTAAGATAACCTGTAACTAGATTATTTGTGCATTACAAACAAAACACATTATAAAACACATGTTGCTGTTTTTTTTTTTTGTTTTTCTGTTTGAGTTAATTGCATATAAAAAGGAAAATAAAGTGTGTATTTATCTCCAGTCTTGTTCCCAGACTGTTTCCAGTTTGTGGATTCCCCCATGATGCAACAGTGACATAAATCTTAGCCTTAGTTTCACTTTATAGCTGTGGTATATATAAAATAGTAGTGAAAAAGCCAAGGGGTAGTGGAGTGAATTTTTAGACAAGGCTGCTGGGGATCTATTGTGTTGTCTATGCTACCTGAGGAGATATTCAATGGCAGCTGGAAGAGATAGGATAGTGAGCTTCCAACACTTGACCCTACCCCCTGGTGATGTTATTTACATACATTCCACACAATGCAAGTCAATGAGATGGAATTTTAGAGATCTGACCCCTAGACTCAATTAAATTTTCAAAGCCACACAGTGAGGAGCAAGTAATGTAAAGATACTGTGTGTGTGGGGAGGGGGATTGTTTACAACACAAAATATCACAATATGAATGCACCCAGTGACACATATAGAGTCAAATATTTTCATAACTAGACATACAAGAGAAAAACAAAACACATGTAAGATATCAGCAACATAAAATAAACACAATAAGGACATTGCATTTTTTGTGGCATATTATACTTTCCAATTTCTCATTATCCCTTTCTCTACAAGTTACTTTTTGTTGAAAAAAACAAACATATTGTAACAATTATTCTAGTTTAATTTTCAAGGTTGTAACCCCCCCCCCTCCTCACTAGCAATTTTGGGTTCCTATACATATAATGGAGAGGAGATCTGCGGTACTCTGTGCTGCTGCGGTTCATAGTGACTTTCAGGTTTTTCGAGTAGTGATTTACTCGAAGATTAGTGTTTCTCAGCCATTGATTGATCTGACCATATCACCCAGTTTATCATCAATGAGGGTGAGGAAAGCTCGTATAAACTGATGGTGGGGAACTAAACGCATGGAATTTTCTTGCTTTTTTATTCTTGGGAGTAATTTAATATGGAATGAAACATGGAATGTGTAGTTAACACTAATGTAGGGTAATAAAAAAAATTTGCATAAAGGTTCACATTCTGAGATTGTTAAAAGATTATTTAAATTTAAATTTGCTCATTCCAAAGTCCAGAAAACTTAAAAAACCTGTGTTTTCAGTGTCTTTTGGACGTAATATTTACTTATCTCCCTGCTGCTCCTGACGTATCCACCAGGGGTGTAACTACCAGGGGTGTAACTACCAGGGGTGCAGAGGGTGCGACTGCACCCGGGCCCTTGAGTTCGGGGGGGCCCACACTCGCCTGCCTGGGACTGGGGGCTTGCCTATAATATATAATTCTTTTATTTTATACTTATTTGTGAGTTATACTTTGGAGCTCTGTGATACACTCATACACACCACATATTACTGTGAGTTTTGTTGCTGTAAACCTCTGTGATTTACACTGATACACACTGCACATTACTATGCATTGTATTGATGTGGAACTCTAAGATACACATAGTGCACATTACATTAAAAATGGGATGGACTGAAGAAGTCATAGGGAACCTTGAAAAATGCGATATTGTCTGGAGTCAACATTTTGGACTGGAGGGGACCAATGCTTAATGTTAATGGGAGGGGGATATGTTTTTGCCTAGGGTGGGGGGGGCCCGTCATGGTTCCTGCACCTGGGCCCTGAGGTTTCTAGGTACGCCTCTGGTATCCACCTTTGTTCCAGTGTTTTTCCATGGGCCACAGCGCCAGCAAGGGTCACACTGGGACATGTTGCATAGCTCCTGCAGGTGACATGCTGCACAGTGCCTGGAGGAACATGCTGGAGATGCACAGTATATCCCTCTCAAGCGCTGCACAATGTGTCACAGCATGTATCTCGCTTGTGTTGCTGCAGTATGAGCCTTGCAGCTCCCCTTCACAGTGACGCTGTCATGCCAGCTGGTGATGCTGTGCTTGCCTGTGCCATACTTAGGCCACCTGGGCAAAGTGGGCGCTGTTCTGGACAGCTATTATTTGGGACTGCTGCACTTGGTCAGAGACCTAGGACAGTTTAAACCCTTTTCCGCCGGGTGGATTGTGCATGGTGGGGGGACATTAAGGCCGGCTGGGAATACTAGTAAGCCCCACTTACTGGCTGCTGCGGTGGGCCCCTCCTTTGGCCCACCTATGTAGCTGACTCTTGGCGCACGTCCTTGGCTGCAGGGGGATGGCCTGAGTTCAATGATAAATGCCGTGTGCCAACTGGTAGCCAGGTCTAACACGGCCCATAGACGCCAGCGAGCCCAAAGTGTTCAGGGCCATCCGCCGCAGGGACGGCATAGTATGCCCGGCGGTGAGAAAGGGTTAGCAACTGACAGATACTGTAGATTCAGCAATTCTAAATATTATCTTTATGATTATATTCGTTATTCAGTTCATATCTGGCCACTCTAAGGGCCGACCTGTCTGATTAGGGGTTTCCTCACTTAACTGTGTTTTGTCTGCATGCTGGGTTACTCACTATTCTTGACGAAAGCTTCTACTGCCAGTCACTGTGTTGATTCTTCTGTTGTAAAGTGCTGATTTTAGCCGGTGTTTGCACATTCGGCAAACACTGACGATTGCTAAATCAATCCCATAAATGTAAACTATTAAAGATTGCACTTTCAATAAAAATTGTCAAATTTCGAAATAAAGAAGAAAAGAGAAAGCAGCTTGGTTTTACAGGAGCCGTATATGTATCGAACACACCGGCAGCTTGGAACGCATACCTTATTAATCATATAAAAAGAGGGCTATTGCATTGTTGAATTGAAATTGCTAAATAATATTACCAGAAAATAAATATAAAACGTCATAATTACTCTTAATAATTTATTTATAATTCACCTACAACAAAAAAAAAGATTCCGTTACGCTTATGAAGAAGTAAATAGGCTGCTGCTGCAAACTTAATATCTGAATTCGGCTCGTGAAATATTAAATGTAACCTAAATGTGCGAAACGAGTATAATTATGATAAAACGCCGGTTTTATTATAGCCCAATTATCCCCAGCAAAACGGATTGTATTTCGTGTTGCTGAGCGGGGCTTTCAGGCTCCCAAAAATGAATTTATCTATACAGCACAAAGTCGTCCAATTACAGTCTAACCTGACAAGGAAATGATTGTAGTGTGTACGGGAAATGCACAGAACAAATGAGATTATTTAACTTGTTCATGTTTTCTGTAACTAAATACTCTAGTTGGGAAATGAACATTAAATTATTTCCAGAGTTAAAAAAAAACAAGGAAATTCCATGCTTTAGTATTTCTCCACCGTCAGTTTATAGGAGCTTTCCTCATCCTTATAGACGATATCCTGGGTGATGTCATGTCGATGGATGAGAAACACTAATGTTCAAGTACAGGTTGAGTTTCCTTTATCCAGAATGCTTGGGACCTGGAGCCCTCTGGATTCCAGATTTTTGCAGATATCAGAATCTGGGAGAATCCAATGATACAGGGAGAGGAGATCTCGTCAGGAGAGCCACGATTGCCTTCTTGCTGCAGCTACCAGAGTATACACACGTTGGGGTGCTCTGCAGCATTACATCATGGACATGCTGCCCAGTGTCAACGTGACTCTGTGTCACGCCGCCCCGTGGCATGCCGCCAGCCGGGACCCTCACCTCGGAGGCAGGCTGGTGCCGGGCGGGTGGCGCTGCGGCGCTCTCCGCGGTCCGTGTGCGGGCTGGGAGTGTCCCCGGGTCCTGCGCTGCCTCCTGCGGGCTCTGCCGCATCTGCTCGGGTGGGTCAGAGCAGCCATGCCGTTCCGTCCACCTCAGGCATGGCGGCGAGTGGCGTCTGACGTCACAGGGGCGGGCGCATGGACCTGGGTGGTTGGTGCAGCCTCAGGAGGAGGACCCTCAGTCCCGACGGACTTGATGGGGAACTGCAGCAGACGCTTCCAGCTCCATGATTGACTGCCTCAGTGGGGTAAGCTGATTGGTGGAGGGATACACATTCGGGGAGTGGTTTGACACCTCTGCACCTATATAGGGGTTTTTCTGCCAGTCCATCGTTGCTTCAGCATTGTATCACTCCTGCCAGTGTTACTCTTAGAAACTTTACTCCATGATAATTCTGTGTATCAGTTCCTGGCTCTGTACCCGACCATTCTTGATCCGCCATTTGTCCCTGACCTCGATTGTGAATCTGACTAGGTCTCTTGGATTATCCTTTGGTACCGCGATATTCAACCTTCTACCTAAACTCTGCACCTGGGTTCTCCCCTCTCACCGAGCGCACCTGACACTCTGGGCAGCACGTCACATACTGGGGCTACCCTGCAGCTCCCAACATGTGCTATGGTTTGCTGCAGTGTTCAGGAGCCAAGTTCCTGAGCAGCAGTAGACATGTGTCCGAGTGTCCCTCATCTTACCTATTACTTATTGCCCATTATGTCTATTGGCATGTAGGGCAGCAACAAAGGTTCGCCACTCCTGTTTGTTCTGGCAGCTTTTGTATGGTACCCCACGTGTGGTTCATAGTCTTAAATTCTCTGTCCACCATTCAACGCCAGGGGCTCTTTGGTCTTAGTAAAGTCCAGACGGCTTAGAAAACTCAAATTTTCGGAGTCTTACGACGTTAAGATTTCTGCATAAGGGATGTCCAATTGGTTTATCGCTGCCTGATAAAGCACTGCAGGACAGGGATGTGAAGCTGGTTGATGTGTCTCACCCATCTTTTTTAAGGGGATGTGCTGCATTTTATAAAAAACTTAATGAGCAGGAGAACTGGCAGGATGATTATATGTATGTTCTTTTATGAACAAGTCTGAAAAAATATACACAGAATTGAAAGTAAATCTGAATTTATGACAAGAGACTCAAAAAATAACTGCAGAGACTTTGTCAAACTGCTACAATAATGCTGCTATCTATATCTATCATCTCTTCATATCTATCTATATCTATCTATCATCTCTTCCTATCTATATTCTCTTTATATCTATCCATGTCAGGGGACTTACCCTGACGGGGATTGGTCCCACAACCCTGCCGTGCAGACTGTCAGGGTTATTCAGAGAAAGGTGAAACTCCGGAGAATGACTGAAGAAGTGAAAATTCTAGGTAAAAAATTTCTCCCATTTATCTCACTTTCCAAATCGGCTATTTGGTCTAAATTGTTCTCTTCTCCTGCCAATTCTCCTGGTTTTCACTGTTCTCTGAATAATCCTGCGTGACTCTTGCCGAGTCAGGTCATCGCAGGCACTTGGAGGGATCCCCCCTGATCGTGTGTGGACCGCACTGACCCCTCTGACTGACTCTCATGGCCTCTGTGATCTCCTCCACGTCACAGTGGTGTTCGACATCCCACGTGGCAACCAAGATGACGTCCGTCTGGACCAACCGCCCAGCAACCAATCGGCTACCACCGTGACATCATGGCTGACCCGGTCGCCATAGTAACTGTGGTAGCACTCGTCCCTGATTGGTGTTTTCTCTGCAGGCTACCTATTTAAATCCCAGACTGCCCTACTACCAGTGCTCAGTTTTCCTGTGCCCCTTGCCAGAATTCCTACATTCCTGCTTGCCCTTATCCTACCTCCAGTCTCTGGTACCTGACTATCTTCATTATTGGATTCCCTGCTCTACCACGACCCAGTGCTTGGAATATCGACCGCGTCTGTCTGCCGCCTAGCTAACTCTCCTCTCAAGGTAATGAACTTTTCCGTCTCAGAAAACCCATATGTCTACTCCGTTTGCCTTGTTTGCTGTATTGTTGTTGTACTTTAAAGTGTCTCCTTCTGGTGTCCTCCGCATTCTGAACTCCAGCGAAGAAACTCTATCTATCTATCTATCCATCCATCTATCTATCAGCTCGTCACATCTATAATCTCTTCATATCTATCTATCTATCTATTGATCGATTTATCTATTTATCTATCTATCTATACGTAAAGGGAGAGAGCTGTCAATAAAAGAACCAATGATACATAAATTTGTTAAATTAGCTTTATGGTCTTGAACGTTATCCATCATGCACAGATTAACCCAACAACAAAAGGACACACAGTGGTGAGGATTGTCTTCCCAGTGGCAGTCATGGTCGTAGAATAACAGCAGTAAATGCCCCTCCCCTTGCTATTGTTAAACCCATTGTTCAGGTGTTATAAATAATGAAATACAGTTGATTGATTGCTATTGTATTATTCAACAATGCAAGGAGACAAGGCTGTCATGGGGAGATTTATCTTAAATGTCATGCTGGAAAATGTAGACTTTTTATCTACGGCGAGGCACGGGGACACACTGCTAGTTCAAGGCAGGCAGAGTCACTGTAGGTGAAGATAATCATGGAACGCATTATCTGAAATGAACAATTAACAACTCAATAATTACTGCACGCTGCCGCAGAATAACAGGTCATACCCATGTGTTATTTCTCAAGCGTACTTCTAGAAAGTGTTTAGATAATCTTCATAACAGGCTTTAAAACAGGTAAAAATGAAACAGAGAAACATTGGTTTACAATAAAGATGTACATGCATTCATGTATTATGGGCACTGAGCATTTACCCAGAGCAGGAGGTCTGTCCTGCTCCTTGTTATTCAAAACGTCACAGTGTATAATAATAATAATAATACACAAATAAAAAGGTAAAAAGTACTGCAGCTAGGAATCTCACGGTTAATGAGTAACTTCAACATGTTAGTACAATACACTGTTTTAATTAACCCTTTCCCTAACAAACACTGTTATTCAATAACACGTAACATTTATTTGAAAATGGGATGCATAGATAGCAATTAATTATATGATAAAATAGCACGTTTTTAACAGAGATTGCTATTCTAAAACAAAAAAATATTATAGTTATGTAAATTTGCTCATTTTTCATTTTTAATGTAACCAATAATCCTTCACAGAAATATTGATGGGTTGAAAGGTCCTAAACTTTAGATGGCATCCATTATCTCGCACAATGTCACACGGGGTCTGCATTATGAGTAGTAATGGGACGAACACCCCTGTGTTCAGCTCGTATTCGAACATTCGAACAGCCGAATACGAACTCGAACACAATGCAAATCAATGGGGGTCAAACATGCAAAATGTGTTCATTCACAGTTCTTCTAAATGTACCGGCAGCTGCCGGTACATTTAGGAGACCTGTGGCGGCAGCCCTCCGGCCCCCATGCCTCTGCTGTCCTGGCCTCCTGTTCCTCTGGTCTGTCTGCTCCTCTGTCCGGCCGCGTCTTCTCTGCCCCACGCCTCGTCTTCATGCTGAGCCCTGATTGGGCAAAGTCGTGCACCTGACCTGGACTTTGCCCAATCATGGCTCAATATTGAATTAGAGCCCTGATTGGGCAAAGTCCAAGTCAGGCACAGGACTTTGCCCAATCAGGGCTCAGCATGAAGACGAGGCGTGGGGCAGAGGAGCCGCGGCCAGATGGAGGAGCAGACGGACCGGAGGAACAGGAGGGCCAAAGGAACGGGGGCCGGGGGGCTGCAGCCACAGGTCTCCTAAATGTACCGGCAGGTGCCGGTACATTTAGGAGAACTGTGAACTCATTCTGCAAAGTCAATTTGTATTATGGAATGTCTGCGGTCGAACAGACCGCAAGCATCCCATAATGTTCGGCGTTCGCCGAACACGCGAATGGTGATGTTTGAATCGAACTCATGTTCGAATCGAACACTCGGCCCATCTCTAATTATGAGCATATCGGCAGAAATGGTCTTTGTGTTCAATATGGTAAGTGTGATGAATATAGATAATAATAATACCCCCTGAATCGTATCCCTGTACAGCAGTGAGTGACCCCAGAGCTCTCCCTGTATTCTGCCCTCTCCCTGGCTGCTGGAATGCAGCAGCAAAGCGTTTGAACTTTATGTTACAGTGAGGGTGGATGCTGCTCTTTGCAGCTTCTTTACAGTAATACAGAGTTACAGGAGTAAGGTCTCATATACACTTTATTTTCTCCATGGGGTACACTAATCTTACATTAAAAACAATGCAAAAGCAGCTTTATGTGCTAATTATTGGTATTTTTCTGCATTATAATGCAAAATCGAGTTTACACATTTTTGGGAGTGAAATGGTGAAGGTAAATAAATCTATTGCATGCTTTTTTATGCCATCTGGGTTTTTTTTTTCCACCAAACATTGACTTGGTGGAGAATTGTAGAGGAATGTGCTCCTCCATTTCAATGCTTAGAGAATAGACCCATTTGTTATTCGCTATTGTCCAATAACATAAAATTTAGTAATCTACAATTCCTAAAGCATTCACCTCTTATTTTAACCCCCAGGAGGCTACAGTAATCCAAAAAGCACAGTAAAGCTCTACAGTAGGGCTGCCAAACTCCTGCCTCCCAGATGTTTCTGAACTATTACTCCTATGATTCCCTGACCACCTATTGCACTGAAGGAATTCTGGGAATTGTTGTCAATCAATATCAGGGGGGGCTATGAGTTTGACAGTCCTGCTCTAGAGAGTATATTGGTGCTTTTTTTAAATAAATGAATAAACATTGCAATATAATAAACTCCAGAGATAGTGACAGCTGATGAGGTATGTGTGTCTTCCAGGTTGAGACATTTTTCTGCTTTTTCTTTCTATTCCAAAGTCACACTGTGCCATTTAGCATCTAATCCAACGTTACACGCAGTGGGTATTTGATGTTTGAGAGTTAAATACCGATCTCTGTACAGATTTAAGATTCCAACTGCAGCATTCCAGGAGCACAAGCCGCAGACATATTTTAATACCTCGTGTCTCTTTGCAAACCTCATAAAATCATTGCCCATGACCGCAGCCAACAATCGGATTGAAATCAGCAAAAGCAGACGTTTCCAAATACCAGATTTATTCTCCTCTTCTTTTTCGTTCTCCCTGTTAGCGTGAATTTTAAGTTGAGCCATCTGAGCTCCTGGCATCTGCTTGCGAAATCTATCCCTGCTCAAAAATCATGATGTATATCATTAAAACACGTATTGTCGTCCTAGCAATCAAAGTATTTTACAGGAATGGATACACAAACCCCCTCCCAAATATTAACCCTCTCACTACCATTTGATTTTCCAGAAATCCACTGTCGGGAACCAGTGAATTTATGAAAGATAATATTTCATTGATTATAAAGTGAGAATAGCTCCAATATATAATTAATGCATCATTTACCGTACAAATCCCATTTGGCAGGCAGCTGTCACCATCTGCTGGCCAAAAGGAGCTATTGCAGCTGGGGTTCCCTGCTGTAGCTAATGAATATCTACGTGCTACACAGATATTCACTTGTAAAAACTGTTGAGCATGTTGGGTGTCTTGCCTGAGGTGCTAAAAATTGGGGACACCTTCTGGGAACCAATTGCAAATAAATTGTGTTACAGCATAGCTCCAGGTTTTGTTAACACAATCTCGGACTGCTGTGCCTGCTACTTCTGGTGATTTAAATATGATCATGGTAGTGAAGGGTTAAGAGCCAAGTTGACATCTGAACCAGTGACGGCTAATCTTGGCAACCTAGATATTTCCGAATGACTTGTCCCACGTTGGCAAGCTAGCCAAATGGTGTGCAGTTCTGAAATCATTAAAAAGAGATAAATTTTTATAGTCACCCCATTAGAGGCTACCCCTTGTATTTACTGGCAGATGAAGAGTACGGTCATGAGAGTCATGTGCCCCTCTTAGTTCTATTCCCATTTGTCACGATCCCCAACAGAATGCGGTATATGATCCTCGCACGCAGCACACTATACTCTTCCTCCGATCCTTAGAAGTGGTCGGTCAATGTAAATCCCTATGCTGGTAAATGTTACAGCCAAGAGTGGTAAATGTTTTAGCCAAGAGTGGTAACTAAAGTGAAACCAGGGGTCACGATACCAGGGAATGTCAGGAAGCCAAATGCAAGGGGTCAGTACTCCAGAGAGTGTCGGAAGCCATTTGCCAGGGGTCAGAATGCCAGAGAGTGTCGGAAGCCATTTGCCAGGGGTCAATAAGCCAGAGAATGTTGGAAGCCGTTTGCCAAGGGTCAGTTGCCAGAGAAAAATACAAATAATCAAAGGTAGCACTAAGGGATTGCGAAACCACGTTAGTGCAATGCTGGGATGCATTGCCTGTGGTTTTAAACCTGGCGGTACTGCGTCATCGTGCCCGGCTCTGCCCCGGCGTCTCACGTGTCTGCCAGGATTCCCTTTTCATTCGGCGCGTGGTCAGAGAGCAGTGAGGACGATGCTGGCGGGCACCTGGGGGGACCATAGCGCGGTACATAACACCATTATAGAAAATGTTATGTACATGACACAAGGTCATATGAGGTGTCATTGGAAAGTCCAGAGTCTGTCCTGTTCAGTGATACCAAACAAGACCATAAACAATGTTCAAACAAAAAATTGTGCTTTTATTTTGTGCTAAAGCAGCAGCATTGTTCGCTTTTCAGATATTAAGTAAACAACACCACTGCAATAAGTCACTCATTTCACACTATGGAACATTGATGTCAGGTGTCACATAGGCAGCGGGAGGACAGACCCTGTGCAACAATATTCTGGGGAGAGAGAATGTGATGAGCGCCTGCTCTGCCTGTCACTGCAAATCAGACACCAGCCTTAGACAAAATTGTTAGAGTTCCCCTCCCGAAATGTATGTCTGGCTCCGCCACTGGATTATAGCAAAATGTTATTTTGTTTAAAGACTGAACATTTTGACAAGGTTTGTGTATCAAATAATAATGGGAGGTGCTTAATCAGTAATCTCAAACCAACAACAATCCTCATGTTTATTAACTTTATAAAGAAAATACAATCTGATAGTATTCAAATCTTTATAAATCATGGGCTTCTTAAAGCAAAATACATGATGCTCAAGAAACACTGGATTCTGATGGATGGTTTGCTAATTAACACTATGATAATGTGCAGGGCTCAAAATTTCCACTCGCCTACTAGCATTTGGCGAGTGGAAATTAAGTGAGGGCGAGTGGAAATGCACACGCAGGGAGCACAATAAATTATTTTTGCTGCATATCCCAGCGGTGCCACCGTACAGCCCCCCTTCCCCAGGATAAACGGTGGCAGGGATCCGTTGCCTAACCTGGCCAAGCTCGTCTCTGTCACTGGCAGGGGGGTGGAGAGGAGCTTCCCTGCCTCCTCGCTCTGCTCACACTGGGGTCTGATGCCTGGGTGTACATGTATCTGGGGTCTGATGTCTGGAATGTTATTTTTGTAAATTTATTCAAAATAAAACCTTTAACAGTGTAATTTCATAAGATAATTTAAGGGGGTGTGTTTAGGGGCAGAGTTAAGGGCTGGGTATGGGTTAGGTAGAGCAACTGGTGGCGAGTAACTCTTATGGTCTGGTTAGTAGCTTTAGACTTGAAATTTTGAGCCCTGATAATGTGTATATATTGTTTTATTTTTACTCCTTTTTTTTCTTCTTAGTTTTTAAACTGACATCTGTCTAATAAGGTTGTCACTTAACATCAAAAGAATGATAGAAGGAAAGAACATGGGTCCTATTCCAACCCTGGTGCAGATCTTGTTAAGTTTACATCGACCTTGGAATAGGGCCCCATGTCTACAGAGTTGACCTTCCTCCAAGAAAAACCCAATAACACCAATCCCTCTACAAGTAAATGGAACGCTCATCAGCCCGACGCCTCATGCCTCAGTGTTACTTTCGATTCTGACCTAACGTTCTCTCCTCACGTCCAGACAGTGACCAAATCCTGTTACTATCAACTCAAGAACATCGCCCGTGTCCGCCCCTTTCTGACATAAGATATCGAGAAGGTGCTGGTTCATGCTCTTGTCCTTTCATGACTTGTTTACTGCAACTCGCTCCTTATTGGCCTCCCCAACTCCCGTATTGCCCCTTTGCAATCTGTAATGAATGCAGGGGCCAGGCTTATTATTCTCACCAGATGCACCTCGCTTACCTCCCCCCTCTGCCGGTCCCTCCACTGACTTCCTGTACGTTTCAGGATACAGTTTAAAATACTGATGTTCACTTTCAAATCACTCAATAACTCAACCCCTCCCTACATGTCTTTGTTACTCCGCAAACTGAATATAGAATATTTGATACAGTCCTAACCTCAACATCTGAGGAAAGGGATTTAGGGGTCATTATTTCAGAGGATCTAAGGGTAAGTAGTCAATGTAATAGAGCAGCAGGAAATGCTGGCAGAATGCTTGGTTGTGTAGGGAGAGGTATTAGCAGTAGGAAAAGGGAAGTGCTCATGCCACTGTACAGAGCACTGGTGAGACCTCACTTGGAGTACTGTGTGTAGTACTGGAGACCGTATCTCCAGAAGGATATAGACATCTTAGAGAGAGTTCAGAGAAGGGCTACTAAAATGGTGTACGACTTGAAGGAGAAAAGTTACCAGGAAAGGCTTAATGATCTTAACATGTACAGCTTGGAAAAAAGACGAGACAGAGGAGATATGATAGAAACATTTAAATACGTAAAGGGAATCCACAAGGTAGAGGAAGGGAGTATATTTAAAAGGAAACAAAGTAGCAAAACAAGAGGACATAGTCTTAGATTAGAGGGGCAAAGGTTTAAAAGTAACATCAGGAAGCATTATTTTACTGAGAGGGTGGTGGATACATGGAACAGTCTTCCAGTAGAAGTGGTAGAGGCCAAAACAGTAATTGAATTTAAGCAAGCATGGGATAGGCATAAGGCTATCCTAAATAAAAGATAAATCCAGGTCAAGTATCCATGTAATTGGGCAGACTAGATGGGCCGAAAGGTTCTTATCTGCCGACATTTTTCTATGTTTCTAAACACATCTCGTCTAGAGAACTCCGGTCGACAGGCGATCTTCTCCACCTGTCTCACCCGTCTACTCCCGCACTGCCAACTCTTGCCTCGAAGAGTTCTCAAGGGCAGCTCCGGTCCTGTGGAATGACTTGCCTTGTCCTATCAATCTCTCCCCTGACCTTCAGGCCTTCAAGAAATCCCTCAAAACCCATCTCTTCAGATTAGCGAACCACGTCACTGATGCAACTCATCCCTCTGCTCACATGCGATTGAAGCCGCTTCTATGGCCCCACCATTCCCAAACCACTGGCACTAATGGTCCTGTTGTCCAGTAAAATCCCCCTTGCCTTTCTCAACCCCAATCCCTCTAGACTGTAAGCTCCTATAAGCAGGACCCTCTACACCTCGTTTCCATCCTATGTCTGTTTATCTGTATCTCATTCCCTTCGGTATTGTAAAGCGCTGTGGAAACTGTTGGCGCTATATATATGATGTCAATAATAATAATAATAATAAGTTTATAGCTCTGGTTACACGTATAATTTATTCATGGTGATGGACAGTTGATGAAGAATGTGACCCCGCAGCATGTATAATCCATATGGTGCAGGTAAGAAATCAAAGAGGATTCACATGTGACCTGCCTTGATTTCTTTCCTGCAGCAAATGAATTATACATGTTGCAGGGCAGCACTTTTCCCTGTTCCCCTCTGCATGAAATAGTAATATGTGTCCCTTTAAACATGGCCGATATGGACACCCTAGTTTATACAAATGTTGGAATACAGCCTGAAATTAGCAGGTGAAAATTCTGAATAGGTGAAAATTCGGATAAATCACAACTCATTGCGAAGCAAATGTACAAGCATAATAAAAACAAATACATATAAGCAAATACCTAGGTAAGTTTTCAGTTTACATCATTAGAGATGTCTGCAAACCGGATCCCCTCTAGATATCAGGGTTATTATAATAATGTTTAAAAACTATAATATTTTAACTGTTCTTTGGGGGATGGAGACAATCGCATGACTTGAGCGAGAGAACAAAAACATATTGATGAGAACATAATTGTCTGCTTTTTAGCATTAGCCATAAAGAAAACAAAAAAAAGGCTTTAGAAGAAATGAATACCCCGTGAAGCAATAACTTTAATGATGTAAAAATGGATTCACTGCGAGAGTCTGTAATCATCTGAGCAGACGTCTGGAATAGGAGGCAAAGAAATTATTCCGGCTCACAAAAGAGGAGACCAAATGTTCTATGCTAAGACCGAAATCCACGTCCAGCAAATATTTTTGAAAAGCATTTTCGTTTCAAAAACTCTGTTGAGCGAAATAACAGTTTTTGTGATGGATTTTTTTCCTCGATATTTATTTTAACCCCTTAAGGACCAAGGGTCTCTTTGCATTTATGACGGAACAATTACGTCATTGATCCTTAAGGGGTTAACCTCTCCACTTTTTCATGAAAAAAAATATTATCATGTCATTTGTGTGAGAAATGGGATGGAAAGTTACTGGTTAAATATAGGGTAAAATAACCCCTAAAAACACAAACATTATCTCGATTTTTCATTGTAATGCACTGAAAAGCACTCATTAGCATATCAAAAGACCACTTTCACACCTTTTTAAAGCAAGATCAGTGTGTCCTCTGTGTAGAAACAAATTCCATTGTTTTACATCTCTCCAAGAACCCTGGAGAAACAAAAAAAACCATCTGCAAATAGCAGCCCTAAACCTCACTGTAATAAAAAGTACACGTAGTTTACTGCTGCATCACAGCTGCCAGGGAAAGAGCAGAATACCGGGTGAGCTGTGGGGTCACTCACTGCTGTACAGGGATACAATTCAGGAGGTTATAATGAGTGAAAATCCCTGTACAGTACAGATACAAGGTGTTACTGTAATTGCCATACTCAGGCATCACGCAGCACATACAGATACAAGGTGTTGCTGTAATTGTCATACACAGGCATTATGCAGCACATACAGATACAAGGTGTTGCTGTAATTGCCAAACACAGGCATTATGCAGCACATTCAGATACAAGGTGTTGCTGTAATTGCCATACACAGGCATTATGCAGCACATACAGATACAAGGTGTTGCTGTAATTGTCATACACAGGCATTATGCAGCACATACAGATACAAGGTGTTGCTGTAATTGTCATACACAGGCATTATGCAGCACATACAGATACAAGGTGTTGCTGTAATTGCCATACACAGGCATTATGCAGCACATACAGATGCAAGGTGTTGCTGTAATTGCCATACACAGGCATTATGCAGCATATACAGATACAAGGTGTTGCTGTAATTGCCATACACAGGCATTATGCAGCACATACAGATGCAAGATGTTGCTGTAATTGCCATACACAGGCATTATGCAGCACATACAGATACAAGGTGTTGCTGTAATTGTCCTACACAGGCATTATGCAGCACATACAGATACAAGGTGTTGCTGTAATTGCCAAACACAGGCATTATGCAGCACATTGAGATACAAGGTGTTGCTGTAATTGCCATACACAGGCATTATGCAGCACATACAGATACAAGGTGTTGCTGTAATTGTCATACACAGGCATTATGCAGCACATACAGATACAAGGTGTTGCTGTAATTGTCATACACAGGCATTATGCAGCACATACAGATACAAGGTGTTGCTGTAATTGCCATACACAGGCATTATGCAGCACATACAGATGCAAGATGTTGCTGTAATTGCCATACACAGGCATTATGCAGCACATACAGATACAAGGTGTTGCTGTAATTGTCCTACACAGGCATTATGCAGCACATACAGATACAAGGTGTTGCTGTAATTGTCATACACAGGCATTATGCAGCACATACAGATACAAGGTGTTGCTGTAATTGCCATACACAGGCATTATGCAGCACATACAGATACAAATTGTTCCTGTAATCTCCATATACAGGCATTATGCCACATACAGATATCATTTTTATATTCTATTGGTATTATATGGAAGCTGCATTGCTAATAATCTCATTATGATCACTACAAATCCCTATAAGCAGGAGATCCGGCCATTTTTTTTATTTATCTTTATCACTGTTAGTGCATCTAGCACAAAGGTCTTTTCTGCATGTATGATAAAGGACACCATCTAGTGCTCAGAATCTTACATTGCAACAATATTTCTGTAAAGGATAAACAAATACATGAAAAATAAAAAATGGGCAAATTAACATTATATTAAGTTATTAACTATCTCAGAATAACAATTTCTGTGCGAAACATTTATTTTTCCAGATATTTAATTGTTAACTTTGCATCCCATGTTTCAAATAACTGTAATGATAAAAAAATTAACAAAAATAGCTTGGTAGTGAAGGGGTTAAAGTATTAACATTATGTAAATTTGAACATTTTCATTATTCATATATTCATTTATCATTTACAGAATTATTGCAGGGGTGAAAAGTTCTAAACTCTAGATAACGTCCCTTATCATGCCCAGAGCACAGTGATCTTACAATGTAGAGAATTTCTATTCTGAATACACAAATTCACATCTATAGGGGTTATTCTTGAAAACGAGAGAAATCTCAATGTATCCTTCCTGGTAAAATACTTTATAAATAAATAAATAAATAAATATTCAGAGAATGCCAATGTGGGTCCGAAATGGCACTGAACAGAACAATTTATCCATGTGATGCAATTTCATGGCCTTTCGGCTATTCCCAATGCAGTCAGTTCGCCAAATTTTAGCGAATTGACAGCAAAATACGGTGCCTGTTGGACAGCAGTGAAATCCCCATAGAGAAGCAATGGTTAATCTATTCAGCGACACCGAACAGCAGAGAAATGTCAGTGAAATGCCCTAATGTTCGGTGGTTTCATTTGGCAGGTTTAATCAGGCGAATCCCAGAGGTTTCAACGTTAAAATTATTCCTGTTTTTATTCAATATCTGATAAACTGTTTATTCTTTTATTCTGCAACAAAAAGTCTCTTTAATTTTTTTAAAGATTTTTTCATTATTTTTCGGGATTTTTTTTGAAAAATTATTTTTCAGATTTTTTCTAAATAGCAGTTTTAAATGGCAGTTTTTCTTGTTCTGTAACAGACCTATTAGTATTCATAGGACCTTATATGTTATTTTCAGACATTTTTGCCCAGTAGTTTTTTTGCAAACAGCGTTTCAAACCTTTTGTGTTTTGTTTTTATTACACGTCTGGTGACTTGTTAGCTTTTTTCTGCGGCTGATCGGCGCTGTGCTCAGCGGCTTGCCGGCTGCATTTGGTGGCTGTCCGGCGCGTTTGCTGCGGCTGTATGGCAGCTTGGCTGCGGATCGTCATGGCAGCAGCCAGGGACCGTCACCGGAGGCTGAGGCGCAGCACGGCGGGCAGGTAGGCATTATCACCCATCACCCATCATCCACAGACACCCACATCTCAACTGATCCCCTGCATACTTTTGCTGGTAGGACCCCCATCACCCAGTATTCGCAGGCACCCACATTATAACGTTTCCTTGGTTTTTTCCTGTTTTTTTATTTATTTTTGTTTTTCTCCACCATTTACTTTGCTAATTAGCATGTGAATCTCCTGCCCTATTGACACAGCCCATCCAGCTTCAGGTGTTTGCATTTAGGCAGTTAAAAAGTAATCAGTCCGCCCTTTATAACATTTAAGACCAGCTCCACTGAGCCTTGGCTCTTGTGACATCCCCAAGTGGCATTCTTAAGTGGACGCGCAGAGTTGATTCCTGGAGTGGAGGGACTGGAGGAAGGAACTGCAAGGCCCAATATTACTCTGGGTAAACACACGTCTATATCATGCTTTCTCTCACGCTTCTGCTCTTTACTACTACCTTTCTCCTTAAATGGAACTCCTGCCCCTCTACCACCGACCCCTACACTATCTGCATCTCTCCCTCCCTCCTCTCGTCCCACATGATGGCCTCACATGAGCTCCTTTATTTCCTCAGAACATGGTCTCCCTCTAACTCTCGTGCTGCCAATCACTCCCACAAATCCCATTCCCACCTTCTCTTTCTCACCCTCCTGCTGTTACTCTATTCAGGTGACATATCTCCTAACCCTGGCCCCACAACACATCCAATACTTCACTCTCATCCTATCTCCATCGCACATAAATCACCTCCCTGCAAGCCCAGCAACCTCATTCCCATAATACCTCAGCGCCTGTCCTCTTTCTCCTGCGCCCTCTGGAACGCTCGCTCTGTGTGCAACAAACTCACAGCAATCCATGACATCTTCCTTTCAAACTCCTTCAACCTCCTAGCTTTAACTGAAACCTGGCTAACTCCCTCTGACACAGCCTCCGTTGCTGCTCTCTCACATGGAGGTCTACACTTGAGCCATACCCCCAGACCGGGTGAGAGACATGGTGGCGGGGTCGGAATCCTGCTCTCTCCCACCTGCACCTACCAGCATCTCCCTCCACCCTCATCCCTCTCCTTCTCCTCCTTCGAGACACACTGCATCCGCCTGTTCTCTCCTCTGGCTCTCAGGGTGGCAGTCATCTACCGCCCACCGGGACCAACCTCCCAGTTCTTTGACCACTTTGCTACCTGGCTTTCTCACTTCCTGTCTTCTAATCTTCCATGCCTAATTCTCGGGGACTTCAACATTCCCATTGATGATCCTTCCGCCCCTGCTGCCTCCAAACTTCTTTCACTCACGTCCTCCCTTGGACTCACACAATCCTCCCTCCTCCCTACCCACCGCGATGGTCACGCTATTGACCTTGTCTTTTCCAACCTCTGCTCCATTTCTGAGTTCAACTGTCGCCCTTTCCCCATCTCTGACCACCACCTTCTCTCTTTCAACCTATCTGGACTTCCTAAACACCTGCTCCCCCCCCCCGCACACACACTCGCAGAAATCTGCATGCTGTGGACCCCCATCAATTCTCCAACCTACTGCACCACCTCCCTCATACCTCATCCTTCACCTGCCCTGATGCTGCCACTAATCACTACAACACTACTCTCATCTCTGCTCTAGACACTCTTGCTCCTCTTCGACTCTATAAGGCCCCATGCCGCCAGCTTCAGCCCTGGCACACCCTCCAGACACGCTACCTGCAAAGATGCTCCCGCACTGCAGAGCGTGCCTGGAGGAAATCCCGCTCTGAAGCTGATTTTGTTCACTTCAAGTTTATTCTCCGGTCATACACCTCTGCCCTCCACTTGGCCAAACAATCCTTCTTCTCATCTCTTATATCTACGCTGTCCTCCAACCCTAAACGGCTCTGGTCCACCTTCAACACCCTCCTCTACCCACCTGCACCTCCCCCCACAGCTGCCTTCAACGCTCAAGACCTGGCAGACTACTTCCACAGTAAAACTCTAAATATCAGAAGCAACATCCCAACACAAGATAGTTATCTGCCACCTCCACTCCCAGAGTTCCCCTCTGCCACCCTCTGTCGCTTCCTCCCAGCCACTGAGGAGGAAGTCAATTCCTTATTGTCCTCCTCACATCTCACCACATGCCCGCTCGACCCCATTCCCTCACATCTAATTCCTCTCCTCTCCTCCTCCCTCACACCTGCTCTCACACACATCTTCAACCTATCTCTCTCCACTGGCTCCTTTCCATCCGCCTTCAAACACGCGCTAGTTACCCCTTTACTAAAGAAACCATCCCTCGATCCCAACTCTCCATCCAACTACCGCCCTGTATCCCTGCTTCCCTTCACATAAAAGCTCTTAGAAAAACTAGTCTTCAACCGCCTCTCCCTCTTCCTGTCCTCCAATTCCCTACTTGACCCCCTGCAATCTGGCTTCCGTCCCCTACACTCAACTGAAACTGCCCTCACCAAAGTCACCAACGACCTCCTAAGATAAATCCAGGTAAAGTATCCATGTAATTGGGCAGACTAGATGGGCCGAAAGGTTCTTATCTGCCGACATTTTTCTATGTTTCTATGTTTCTAACTGCTAAAAAACACGGCCACTATTCTATTCTCATCCTGCTCGACCTCTCGGCTGCTTTTGACACTGTTGACCACCCCTCCTTCTACAGACCCTCAACTCTCTGGGTCTCGGTGACACAGCACTCGCTTGGGTCGAATCCTATTTATCCAACAGGTCCTTCTGTGTGTCCTTTGCTGGAAACTCCTCCTCCTCATTGCCTCTATCTGTTGGTGTACCTCAAGGCTCTGTCCTTGGTCCTCTGCTTTTTTCCATCTACACCTCCTCCCTGGGCAAAAATCATCAACAGCTTTGGCTTCAATTACCACCTCTACGCTGATGACACTCAGATCTACCTCTCTACCCCTGATCTCTCTCCCCCTGTCCTTTCAAAAGTCAGTGACTGTTTATCTGGCATCTCCTCCTGGATGGCCTCCCACCACCTAAAGATCAACATGTCAAAGACTGAACTCCTACTTATTCCTCCCTCCAATGCCTCCCCACCTCCTGACTTCTCTATCACGGTGGAGGGTATCACCATTTCCCCCATCAAACCAAGTTCGCTGTCTTGGAGTTACACTTGACTCTGCTCTTTCCTTCATCCCCCACATCAAGTCTCTTTCCTCCTCCTGCCGATACCAACTGCGTAATATTTCCCGAATTCGGCCATTTCTTACCGCTGTCACCACAAAACAACTCATACACGCCCTGATAATCTCCCAACTCGACTATTGCAATAATCTCTTATCTGGCCTCCCTCTGTCCCGCCTCTCCCCCCTACAATCCATCCTGAACGCCTCCGCCAGGCTAATTCACCTCACCCGCCGCTCTGTCTCTGCCGCTCCCCTCTGCGAGTCCCTTCACTGGCTCCCCATCCACTACAGAATTAAGTTCAAAATCCTTATCCTTACCTACAAAACCCTCACTAACTCAGCTCCCCACTACCTGTCCTCACTAATCACCAAATACACCCTGGCCCGCTCCCTAAGATCAAACAGTGACCTGCGACTAGCTTCTCCCCGCATCACCTCTTCCCATGATAAACTGCAGGATTTCTCACGCGCAGCCCCCACTCTCTGGAACGCTCTCCCTCATACTGTCAGACTTTCCCCTAACTTCTCTTCCTTCAAACGCTCCCTGAAAACATTCCTATTTAGGGAAGCCTACCACCCAACTCACTGACGCAACCATCAATCATTCTCACCTTACAGTCCTCTCCTCCTGTTTCCAACCCCAACCCTCCTAGATTGTGAGTTCCTACGGGAATAGGGCCCTCATCTCCTCCTGTACTGTTTGTCAAATGTTGTTCAATGTATTGTAACCCTGTCTATACTGTGCTTATTGTACAGCGCTGCGGAATATGCTGGTGCTTTATAAATAAAGAATAATAATAATAATAATTTGTTAGTGATTTTATCAGTGGGTTCGGATCGATCAGATATTTCGGATCGTATCGACCGCCATTTCTCCCGGTTTTTTCGGTGGATTTTCAGCGATTTTGCAGCAGTTTAGTGTCAGATATTCTGGGTCAGTACCCTGCACTCCGGGGAACCGGCGGTCACCACAGGTCGGGGAATTTGGTTCCTCGAAGTGCGGGGAACGAGAGAGCACCGAAATGTTACCGACATTTCGGTGCTCTCTGAATAAACCCTTACGTCTTTCTGCTTGCTTTCCATTTTTTTTACCTACTTTTAGCCTCTAATTATGGAATGTGGAAAAACTATAAGTTATAAATTACGGAAGTATAAAACAACAGAACTTCTGCTGCACACGCTTCTAGGAGCTTACACATCCAACAGACACACTACAAGCTTCTTATGCGTTGATACCTGACACCTACACGTCTGCATACAATTTATCCCACCGCTGACAAGACCTGTTGGCGCTGTCAAGCATCACCGGGCACATTTCTGCACATTTGGTGGGAATGCCCATTGATACGTTCATACTGGGAATCTATATTCTCGATCGTTAATGAAATCACAGGATTGAACTTATGCCCTTCCCTTCAAGTCGCACTTATTCACTTGGTCCCTATCTCGACACTCACATATAGGAATTCTTTAGCTATACAATTGTTCAATGTTGCTAAATCTTTGATCCCTTGAAGGTGGCGCTCGACTACACCCCCAACGGTTTGGGAATGGATACAAGTGGACGAGGGTGTCCGCGAAATGGTGGAGATGTTCCTCTCCATGGACAATAAATACGGCAAATATTTCGTCACATGGTATTGGTGGTTAGATTTTCGTGCCACGAGATCGCGAGGTTACACTCCGGTGGCCATACCTACTGCTGAGAAGTCGGGTGGAATAGTGGGCTAAATAGGATATATGTGAACAGGGAAAATGTGAAACCTTGAAATTGCAGATAGTCCAAGTGATGAGCCATTCTCCTGATACCCTGACACTCATATAAGCATTAGGTGTCGACACCTGAGAATCCACAGACTGCTTTACTTATTTCTAATGTATGCAATGTTGGTTATTTACTGAACCCCCCCCTTTCCCTCAAATTTTTTTTTCTTCTTTTTCTTTTATTTCCCCTTCACCCCCTTCCCATCCCCCTCCCCCTTCCCATCCCCCCTGTTAAGTAGGGATGTGCGTTTCGGGTTCCGGAATTTCGGAATTTTCACGAAATTTCCCGATTCGTGTTTTGGGATGCAGCCGATTTTCCGAAAATTTTTAGATCCGAAAATGGCAGATCCGAAAAGTTTTCCGAGCCGAAACGAAATATTTTCGGAATTTTCGAATGTACTTGAAATGTGTCAAATCGAAATTTATTGCTTTGAAACGAGGAGAACAGACGTTCCGGAAAAACGAAAATTTCCGAAAATACGAAAAGTCGATACAAAAAACGAGCTAAGTGACACGAAAATACGAAAAATGGTCGATATTCCGAAAAAAAATGTACACGAAAAACGAGTCGAGCCGAACCGAATCGAAACAGAAATCGGTCGAAACGAGCCGAATTGAAAAGTTTAAAAATCCGAAAAATCGAATCGAATCGAACCGAAAAAAAAATCGGTGCACAAGCCTACTGTTAAGCACATTATTTAATTCTATTTGTAACAAAAATATGGTCATTCTTATTATATATGCAACTATGATATTGAATGTTAATATCTCACTTTGTATGTTTGATAAAAAACAATAAAACTTTATTATTAAAAAAACAACAGAACTTTGACATGTTATATTTGATTCTTGCTTAATGTTTCCATCAAATTAAAAGAGATGGTGGAATGCAACCAAAACAAATATGAATTTATGAGATTAAGAAAACAGTTGAAAACCCTGGAAGACGGAAAAAGACTTTTGGTAGAAAATTATGAAAAAGGAGACACACAGCGATGTCAAAGCATCATGGGATAATAAGTGGTTTCAAAACATTTGGGGCTCTATTCCAACCCTGGTGTGAAGTGAATAAGAGCCATTGTTAACTTTTTAGAGAGTAAGAAATGATAACACTTTGATACATTGACATACGGAGATAACAAATCAATCTATTCTGCAGATAAACACTGAACACAACCATCACAGCAGAAAACTATGCAAACGAACATGTGCACCACTGGAAAACGCGCGAAGCATCGGGCGAACATGATAATGCCACGCTTTCATGATGGATTTTCTTTAACGTGGCTGTAATATTTATAACGGTTTTGTCTCTGGATAATGGTAAAACCTGTCTTTGCGTGATGTATATGGCTATAAATATGAAAGGATACCGCGGCCGAGATACCGCGTGTCCGATTATTTATAAGGATTTGAGTTTAATGTGGCAGTGTGTGTTTTTGATTTATTTCCGTTTGCATAGAGCTATGGCAAAGCGTGGATCCCGCGGAATGTATTTTTTGATTTTTATGCATTTTTTAAAGGTAGACAACGTCTGTTATGAACCAGTCGACGCTTAAAAAGTGCATTAAATAAATATATATTCTTACGGATACTCAGACCACACAATTTAATTTTTTTTTACCGTTTCTCCCATCAGATCGCATTTGTCAGAACGGTTGAGCATTAACAATGACGTCCTGAATCATTAATGGGGCACTAATTCCAGTTTCCAAGGTACCAGGGGATACGCTGGTGGAATTTGCATTTTTCGCCTTTAGTTTCTCCAACGTCCTAGAGAAAAAAAACTAAAACGCCGGTACGGTTAAAGCCTCGAAAAAAATTCACAAAATAAATAAATCGAGGAACGTTACCTACCCCGTGGGAAAATGTACGAAAACAAATGGTTAGAAGTGAGGGAAAAAATAATAATTTCGTTTAATCATAATATAACGAGGCTAATTGTATAAATGTATTTAGTGGAAAAAATGGAAATTGCTCAAGTGCATTTAATTGAGAGCACTAGAGAAAAATAACTCTCTGATCCAGAGGCTTGTGGGTTTGTTTGGTTTCCGGAAATTTAGTGTTTCTACGAAATGTAATTACCCACTGGTCATTCCAGGCCATGATTAATCTTCAGTGTTTGAAAAGGAAAAGTAATTTTCTACAAACAACACTAAAATCATAGAGACGGAAAACTATTTGATATGAATGTGATGGGTCGTGATTTTTATTCCTCCTTCATATCTCCTTATTCAAATCTATTTTGCGTTTGGAAATTACTTCATGTTTACCAGATTTATAATAACCAATTGGTTTGTGTACAAAAGTGTTCGAAAAACGCTTTGGAGGGAAAATAACCTTGCTGGGATGATTAAGTGGGAAAATGGAATTCCTTCTTTCTCATTTTCATGCTTAATAAGTAGCAAGCGACACTGAGCATTGTAAATGTAATTGATGGAGTGAGAAGGTAATGGGGGACTCGTCCACACAAATGTCTGGAGGCCAACCATGGTCGAATTTACATCCTCTTGAGTTTATTGTTTTGGTGAAGAAACCTGAGGTCTATGGGGATGTGGGAATGTGGTTTTAGGGAAAATGTTGGCTTTTCAATGTCGGATGAAGCTCATACTGACCTGCAGAGCTGCTGGGAGGGAACGGTGAACCCTTGGAGAACCTACTCAGTTGAGTGTACTTACAGGGTTATTCAGAGAGGTGAAACTCAGGAGAATGACTGGAGAAGTGAAAATTCTAGGTCAAAATAGCCAAACCATAAAATTTCACCCATTTATCTCACTTTCCAAATCCGATGGTTCTCTTCTCCTGTCAATTCTCCTGGTTTTCACCTCTCTCTGAATAACCCTGTTAGGGTGGTGGCTTTTAAAGTAGTGCTTTTTAGGGTATACATACCTTTCACTCATCAGAAATGGGAGTGAGGTTGGGCTGCTTATGGATCACCATGTATGTACCAATATTGAGAGTATGTCACGTTTATATTGACCCTTCCATTCAAAAGTAATCCAACACCAGAAGAAAACCCCTATGTCAGTGTCACCACGCTCTGGCCCCTGTCACCCACGTTAACCCTGCAATATGAACAATGCACATTCCTGGAACTTCTGTTTGTACCTAGCTCTGGAGCCCCACCTGAGCTCACCTTTCCTTAATCAGCTCAGCATATCAGGAAACCACTTCCACATTGAGGTTGCAGACTGTGAGAACCTGTTTGAGAAAGCTCCCAAGGATTTCCTGATTGAACCACCAAAGACTCTAAGGACCCTCTGTTGCTATCTGGACATTTCACTTCATTCATACCGGTACCCCCCCTATCCTGCTTCCAGTGCCCCTCCATTCAGCTCCCTGTTCCCACGTCTAAGATCCCTGTGAACCAGACCCATTGCTAGTACTCTGATCATTCTTATTGCCTGGTCCCTGCCTGAGACCGCGACTTCCAAGTTCTGTGTTATATGTTTATATCTGTATTATTGTTTATTCATTGCTTGCCCCATGTGCTGTTAAGTTCCCTTTGTGTCTATTTGCACTCTCACCCTCTGGTCTCTTATTCTCATCTTGCTATCTCTTATTTCTCCTGTTCCTAACCGCTCCCATATTTAGTTCTCCTTAACCTCCCTTCCCACTACTCCCAGCCATCCCTATTACTTCAGCGTCCTTCTCTTGCATCTTCTCTCCTTCTCTAAGCTATTCCCTTTTGTGCCCAGTCTCCTCCAATGTCTAGTTCTAATCTCCTTTTATTTAGTTCATGTCTTTTATGTTCTTGTGTTTATTCTTAAATAAACCCTTTCTGTTACTTTGCAAAACCTGCCTATTTCACTGCATCCTGGGCTCACAACCCCACCGGCTATATAAATCCCAGTCTACATGTGACACCCTACTACCGGTAATAGAAATGGCGGGGTTACAGAGTCTAAAGGTGTATGGGTGACTGTAGAAATAGACAGCATGAGTAAACAAGCCAAGGTGCAGGAGTATAGAGAACAGCAGAAACGGTTAATAAAGCCAGGAATCAGGACAGAAGTTAACAGCAGAGTAAGAAATACAGTCCGAGTTGGCACACGGTAGAACAAAAATATTAATGTACACAGAGCGCACTCTCGGGTTTAATGACCACATCAGGGCAACCAACAAAGCACAGAACAAACATATATCAGCCTATCAGCCCTCTAGCAGGTCACTAATCTTGCATCAAAATGTTCTGGATTGATAATGACACATGGGATGTTTTGGGTGAAATCCCATGTCTATCTATTATGCTCATCATGTTTAAACGTGTTTTGAAGGCTTATTTTAGTATATGACCCAGACATATTATATATCGTTCTTTCCGTCAGACTCGGCAGATTCATAATATGTCATTATTATATGTATACGTCATGACCTGTCTGTTTATTACAACCAAAAATGCAATAAAATATGAATTTTCAATAATTTACAACGTGTAAAGTGGTTTTTTTCACATTTTAAGAGCAATTGCAGTTATATTTTGTATGGGGTGCGCTTGTTAAAAAAATTAGAGATGGGGTCTCATTACATTTTTTTTTGGGAAAATTAAGCGATTTTTAACAAACGCACCGCATACAAAAATCGTTAGTGCAGCATTATTGTTCACATTATAATTGAAATGGGAACAATATTGCTGCATTAACAAACCAAATACAAATTTTTATAATTATTTTTTAAAATATTTTTTATTTTATTTTAGAACTTTTTTATACTCATGTTTGGTATTGTTGGAACAGCCATGCTCTGGCCGATCCAACAATACCAAACATTAACCCCTAACTGCCACGGATCGGGAGCTAGGGGGTTCATTGGAACCCCCTATCTCCACCATTGGTGGCAGTTAGGGGTTAACTCCAGGACTGGCGTCATCGTGCTATGCACGATGACGCCAGTCCTCAGGGGGCATTCCCGGAAGCTTGGCCGACATCCAAGATGTCGGCCAGCTCCGGGAAAGGATCACGAACCGGCGTTCTTTGACGCCTGAATTAGGTGTCATCGCGCCCCCGCGATGACACCTAATTACTCCGGCGGCGGTTCCGGGTGCTGGGCTGACATCGAGGATGTCAGCCCGCACCGGGGGGGCCAGCGATTGGCCGCAACCCGGCCGAACGCTGGCCCCAAAGAGAGGACGCGCTCAGCGCGTCCACCGCATGGAACACTACCTGCGGTTGGACGCGCTGAGCGCCTCCACCGCAGCGAAGTGGTTAAAATCCTTCCAGGTTCTCTTAACACAGTCAGGCTCCCCCTCAGGCCAGGGTGCTCTGCTCTAAAATGATTGCACTTGTTACTAAGTATGAAGCCGCCGGCCACCCGTCTTCTTTACTAGCGATTAGATGGCTGGCGGAGGTGAGCGAGGTGAATGAGTGGCTTAAACAGAGCTTGCCCTCTGGCCATGATGGATCCCACCTCTCCTGAATCCGGGAGTTCCTGAAGTGTTTGCAAGCATCAGGGAACCCACATTCACTTCAGCGAGACTACCGGAACTTCTGGGAGACTTGGGATCCAGAGCAAGGCAAGTTTTTTTTTTTTTTTACACGCGATGCAGATGTCTCGAATATAGCGCGACCCCTCCAATTTTTTTTTTTGCTTTTAAATTCTTTATTTAGAGAATTATACAATACAAAGAAAAGTCACAAAATCAAATGTAGGTAAATACAGCCGTCTAGGGCCGGCCAAATTAACTTCGGTCAGCCAGTCGAAAAATGTGGGAGGCAATGAGGAACATGTCAAGAAAAAAAAAAAATAATAAAAAATTAAAACCAAGGCGGGAAGTCCCAACTTCAGGCAAAAGAAATATAAAAGCAGGGAGGGCTATCACCAAGAGCGGTACAAATTGACTTGCAAGTCCACACACAAAGCTAGTTTAAAGACCAGTGACACTTAAGTATAGATGAAAAAAGCTGGGGGGGGGGATAAACAATATCACACTGCTCTCAGTCCGGTTGAAGTTCCAGAGGGTCCGGCGAGATGCCCGCTACTGCAAGATCGGTCCAGGCTGCTTCAGGATCAGTGATGGTGTAGGGGACGTTATTATGTGTCACCACTAGAGCTCCCGCCAGACCCCATCGGTAATGGATCCCCCTCCGTCGAAGAACGGCAGTCACGGTTCGGAATCGCCTGCTAGCAAGTAGAGTCTGGAACGGAAGATCGTGATATAAAGCCAGTGTGGAGCCCTCAAATTGCACCGGATCTCTCGCACCAGGAGTAGACATAAGCTTGGCCTTGAACGCCACATCCCGAAAGGCCACCACGACATCCTGGGGCGCTCCTTTCGAAAGCACCGCAGGCCTCCTAGCCCTGAATAGTGATCCAATCACATCTGGCGTGTCAGGGGGAAGCCCCACCATCTGAAGGGCCAAACGAGACACGTAAGCTGGCAGTTCATCTGACACAGAGTCCGGGATGCCCCTGACCCTGACATTACGGCGGCGGTGTCTCGTTTCAAGCATCTCCACAGAGTGGGACAAAACATCGACCTGGGATTGGAGACCAGCAACCTGTCCCAGCAGGTGAGTATGTTCCGATCGTATCTCAGATGTCATTGTCTTCACCGCTGTCACCTGCTCCCTGATTGCTGCAACCTCCTCTCGAACCGCTGCCACCGCAGGTTTTCTGCGGTCGAGTACCTGGTCTCAAAACATCCAGCCGATCCGAAGCCACACTACTGCTGGCTGGAAGCTGATGTGCCTCGGCCGAGTCTCCATCAGAGAGGCCTCCAGTAGCTAGTGCGGCGCTCAGACGCCTGCAGCTCAGCTTTCTTTTCTTTTGCGCCCGTTTTCTTGCAGCCGCAGATAATGGCAGGGAATTTGGCTTCAGAGATTGCGGGGAGACCGAGGTCATCGCAGAGCTATTGCCTGAGTGCCAGGGGTCACCATCTTCATCCGAAAAGTCATGGCCCTGGGGGAGGGATGAGGAGATCACATCACCCTTAAAAGTGGACCCACCTCTCATGGCTTCTCGAATGTCCCTCTGTCTGGACCTCAGCTTCTGTGAGCGGCCAGTGGACATGGCACCAAAAGTGCAGGCGCAAGGAGAAAAAGCGGCAAAAAATCCCAGCAAACCACTTCCAGGCTTCCAAGATGGCCGTGAGTAGTAGGCCCGGTTGTGCCGCAGGAGTTAATCCGTTCGGGAGTGCAGATGTCGGGAGTAAGACAATCTCACCGAACCCTCCGGAGTCCCCAGCGGCGGTAAAAAGTGCATCTAAAAGTCCGAGCAAGCGGTGGAAATATTCATAAAAGCCGTGTTTATCACGGAGCTCCTTCAGCATGCAGCCGCTCGCTTCCTCGGCTAGCTCCGCCCCCGACCCCCTCCAATTTTAAGGTAAATTTTTGTCACCAAAATCTAGCGGTATACTTGAGTATCTACAAAATATGTATATCATAAGATATATGATCTAACAGCAGATCCTATATTTTGCATAGAGTACAAAGAGTAGACAACAGATTTGATCCACTTTGTTACAGAGGAAATTGTAAAGTAGGGATCTCAAACTCTGGACTCTGAGATTTTGATTGCCTACAATACCCAGAATTCTTTGAATGCGGTGGGTGGCCAGAGATTCGTGGGAGGGGTTATTCAGAAACCTCCAGTGAGTGTAACATCCCTGTTCTAAAGAGTGACATGATGCAATTTATTAGCTCATGATTCTGACCTGCTATATCCAATGTGGAAAGTTGGATGGATGACATTCAAAAGCTGGTCTGACCCCGTGAAAAATTTGGGTTCAGAGATTACCATCTTCATGATAATATGGCAGCCAATGAATGGCAAAGACTTTTAGAAGAAACAGTCAAAATGCAGATGCAGTGGCAAGATTTGACAACTTGATGTAAACCAATATCCTTATTGACACAGGCAGGAAACCAAGAAACTGATCAAAAAGCCTCTCCCATCTATTAGGGTCCAGTAGACCACTGATAGTGAACCTCAGCACCACAGATGTTTTGTAAATGCTTCTTCCATGATTCCCAGCAAGCCTTAAGGCCGATGAAACGGACTATCAGTATAAAAAATGCATGTGATTCACAGTGTCGAATGTGAAACCATTCCGGTTAGACAAATCTCAGAGCCAAAAGAATCCCATCATAAGAGTTCACGCAGACTATTTGCCTTTTTTCTGCCTTTCAGAAAATCGATATCCTTTTTTTCTTCTTTTCTGTATATTTGGTGCATTTTGAGTAGAAAATCCATCACACGTCTATTTAGCTTGAACAACCTGCTCCAATTTATTTATAAACAACACAATAAAAGGTACATCATTTTTCATTTTGCTTACACAACAGATACAAAAACAATTCAAAGGACCGTTTCGAGAGCTGCCCTATTTACCTTTTGATGGTGTTACTTTGTCAGCAGGAATAAAAACATATATTGGAAATTGTTCCCTCGTTTCTATGTTTTAAAGCTGACACACTGATGCAATGACACGTTTATGTGTGTTTTAATTGTGAGAAATGACTGTAAAGGGCCAATGCTCAAACAAACACATAGTTATCATGTTGTAACAGTAGTTGGGGGTAAATGTTACACTAACTGGTCCTTTTTGACTTTTCCCTAATGGGCTTTTGGGATAAGATAGCAATGTATATGTGTTTCCAATGTTCACATTTATAGGCCGAAGGTGCATGAAAGCACATCAGAAAGGGGAAATGTTTGTTCTCTTTTTCTAAATGGGAAAAATTCACTAATGGTAGAAAATAATGGATACAAATTACTAAAATGCGAACACAATGAATTGATTAGGTTCAAAAGTAACTAGACTGTCCCATTAAAAAGAGCTTGGATTACCAGAGTGCAATGTCAGTTCCAGAGGAGGGGCACAGGGGACATGTGCCCTCAAGCTGCAACCCCATTATAGGAGATTCAGAGGTCATTTGGATTTGTATCTCCAGTTCGGTCCAGGCCCCATGCTCAAATTGAGGTGTAAGAGTCTGGCCTGTCCAATGATACCAAACATAACCATGACAAAAAATTTTTTGAAGAAATAAAAATGTCCTTTTTTGTTCTAAAGCAGTAGCATTGTTCGCTTTTCAAATATAAAGAAACAATGCAACTGCAATAAGTCACTGATTTCATACTACATAATATTGCTATACAGGGTCTGTCCGGTGTCACTTGGGCAGCAGGAGAACACACTCTGAGAGGCAACGTTCTGGAGAGAGTGAGTGTGATGAGCCCATCGTGAGATCCAATCCAGTCTTATTATCACCCGCCTTGACTATTGTAACCTCCTTCTCTCTGCAATCTGTCACGAATGCCTGGGCCAGGCACATGCACCTCACATCCCGCACCTCTTACACCTCACCTCTCTGTCAATTTCTACACTAGCTCCATGTTTCCCTTAGAATCCAATTCAAAATACTGGTGCTTACCTACAAAGCGCTCAATAACTGTGCCCCTACCTACATCTCCTTCCTTATTAGCAGGTACATCCTATCCCGGCCACTTCGCTCTGCCAATGACCTGATGCTATCGTTTCCCGCACCACCAACTCCCACCTTCAGGACTTCTCCCGAGCTGCCCCATTTCTATGGAACTCCCTCCCCTGCAACATTAGACTCTCCCCGTCTCTCCAGTCCTTCAAGAAGTCGCTGAAAACACATTACTTTAGATAAGATTATTGCCTCACTCCCTAATCCCCCACTGTTCATTTATTACTCTATCTTCCCACCCAGCCCACATGCACTCCACTACTTCATGTTCTCTATTTACCCTCACCTAGTGTCACCCCTCTCCTCTTAGAATGTAAGCTCTTGAGCAGAGTTCATTCTCCTTCTGTTCTGTGTGTTTAACCTGTATGCATATTTGTTATTCTGCCTCTCCCATTGTACAGCGCTACGGAACTTGTTAGTGCTTTATAAATCCTTTATAAAACTGTAACTGTAACTACAAACCAGACACCAGCTCTTAGTCAAAAGTGTTAGAGTGCTCCTCCAAAAACTTGTGTCTGGATCCGCCCCTGAATGAGTGCACAGATCTCTTGCAAAACAGTACATTGCACCCTGTTACTCCACTTAGATTTCTGTAAGACCTCATGCATGTGCTGGACTTTATAGCATGGAGGGGCCTCAACGATAAATCCACGTTAGGATTAAATCCAGTCTCAGGATAGTGTCCTGCTTTTGTCGAGTTGGAGATCACAATGCAAAAAATGCCGCGGTCGAAGAAAAATAGAAACGGATTCCATAGTTCTAAAAATAATTCCATAAAAACTCTAAGCTCATATGTGTTGTCAATCTGAAATATATACAGCACACGCTGAGACAAACTACAGAAAATATAGAAAGGAACACACAGCGACACGCGTTGATTTTAATTTTCATAGCCTTTTCCGACTTGTGGTATTTGCGACAAGAACTGAAGATAAAAAAGGGCAGAAGTTGGATTGATTGTGTCTCATTAAAGCCGTGATTCCTTTATGTTGGCTTCTGTAAAGAACGTCTTTCGTCCGTTCGGGACAATAGGCCCCATATCATAGGAAACTAGAGAGAACATTGCGGCGACAAAACTGCAGAAACAAGGACTTTTAGGAAATAAAATAGAACTTCGGAAAAAAATTAAATATTTAGTTATTACTCTGACACTCATAGAAGTTTGCGTCAGTCTAAACTCAGGACAGACACTGAAATATGTGCGGGTCCATGGATCACACAAACATAAGCCTGCCCGGGTGATATTAGAGTAGTGATGGACCGAACACCCCTGTGTTCGGTTCGTATTCAAACTAGGGATGTACGTTTGGGGTTTCGGAATCTCGGAATTTTCACGAAATTTCCCGATTCGTGCATTCGGATTCGGCCGATTTTCCGAAAAGTTTCAGATCTGAAAACGGCAGATCCGAACAAATTTTCGTGCTGAAACGAAAACTTTTCGGAATTTTCGAATGGACTAGAAATGTGTAAAATCGAAATTCATTTTCGTTCCATTCCTGATTTCGGCTCCATTCCTGATTTCGGTTCCATTTCAGTAATTTCGGACATCGTATTTATATCGTTGATTCTGTAATTAAATTTTGTATCATTCCCATCTCAAGGTTTCCTTCCTGGAAAACCAGAGAAATCTCAATGTATCCTTCTTGTAAAACATGAGAAATCTCAATGTATCCTTCTTGTAAAACATGAGAAATCTCAATGTATCCTTCTTGTAAAACATGAGAAATCTCAATGTTTCCTTCTTGTAAAACATGAGAAATCTCAATGTTTCCTTCTTGTAAAACATGAGAAATCTCAATGTTTCCTTCTTGTAAAACATGAGAAATCTCAATGTTTCCTTCTTGTAAAACATGAGAAATCTCAATATATCCTTCTTGTAAAACATGAGAAATCTCAATGTTTCCTTCTTGTAAAACATGAGAAATCTCAATGTTTCCTTCTTGTAAAACATGAGAAATCTCAATGACAGAATTATCATATCGGCAGAATTATCGTATCGTATAATTATCGTATCCGAAAAACCATTAGTTTACGTCAAAACGAATAGACACTTTGAAACGAGGAGAACAGACGTTCCGAAAAACAAGAAAATTTCCGAAATCACGAAAAAAAAGTCGATACGAAAAACGAAACGAACCGAACCGACATGAAAAACGGCCGAAACGAGTCGAAACGAAAATTTATAAAATCCGAACAAACCGTACCGAAAAAAAAATCGGTGCACAAGCTTAATTCGAACATTAGAACAGCCCAAATGTTCAGATACGAACTCGAACACAATCAGGGTTATTCAGAGAGCGTGAAAAGCAGGAGAATGACTGGAGAATGAAAAATTCTAGGTCAAAATAGCCGATTTGGAAAATGAGATGAAAGGGAGAATTTTTCTGGTTTGGCTATTTTGACCTAGAATTTTTCATTCTCCAGTCATTCTCCTTCTTTTCACGCTCTCTGAATAACCCTGAATGTAAACCAATGGGGGTCGAACATACAAAATGTGTTCACAGTTCTCCTAAATGTACCGTATTTTGCTGGCAATTCGCCAATATTTGGCTAACTGACTGCTTTGTGAAAAACCAAATGGACACGAAATGGCACCGTATGGGGAAATTCACTTATTGGTGCAATTTTGGGGCCAGATCGTCTCTCTCTGAATAACCCTAATAGAGAGATAAGTAGATATCACCCAGGACATACTTGAAAACGAGAGAAATCTCAATGTATCCTTCCTGGTAAAATCCTTTATAAATAAATAAATAAATATAGATAGATAGATAGATAGATAGCGACAATAGATAGAAGAAAGATGATAGAGAGAGAGATAGATAGATAGATAGATAGATAGATAGATAGAGGATGGGATAGATAGATAGATAGATAGATGAAAGATGATAGAGAGAGAGATAGATAGATATGAAAGATGATAGAGAGAGAGATAGATAGATAGATAGATGAAAGATGATAGATGAAAGATGATAGATGAAAGATGATAGATAGATGAAAGATGATAGAGATAGATAGATAGATGAAAGATGATAGAGATAGATAGATAGATGAAAGATGATAGAGATAGATAGATGAAAGATGATAGAGATAGATAGATGAAAGATGATAGAGATAGATGAAAGATGATAGAGATAGATGAAAGATGATAGAGATAGATGAAAGATGATAGAGATATATAGATGATAGAGATAGATGAAAGATGATAGAGATAGATGAAAGATGATAGAGATAGATAGATAAATGAAAGATGATAGAGATAGATGAAAGATGATAGAGATAGATAGATGAAAGATGATAGATAGATGAAAGATGATAGAGATAGATAGATGAAAGATGATAGATGAAAGATGATAGAGATAGATGAAAGATGATAGAGATAGATAGATGAAAGATGATAGAGATAGATGAAAGATGATAGAGATAGATAGATGAAAGATGATAGAGATAGATAGATGAAAGATGATAGAGATAGATGAAAGATTATAGAGATAGATGAAAGATGATAGAGATAGATAGATGAAAGATGATAGTGATAGATAGATAGATGAAAGATGATAGAGATAGATAGATGAAAGATGATAGAGATAGATGAAAGATTATAGAGATAGATGAAAGATGATAGAGATAGATGAAAGATGATAGTGATAGATAGATGAAAGATGATAGAGATAGATGAAAGATGATAGAGATAGATGAAAGATGATAGTGATAGATAGATGAAAGATGATAGAGATAGATAGATGAAAGATGATAGAGATAGATGAAAGATTATAGAGATAGATGAAAGATGATAGAGATAGATGAAAGATGATAGAGATAGATGAAAGATGATAGTGATAGATAGATGAAAGATGATAGAGATAGATAGATGAAAGATGATAGTGATAGATAGATGAAAGATGATAGAGATTGATAGATGAAAGATGATAGAGATAGATAGATAGATAAAGAAAAACAGAAAGAAAGATCTATGCTCACAAACAGAACATGAATTGATAATTGTATACAAAATTGCAACATGTACATACAAATTTGTGATACGTTACCATTAGGCTTTCAGCAGATAGTTAACCCTTTTGCTTATTGTTAAAAAAACTCAGATTTATCTGAAACATAGGACAGAGTTAACTTTTCAATGTAGGATAAAAAAAGCAGTTTTGTACAGAGAGTGCTATTCTAAGATAGTTAAACCGGTTAAAATGACGTAAATTTGCTCATTTTTATTTTTTTACCTTACCTTTACAGAAATATTGTTGGGATGAAAGCTTCTAAACCCTAGATGCTGTCTGTTATCTTGCACAATGTCCCACACGGTCGGCATTATCAGCATACAGACAGAAATGGTCTTTGTATCAAATCAAGTAAATACAGGGATTTTCATTCATTACAACCCCTTGAATTTTCTACCTGTACAGCAGCGAGTGACCCCAGAGCTCTCCCTGTATTCTGCCCTCTCAGAGGTGACAGGACTAAAGTCTCATCGAACATTGTGTTTATCCTCAGGGAGAACGGTAAACTTGCAATAAAAAGATATGTAAATGGGGGTGTATATGTTCATTTTCATTTAACGCTAAAATGCAATGCAGAATCAGTTTTGGCAGTGAAAGGGTTAATATTAGATGGATTAAATGATAAAGGGGATGCCGGCAGGCAGAGGGATTTTATAGATTTTTTTAATGTGCAGTAATAGCAGTCCAAGAGGTTCATAAAAAGGTATAGTTCTAATATAAAGGACGTGCATATTGTAGTAAAATCAGGCCGGACTCGTCTGTCTCTTTCAGGCACGAGGTATAGGACGACCTGTCCTGCCTCCTTATCTGGATGCATTGTCACAGCTCGGTTCGTAGAACGTGGAGTCAATCAGGCAGGGGATTTGCATAGGGAAGATGTATTCAGGCAACTAACCTCACCTGCATACATATTGATGAACTCATTAGTCTGGATTTATAAAGTCAGGTGGATTTACATTTGCCGGAGCCTCAACCGCAGAGGAATAATTCAGCAAATTCACATCAATAGAACTTTTATTACAATTTTTTCTTTTATATCTTTCTAGTTATTCAGTTGGAGCCTAACTTGCCACCGACCAGTGAATTTCCCCGCACGGTGCAATTTCGTGGCCATTCGGCTATTAAAAAAGCTGCCGATTCGCCAAATATTGGCGAATTACCAGCAAACTACGGTGATCTTCGGCAACAGTGAAATCCACCATAAAGAAGTAACGGTTAATCTATTCAGAGAACACCGAACAGCACCGAAATGTCGGTGAAAAGGCCTGATTTTCGGTGGTTTCATTTGACAGGTTTAATCCATAGGTTTTAATGTAAATAATAGTCCCGGTTTCTATTAAATATTTATTCAACCAGGCAAAAAGTCTCTTTATATATTCATTGTTTTAGGATTTCTTTTAAGCATTTTTCAAGATTTTTTCGGCGAAATGTTTTTTCCTGATTTCTTTAAATATGGCGTTTTTTTCTTTAACAGACCTTTTTATTATTATTCATAAGACCTTACATGTTATTTTCAGGCATTTTCGAGCAATAGTTTATTTCAAACACCTTTTTAAAGTTGCAGGTGGGGTTTTTTTTGTGGTTTTTTTTACCCATTCGTCGACTTTTGGGCCTTTTCCGATGGCTGGTAGGCGCTCTGTTCGGCGGGTCAGGCGTTTTTTTCAGATCTATTCAGCGGTTTTGCAGCGGATCATCGGATACATTCAGAGGGTTTTAAGCAGTTTTTCGATTGATTCTGTGTTTTTTCGTCATTTTTTTGGATCAATTCAGCGGTTTTGTGACGGTTTTTCCTATGCGTTCGGCGGCTTGTTCCCTGCACTTCGGGGACCCTTCGGTGAATGCTGAATTCACCGCAGGGTCAGCAAATTAGACTAGCTGAAGTGCGGGGAACATTTCATACTCTCGGAATAACCCTGTTTATATCACACTGTCAGGGTTATTCAAAGAGAATCGAAAAGTCACCGCATGTTTGGTGATTTTTCGTTCTCTTCAATTCGGTGCGATTTGGCGATCCAATTTCGGTGACCCTGCGGTGTATTCAGCAAGCACCACAGAGCCGTCATAGTGTAGGGAAAAGCCGCTGAAAACCTGATGAAGACTCACCGCAAAGCCTGGAGAATGTACACCGAAACCCGCATAAACATCTGGATTAACCCCGCCGAACACACCGTAGAAACCCGAGAAGCCGCCGATCAGAGCGCAGAGCAGCCGCCGGAAAAAGCCGACATCGCAGACGAATGGAGTGAAAAAAAACAGTACGCTTGAATGTTTGAAAAGTGAAACGCTGTTTGAAAAGAAACTACTGAACGAAAATGCCTGAAATTTACATATAAGATCCAATGAATGATAATAAAAAGGGCTGCTACAGAAAAAATAAAAAACTATTTTAAAAAAAAAATGAAAAAATGTTTTTGCAAAGAAATCCCGAAAAATCTAAAAATAAAGAAACTTTTTACTGCAGAATATTATAATGAACGGTTTATTAGATATTGAATTAAAAGGGGAATATTTTTAACATTGAAGCCTATGGGATTCGCCTTAATAAACCTGTCGAATGAAACCACCGAATGGCAGGGCATTTCGGCAGCCTTTCTCAGCTGTTTTGTGTTCTCTGAACAGACGAATCATTGCTTCTCTATGGGGAATTCACTGCCCTCGAACCTCGCACCGAACAGGCACCGTATGTGCAGGCAATTCGCCAACATCTGCTCTCTGGATAGCCCAATGGCCAAGAAAAGTAACCGAATGCTGAATTTCACTGTTCGGTTACCTTTCGGATCTCTTTGGATAACCCTGTATGCTTTTTCCCTACTAATGAAATGAACATGTTATCCAGAAAGTAGCAAAAATGCCCAAAAGCTTTCACCTTGTTGGTCCAAACTAACAATAAAAAACTTTTCAGCTAAGCCAAAATAACCCTATTAGAGAAGAAAAAAAAAAAGAAAGAAATATGCTTTATTAGTTTTATGTTCCAAACAAACAACTTCTGTGCTAATGCGATAAGGAATCCAAGTGATGGAAATGAATTGCACCTTTATTAATATACCTGCGTATCCCGAGCCCGGCGCTCTTTGTCTTCAAGCATCCCTGTGCATTGTTGCTCGTAGAACAATGCATCGTACATTCCGTCAGTCTCAGCGTAGGAACGGCCGCCCGCTGGGCCTGATTACAGAGTCTGGTATGTTTGTAAAGACATCACTCTTTGCTCCATTGAGTTTTATTCCTGTATATTCCATTCCTCGTCGGTGCTTGCCTATCGCAAACCATTTTCATGGTTTGTCCTTTTGGGTGTTTGCGGAATAGAAATTATCTCTCGGGAAAGTGTTGATTTAATAACGCTTCGGAGAATTGCCTTCTTTTTGGGGGGGCTTTGGAGAGAATAGAGATATACGCGCGGAGTAAATCAGGAATGCATTGTTTTTGGTCCAACGTTATGAAAAGAATGCAGCATTACAGGGGGGGGGGGTTATGTGCCGCATTGTGAAATCTCGGCGACTGGTCGGCATGTAATTGTATAATAACTTTTGAAGAGCTATTTGTGCGATCGCTTTGGCTGCTAAAGGAATCAATGTGTGCTATGCAAAGCGTCTTGGTGGAGTTTTAGATGCTTAAAGTTACTTATTATTTCGGAAAATGCAACCTACTCCCCTTAAAAAGCCTCTTAAAATAGTGTTCCTCAAACCTAGGAACCCACTGACCGCTAACCACTATCAGGGTTATTCAGAGAGAGTCGATCTGGCCACGAAATGGCATCGAACAGTGAATTTCCCCGTACGTTGCCATTTCGGAGCCATTCGGTTATTCAGAAAGCAGGCAGCTCGCCAAATTTTGACGAATTGCCAGCAAATTACTAGACATGTGCACAGCACAAAATTTCGTTTTGAACTAATGGGTTAGTCCTAAAATGCAATTTATTTAGTTGCTAAAGAAATTCGTTTTCAGTTCTTTAGTATGAAAACTAATTTCAATCATCCGAAAACCAATGGATATAATTACTATTGTAGTGGCTCCTCAGAGGGCTGAGATCGCGGCTTGTTACAGTATCTCTCTCAGCTCAATGTGGGCCATATTACATAGTTGGTGCTAATAACCAGAGCTGTTGTAAACTTCCCAGAGCTATTATAGCCTATGGAGGTTTTCAGTTTACAACAGCTCTGGTTAAGTTAGCACCAACATTGTAATACTGCCCGTGTCAGGCAAAGCTGTTACAGTAACTGACTGCTGCTCATCACAGCGCTCAGAGTTTCAGTAAAACTAGTAAATAATATTTTTATATATAAGAGGTTATAACAATATTATTTCCTTGTTTTACTGAAACTCTGAGCGCTGTTACAGTCCATTACTGTAACAGCTGAGCCTGATACATTGTACTGAGAGATAATGTAACAAGCAGCCGATCGCGCTCACAGCCACTGGATTTAAAGGGCTGAAAAAAAGGATCCTCTCTGTATAATGTTTAGAACATCCTCCTGCATTAATTAATACCCCTCTCTGTATAATGTATACAACATCCACCTGCATTAATTAATACCTGTCAGGATCGGGTAACCCCACTTGCAGACTGTAAGCCAACAGACCCTGACCAACCGGTCCTTAGAAATGGCCGGGTTATGGTCAGTAATACTGAAAATGACGAACACAAATAAAGTGGTGGAGTGCAAAGAAAAACAACCTGCGAAATAAAGTAACCCACAATGCTCTAGCTAGCCGGTCCTTAATAATGGCCGGGTTAAGCAGGGCAAACCAACAAAACACACATAGGCAGGGGTTAAGGAAATAGAGGTCCGTTATACTATGCCAGAAATCAGGGTGCCAGAATACAGGGAAGTCGAGACAAGCCGGGATCGTATAAACCAGGAAATCAGTCAGAATAGGAATTAAGAAATAACAACAAGGCACTAGGAGTAACAGGAACCACGCTTGGGCAACTTGCTAAGAGAAAGGAAGCCCTTTAAATAGAGCCACAGCACTTCCTATTGGTGCTCAGTGGAGACGCCCTGCTCTGCTATAGGATAGCTGGTCATGTGCTGCGATTGGTTGTCCCTCCTGCATGCTGCATCTGATTCGTGGGCAGCACCATTCTCTGTCCTGCAGTACACAGTACCCTGGAACAAGGCTTTCTGGATATCAGCTGCTGTGACGGTCGCAACATTTCCCCGGAAATGGGGCGAAGGTGCAACATTTCCCTGGACATGGGGCGAAGGTGCAACATTTCCCTGGACATGGGGCGAAGGTGCAACATTTCCCTGGACATGGGGCGAAGGTGCAACATTTCCCCGGACATGGGGCGAAGGTGCAACATTTCCCTGGACATGGGGCGAAGGTGCAACATTTCTCCGGACATGGGGCGAAGGTGCAACATTTCCCTGGACATGGGGCGAAGGCGCAACATTTCCCTGGACATGGGGCGAAGGTGCAACATTTCCCTGGACATGGGGCGAAGGTGCAACATTTCCCTGGACATGGGGCGAAGGTGCAACATTTCCCTGGACATGGGGCGAAGGTGCAACATTTCCCCGGACATGGGGCGAAGGTGCAACATTTCCCTGGACATGGGGCGAAGGCGCAACATTTCCCTGGACGTGGGCCACCGTGACAATACCCCTCTGTATAATATATAGAACATCCTCCTGAATTAATGTCCCTCTGTATAGAACATCCTCCTCAATTTATACCTTTCTCTGTATAATGTATATAACATCCACCTGCATTAATACCCCTCTCTGTATAATGTATAGAACATCCTCCTGCATTAATTAATGCCCCTCTCTGTATAGAACATCCTACTGCATTGGCATGTGGAGGGTGCAGAACTTCGGATGTTGCGCTCTTCATTGCTGGTCTCCTTCACTCATCAATGTAATATCACAAAAAGGACTGAAACTAAAATGTAGTGCATTTTATTTTAGTTTCTTTTGTTTTTTGTACTGAGCAGTTTCGTTTCTCTTGAGCCATACGAAAACTAAATTATCCCAAAATTCAGACTAAATCGTTTTAGTACTAAAACGAATGCACATGTCTACAAATTACAGTGCTGTTCGACGGCAGTGAAATCCCCATAGAGAAGCAATGGTTAATCTATTCAGAGAACAACGAACAGCAGGGAAATGTCAGTGAAATGCCCTGTTGTTCGGTGTTTTCATTCGGCTGGTTTAATCATGCGAATCCCACAGGTTTCAATATTCCGTTTTTTATCCAATATCTAATAAACCGTTTATTCTTTTAATCTGCAGCAAAAAGTCTCTTTATTTTTATTTATCTTTAAGATTTTTTAGTCATTTTTCAGGATTCTCCTGATTTTTTTTAAAATAGTGTTTTTTTTTTCTCCTGCAACAGACCTTATTATTATTATTCACAGGACTTTTATGTTAATTTCAGACATTTTCATCCAGTAGTTTTTTGCAAACAGCGTTTCAAATTTGGCACCTTCAATCCTTTTTTTTTTTTTAACCCGACTGGCAGCTTCTCAGCTTTTTTCTGCAGCTGATTAGCGCTGTGTTCGGCGGCTTGTCAGCTGTCCGGCTGGTTTGCGGCAGCTGTTCGTTGGGTTGGCAGCCGATCGTCGGGTGCGTTCGTGATTTTATAGGATCGTTTAAAAATTTCGAATGTTTCTGCTGATTTTTCGCCGATTTTCTGGCAATTTTGTGGCAGTTTGGCGGCGGGTTTTCAGGTCAGTTCCTTGCACTCCGGGGACCCTGTGGTGAATGCTGAATTCACCACAGGGTTGGGGAATTTGATTACCAGAAGTGCGGCGAATGAGAGAGCACCGAAATGTCGGTGACATTCCGGTGCTCTCTGAATAACTCCTTATGTCTTGGTAGATGGAAATAAAACTTCTCATGGAAAACCAATGTTCTTCATCGTCAGAATATGCTTATACCCTTGAGGAGCCAGAGGAAATCCCATTTTCTTGTCAAGCCCATCATGAAAGAATCCTCCTGTGAGCCTAAGATTTAAAGATATGTTGACTTGAACATTGAATTGCAGTGCTCTTTATGATCATCATTAGATTTCAGCACCCAATCAGGATTTATCCCCTACAATACCAAGATCGAGTATACTCGATCTGCAAAGCACCTGCTGGTGACCCAATATTGAGTATAGTCAAGATGGGATAATAATGGCACAATGCAAAGGAATTTTCTTTTTGTAAACATAATTTTTTTTCAAATAGGCTCCAGAATGAGCCCACAAAGTTTTAGCACCTTGGGCATAATAGCCAAGGTGCCAAGATAGTAAAAAAACAGATCAAAAGCTGTAGAATGGAGATGTAGTACTGCTATTAGGTAAGCAGATGTCACCATCTACCTGTTAAATAATGCATATATTTGAAAATATGCTTTTAATATTTAAAGCTTTGTTTGAAGCACAGTAACAATGCAAATATAATGCAAATTAGATTTTCATAAATCCAATGCATCCTGACAATAGATTTATGAAAACAAAACTGGTAGTGAAGGTGTTAAGGATGTCCTGGTGTACTGATCATCATCAAAGCCTACCATCTGACCTTCCCCAAGGGGGTTTGCAAACACACTGAATGATGCATTGAAATCTCCAGGGGAAAATAGTGTAATTACAAAGTAACCAAATGACTGAGCCATCATGTGGATTAACATAAATACGTATTTATGTTAATCAAGGTTGGAAAAACCCAACACATTAATTTTGTAGATGTGATTGCCCAGTGGAGCCATAGGTTACTCTAGATATTTATCATGTGGATTAAAGAGGATCCATCACTTGAGGGTTGTGTGCTTGCGTTCACAAAGAGCCATAGGGGTTTGACATTCTCTCAAAGGTTTAGGCTTAATTTGTAAATGGTTGGTTTACAACAGGCCTCAAAATTTCAAGTCCCAAGCTACTAGCCAGGTCTTAAGAGTTACTCGCCACTAGTTGCCCCACCTAACCCCTATCCAGCATGCCTCTGCATTCCCACTCGCCCTCATGTAATTTCCACTCGCCAAATGCGAGCAGGCGAGTGGAAATTTTGAGGCCTGGTTTACGATATTCCAAATTCTGTCCTCTGGACGGTTTAGCCATCATTTACCACTTTGGGCATGATATCCAAGGTGCCAAAACAGTTTACAGCAAGAGAAAACAAATCCCAAACTGTACTACAAAGATGTAATTGCGCTATATGGCCAGCAGATGGCGGTACCTGCCGGTCAAATAATACACCCATTAAAAAATGTGCTTTTGTTATTTGAAGCTATATTTGAAGCAGAGTTTCAGTGTATGCATTATTAAAATTTGCTTTCCATAAATCCACTTGGTCTTGGCAGTGGATTTATGGAAAATAACTTGTTGGTGAAGGAGTTACGCATAGTAAAAAATAGGTGGGTTTGGGACGGGACAGAAAGGGAATAGGTGATGTAATGCAAGAATTGTTCTGATTTTAATGTATACAGACCCTGGTCCTCAGTCATGTAAATTCCAATGTACATTTGTGTCTTTTTATGGTAATCTTAAGAGCATTCTATCTCAACTAATCTAGTTAGAGGATCGCCTAGGTCATCCCCTGCAGACAATGCTCTTTTTTCTTTTTTTTCTTGCTCAGGGTCTAGGGAACTTGGGTCTAGGATAAGGGGGTCTGAAGGTTAATAGGAATTTAGGATTATGTCCTGTAGTTTATAGCTTTTATAATTACCATCCTGGAATTAATCCATACCTAATGGATCACTTATATATCTAGGGATTAGAGTCATTTGATTCATATTTTATTCTTTCCCATCGCTTGTCAGACCTGCATAACACAGAAGGATTCCTGGGATAATTCTATGATAAAAGTCTAAAGTCTGAATATTTATTTATGTACTATTTAGGTTCTTCTTTTTTGGCCTGCTTGAAAAATATGAAAGTTCAAATTCTAACTGCGTATCGTATAATCTATTTACGTGATTGTAAATTCCATCTAGATTGTAAATTCCCACGGGAATAGGGTCCTCATATCCTCATGTATCTGCTGGCAGGAATACTGACCTGTCTCCTGTATGTATTGTAGAATTGTCCTGTCTTTACCCATTACATCTTGTACAGCGCTGCGGAATGTGTTGGCGTTTAATAAATAATAATAATTGTAAAATGAATACAAATTTGACTTTTAACCGTTTCACTACTGAGGGATTTTCCAGAAAACCACTGTCATGAACCAGTTATTTAAAAAAAAAAAATTATTTAAATATACAGTAAGAAATATTTGGGGATGTTTTCATTATATTTCTTATTTTTTATTTGGCAGACAACTGGCGCCATCTGCTGGCCAAAGAGAGCTACTGCAGCACTGGGCTCTTTGCTGGACCTGCTGGGGGTATATGTTTCAGACATGTCCCCAGCTGGTTTTAAAGAGTGTTTGGACCTCGGGTATCATGCCCACGGTGCTAAAACTTTAGGCTAGGGTCAGACGAAAGCAGTTTTAACGTGCATTTAGACGCACGAAATCACGGCCGTGCTAGCAGCAAATGACGTCCAATGCCGGGGAACACACGAAGTACGGCCGCACGAAAGTTCGTCCACGCAACGCAAGTGGCAAACGAATGCATTTTTTCTAGAACGTCAAACCGCTAGTACTGACGTACAGAGTGCGCTGCGTCCGCATAGCGGCGTGTGTGTGCGTGATTGGGAGACGTCAGACGCTGCTAATGTCCGGCCAACATAACGTCCAGACACAAAAAGTGTTTTATTGATGATCCGTACAAAATCACGGACGAAAAGGCGCATCGTATGACCGCTATCGCGTATTCCGTGAAAAAATGCATCCATTCGCTCGAACGCACTTTTTCACAGACAACGCGAAAAATGCGTTAGTCTGACCCTAGCCTTAGAGGCATGTTCTGGAGCCCAAATGCAAAGAATTTCATTTGCAATAAACAACATTCCATTTTTTTGCTTCAGCAGAACAGCATATCGACTATATCGGATATCTGGGCACAATTTGCAAATCAAGTATAGTCGATGTTGGTAATGCAGGGGTTACTAAAAATTTAGCTAAGCTAAATTCCAATTCATTTTGATTTTCTAATGGACTGATTTCACAAAAAAATTAATTGGTTGCAAAATAATGAAAAATGTGTTCAGAAGGATTCCATATACACTCACTGGCCACTTTATTAGGTACACCTTGCTAGTACTGGGTCTGACCCCCTTTTGCCTTCAGAGCTGCCTTAATTCTTTGTGGCATAAATTCAACAAGGTGTTGAAAACATTCCTCAGAAATTTACTCCATATTGACATGATAGCGTCGCACAGTTGCTGCAGATTTGTCGGCTGCACCTCCATGATGCAAATCTCCTGGTCCACCACATCCCAAAGGTGCTCTATTGGATTGAGATCTGGTGACTGTGGAGGCCAATGGAGGACAGTGAACTCATTGTCATGTTCAAGAAATCAGTTTGAGATGATTTGAGCTTTGTGACATGGTACATTATCCTGCTGGAGGTAGCCATCAGAATATACAGGGTACACCGTGGTCATAAAGGGATGAACATGGTCAAAAACAATACTCAGGTAGGCCATGGCATTAAACAATGCTCAAATGGTACTAAAGGCCCAAAATGTGTCAAGAAAATATCCCCCATACCATTACACCCCCACCAGCCTGAACCGTTGATACATGGCAGGATGGATCCATGCTTTCATGTTGTTTATGCCAAATTCTGACCCTGCCATCTGAATGTTGCAGCTGAAATCGAGACCCATCAAACCAGCAGCATTTTTCCAGTCTTCTTTTGTCCAGTTTTGGTAAGCCTGAGCGAATTGTAGCCTCAGTTTCCTATTCTTAGCTGACAGGAGTGGCACCTGGTGTGGTCTTCTGCTGCTGTAGCCCATCTGCTTCAAGGTGGGATGTGTTGTGTGTTCACAGATGGTATTCTGCATACCTTGGTTATAACGAGTGGTTATTTGAGAGCATTCTCCTCTGACCTCAACAAGCCATTTTCGTCCACACGGCTGCCGCTCACTGGATATTTTTTATTTTTCAGACCATTCTCTGTAAACCCTAGAGATGGTTGTGTGTGAAAATCCCAGTAGATGGGCTGGTCTGAGTATTTCAAAAGCTGCCAATCTGTCACCAACAACTATGCCAGGTTCAAAGTCACTTAAATCCCCTTTCTTCCCCATTCTGATGCTCTGTTTGAACTTCAGCAAGTTATCTTCACCATGTCTAGATGCCTAAATGCATTGAGTTGCTGCCATGTGATTGGCTGATTAGCAATTTGTGTTAACAAGCAATTGAACAGGTGTACCTAAAAAAGTGGCCGACGAGTGTATATATATATGCAATGCAAGACGTTCACGGAATGGAAACATTGCACTATTTACCATTTTTCTTATCAACAATTTCATTTGAAAAATTCCACTAAATACACAGTAAGCTATGTTTTAGCAGAGAAAAGCTAAAATCAATGGTTCTGATTCACTTGGCTCCCTTGGGTCGGAAGCAATTTGAGAGTTAAATACTTTAGTGTAGGGAAGGGAATATATCTGCATGTGTATGTACATCGCCAAGGACGGACTTAAAGTCTCTGTAAACAGAATATTTAATGCCCTGCCAGCACTTTGATTTTTTTTTCTAGACTTTATGTTGATTAGTGATTACACCAACAGCCTACTGCAGTCTTGTTAAATTTCGACAAGGTCATTGAAGACGTTGAATGTTGGGAGCCGCGTATGTTCTGCTATGAGTTCAGGCTTTTAAATGGAACTCAAAGTTATCATTTGGTTCTGTGATGGAAAGTAATTCAGGAATACTTACGGTTTAGATGCATGGGTTGCTGCGCTGAAAAAGCTCTACGGTTGCTATATTTATTTTTTAAATCGGTAAAAAGCTGAACTTCCTTAACCCCTTCACTGCTATGTTTGAGTATACCCAATGTTCAAAAGCTCCTGCAGGAGCCCAACCTCGAGTGAAATGGATCTGGTCATACCCTGGAGCAATTCATGGGAATTTCATTTAGTGCACTTTAAATTCATTTGCAAATGAGCTCCTTAATGTGACTTTACATTTTCAACACCTTGGAAATGTTATCCAAGCTGCTGAAGCTGTTAGAGTAGATTGAGGTCCCGATTTTTCCCTTCAAGGAAACACGGACCCCCAACTGTAATATTATACTTGTAGTAGCATTTTTAGCCAGCAGGGGGAGCCCTCTGCCTGTCAATTATGCTTGCAGTATTTACAACGTCTGCAATGGAAAGTAGTTTTCCATAAATCCACTGCTTCCTGGCAGTAGTTTTACACAAAACAACTCACATCCAAATATCTACATACCAGAGCACTTTGAACAGCTGGTGCTTATTGATACTTCTTTTGGAGAATCACGGACTCCCAGCAGAATTACAGCTGCTCTAGCACTATCTGACCATCAGAGGGAGCCTTTCAACTAGGGTTTACCATCAGTAAAATGCACTGAAGGGACACCAGAGTGCATTTTTAATGCGTCAGTAATCTTAAGAAGTCAACCACTTGGGTAGGCTGCTCGAGTGATGAAGACCTCTTTGTGTATACTGATCAATTCTTCCATTGGGTGGGCTGCTCAAGTGATGAAGACCTTCTTGTGTATACTGATCAATTCTTCCATTGGGTGGGCTGCTCGAGTGATGAAGACCTCCTTGTGCATACTTAGCAATTCTTCCATTGGGTGGGCCGTTCAGGTGAGGAAGACCTCCTTGTGCATACTGATCAAGTCTTCCATTGGGTGGGCTGCTCGAGTGATGAAGACCTCCTTGTGCATACTGATCAATTCTTCCATTGGGTGGGCTGTTCAAGTGATGAAGACCTCCTTGTGTATACTGATAAATTCTTCCATTGGGTGGGCTGTTCAAGTGATGAAGACCTCCTTGTGTATACTGATTAATTATTCCATTGGGTGGGCTGCTCGAGTGATGAAGACCTCCTTGTGTATACTGATCAATTCTTCTATTGGGTGGGCTGCTCGAGTGATGATGTTACCAGAATCCACCTGGCTCACTCGGGAGAAGACCGGGCCGGCGCAGACAATGACTGACTGGACACGAGTCTCTTCAGGAATGGCAAACTTTATTGTGACGTCACAGATGCTCAGACAGGATTGAATCGCAAGGACTGAGCGACATTTACATTCAAACATAACATTTTATACCTTGAATAGATAATCAGGTACACCCCAATTAGACCACCCCACGGTGACACGATCCCACCCCATGTGGGTCTGTACCTTCCCCATTCAGAATACAAAGACATTCCACAAATTGGCAGTAAATTGGCAGCTTTCACAGTATTTTGACAATTGGATAATTTAACACTCTCCCAGATCTTGCTTGTGCCTATCTCCCTGGAACTTGTTTATTGTATACTTCAGATAAGACTCCAGCTGGCCTCACATCCATCATTGTTCTGGCCCCTAGCTCTCTGACCTTGATGTAACTAATTTCCATCCTGTCACTTCTGCCAGCGTCTGCCCGGATCTTGTTAATTTAATTGCTCTGCCTGTTAGTTTAAGGAATTCCAAAGAATCTATGCAAGCTAGTCCTAATTGAGCTAATATCTACTATGTACATTTTCGTGAACCAAAGTCCTGGTTAAGATGGCCGCCTGGAACATCATGGCGGCCTATTTCTGGCCTGAGTCCCTTAAATTGATGACCTCCTTGTGTATACTGATCAATTATTCCATTGGGTGGGCTGCTCGAGTAATGAAGACCTCCTTGTGTATACTGATCAATTCTTCCATTTATCCAGCAATAACCATATCATGTCACTTGGATCTGTTGCCATAACCACTCTTGACCTCGGCAGCTTATCTCTCTCCAGTAATTACGACAAATCTAGTACGGTAAGGAAAACAATAAAAAAAAGAAAGAAATCAATAAAAATAACATCACATGGAAGGTAAGGTTAGAAGGGTGTTCTTTGAGGCTCCTTAGAAGATTTCATTGCCGACAGTAACAATGTTTCTTATCTTTTTTTCCTTACTATCGCCTTTGCTATCCTCATAACTGTTGCCACATCTTGATTTTTTCCGTTACTGTCTTTGACATCGCTCATGATGATAGAACCCTTTTTCCGGAGATGAAATCCCGGTCTTTTGAAATTCTTTCAATCTTCGTCCAAGAGGAAAAAAAGTTAAACACGTCTAAGAACTTAGATTGGTCATTACAAGACTCCCGCTGCTAGAGGTTCGGCCTTGAAAGGACTCAGTCTCTCGATAAATTACTTGTTTACTTTATCCTCACGCTTACCCTGAATGCTCACAAATTGACCTAAAGACCCATACAAATATAATACAAAGAATAGACCATTTTCATGGCATTGATTGATTTTCCTTGGTGCAAGTACAGTAGCATGTTTACTACTTAGACGAGCGCAGTAAGGTCCTGTTTTAAGTCGTAGTGTCTCTTCAGATTCACCAGAAAATAAAAGCCTGATTTGAAAGCATACTGTACATGCAATACCCTCCTATAAAAATAAGACAAACATAAATTATGTCTTAAAAAAATACTTTATGATGCATTGAAAAATGTAATCATTTTATTTGATCCATTTTTCTTTGAAAAAGGTAGCTAGTTATGGTTTCTAGAAGTACACATTATTATAAATACTTATGGTTGCAAAGAGCTGCTCCTTTACTGGTTTAACCCCTTCACTCCCGAGATCGAGATAACTCGAGTCATCAAAGGCTCCATCGGGTGCCCGATATGGAGTTATCTTGATCTGCAGCTGAGCAGAGCAAAAGCAAATGAAATTCAATTGTTGCAAACTGATTTTGTTTGTTTTTTGGGTTTCAGAACCTACCCCTAAAGTTTTAGCACCGTGGAAATGATGTCCAAGGTGCTAAAAGTGTTTAAAACCATTTGTTAGTGAAAGGGGCCAATTTTGTGCTATAGATCTATTCAGTCCATCTGTCTTGTACAGAACAATTCTGAATGGCTTAAAGCAGGGGTGGGGAACGTCCGGTCTGCGGGCCATATAAGGCCCACGGAATCAATTGTTCCGGCCCTTAGTGCGCCACAGCAAGGGTGTGCAAAAAGATGTTGCAAGACTTTGATAGAGGTAGACGGAAGACACAATTCTCTTTTTTGTGTTTTTGAACATAATTAAGCACTGAAGGAATTACATTCAAAAATTTGGCTCAAGCTCAACAAATAGTGTGAACTGTAATCAATTTTAGGACTTTGTTTTTAGAAACGAATGGTCTTTTGAAGAATAATGAAAAGAGTAGATGAAATGCAATGTGTTTTTTTAAGCCGAGCGCCTTACGATACCTTGATACCTTCAATCAAATTTAGTTACAAGATGTCTTGATCACCTTCCCACAAAAATGATCTGCATCAGAATTCTGATCAGGCATGAGAGATCCAAAACCAACTTAACTGATCCATAGTAAGAAGTAAAACAAGGAAGGCCTAATATAGTGTTTAGGGAAAGAAATGGTTTACGACCGTGTCTCCAGCGGAGGAAAATGCAGCACAATCCAACAAAGTCGACTGAACAAATTATTGCCGGGCAGTGATGTCATTTTGTGAGCTGGAGGGAGGTCGTATGATAACCAAGTAAAAGTTGCCAACACCTGCTGAGGAAGATGATAAGTTACTAATTATATTTCAGTTTGTGAAAAATTACCTGTAATTAGCAAGTAAACATTCATCATAATAATTGCACTGTCAGCTGTTTTTGCCCTCAATGGCTGTCTCCGATGTCGACGAGATTTTGAAATGTGAGAGCAGGCGCCGAGCTTAACTGTTTAAGCTACAGCATGCCGATGGATGGTATCCTAGTAGATGAAGAAATGGGGAAAACTAATTTCAACAGCAGAAGAAGTCAAGTGGTACTTCTCTTGTGACCGTTTCTATCAAGACTGGGGTTACACAGACGTTCTAAGTGCGTACGTAGTGACCACCTCTACCAACGTCCATCATACCATTACGACGGCTCGACTGGGAGGGCCACACGATGTAACATACATACTAGTACGTTACAACGGACATGTTGCTTTCCTCCCTCTCGAGCCAGTTCAACAGACGACGATCCTCCATTGCAGGCATGCGCTTTGTAAAGCTGTGCGCACAAATGTGCATACAGAGAGGTAGCCACACAGGCGTCCATGTGGAAAGAAGTCCAGTCTCACGGAAGTTCTTTCCACGCTCGTCCAGTCCCAGTCTATGGTTGGCTAATGACCCTACTTCCTACGCGACAAAATAGTGTATTTACGCAAGCTTTACTGAACGCACCCACATCTTCATAGTCTTGTTGTTACATAAATAATGTAATTGTACTTTTCTCTCTAAAAGTGCATTTAGATAAAACCTAGTCAGTTTAGAACTTACCCCAATTTTTTTTAACAATGTGAGGAATAAAATATGCTCTAATGGGTTGGTGGATGAAGGAAAGATGAGCCAATTAGGAAACACATGGAAGAACATCCATCCAACAAATAAATGGATTCTAGTTTGACTCGTACGTTGGCCTTTACAAATGTTCAAGGCGCAGGTGAGCAACCTTGGTCCTCCAGATGTTTTGCAACTACATTATCCATGAGCCTCTACCAATCTAAACAACACTTGAGCATCATGGGAGATATTGCTTCAAAACATCTGGAGGGCCAAGGTTGATGACCCCTTCTTTCAGGACTTGCTTTTCTGTTTCAAAAATTGGAATAATAGGTAAAATTCTCCTTAATAAAGTTCAGTCCTCCCAAATCCATCGTATCGGGGACTGTTTGTATAGATTTATAGCTATTTATTAAAGTATATGACCAATATGTCATATTACTTTCCAGCTGCTTCCACATTGCAAATCATCCTAATTAATCCAAGGTTCTAGCTCTTCCCATGATTGAAATGTTAATCTGTAACAACAATTCGGGGCCCTATTACATTCTTCACGCAAAAACGCACATGCAATGCGTGAATTTTTGCGCGGAGTGTCAAACGTTAACGCGCATAAATCAACGCTGGTATTACAATCCTCGCGCATTTTGTTATCCGTCAAAAAATAACTCGCGTAAAACGGATGCGCAAAAATGCGCGCTCAGTAACGTTGCGCCCAGAAATCAATGTGCGGACTGTTTTTTTTTCACGCGATTCAGCCAATCAGAATTAAGAACCTTAATTGTCTCACGTTAAGTTTTTGCTCCTGTCAAAGTCAATCTGCGCATATATACTGCATCAATAAAAAAACACGCACAACTTCTCAAATTTATTGGTTGGGTATGTGTAGAACGTGTAACTATACTATGCGGCGTATTTTTTTTTTGGGCTGGTGTATTTGGTTTCGGCCAGGTTGATAGAATTTGCCGTTAACACCGGCTTTTAGGAGTTGCTAAAATTATGCGCGCACAGGCTGTGCGTTACAAACTGCGCCTAGATTGTAATACCATCCGCGTACCAGCGCACAAACGCATTTGCGCTCACAATGTTAAGTATAGGACACGCGAAGTACAGTAAGCTCGCGAAGCGTTCGCGCAGGTTCACCCGCGCTACACGTATAAGCGCGTTTGTTGCGCCGAGATTGTAATACGGCGTTCAGCGCAAAGGGTTTTGCCCCTCGCGTTAATGCATTTTTGCACACTCGTTGACGTTTGCGTGAAGAATGTAATAGGGCCCCAGGTTTTTCCATCAGTGGGTTTTTTCTCCCCTGATGGCACAGCGGCCGTATTCCAAGATGGCAATGGCAGGATTCATTAGGCTCAAATTGTGCAAGAGTGGTTGAGGGAGCATGAGACATCATTTTCACATGGATTGGCCACCGCACAGTCCAGACCTTAACCCCATTGAGGTTAATCTTTGGGATAATGTGCTGGAGAAGACTTTACGAAGCGCCGCGACTCTCCCATCATCAATACAAGATCTTGGCCACAAATCAATGCCGCTCTGGACGTGAGTAAATGCTGTGACATTGCATGAGCTTATCGACACGATGCCGCGGCGAATGCATGCCGCAATCACAGCAAAAGGCACGACTACCAAATATTAGAGTGAGTGACCTTTTTTGGCAAGGCAATGTATAGTACACATTGCTTAAGGCAATCTTGCATACGGACAGATATTCAGATGAAAACAATAAGATTTTGTACGTTAATTCAAATTATCAGATTTATGCAAGCCTAGAGAAATGACTCATGGGATAGAAGAAAAATGAACAAAGGTACATGATTGGGAAAAACCCTTTAGCTTATCTTCCAAAAATAAAAATGAGTGTATTTGCTGAAATCTGTCAAGTCTTTCATCATCTCTCCACAATACTGAATAAAGAATACAATTCTCCGTTTATCGTGTATTCTGCTGGCGTGACCCACCCACTGCACAAAACACAGCTTGGAATTCTTAGGAACAAGCAATGTTTGCATAATAATATCTTTCCGGTGTAATTACCACCAATTACATGGGATATTTAAAGAATATCAGCAAACCTGAAATAATGCTGTAATGATTATTTAATAGATATGTATAAAAATAGTGATAAACAAACAGAGAATAAAAATGTCACAGCATAATAGTGGCAAATGTAGACTTAAGTGCTGGTGATGAATTTATGTAATTGTTTTATATATGGTTCGCCTGGATAACACATTAATTCCTAGCAAAAGTCCCATTTAACTCCTTCACTGAAAAACACTACCAGGGTTATTCAGAGAAAAGTGAAACTCTGGAGAACTATTGGAGAAGTGAAAATTCTAGGTCAAAATAGCTGATTTGGAAAGTGAGATAAATGGGAGAAGTTTTCGGGTTTGGCTATTTTGACCTAGAATTTTCACTTCTCCCAAGGTTCTCCAGAGTTTTACCTTTCTCGGAATAACCCTGTACAAGACATTTTCCATAAAACTACTGCTAGGACCCAGTGGACTTATGGAAAATCACTTTGCTGCAGCCATACAGTGAATATATGCTTGGAAATCTCAAAGACACGTTTTTTATACAACCCAGACAAATTATATATCGTTCTTTCCGGCAGACATGGCAGATTCACAATATATCATTATTATATGTATACATCATGTGCTACCTTAATATTATAACAAAAAATGAAATAAAATTTGAATTTTCAATCATCTACAGTGTGTAAAGTGTTTTTTTCCCCATATTTTATAATCTGAGCTTTTGCGTTTATATTTATTTATTTATTTGCGCTTGTTTAAAAACCACCCAATAGAAAAAATTGTTAGTGCAGTATCATTGTTCACATTATAATTGAAATGGGAACCATATTGCTGCATTAACAAAAAAAACGTTTTTTTTTAAAACAAAATAATTTTTAATTTTTTTATGTATAGTTTTATTTTAAAAAAATCTTTAAAGATTACATGGTCATGTTTGGTATCATTGGAAAGGCCATGCTCTCGCCATTGCAATGATACCAAACATTAACACCGCCGCCACGGGAGATAGGGGGGTCATTGGTGGCAGCTAAGGGTTAACTCCAAAACTGACATCATTGCGTCCATGCACGATGACGCCAGTAGGCGGATGGAGATCCCAGAGGCTTGGCCAACATCCAAGATGTCGGCCAGCTCCGGGAGAGGATCACGATCGGCCAAATTTCGATCCAGCCCCTAAGGGGTTAAAGGCAGACACCGCTTGGAAGGGCAGGCTGTGCCCTTCAAAGCGGTGCCTGCCTTTCACTTGTGGCCTGTACGGATGTTCTGGAGAGAGGTCCAAAGGACCCCCCTCCCCTTCAGGCAACTTCTCTGTACTGGTGGGGGGTGCCTGGAATAGACATCATCGCGCCCAGAGAGATGATGCTATTCCTGCCGGGAGGGGTGTCCCAGAGGCTGGGCTGACATCAAAGTTGTCAGCCAGCACCGGGGGGGGGGCCGCAGCGATCGGCCGATATAATGGCCGATCGTTGCTCCTATGTTAGAACACACTCAGCGCGACCATAGCACAGGAGAACCACTTGGCTGGATGCACTGAGCACGTCCACCGCAGCCAAGTGGTTAATTCAATATATATTAATGGAATGTTACAGAACTGCAGTTCGCCGTATTCTGCAATCCCAGGCTTTGACGTTACTTTTTCAAAGGCATCAGATTTCACAAAAACCTTTTCATAAATCTTTCCCTCGGAGCATCGACGCTCATTAAATGCACATAATTTGCATCCCGGAGCACATTATTTAACCAAATTTACAAATGGCTTAATGGTACATTGTCACTCTGCGCCCCTTCCCCACAGAAATATGTTTAAATACAAAGTGAGTCTATGATGCCGCAGCGATAGAAAGCATTTGTCGAGCCTGGTAGCATATGTAAAATGAGAGAACATTTGCTGAATTTATTTCAGATAACGGTCATAAACATGAAGCAAGCAAGCAATAAAGTTTAACTTCATGATTAAAAAATGAATAACTGCATTCTAATGTTTGCTTATAATTCTACCCATCATGTAGCCGCGTTGTTTTTTCACTGTTGGCAGAACAGCCGAGCTGAAAATATATTTTAATTAATTGCAGTGTTTCGCTCCTTTATTTTCTTGAAGCAGAAAGACAATATATTCTCAGACATGCGTTTGGCGGAAGTTTAACTTTTAAAGATGCGGAACAGAAAAACAGAAGCATTTGTTAAGGAGGGGAAAAAAACATATATAACCAAGCGGAGAAAGCCGGGAACGGATTTAAATCAATCTCGGTACACCTGAGCGGCGCCAAAAGAGACTGAAAAAGCCATTGTAGAAAGGCTAAAAATATTAAATATAATGTCACAGATTTCACTTAAAAGGACACTATAGGGTTAAAACAGGAGAGGGTAGGAAACGGAGGAGATAAACAAGAGTTAAACATTAAAATCTCCTTAAATAAAGCCACACTTCATTGTCCTGTTTTAACTCTTTAGTTTCCTTTAAAAACTCCCATAAATCCAGCACTGGTCACCCTCCGATCACTGCCGCATATGACATGCTTCCAGTTCAGCATGTCATGTGATCATAGGGGAGGTTGGGTGCTCCAGCCAATACAGTGGCTCTCACTGCAGAGAGGCTTTGATACATTGGATAAGACTGGTTCCCAAAGGTCTCTAAGCACTGAAACCTTAGCTGAAGTCTCCTTGAGCTGAGGCTCTAGGGTAGGACTAAGCTGAGGCTCTAGGGTAGGACTAAGCTGAGGCATTTGGATGGCTGAATCAGCCCTCTAAGCCCTCCCTCAGAAGGTGGAGAGGGAGCAGGGAGCTTCTCTTTGGATTGGCTGTTTTGTGAAACACCAGGGACTGTCACCATTGCAACAACGGTGATTCTTGTACCCAAAATTCAAGACAAAAACACAAATTATGTGTTACAGTCTGGGAATCCAACAGTGGGCGACAACCCATGATATGTTCAGGGGCCCAGTGGCTCCAAGGGCCCTGGCCAAATCCTGTGCACTTTAGTCTAAGTGCCATAGACATAAGGATATCCCATGCCATACAGGACTGGTCCACGAAGAGATCAATAAATTTCCTTGTGGGCCACAGCACCTGGGGCCAGTAAGAGCTCTCTGGCTCATAACTGATCGTAGGACAATAAGGAAGGATCCTGAATTTCTCTGCTATCACTGATGGAGCGATTAGTTGGTCTCTCACCAGGGAACACTTTTTTGTCCCCTACTGGAGGGGATAGAGTTTAGTAAAATGGGTAGGTGATGGAAGGTGGGCCCTGACCAATGGTTTAGTAAGGTGCCCCAAGAATTCTGATGGCAGCCATGGTTCCAGTGTTACTTCATGTGTCAGATGCATGAAAACAGGGCATTTTAAAAATTAGCAATTGATGTTTGTTGATTCATTTGGAAGAAGAAGGAAGAGAAGGAGAGAATAACATTATGTCGATAGTTCTTCGTCTCCCATCCCTAAACATTCCTCCCATGTTGCGGCGCGGTGACTTCAATCCGGTGAAAATGGAAACATGTTTACAGGAGACTTTCTAAATGTTAATCCGCTGCGATCAATATCTGCTGTGACCCTAAACAGCCGTTATGCAGCTCAAACAACAAACTACTCCAGTTCCTCTGAGACGCTTTCCCCGGCTCACATCAAATACACTGCACTTGCCAGGTTCTTCCATGTAAAATTTTCCCAAGGCTTCTGCACTCGACACATATTCTGTGAGAACCCAGAAGACTGTAATGTTTCACAGACATTTCCCACAAGGCTTATTAGGCTGATTTCCATGCCTGCTACACATGGTACCCGGCACACTAAAGAAAAATGCTCTATAAATACCACACTGGAGCCAGGAAACAACATGGCCGTGGCCCTGTTCATCTGCTGACGGTCAACGGAGACAGCTCTGTGGCTGCTTGGTTTTCACCTTTTCATAGTTTAGTTATTGTTTATTTATTCTTTATTACTTGTTTTTGTTTTCTTTATTCTTTGTTTATCTATTCTTTATTATTTATTCTTTGTTTATGTTTTCTTTATTATTTATTCTTTGTTTCTTTTCTTTATTATTTATTTTTTGATTATGTTGTCTTTATTTATTCTTTGTTTTCTTTATTATTTATTCTTTGTTTATCTTTTAATATTTATTTTTTGATTGTTTTCTTTATTTATTCTTTGTTTTCTTTATTATTTATTCTTTGTTTATCTTTTCTTTATATTTATTTTTTGATTATGTTTTCTTTATTCTTTGTTTTTCTTTTCTTTGTTTATTATTTATTTTTTGTTTATCTTTTATTTATTCTTTGATTATGTTTTCTTTATTCTTTGTTTATGTTTTCTTTATTATTGATTCTTTGATTATGTTTTCTTTATTTATTCTTTGTTCTTGTTCTTGTTTTCTGGGTGTTTATTTCTTTGCAAATTATAAAATATCAAGAACAGGCAAATGTAAGGGCAAAGAACGATGCAGCATAGAAAGTCGAAGAATAAATGTAATAAAATGTGAAAAAAATGGGTTGAATTATTATTTTATTTAAAAAGTGGGCAAACAACTTCATTAGCATGGTTTTTTTTTCTCTTCAGTATGTCCATTGTGGATACTTGAGGCTTTAACATTGATAAAGTTATTAGTTTTCCGAAAATGGTCAATATTTGGCTTGGAGAGAGACAATGATATAGAGAAGGACAAAAGACTGAAGTATGAGAAGCATGGAGAGGAAAAGTAGGAGAAAGAGGGGAAACATTTGGGTAGGGAAGAAGAAAGAAAAAGGGAATACCTTATAATTATATTTCAATGTAATCTATTTATGTACTACTCCTTTAAAAGACATATCATTTTGGCAGGGGGGGTGAAACAAGCGAGTGAGAGATAGAATGAGTACTAATTATATAAATAGAGCAGAGATGCACAACCCTGAGCAACCATGACCCAACCCACTGGTGTATTTTGGCCTAGGCCGACTAGGCCCAGGCCTAGGGCGGCACTTTCCAGGGGGCGGCGGCCCGCACTGGGTGGCTCCACCCCTAAAAAAAAAAGTTTTGCAAAGTATTTTACCAGGAAGGATACATTGATATTTCACTAATTTACACTTTCAATTTCACTTTCCAGGGGGCAGCAAAAAACCTCACCACTAAATGGGTTACTCACAGAGCACCGAAATGACGCCAACTTTTTGGTGTTCTGTAGTTCCCTGCACTTAGGAGAATAAAATTTCCCCACCCTGCAGTGAATTCACCATGAATTCACTGCATAGTACTGTGAGTTTTATTGCCCTGGAGCTCTGGGATACACTCATACACACTGCACATTACTGTGAGTTTTATTGCTGTGCAGTTCTGTGATATGCTCATATGCAGTTCACGTTTCTGTGGATTTTATTATTCAACCAATTAGAGCGGCTGTGATCCAGTATACATGACATGCGTGGTTGTTCTTTGTAAAAAGGCTTGAATTTAAACATTTCATAATTTTATTTATCTCAATAGATACCTTTGAAATGGTATACAAAATATACAAGTAGGCGCTTGGTATCCACTTTTATTATAAAGAGAGGAAAAGGCGGAGCTCTAGGCGGAAAAGGTGGAGCTTAAAGAGGAAGGGTGGGGATTAACCAGGAAGAGGTGTGCCCTTGACAGGAAGGGGTGCGTCAAATTTAAATTACGGGGTGCACGAGTTTAGTCAGGCCTAGGGCAGCACAAAACCTAAATACACCACTGACCCAACCATGACCCAACCATGACCCTCCAGATGTTTTAGCTCTGTTGACCTAATGGGTAGCTGAGTGTCATGGGAGATGTAGTTCCAAACATCTCTGGGACCAAGGTTGCGCATCCTTTAATGCTTTCACTTACAGAGATTGAGATAACTCTGGCCTTCAAAGGCGTCATCAGGTGCTGTGTATCGAGTTATCTCGATGTGCAACTGAGCAGGACAATAGCAAATTAAATTTGTTCTCTTTGCATTTGGGCTCCAGACGGTGGCCCTAAAGTTTTAGCACCCAGGATATGATGCCCAAGGTGCTAACACTGTTAAAATGTGCAGGGAAACATGTCTAGATAACTTCTCCCCGGCTGATCATGCACAGACCTCAGAACTGCAGTAACTACTTTTGTCCGGCAGATTGTCTCTCTGTTTGCTTGGGGCTCGGTTGGAATCGAGCCCAACATGAACAAATAAGTCTGACAACCTGAGAGTGATAGGAAAAGAGGGCCCTGTTCCAATGCGCTTAACCTCTTCCCTACCATGATCGTGTATACACCATCAGCAGTAGCAGGCACAGCTGCCCGAGATTGCGTTAATACAATCTGGGGCTTTGCTGTATCATTGCAGATGAAATTAATTTGTTGCAAGTGCATTTCGTTTGCATTTGGGCCCCGGAACATGCCCCCAAGCTTTTAGCACTGTGGACATGATGCCCAACACACTAACACTTTTAAAAAGCAGCTGGGGAATGTCTCTAGCTGACAACGCCCTAGTTGATCCTGCGTGGAGCTCAGAACTGCAGTAGCTCTTTTTGGCCAACAGATGGCGACATCTGTCTGAAAATAAGGTATTAGACTAAGGAATACATTCAGGGTTATTCAGAGAAAGGTGAAACTCTGGAGAAATTTTGGAGAAGTGAAAATTCCAGGTCTAACTAGCCGAACCAGAAAAATTCTCCCATTTATCTCACTTTCCAAATCAGCTATTTTGACCTAGAATTTTCACTTCTCCAAAAGTTCTCCAGAGTTTCACCTTTCTCTGAATAACCCTGTAAATTAATATTCACAAATATTTTTCACTGTTTAAACAATTAACAATGATTTTACAAGAACCTATTCGTTCCGCACAACAAATGGTTTAATCACTTGGTAGTGAAGGAGTTAAATATAAAGTTTGCAAACCATAAACACACATATTTTATATACTTTTGCGTTTTAACAGCAGTGTCTTCCCGTTAATGTTATGTATGTCTTTTTGAATATTTGGGCGCCTGTTGGACTGGTTTTGCTTTTGTCTAATAAGTTCGATTCACCAGACGTGTTGTTGAAAACAGTCAACTAATCAGACGTCATTAAAAGGAACGCACAAAGCTTTGCTCGCTCCCCCTCCGCGTCGTCGCACTGTAAATTGTCTGCACGCCGAGAATCTTCTCTTTGCAAGTCGCTATGATAATTCCAACCAGAAATTTCTACCTGCAGCTTTGATTATAAATATTTCCCAGATAATCACCGCTCCCCTCGGCTTATTCAGTAACAGGTACACTTTTGCATCTGAGCAAAATATAAGTCTGAGTTACCTGCGAATAGCGGGAAGCGGAGAACAGTAGCAATTACCGGAGGAGGAAAATAACTAAATGACTGCCTGCCGGATCACCTTTGTGATGAAATGTGACTTTGTTGCAAGTATCCCAGCGTTAAGGTCACCACGACCAACCTTCACTCCCTCTAATAAATGATACTTTGCCGGCAGCCAGAGACAATGCTAGCGAGCCGCTAACTACTCATTGGAAAATGACACTTGCAGAGGGAACTCGTGCATTTTGTTTTTTTCTCATTAGTTCCTTCCTCCCAAAAATGTGCATAAACAAACTTATGGTGTTATTCAGAAAACACCGACATGTCAGTGAAATTTCAGCGCTTTCTAATTCGGCGCACTTAGGCGTGCTTCGTGATTCCAATTCGCCGACCCTCCGGTGAATTCACTATTAACCGCATCATCCCCAAAGTGCGCCGAACACTGAGTCGCCGAAGAGTGCCAAACTGATCACCGAACACTTAAAAAAAAACGCAGAACAGATTGCCGAACTGACCGCCGAATGCCGCGAAAATCCCCAAAAAACGGAACTCTGCTATTTTTCCAAATGGTGTTTAAGCCAATAAAAATACATGAAAATGTGTCTAAATAATAAAAAAGGGCCTTTAACCCTTTCGCTGCTGAGCCATTTCACGCCTGTGTGCTGAGGTCATTTGTACCGGTTTCGCTCATCATGTTTAAACGCGTTTTGAAGCCTTATTTTATTATATGACCCAGACATATTATATATCGTTCTTTCCGGCAGACTCGGCAGATTCATAATATATCATTATTATATGTATACGTTATGTCCTGTCTGTATATTATAACAAAAAATGCAATAAAATTTTAATTTTCAATAATTTACAACGTGTAAAGTGTTTTTTTTTCACATTTTAACATGCGAGCATTTGCGGTTATATTTTCTATGAGTTGCACTTGTTAAAAACTATTAGAAACGGGGAATCGTTATATTTTTTTTGGGGGGGTAAAAATCACGCGATTTTTAACAAACGCACCCCATACAAAAATCATTAGTGCGGCATCATTGTTCACATTATGATTGAAATGGGAACAGTATTGCTGCATTAACAAAAACAAAACAAAAAAAAACTGTTTATTTTTTTATTTATTTACTAATATTTTTTTATTTACATTCTTATTTATTTTATTTTTTTCTTAAATTTTTACATGGTCATGTTTGGTATCGTTGGAAAGGCCATGCTCTGGTCGATCCAACGATATGAAACATTAACCCCTAGCTGCCAAGGATCGGGGGATAGGGGGTTCCTTGGAACCCCCTATCTCCACCATTGGTGGCAGCTAGGGGTTAACTCCAGGACTGACGTCATCGTGCTATGCACGATGACGCCAGTCGTCAGGGGGAGTTCCTGGAAGCTTGGCCGACATCCAAGATGTCAGCCAGCTCCAGGAGAGGATCACAATCCGGCGCTTTTTTCGGCGCCGAATCATGATGGCAGATGAAATTTAATCTAGATAAATGCAAAATTATACACTTTGGAGTGAAGAACACACAAGCAATTTATACCCTAAATGGTACGGAGTTAGGGAAATCCAAGCAGGAGAAGGATTTGGGAATAATCATAGACTTCAAACTAAGTAACAATGTGCAATGTCAAACAGCAGCTGCCAAGGCCAGCAAAGTACTGGCATGCATTAAAAGGGGAGTTCACTCACGGGATGAAAACATAATTTTGCCTCTGTATAAATCAATGGTCAGGCCGCACCTTGAATATGCCGTGCAATTTTGGCCACCTGTCTTAAAAAAAGATATTATATCGCTAGAAAAAGTGCAGAGACGGCCAACTAAATTAATAAGGGAAATGGAAGGGTTAAGTTATGAGGCAAGACTAACAAGCTTAAACCTGTTTAGTTTAGAGAAACGGCGCCTTAGAGGGATCTGATAACTTTATATAAATATATACGGGGCCATTATCAACCATTGTCTGATAACCTATTCATTAACAGGTCTATACACAGGACAAGGGGTCATCCATTTAGACTGGAAGAAAGAAAATTTAGCTTAAAGCATAGGAAGGGTTATTTTACGGTGAGAACAATAAAGCTGTGGAATTCTCTGCCTGTTGAGGTGGTTGGGTCTGAGTCTGTACAGACTTTTAAAAAACGACTGGATGATTTCCTGCAGACACAGAATATTAAGAGTTATAATATTTAATATGTGGGTAAAAGCTTCTTGATCCAAGGAGAAATCTGACGCCATTCTGGGGTCAAGAAGGAATTTTTTCCCGGTATGTTGCATATTTCAGACTGGGTTTTTTGCCTTCTTTTGGATCAACAGCAGTAGGTTATGTGGGAGAGGCTGAACCCGATGGACGCATGTCTTTTTTCAGCCTATATAACTATGTAACTATGTAACTATGATCCGGCACCCAAGGGGTTAAAGCCAGGCACCGTTTGGAAGGGCAGGCTGTGCCCTTCCAAATCGTGCCTGGATTTGATTGCTGGCCCCCGGCGATCGGAGGGAGAGAGGTCCCCCTTTCAGGCACCTCCTCCGCATTCGTGGGACGCCTGCAATAGATGTCATCGCGCCGCCGCGATGACATCTATTGGTGCTCGTGGCGGTCCCGGATGCTGGGCTGACATCAAGGATGTCAGCCCGCACCGAGGGACACAGCGATTGGCCGGAATCCCGGCCGATCGCCACTGCAAAGGGAGGACGCGCTCAGCACGTCCACTGCAGCGAAGTGGCCATGCAGCAGGACGCGCTGAGCGCGTCCTCCGCATGGAAAGGGTTAAAAAAATAAAATAAAATGGTCTGTTACAGAATAAAAAACGCCTTTTAAATAAAATTGGAAATAAAATTTTTTGCCTAAAAAAAACACGAAAAAAAGGACCAAAACAATAAATAAGTAAAAATAATTTTTGCTGAAAATGAAAAGAATAAATGGTTGAATAAAAAAATTATAAAAACAATAACATTCTTTTTTACATTGAATCCTATGGGATTTGCCTGTTTAAATCTGTCGAACTGAATCATTGAAAATCAAGGCATTTCACCAACATTTCGGTACAGTTTGGCGTTCTCTGAATAGATTAACCATTACTTCTCTATGGGACAATTTTGCTGCTACCAAAGGTCGCCGAATTGAAGCAATCTCTGACGAACTTCACCGTATTTGGCAAATTGACATCTTAGTGAATAGACGAACTACCAGGAAATTGCACTGCACGAAGAAATTCACCGTTTGGTACAATTCAGTGGCAAGTTCGGCGGTTTCTGAATAACCCCTTAAATAGCATATGTGACACTTAGGGGGCTATTCTGAAAGCGCCGGTGTTTGCTAATGCTGCAGACAGTATCAAAAATCCCCATTGTTGCAGCGTTGACAAAAGCTGGGGCTTCATAAGGAAGCTTCTCCTTCTGCAAATGCTTAGATTTTTCTTCGTTGCAGCATTGGTGATTTCTGTCTATGTTTGCAATATTGGCAAATGCCAGAACCTTCTGTATAAGTTGACCCCCATAGATCAATTCCAAAATATCCACTCGCTTCTACACACAGCACTGTACAAAGGTACTGTACAATGGGTAAATACAAGAAAATTCTACAAGAAACAGGAGAAACAGGAGTGAAGGGCTGCAGTGACGCGTTTTTAGAGAGAGAGGAGGACGGTTATTGGGTCGGTCGCATGTTTTATTATGGCATTAGGTGGTCGGATTCCCCAAGGGAGTGTTTAACCTCTTGGCTGCAGATGACAGCCAACGTAGTCGAATTCCCTAAGGGAGTGTTTAACCCCTTGGCTGCGGACGACGTGTGGAGAACATCATGCGGCTCCCCTGCTGTATGCGGAGGATGTTCCCAACACATCACGGTGATTCCACAGCCAAGCCGGAAAATACTTACCTATACAGTCAAAGTTCCTCGGTTGTCTGACTTCCCAGAAGTCAGACCGTTCTATGGGACACCTGCCAATGCACTGACGTCATCGTGCTTGCGCACAATGACATCTTTTTCAGGATCCTCCTCCCCGACAGACCTGTGAGAATGCCTGATAGTGGGGTCCAAAGGCCCCTTTCCTATCTCTCCATTTTTAAGGGGTAGAGCTACCAGTAAGGCATCACTGGAAAGGTCACAGTCTGACCTTTCCAGTGATGCCTCTCTTAACCCCTTACCTCGATCAGTGCCGGATTGCGGATTTCTCCCGTTGGTGGCTGACATCTTGGATCCTGAAAAATGCCTAAAAGATCCTAAAAGATCTAAAAATAAAGAGACTTTTTAGTGCAGAATAAAATAATGAACGGTTTATTAGATATTGCATTAAAATGGGAATATTTTTAACATTGAAGCCTATGGGGTTCGCCTGAATAAACCTGTCGAATGAAACCACCGAATGGCAGGGCATTTTCGGCAACTTTTCTCTGCTGGTTTGTGCTCTCTGAATAGACGAAGCATTGCTTCTCTATGGGGGATTTCACTGCCCTCGAACAGGCACCGAACAGGCACCGTATGTGCAGGCAATTCGCCAACATATGGCTAACTGCCTGCTCTCTGGTTAGCCGAAAGGGCAGGAAAAGTAACCGTACGCTGAATTTCAGCGTTCGGTTACCTTTCGGCCACAATTCGAAGCTCTTTAAATAACCCTGATAGTTGTTGGGAGTTCTTTGTAGAGTTTTTATTTTGTTTGTTTGTTTGTTTGTCTTCTAGGTGAACCGAACACCGAGCTTATAAACAAATTCTATAAAAAAAAAAAAAAACAATAAATGCAATAAAAGTGTTTTAAGCTTCTCCTTTCTAGAGTGTATGGCTGGCCGGGAGCTGCTCCATCATCTCTAGGTACCGAAGTGGCAGGCGTGACAGGTTTATAGAAGCAGTATTTACAGTTTTAGCCTATCTTTCATAAGGCATGCTACCTTAATTATTACCGGATTTATGAATTGTTGCTCCTATTGATTATTTTACCTCCTATAAATCCTGCTGCTTTATAAAGCAGTGACCTTCTGCTCTACAGATTCTAGAGAGTCAATTAATGGAAGCCCTCGGGATAAATATCGTGCTTTCTCTCTCTCTCGCTCTCTTTTTATTTTGGTCGTGTTCTTGTCAATATTTTTTTCCTCTTTTCTTTATTTTATGCCATAGCAGACACTGCATATGATCCCTTTCTCCTATTACTGCGAGATATTCTTTTCTAAAGGACCATAACTCATTCCCATCAACATACAGACTATATTTTTCTGGAATTTTATAAAGGGTTAAATCATAGGGTTGTTGCTGGTTCGTGTTGTCGTTGATACATGAATTTAGAGCATTTGTTCTTCTTGTTGGTGTTAACCTGTTGTTGCACCTTATACATTTTTCTTCAATGAACAAGTACAAAATTATTATGGGCTACAAAGCACCGTTATTCATGGGGGTCTTGAGGGTCTTACTGATCTACTGGGTGGAAACCCCCAGGGCTGCCATCATGGGGTGTTCAGGGGCCCAGTAGCTGCAGAGGGGACCTGGCCCTTGTCTAAGTGCCACAGGTGTAAGGTCATCTAGATTGTAAATTCCCACTGGAATAGGGTCCTCCTCATATCCTCATGTATCTGCTGGCAGGAATACTGACCTGCCTCCTGTATGTATTGTAGAATTGTCCTGTCTTTACCCATTGCACCTTGTACAGCGCTGCGGAATGTGTTGGCGCTTAATAAATAATAAATAATAATAAAAATAATAATGCCACCCCTGGACCAGCCAGCTGTGGTACCAAGAATTTTCCCGGTGGGCCGTGGCATCTGGGGATGTTCAGAGCACTCTGACTCATCACTGAGTTAGGAGGTGTGGACCAGCTGTTCTCATACTAGGCCACCAGGGAATATTTTTATCCCCTGGCTAGACCACCAGGGATGTAGCAGACTCTCTGTAAAATAACATAAGCAAGAGACGGGGCAAAATGTTTTATAATAATGGTAGATTACTGAAATGGGCAGCTGGCGGGAGGTGTGCCTGGCCAGTGGCCAAGTAAGAGTCCTCAAGATTTGTGATGGCAGTCCTAGGAACCCCCTATAGCAACCTCCCAGGGACTACTGCATTTCAGGAGGAGCAGCTGAGCCACAAGGGGGAAAAGGGGAGTATTTTCACATAAACTGAAAGAATTAAAAATAATAAAAAAGGCACATGCTGTCAGGAGCTTCTGCCCAATTTTTTAAGACAAGGTGGAAAGCCTGCCCAGAGGGCAGTCTATTGTGGATATACTGCCCCAGCTCATGGATATATGCCCCAGCTCATGGATACTGCCCCAGCACATGGATACTGCCCCAGCTTGTGGATACTGCCCCAGCACGTGGATACTGCCCCAGCACGTGGATACTGCCCCAGCTCGTGGATATTGCCCCAGCTCGTGGATACTGCCCCAGCTCGTGGATATTGCCCCAGCTCGTGGATACTGCCCCAGCTCGTGGATACTGCCCCCCAGCACGTGGATACTGCCCCCAGCTCATGGATACTGCCCCCCAGCTCGTGGATACTGCCCCCCAGCTCGTGGATATTGTCCCCCAGCTCGTGGATATTGCCCCCCAGCTCCTGGATATTGCCCCCCAGCTTGTGGATATTGCCCCCAGCTCGTGGATATTGCCCCCAGCTCGTGGATATTGTCCCCCAGCTCGTGGATATTGCCCCCAGCTCCTGGATATTGCCCCCCCAAGCTCTCATGGATATATGCCCCAGCTCAGACCAGACATGGAGCGGCTGTTCGAATGCTCTATCGGCATTCGGACAGCCGCCCCATGAGCTCCGGCATACTTACCTTTTCCGAGCGGCGCCGGGGAAGTGAAAGTTTCCCCGCTTCCGCTCGTTGAAGGACCCAAGCCGCGGTCACGTGGGACTCCCACGTGACCGGGGCTTGGGTCCTTCAAAGAGCGGAAGCGAGGGAAGTTTCCCTTCGCCGCTCAGGGGTTGGATGCATGCGGCAGCCGGGTAGAGGCTGCGAGCGCAGCCTCTACCCGGCTGCCGCGCGCATCCAACCCCCGAGGAGCGGAGGGACCTTTCCCTTTGCCGCTCGGGGGTTGGATGCGCACGGCAGCCGGGTAGAGGCTGCGAGCGCAGCCTCTACCCGGCTGCTGTGTGCATCTTGTAACAGCCGCGGCGAGCGCACAGCCGGCTCGTGCCACGGCGGTTGCATGCACGCGCGCATGCGCAGAGTAAGGCTTGGCGACGGACACGCCAAGCCTTACTCAATTATAGTATAGATGACAAAGGTTGTGAGGATATTTATTGAGCGTTCCAATCTTTTAAGTAAGTTGTAACAGATCTCAGAGCCCCAACTGGGTCACACCTGCAAATGCCTCTCCCTTACAGGACATCCATCTCACACCAGTGATCTTGCATGCCTTTCTCCAGGCCTTAATCTAAGCTTAAGGACAGGTACAGTGAAAGGGTGGTGATAGAATTCCTAAACAATGAGGCGGCGCTCCGAACTTGGGGTAAAACAGACACACAGCTTTTAATGACATGCAAGGTGCAAATATATACAGTGCAAGGAGGGACCTGGAGACCAATGGAGAATGACACACTATCACCCCCTTCCAAGTGAGCCAGTCCATAGCCATAGCCCATTTTAATCTCCAGACATGATAGGATAGATTACAATCACAAGGTGGACATGAATAAAGTAGATAAGAGAGAAGTACAAACTAGAGATGTGCACCACTAAAAATTTTGTTTCGTTCCGTTTAGGGTTTTTTTCCAGGTGTTTTTTTTTCGTTTCGGGTCATTTCGGATCATTTTCGTTTCGATTCGGTGATTCGATACAAAATTTCGGATTGATTCGAAATTTCGGGTCAAATTTCAAATTGATCTAAAAAAAAAATCAATTTTTTAAAAAAACTGCTCAAAAGATCCTAAAAAATCTAAAAATAAAGAGATTCTTTACTGCAGAATATTATAAGCAACGGTTTATCAGATATTGAATTAAAACGGGAATATTTGGAGCAAGGTGTGGGAAATGTTTGACCAACAAGGTGTGGGAAATGTTGTGTCCCTTAGGCTTCAATGTTAAAAATATTCCCGTTTTAATTCAATATCTAATAAACCATTGCTTATAATATTCTGCAGTAAAAAGTCTCTTAAGCATTTTAAAAAATATATATTCTTTTAAATATCAATTCAAAATTTGATATCAAATTCGATAGTTGATATCAATTCGAATTTTGGATCACTAAATAAAACCCCAATTATTTAAATTTTGCTGTTAAAAGACAATCATGGGTTAAATATTAAGCTGTGTCAAGGATTTTGTACTTGAGTCACATTAAACAGTGAAATGAAATTAACTTGTTTCATTAAGTCATTTGCTGACTATTACGTGTATTAGTTGATATCTAGTTGATAGTTGATATTAGTTGATATCAATTTGAAATTTGATTTCAAATTCGATAGGCTTCAATATTAAAAATATTCCCGTTTTAATTCAATTAATAATAATGCGTTGCTTATAATATTCTGCAGTAAAGAGTCTCTTTATTTTTTGATTTTTTTAGGATCTTTTAATCATTTAAAAAAAAAAAAAAAAGGATTGTTTTATATCAATTCGAAATTTGACCCGAAATTTCGAATCGAACCGAAATTTCAAATCGAATGACTCAAAATTTTGAATCGATCCGAAAATTTCGTGCCGTCGACATTTTGGTTTCGGGATGCCCCCGGAAGCACGAAAATGGTAAATTCCGTAGGAAAGACGAATCTGTACGAAACGAATTGCACATCTCTAGTACAAACACGCAATGGTCTGATAAAGCGGCAATGTTTGGCAAACAATGATCACTCAAACCTTTCATAGATGTAAAACATTTTCTATACGAGGGGGTGGTTTGGAAAGAGC